>CM064861.1:29731826-30331826 GCA_032719365.1 Prinsepia uniflora | reverse complement strand
TATCTTTTCCCTCTTTATATCAGGTTAATCAAGCAACACTTTCCTTTCTTCTCTATTTTCATGGTTCTTCTTCTTTCTCTTCTTTTCTCTCTCTGTTTCTTTCTCTACTATTCTATCGGTCTAAAACCGATACAAGTAACTCCTCAAGTCTCAAGTTATTTTGATAAACACCCAATTGCCACTCAACACATGGGTTTCATTACATCTAGGATTTGTATATCACCACCCTCTCCAAGAAGGCTCTGAGATAATATCAAGTATGTCCATTACCGTATTCTGTCAGTGATTCTATATGGTCCTAGACCCTCGAGGACTTTGTATAATACCATCCTTATGCTTTTCCAAGAACAAAACATTCTTGTTAGGCTAATTATACCCTTCTTTAAACTCTAACTAAACAAACTCAATATTACAACTTCATATAGTTAACCTATCAATTGATCTACAATCCTCAATATCAAAGCCTCAATATCCAAACATCAATCACGAAATTAGTACTACGCTTAGAAATTCGGGATTCTCACATCCGAGTACATCCAGAATCAACAACATCCTAGCAATGCCATAATCTAACATTCTCAAGACTGAGTCTCCTATAGAGCTACTCATCTCTAGGCAGCGTAATCGTAACTTCTCTGAGATCACCATACGTCTGGAGGGAAACAATAACATACTAAAGGATGATACATGTGGAAAACAGTCATCAAATCCAATAAACTCATTCTCATAAACATTTATGTCTCAAATAGAGTTAAAACACCTCAATAAGGCATGTACTCAAACATGACTTTTCCCGAAATAGTTTCCACAAACCCTTGTAAAACAGTTTCATAAATGCATAATTCGTCAAATCAATTATTACTCAAATGATTTCAATCAATTTAGATACAGATCATTACTCATAAATAAATGTTTAAAAACAAAGCAATTATATATAGTGGACTACTAAAATCATATCACGATTCCAAAATTCTTGTGGCCCACGTTTTCCCGAAATCCATATTCATCAACTAAATCATGAGAGAAACATCTAGACACACATATCGATAATGAAAACATAACCTACTCTCAATTCTTACTATAATTCCTTTGGTTATTCAAAAGCTAGAGCACAAAATTCACCACTAAAATAAATCCCACATCTTCTAATGACACGGAGATGACTACTATACTCATACGGCTCCCAATACGACATCCCTTGCTCACTGGGTAACACAATATCTCTCCCAACTTAGTTACCCATTGCCCCAGAACACTTTATCAATGACATTCGTTGTAAAAGAGTGGTACCCTTAGTAGTACCACGTAGTTGAACCATAAAAATTCACCCATTTCCTTACTCAAGGTACTATCTTCTCCATACACATTCTCTAGACACACTTGATGGTATAAAACATAAATAACGAGAACTCAAATACTTATATCAACAACACAAATCCAATCTACAATTTCAACCATAGATCACGAGACCATAGCAACCATCACACTGTTTTCTAAGTAGATCTCAATGGCCCCTATCTCATATGGAAAACTATTTCAGGGATCTTATCCTACTTTATTCCACTTACGCATTATAATTCGATTATTAGGACAAGTTTAGCCTATCATAACTACTTAAACATATACTTTTCCAATGCAGGGGGGTTATTCGTTCATACTAACACTTATTATACAAAATCTTTATGCAATTGCATCTTATACAGTCCAACAACAATTACATATTTTCCACTTAAATACGATGCGTCCGCCTTTTGACTCTTCTTAGTTATGTTCTAACAAAACAACTCACCCCCAAACCATAACTAGATAGCCTAGCTCCTATTCGAGTCCCAATTCGATAGTCACGACCAACCTAGTGCCAATACTTATAATTATTAAACAAAATGTTACCACACACATCGGATCCGATAAAATCAAGATTTATTCTAACTAAAGCACGTATTCAATTGTCTCGCCCAGGCCCAACACACCGTCAATTTCTCTTACTTTCACTAGTGAGCTCACTTAGTATCTAAAGTTATACATTTCCCCTTATTAGTACGTGTACTATCCATGCCACTAATTGTAACGACCCGTCCCGAATTCCGGGATTAGATTAGTAACTAATGAAGCATTTGTGAGATTAATTGGTGATTAGTTGAGCGAAATTGGACGGACGACGCAAAATGACTATTTTACCCCTAATTGTGGGTAAAATGTTGACTTTTGACTAGGGGAGTCAAACGTACGAGGACCGATGACCGTGACGTAGATCGGATTGTAACAAGTCCGTAGACAGGCGATACGTTGAATTCAGACGTCGAACGGAGAAGTTATGGTCACGGGATCGAAATCGGGGATTTACGTCTCGGGATCCGAATAAAATATTAATTAAATATGATTGGGAGATTAGTTAATTGTGGGGTCCTCAGATGAGTGACAAGTGACAGGACCCACCCCTAATCCCCCAGGATTAAGGGCTAAATCCTGCTCCCGTCTAACATACGCATGACACGAAGGCTAAACCGACGTCCAACCTCCATGTGACACGTAAGTCGGACAAGGGATTCTCGATTTGACCGTCCAACAACAACCGGACTTCCCAGAGTGCACAGAATCTACTGTGGATCGTACGTGTGATGTCTCTATCTCTCTCGACCAACAGCCCGCACCGCAACAACTTGAAGGGTATCGAAAACACAAAAGACTGTGAGTGGAAAAAAAATTAAAGTATAGTTCAAAAACAATTATCAGGAAAACAATTACATTTTTACCCTCCAAGAAAAAACCAATGCATGCATATCAATTCATGTTAGAAAACCATTAACGAAAACCATTCTTGAAACCCGAATCAGAATCGTTATTCAAATCCAGGCATCAGCCTCAAATCACAAAGCAATCTCAAATACGGGAAATCAGTCCAAAAACTCATCAAATCTAATTCATCCGGGCCACTGCCCAAAATATCGGAAAACCAGTGAAAAACATCAATCATACGAGTTTGATGGATCTCAAGTGCGCCCGAGTCTTTAAACTCAAAACCATGCGCAATAACCAGGCCTTCCCAGGATATCAACGAGTATTTAAACTCAAAACACAATCACAGGCCTCGGGGGCTATCATAATCACTGAGTCTTTAAACTCAAAACATATACCGAGTCTTTAAACTCAAAAACATCTCAATCCAGGGCCCTCCCCCCTTCAATCAACCGAGTCTTTAAACCCAAAACCAGATTCAGCGGGTTTTTTCTTTTCTTTTTCCGGATCTTTAAACCCAAAACCATTTTTCAATCAAGTGAAAACCATGGAAAATCCTTATCTGAATTCGCAACAATGATTCCGTAAGTTAGCATCCGGAACCATCATCCCGAACCCAAATCCAGATTCCCTTTCTAAGTGTCAAAACCGAAAGCTCGTTTATCGAAATCTCATAAACAGGGCTCGAAGCCCGAAATCACTTTTCCGAAATACATTTCAAATCATTGAAATCAAATCATTAAAACCACGGTCAAATCACAAGATCGTGCTAAATCTCGTAAAACGTGAAATTCCGTAAATATCTCGAAAAACGTGCAAAACCATAAACCATCAAGATCATAAATCAAATCATACAATCACGTATAGAAAACACATAAAAACGTATATGCATGCATCAAGAGTTAGAAAGCAAAGTCCACTCACAGACCATAGCGTTGTTGCCTCGATACGCGCGCACCTATGCCGTTCCCGGCCAATCTACTATCCTCGGCTTTCCCGAACCTGTCCAAATCCCATAACAAGGTCACTAACTACTTCATAAAGCTTATACTAAGGTCCCGTAATTTTCCCAAATTTTTAATTATTTTTAATCGAGACCTAAAACCTTCGGAAATCCCGAAACCTATCGAGATGATGTCCGATTAACTCGAAACCAACGCCAAAATATTCGTTACATCGAATAATTTAAAAGTCGTGTAGGAACCTCCCTCGAATTGTGTGCCACGCTCCCACAAGCGCAGCCCAAAGGGGCTGCGCATGGGCCTCACGTGCCAAGCACTGTTCATCTTCTTCCTTGGTAAACTCGGTCCGATTGGTTCACTGTTCAGCCTGAACCAGCGTGGCCGATTCACAGTTTTAACCTGTCCAGTTTTGTCCGTTTTCAACCCTATTTGATCCTAACTGTCCCTTTAAGCCTTCCCAATCAGTCCATAAGTTCTAAAATAAGGGAAAAACAAGTTAAAACTATATACCTTCATCGGTTGTTGAACCGGCCGTCCATCCCTCGATGGTTCTCTGGCCTCCGGCTACCAAGTCACGATATTTAGGTCCCTAGAAACCTTAAACAAATCAACTGAGCAACAAATCCACTCGATGGCCACCAAAACCCGACATACCATTTTTAACCTCAAAACACGACATTGATGACTTGAGGTCTTACTTGCACTGTCAAGCTCTGCCGTGGTCTCTGCCGTCAAAACCTCACCTCCTTCTCAATACCTCATCAGAGAGCCAGAAACACATTTGAGGGGTGGGGGAGGGGGGGGGGGGTGGGGGAAAGGATCACGATGTCACTGTCCCCTGTTTTGTTTGTTTCCTCACGGGTAAGACCACCGTCCATGACCATTCATGGCGGTGGCACCACCATGCCACCAACCACCCACTCTCAGTTCCCAGGTTTTGCTCAAAGGCTCAGGCTTGGTGGGAAAAGGAATCGCGTTCACACTCACCAGCCCTCTGTCTTCTTTGTTTTTGTCCAACTTGTGCACAAAATAACCCATCCGTTTTTAAACTCGTGTGAGGCGGCATGAGAGATTTCCGTAGCCATCTAGAAAGGGACACATGTCCTTATCTGATGAGGCCACCAACCCAAAGCAGCTAAGTGTCACTAGACACAAATCCAAAAACAACAGTTATTAACATGCCCTTTTATGTGGCAAATTACCATTTTACCCTTCACCTAAGTAGCCTCATAACGGAACCGTCCGAACTCCGGTGACCGCATGCCGCCTGTCGTTGTACTCCAGAAATCGAGACCTACCTAACGGTCCTTGAAGTGTGTGAATATTTCGTGTCGTTTGAAAAGTCAACAAATTTCCCCTTTTTAACCAAATTACCAAAGTACCCTCAAACTTCCGAACGTCATAACTTTTCCCTCGAATGTCAGAATAGGACGTGCCACCTGTCTATGAACTCGTGACGTCCCAAACCACGTCACGGTCATCGGTCAAGGTCCATTTGACAGTCCGAAAGAAAAGTCAATATTTTTGCCCATTCTAGGGACAAATTTGTCATTTTGCACCGTCCGTCCGAAGTCGTCCAACTAAGTACTGATTAACCTTACTAATCTATCATTAACAACTAATCTAATCCCGATTCCCAGGACGGGTCATTACAACAAGTGTCACTCATCCCATTGGTGGCTTCCCTAAAAAGTGGATCTAGCCTAGGATTGGGTGATTAATTAGGATTAAAATATTAAATAATTATTATAATATTACTTTCTAATTCCCTCCACATTTCTCTCTCATTTCCAGCCATCCATTCCCCTTAGATCACTCATCCTCACCGTCCACTTCATCTCATCTGACTATCATCACCAGACCTCACATTATCTTCTTCAAACCCGTGCACATATCTTCATCTTCTTCATTCTGTCTCTTATTCAAACCGTGAACCACCATTCCTTCTAATAAAACACACAAGGACACATCACCTTACTGCCCTAACATCCCTTGTAAATCACTGAGAGACTGCATGTGTGAGGTGAGGGCGTGAAAATGGAGTTCTGTGAGGGCCAACCGAAAGAGAGGAAACAGAGTGCGGTGTGTGATCGTGAAACCCACGTCCCTAAATCCTCATCCATTTCCTATGATGTGTGAAGGGAAGTTGAAGGGGAGGTTAAGACCAATGATGAAAATATCGACAATATTGCCGATATATCGGTCGATATGTCGGAAATTTATGCTGGCGGCAGGTAAGAGGGGGAAAGAAATTGAGCGAAATATCGACATTTTTCCTTGTTTTAAGCCCATCGATCTCTTTATTTCATTAAAACGATCGAGATAGGAACAAATTTCATGAAAATCGGACGTAAAACGATGGAGTTACAGTCGGGTCATGCTGCACGGGTCAAAAAATCCGAATTGCAGACCTGCGTGAGGAGGAAGAAGACTGTTTTTAAGCCTGTACGTATGCTTTATATATTATTTACTTTCTTAAATTTCCAACTTGGCTTATTAGTTGAGTTGGTGTGGCTGCTTTTCATTACAAGCATTACATATCTTGCACGGCTGCACCTGGGTTCGACCCCCCTTGCGCGCTGTTGCTTGTTTTTTATTTTTTTCATTTATTGTTTATTAATTTGAACTATATTTTTCATTTATGCCTTATTTTGAACTATATATTTCATTTATTTCTTATTTTGAACTATATTTATCATTTTTTCCTTATTTTGAACTATATTTATCATTTTTTCCAATTTTAAATATATCAATCCTTTCCAATTTTAAATATATCAATCATTTTCAATTTTTGAACAAAGATTGACTCTAATTTTTTTTTTATCCTTTTTTCCAATTTTAAATATATTTACTAATTTTATAATTTTTCTTCCATTCAAATTTTTTATGCTTATTGTTATGTTTTTAATTATATTAACATTCAATTATAATAATTCACTTCAATTTATGTTTATGTTTATATTTTTATATTTCTAGTCATCGGCAGCACCCTATTGTATCATATTATTCATCATATATTTATTATATTAAAGTCGTTTTATAGTTTTTATTAGTCGTATATAACCATAATTGGGTACTTATGTTTTTTTCCAAAGTTTCATTCAAAATTTCCAACTTTTAGATCGAATTTCCGTCATTTTCATTGACCGTAAACGATATCAATATTTGGGGCGAAATATCCGTAAATTTGACTAGCGATATATCTGTCGATATCAATGTTTCAATCCTTGGTTAAGACGAGTCTAGTGGTGGCCACGGCCGTGCACGACGGCGACGGTAAGTGGATTTCTCGAAAATGTTTTGTTTTGGTCCAAAAATGCCAGTTTTTGTTTTACGTACTGTTGATCAATCTGGTTACTTGGATGAGGTTTTGGAGGTTCAGGGGAGCCTCACAGAGTTGATGGAACGGCTGGAGATGGCCGGAGATGGGAGGACACGATAGTGGAAGTTGGCTGTGAGTTCCTCGATCGGGAAGGTATGTTACGGGCTTAGTTTTCTATTTTTGAAACCATAAATCGTCTAGAATTAGGGGGACGAAGCTGCTGTAGGGATTGGATTGGACTTTAAATATGTCAAAAATGGCGTTGGACCGTGAACGCCGGTTTGGTTGGACCGGGCCAGTCCGAACTGGTCTGGACCGGGTCTGCGAGAGGTTAGGGATAACACTGTGCAGGCGCGTGGCTTTCACGTGCAGCCCCTTTGGGCGGCGCGTGAGGGTGCGTGAGGGGTCTTTGGGGATGAATTCAACATGTGAAATAATCTATTCGATGTAACAAACATTTTGGGACTGGTTTCGTGTCGATCGAACATCGTTTCAATATAGTTCGGGGTGTCCGAAGGTTTAGGATCGAGTTTAAAAATAGTTAAAAAATTCGGGAAAAATACAGGGCTTCAATGAGAGGTTAATGAGGTAGTTAATAACCCTATACTGTGATTTGGACAGATTTGGGAGTCTCGGTGACAGTGATTTTCCCGGGGAGCCATACGGGCCACGACACACATATCGAGGCGGCAACATAAGACGGTTTGTGAGTAGACCTTGTTTTCTAAACTGTGATGCATGCATAAATGTTTTATATGTTTTATAGATATGATTTCTATCATGATGATTATGGATTGGTGATTTACATGATTACACGTATTTCGAGGCGATTTATGTATTTACACGTATATCGAGGTTTATGGTTTTACGCTGTGGTTATTCGTGCTTATGGTTTCGGTAATGGTTTAATGAAATGGTTTTGGATTTGAAAAGGTAAACTCGGGCACGAGACCCATTTGTTTTGGAAACTCCCGGACTTGAAGTCCATTTAGTTACGTTATCAGGCCAGAGGCCCAATTGGTTCGCGAATTGTTTTCGGATTTGAAAATATGGAATCAGGCATGAGATCCAACTGATTTACGAACTATTGGACTTCGAGTCCATTTGATTTAATAAGGCATCCAGCTTGAGGCCCAGTTCGCTTACGAAATCGGGCTTGAGGCCTAGTTGGTTTACGAAATCGGGCTTGAGGCACAGTTGGTTTACATGATCGGGCTTGAAGCCCAGTTGATTATGATATCGGGAATGAGTCCTAGTTTCGGTTTATAAATGTGATTTCGGATTCGAAGACCCTAACTGAATTTGGATTTGGAAACATGGATTTCTAGTTTCATGACGGTTTATGGGGACCGGGCATGAAAGGTTTGAAAGGTTTTTAAGAATGATTTCGAAATGGTTTTTCATATACCATCCTTTTACTTATGGACTGTCTCCTCTGGGGAAGGTCGTTGGCCTAGGTGGACCCCGGAGTAGTCACTGAGCACTAACTGAGTGGAGTCGCCCCCGTGGGGTACCTTACTCTCAGGAAGGTACATACGGATTATAACCCCCAGGGAGGGTCATTGACTTGGGTGGACCCTGGGGAGACTTGGGATTTGAGACCCCGGGTAGCACGCGCGTAGCTTTGAAAATCGTGACAGGATTGATTATATGATATTTGGTAAACATGATTTCTTGGATTTGTGAAATTGTGTTTTGTGAATAGTAAATGGATTTGGGCAATGACCCACATACTCGAATTTACTGTTTTGGGATGAGTTCCCACATATGGTTTAAATGAATTACAAATTTTGGTATTCTATGATTTTGGGCTGAGTTCCCACGTATGACTTGGATTTACGGAATTTGGGCTGAGACCCTAATGATGGTTATTTGGATAAATGGTTTTGTATGCATGCATGTTTTTTAGTGAAGGGCATAAATGTCTTTATGAAATATGTTTTCATGAACTCATTTATTTTCGTCCACTCACAGCTTTCGATGTTTTTAATGCCCTTTAGGTTGATCACGAATGCGGACTATAGCAGAGACTGAGACATCACACTCCTCCACCAGATCCTGACATGCTCTGGAAGCCGGTCGGGCTAAAGGTTTTAAATTATCCCTTGTGTGACACTTCGTGTCAGACGGGAGCATGGCACATCCCGCGATAATCCTGGGGGGATTGGGATGGGTTGTGACACTAATCCAATCCAACATGATAAATATCAAGAAAACACACTGTCATACAAAACATATAACACCTCACTAATCCAAATGAGTAACATAAACAAAACATATCACATATCACTTGTAGCCAATCCAAATTCATTCTCAAAACTACTATCCCGGGGTTCCTATTTTCTTCTCACTACCAGGTCGTGCACGAGGCTCACATCTCGGAGGCATGACAATTTTAAACACATATTATAATCCTGGCTCTGATACCAAGTTAACAGGACCCAACCCGGAAAACATCATTTATAACATACTCGGGTCTTTCTCCCGTCTGACATGAGACCCAAAGTACCGAATGTACCCTTGAAACCCCGTCAAACAAAAGATACTTGTACATTCATGAGCTCATGCCTCCGCTCCGTAAGGAGCCTCAATCCCTATGCAGCGACCCTAAAGGGTTTCAAACGAAGGAAATGTGAGAGTGGACAAAAATAAATATTTTTAAAAACATAGTTAAAAAAACATACTAATTTCCATCCATTTAATAAAACTATGCATGCATCAAGTCTACAATTAAAATCACAATCTCGAAATAAGTGCAGTAAAAACTAGTAATTCCATAAACATGTCCCAACTAAAACCATATCAAGTACCAACACAAAAGCAACCAAGCCAACACAACTGTATCAGTCACACTCAACCCATCAACACACCGAACCAACTAATCATATCGACTGACCCATCCTTGATGTCTGCAAACTGAATCATCATACCAATATGCACTATTGGTAGGCCAATATCACTCCAAAAAAAAAAGAGCCTCGTTCTGGACGTCTAAGTTCCCGGGAAAATAGAGCCTAGCACTTGATGTTCAGGTATCACCTAGGAAATCAAAGCCCAACTCTAAACGTCTGGGTGTAGACCGATGCCACAAAGCTCTGCTCTGAACATCTGGGTACTAGTTCGTCTTAGGAAATAGAGCCCGGTTCTGGACGTTTGAGACCCCATCAAACCACAACTCAAGGAGGGTCGTCCCATCATATCACAATCACACATATCCAGAATACACAATTATACATAATACTAGTCTCAGGATTAGGAGCCCTGGGCTCGACGTCTGAGACTACTAACCAACATGCACCATAAAAAATATACTCAATAGTCATATAGAAACTCACATTCCAATTCTATAACCCAACCCAGTTCAGAAACCCAAACCAAACTCAAAATCCGAGCCTAAGCCTAAATCACACATCGTGTCAAAACCTCATTTAATGATCCATTAAAATATTCCAGAAAATCATATAAAATCCCAATTTATCAAACACCACAAAAATCATATAGATAAATAATATCGGGTATAAAACCATTTTCCAAACTCAATAATAAACCATAACACAATATACTGATTCCTAGTAAAACATGCAAAGTTGTGATTATCGGAAAATAACCAAATATCTATCAAAATCATACTTAAATAACCTTCAAACAATTGAGATAATATTTCATGTAAAATCATACTAAAATGCATGCATAGGGTTCAGGAAAAACGAAAATCCACTCACATGTACCATACGTTCAGCTGAACCTCATTTTACGCTTTCCCGTAAAATTCGAGAATGTCATCTCCTGTCAAAAATCATTATTAAGGGTCATTAACCATCCCAATTGACTCACACCTTAATCCCATAATTTTTCAGGATTTTTAAACGAATTAAAATAATGCATAAACCTTCGGATAGTCCAAACTGCCCGAGACAATGTGTAATCGCCTCAAAAATTGTACCATTGGACTCGTAACATTGAAAACTATAACTTTTACGTTGGAAAAATCCTCAGATAAGGTGGCACGTGCCCCCACGCGCTGCTCAAAGGCGCTGCACGTGGTGGCCACACACCACTATTACTATTCATCTCTACCAGGTCGAGACAGACTCGATTTTCTGAACTGGGTCGCCCGACACGGTGAGTCCAACCTGGTCCGAAATCCCGTATTTCTTCACTGTTCTGCACATTCAAAACATCCAAATTCATCCCAAGACTCCCAAAAAAGGATCTATGGGTTCAAACTCGAGAAAACCTTACCTTCAAGCATGGTTTGATGGCTTGCACTTTGGCCATGGCGAACGGTCCCTTCCTAGCACGATCCAGCATCCGAAACTTCACTATTTAGAGCTTAAATTAGGCTTAGGGACTCCAGGAACCTACATACATGCTCACCTGTGAAGTTTCAATCCCAGAACCTCTAAACCTGATTTCCTCCTCACGGATTCACGGGTTTGGCCCCCTATTTCACCCATCATTCCTCCCTATTTCTTCACATTTTTCTTCTTCTATCAGTCCACGAAGTCGTGATTTTACATTTCTTCCCGCAGTAGCAACTTCTAACTTCAAGCTCATCCATATGTTCTTCTTTAAAGGTCGCGTGGATGATTAGAGAATAGAATGACTGTAAACTAGTTGCGTCGATTATTGGAGAATATAATGACTAGAAACTAGGTCATGACGACGAGGGAAGGACAAAAGGTGGGTCGCCCCGATGAGGGAAATGAGGACATAGGCAGTGTGGAAGCCTGGGTCTCGTCGAATGCTGGAGGTTCTTCAATTTAAGGTTTCTTAATTTGGGATTCCAAATTGAAAGGGCGTCAATTATGATGTTCCACAATTTCCCTTTCCTATTTTATTATATTTTAATCCACGTAGGTGCCACATAGACTTTTTCACGGCAAAAGAGATGGCAGTGACAAAAATAGAGCTGAATGGTGTAACTCAGTCGTCTGATGTTGTTAAGTAAAGAAAAAACGAGTATAGGGTACAAGTGTGACAAACTTGTGAGTTCAGGGTAAATTTATGTAAGGATCTGAATCTCGAGGAAACGTGAAATTGGAAAATTTAAGGAGAAAAAGACAATTTTTGCCCCTGAGTCAAAGGGTTGAATTTTTTTTATCAAAGTCAAAATGTTCACATTTTGACTAGGGACATTTTTTCGTGATTTCAAAATTTTCGTTAGAAAGGTCTCGGTCTCCCAAGTACTTCGGTAGTCGGCGTGCCAAAAACGGGGTTCAGTATGTGTGTTTTGGTAATTTGGATAGAAAAGCATTTTTGTAATTTCACTTGTGAGATATTTTTTTTATGGCTGTGTAGGGAGGTGACATGTGTCAGTTATCCCTTTGGGAAATATGTGACTGATTATGTATGTGTGTGTGCGTGTGCTGGTGTATTTGTGTTGTGTGTAATGTTGTGTCTCGGTCGAGAAGGATAGAAGAGAAAATGGAAGAGGAAAAAACTAGAAGAAGAAAATAAGGGTAGAGGAGAGAAGATAAGAGAGTGAAAGGAAGAGAAAATAGAAAGAAAAAAGTGCTGGACTCAATTTGAAAGTGAAGGTAAGTGCTTGGGTGTTGGATTTAAGTAGGGTTTCTTCAATTTTTGATCGTACAGATCTTGTGTTGGGTTGATTGTGAGTAGATTGGTTGGAATAGGGAAGAAAACGGTTGAGAATTTAGGGTATTAGAATTGGGTCGGGCCGTCTGGTCGGGCGGCTTGTGAACCCAGAAGATGGGTGGAAGGGATGATTGAACAGTGCCTAGTGCGTGGGCTCACGCGCAATCGCTTCAGGCGGCGTGTGGGGGCAGATTTTGAGTCAATCGAACACTGTTTTGTGGTAGTTTTGGTTGTCCGAAGATTTAGGGTTTATTTTAAATCCATTTAAAAATCCCAAAAAATTATGGGATTAATATATAAGATATTTGGGATAGTTAATGACCTCTATATGTGATTTATGATAGGTTTCGAGATTCCTGAAATTTTGGAACTTGTGTCCAAAGCGGGATCCCGTTATATGGACGGTGTGTGATTGGACTTTCTTTCCCTAAAATATTATGCTTGCATACTTGCATGATTTAAATGTGTTTCTATGTCATTTGAATGATATTGGAGTGGTTGGGATTTTATGTGAGTATCAGTGATTTTACAAATATTTTATTAATATTTCATTGCGCATTTTTTGAGGATTTACGTAAATTTCGTTTTGGATTCCGATTCGAATGTGGTTTTGGGATTTAGTAAATTTGATTTGGAAGATTGAAATGTTGGTATGTTGGTGAGTTCTATATGATTTTGGATGGTTTCTCAGAAACCTTTTAATGGTTCGTTTTGCGGTGTTTTCGAGTATGTGTTTCCAGATTTTGGTTTTAATTATAGATTTGTACTGAGCAAGGTTTGAATTATGAAATAAGGTGATTTCGGTGTATGTATGGTTTTCTTATGATTTCCGAAGGATTTTCATGGAAAATTTTTTCTATGCACGTTTTACAAGGCACATTGTATAACTTGGTTTTGGACTTAGACCCTAGGTTCTAATTTTGGACTTGACGTGTGTTATTGAGATGTGATATGAGTATGTCTCAGTATTGATGATGTGAACTGTGATGTTGATTGTGAACTAAGACTAGTATTGTGTATGATTGTGATTGTGTTGATTGGATGTGTGTCTCAAACGTCGAGTCTGGGGCTCCGGTTCCTCAGATTGTGTTGTGATGACTCGGATGTTGAGCTTGGGGCTCCAATTCCTGAGAGATTATGTGGTATGCCTACAGGTCGTACACTTGTGATATGATGATTGATGTGGTGCATTTGATGATTGATGTTGTGATGTGCATTGATGTTGAGTAATTATTTCTGAATTATGTAGTAATGTTAATTATGAATGGATTGGGTGTTACTGTTGTGCTTTGTGATAAGTAACTTCCTAGAGATGCGTGTTGATGGATTTGATAATCTCGAACGTCGAGTTAGGCTCTGTTTCCTAAGTAATATGGGTGTCTGCTAGTGGAGCAGTGGTTTGATGTTTGATATTGTGTGTCGAAGAAGGGTTGACTATGATATGTGTGGATTTGTGCGACAATGGATATGACTCGGTTATGTGGCATTGATGTAGTTGACTAATATATTTATGGCCTATTAATATTTCGTCGTTAAACTGGTTTGTGGTTAACAGTTGATTTACGGTTAAGAGATTGACGAATGTTTTCACGTATTTCGAGAAATATAAAGTGAGTTTTTTTAATCGAAGTGAAATGATTTCTGTATGCATGCATCGTTTTAAGAAACAGAGGGTAAATACTAGATGTTTTCAAATTATGTTTTATAATGTTTATTTTGTCCACTCACACATTTTCTTGATTTTGTAACCCTTCAGGACCATTGCACGGAAGTCGAGGCTCGAGTGGAGGATGCATGAACTAGCGGGATTTGTGTTTATCCCTTATCTGACAAGGTTTCTGTTAGATGGGAGTATGACCCGAGTATACTATTTTTTTGTATTCTTATGGGGTCCTGTCAATTTAAGCTAAAAAGCCTACTTAAAATGCAATGTGAACACGTTAGTCAATCTCAAAATATATTATAAATAGAAAATTGTCTCACTTTGCACTATAAACAATAGCAATGTTTAAAATATTGCACCATTTAATTAAGCCCTTGATAGATGCCATCTAAATGTTGGTGAAATTCAATTGATAATAATTAAAGGGCATTTTGGACAATTTCACACAAATAAATGAACAAAATTGATGCACAGTGCATCATCTTCTTGCCCTTCCTCATTTGTCGCCACAAATGATTGTGTGGGAATATTGGTCCACCCGTACAACAATATTAAACAAATTAATGATAGATAGTGGAATGAGAACTGAACATTAAACAATATTGGTCCCCCCTAGATAACCAATATTGGTCCCCCCCCCCCCCCCCCCTCCCCACCCCCAAACAATATTGGTCCCCTCGACACCCCCCCCCCCCCTTCTCTCTCTCTCTCTCTCTCTCTCTCTCTCTCTCTCTTCTTAATAGGTTGAATTCAACAGGGTCCCCTCACCCTTTATCAACTCATTGTTTAACAGGTTGAATTCAGCATGGGCCCTCATCTTTTTTTCATCAGCATGGTCCCATGGCCTTTTTTTGTTTAATGGCTATTCCAATTTAGCATGGTCCCTCGTATGTCTACTATGATGCATCTGTATTCTCATTACGTACTTCAAGGCCACTAACTAAGCATGTGTTACTTAATTCACAATTTAATTTTTTTTTCTTATCTTTTTTGTTTGTGAGATTAATTTAGTGTTAGAAATTTGAGATTATATGTTTATTTGTTATTTTTTCCAAAGTTGTGTTTGTTGGAATTGTCATTTTGACTAGGATAGATTAAATATGTTGCTTTTAATCTTTAATTACCCTTTGTTTCCACGATTGCAGTTGATCCTGATATGTTCTCAACACGGATGTATCATGGACATATCTTAGAAACATTTTATGTTGATGCGAAGATAGATTATTTTGACCAAGTAGATAAGGATAAAATGTCATTGTTGGAGATTGTTAGCATGGGAAAAAGTTTGAGTTATGATTATGGCAAGATTGATTATTGGTATAGGATTGGAGAAGATAGAAGTTCATTGACCAAGCTTAACTATGATCATGATGTAATAGACATGTGCACGTCTGTCTCAAATTTGCGGATAATAGATGTCTTGTTAGATCACAAAGATTTTGAAGATGATGCCCGTTATTGAGGAAATGATGGATTTGATATAGAAGAACTGGACAATAATCCATTTGCTATTGTGGGATGTAGTTCAAATTTGGAAGAAAATAGGAAGATAGTGGGAAGCAAAAAGTCAAGATAGGTGTAAAAGAGAAAATGAATACCCAAATTAATGTCTCTAGTGATGAGGATTGGAATGCAAAATATCCAAATGATGTTTATGGCATTGATGTTGATGATATCTTGGAAAGTGAAATGCATCATGTTGAACAAAATACTTGTCCTCAATTTTTTTCAGCATGTCCCGTTCTTATGGGAAGTGAAGGTGTGAATGTTAATTTCAAAAAAAGAAGATGATAATGAGTGCATGTTTGAAGGATTTATTATTTCAGATAGGTATATATTACTTCTTTACAATTTTTCCTTAGTCCTCGTATCTTATAATTTTGTTAACAATTCTCATATGATTCGTTTAAATAGAGAGTCTCTTGGAGATCTCATTGAATCATCCGATGAAGATGAAGATGGAAGGAAAAAATGGCTAGATTTTAATCTAGTTGCAGACATGTATGATCCCCAATTTCAAATAGGTCAGTAGTTTGCAGCTGTTGGACGTTTAGAGAAGCTGTGATCAAGAATGCAATTAAGCACTGGTGGGAAGTACTATGGGTGAAAAGTGAGAGGTACATAGTGAGGGGTATTTTCAAATTTGAAAGTTGTTCTTTTGAGATTTATGCTTCAAAAATGCAATATGAAGACACACTCCAAGTAAAGAAACTAGTCTCAGAGCACACGTGGAAGGATTTGGGAGAATGCAATGGTGAAATTAGCTTGGTTGGGTAAAGAGTATGTGGATACCATTAAAGAAAAACCCTAGCATACATGTTTCATCATTGAAGCCATCAATTCAAAGGGATTGGAATTGTGGAATCTCCAGGATGAAAACATATAGGGCAAAGTCTAAGGCTACGACGCTCATTGAGGGTTCAACTAAAGATCAATATAGTAGGCTTTAAGATTATGCAAATGAGTTGAAGAAGACAAACCCTAGAACAATTGTGGTTATTAAATGCAACTTTAATGAAAAGTTGGGGCGGACAGTATTTGAGAGGACGCACATTTGTCTTGCTACATGTAAGAAGGGCCTTAAAATTTGGTGCAGTCCCTTAATTGGCTTGGATGGTTGCCAAATAAAAGGTATGTATGGAGGTTAGCTCTAAAGTGCTATAGGGGTGGATGCAAATAACATGACCTGGGTGATTTCTTATGCCATGGTAGAAGTGGAATCAAATGATTCTTGAGTTTGGTTTTTAGATCTGCTAGTCAATGACCTTGTAATAGAAAATCCATTTGTACACGCCTTTATAAGTGACAAGAAAAAAGGATTAAAAGAAGCTTTTGACATAGTAGTGCCTAACTCCAATTTGAGGTTTTGTGCAAGACATCTTTATTCCAACTTTTACAACCAATTCAAGGGAAAGGCCTTAAAGGATGCTCTTTGGGCCGCTGCCAAGGCTACCACTATGTGTGCTTTTAGAAGAGCAATGATTGACATGAGATCACTAAGTCCTGAAGCATATAGTTGGCTTACAAGTGAGCATTATTTATTATCCCTTTATTTGTTTTATTACTTAAGTTTAAGAATTTATTAACACAATTCTGATATTCATGTCACATGTGAAGATAGACCACCTAAACACTGGTCCAAATCGCACTTCAACACTCATTTGAAAGTGTGACACATTTATCAACAACTATTGTGAGTCCTTCAATTCATGGATTTTGGATTCTCAAAGTCTTCCTATCGTTAGCATGTTTGAAGATATTAGATTCAAGATAATGACTAGGATTGATAAAAGGAGAGATTATTTTAACGACCCGTCCCGGAATTCGGGATTAGATTACTGACTAATCATGATTAGCAGGACTAATCAGTGATTAGTTGGGCGAACTCGTACGAACGATGCAAAATGACAGTTTTGCCCCTAGTCGTGGGTAAAATGTTGACTTTTTAGTCGGGCAGTCAAATGGACTTTGACCAATGACCATGACGTAGTTTGGGACGTCACGAGTTCATAGTCAGGTGGCACGTTCGATTCCGACGTTCGTGGTGAAAGTTATGACGTTCGGAAGTCCAAGGGCATTTTCGTAATTTGGACGAAATAAGGGAAAATGATGACTTTTTGATCGGGAGGTCCGATGGCCGAGGGCCAAGGACCGTTAGGAAGGTCTCGATGCCCTGAGTCTGTAGGAGGCGGCACGCGTCGATCGGAGTCCGAATGACCAAGTTACGGGTCACGGAGGTCGAAGGGCATTTTGTTAATTTGCCAACTGAGGGCATTTTGGTCATTTTACCAACTGGGTACTGTTCACCACCGTGGGAGACAACCTGCACGGCCGTGCCGTGGGTGTCTGAGCGTGCAAATTGTTTATGGAACCCAATTGCTCGTGATGGGTGCTAATGGACTGAATAGGGAATTGTTTAATACAATGCTGGTACTTGTTTATCACAGTGGGGTGTTTGGGCAGTGCACGGGTACACGATGCCGTGAGGGTGTTCTGATTTTGGAGAACAGGTTACCTTGTGCATCGAATTGATTTAACTGAGTGTGGGAACAGAGACTGAGGACAGTGCACGATGGTATTGGTAGAGGTGAAGTGCGGGGAAACAATCGCACAGTGATCTGTGCTGATACATTTGAAGTTGGGAAAAACAGAGTCTGTGGAGCCATTGTTATTTCGACCTCCCCAATAACGGTTTGGGAGAAAATGAGCACTGGGGAGGAATGAGAGAAACAAAGAGATGTTTTGGTGAGGAAAACGAGGGGATTGAGTGAAAATGATACAACGGGAACCCGAAACTCGTTTTGGGAAAATTCGAATTCGAATTTGAATTGCAGGCCATCCCAAACCGGATTGAGGCTCGAAGGAGTCTTCTGGAACCTTATGTAGTCGATCCAAATCGATAATTGTGAGCTTCGGAGCTCTTGAGGCCATGAACGGACGTCGCGGGTGGTCGGAAAATCGAGCTTTGTGTTCGTGCATTTGGAGGTAAGTATTTGTGAAATTGGATCTCACATCATCCTTACCTTGAGTCTACAATGCTGTACGACTAATTAATTGAAGAATTCCTTGGTTGTTAATCAAACTCAGATGAGGAACTCGATTTTGGAACTTGGGTTGAGTCGAGATAGTTTGAGGTTGCGACGACTGCTTTGGATGTTACAGATCCCTAATTGGACGGGTTGCGAAGCTAATGGTGTGTTCAAATCGTTCAAATACTGTCGAATTGATGGGCTGCTAATCGGGTCCTCACGCGGGTGGAATGGCCCGTATGTCCGAGAGTCGGGTGAAGATGGTGACCGTTGGGGTTACTGTAGCTGGCGCGTTGGTGTCACGCGCAGCCACACACGGCGGCGCGTGACGGCGCGTGGGACGGTTTTACAAGGTGAGTTCAAAACGACTTTTGTCCTGTACAATGTAACGAACATTTTAACGTTGGTTTCGAATTTATCGGACACTATTTCGATGTTGTTTCGAGGGTCTGAAGGTTTAGGTTAAGTTTTTAAATACCGATTAATTCCCGGAAAATTATGGGAAATTAGTATGTTATTATTTGGGACCTGAGTGACCCTGGAATGTGTTTTCGGACAGGATTCGAGTTTCTGGAAAATGCTGGAAATTACGGGTACGCGTGCGGCGCGAAACCGAGCCTTAAGAACGGTGTGTGAGTGGACGTTGCTTTCAAAATTTAATGCATGCATAAATTATTTCTATGATCTTTATGATTATGATTATAAGTTGTGATTGATTTCGATTCCCGTATTTATACATATTTTTACTATACATACGAAATTACACGTATTTCGAGACTATGGTTACTCTTATGCTTGATGATGGTTTAACGAATGGTTTATATGAATTGTACGTGTCATGATTTAATAATGTTTTGAATATGAATGTGAGTATGATTTACGATTTTGACACATTTTTCGAGAACGTTCCGGATTTGTACGTTTTACGAGATTTTGAGTATGTTTTGATTGGACCGTGATTTTGGTGATTATGATTGTGGTTTTGAGGTTTTAATGATAAGATTTGAAAATGACGAGATTCCAAGGACTTAAAATGGATTTTGGAAAAAGGTGATTTCGGGCTTAATGCTCGGGGTATAAAAGTAACGAGATTTTGGTTTTCGGAAATTTAAAGTGGATTCTTGGTTTGGGTTCGGGATGATGCTTCCGGATGCCGGCTTACGGAATCATTATTGCGAATTCGAATTCGGGAATGAAAAAGGATTTAATAAAGTTATTTGGTCTGATTTTGCATACCCCGTGTTTAATGATAATTTGATTATGTTTGTGAGTATGATTTGGGGAAATGAATGTGGAAATTCGGACCATGGGTCCTGTTGTGAAAAATGTGATTTCGGGAGGGATCCCGCATTGTTGTGATTGAAAAATGTTTTGGGTTTAAAGACCAGCTGAAAACTGTTTTGGGTTTAAAGACCCGGGTGCTATTGCTGGAGCACGTTTTGAGTTTAAAGACTCGGTTAATTGATGACGGGGGAGGGCCCTTAATGAGTTTAAAGACTCGTGAGTTTAAAGACTCGGTTATTGTGATACCCCCGAGGCCTATTGATTATGTTTTGAGTTTAAAGACTCGTTGATATCCCGGGAAGGCCTAAATATGCACATAGTTTTGAGTTTAAAGACTCGGGCACACTTGATATCCAGCAAAATGTTTGACTTATGAGTCATTGTTAATTTCTGATGTTCGGATGTGTTGGGCAGTGGCCCGGTTCATATGGTTGATGGATTTGGATTATGTTGTGTATTTGGATTTGATTCACGGTTTTGGGCTGAGGCCCGGTGATTATGATTGCGGGCGAAGACCCGATGGTTAAGAAAAGGAAAATGTTTTTTATTTTCATATACAGATTTCTTATGTTGAAAATGTAACGGATTGCGAAACGATTTTTGGTATGCATGCATTGGTTTTTACTTGTAGGGTGAAAACGTCTTTCCGTAACTGTTTTATAAACTGATTTCTTTTTGTCCACTCACACCTTTTGGTTTTTATTGACCCTCTAGGTCGTGGCGCGTTGGTCAAGGCTGATTGAGAGACGGAGGCATGAGTAAGTACGTGTGGCTATTCCTGGTTTGGCAAGTACCGAGGGTAAATTGGGAATTTCTGTCGTCTTGCCGAATGGGAGCAGGACTGAGCACGGTTATCAGTGCCCCTTTCGGGGGCGGTCCTGTCATGTAATGGCAAATTATGACGAAAAAATATGTCCACAACCAAAATTCAAGTTGGAGCAAAATAAGTTCAGAGTCGAAAGTTTAATTACTATCCAATCAAGAGGCTTTTAATATCAAGTGGACACTGGAAATGGGGGTTTTGTTGTGGTAGATTTGGAAAAGAGGAAATGCACATGTAGGAAATGGGACTTTCAAGGAATCTCACGTATGCATATGGTCTCTGTGGCAAACAATAGAAGAAATGATAGACTAGAAAATTACGTGGATGCCTGTTATGAGAAAGAGACGTTCATGAAGACATATGCGAATATCAATCCCTGATTCAACTTACTTGGACACTTGTGATATTCTACCAATACTACCACCACAATAGAATAGGCAACCCGGAAGGCCAAGATAGGTGAGAAGGAAAGGGCCCGAAGAAAAACATATGAGAAATGGCAAATTTGAGGGTGTGAATCTTGGAAGGAATCAAAAGTCACTAAAATGTGGAAATTGTGGTCAAGTAGGGCAAAATGTCTTGACTTGGAATAAGCATCTCCTGCCTACGAATAAGCCTGCAAAAAAAAAAGGGATGGTGGAGAAGGTCCTTTATAAGTAATGATAGACTATTGGGGTTATGATTCCTACAAAAGCTTATTTCATTCAATTATTGCACTAAATTATTATGTTTGATGCAAAGTAAGAAGCCAACTACTAGTTTAAGCCAAGTTGAGATTGAAGCTATGGACAACTAGGAAAAAAATGATTTTAGACAAAAGGAGTGAGAACGAGCAAAAAAAAAAAGGTACAAATTTTTTTATCAACTTTGGATTATGAATATCGATTGAGTTATGAATTCTTGGACTTAGTATTTTTATTTGTAGGAGAGGCAAGATATGAAGAAGAAAATCAACCAAACCCAAGAATCTATTTCAATCAATGACCAACCATCTCAATCTATCCACCAATTACAGATTAGTTAACATGCTTGAATTATCTTGTTTTAGGACTAGTTCATCTGCCTGAATTAGTTTTGTTACTTAGACCATGTTTTTGATGGCAGAAGTCCCAAGTTTGGTCCAAGTTTTAAGACTACTTTTGTTATGGCAGAATTATAGATGATGAACTTTATGTTTTTTTATGGCATAATTATGGAATTCAAAATAAAGTCTTCATGATGAACTACAACTACATGGTTTGTTCATACATATACCTAGAAAAAAGCAAAATAAACAGAATATAAAAACCAGGGATTGAGCATGAACTACATGTTTTGTTCTTCATCTTCTTTTACATTTCCATCCGCTTAAATACAAAAAAGCTATCACAACCACACAAACTACAAAAGTTGCCCTGAGCCACTTTACCATTGATCGAACTTTTTTCAACTCATCCTCATATGAATTCAGCATGTTCATCAAGCCAAGGATGATCATTTTCGAACGTTTACACATCTCGGGATCAAACCATTCAAAGCACTCACATCCTTTAACCTACACGTATTACCAAACTCATAGACTAAGCAGAATTAACTTGTTATAGTCTTAACAAAATACCCACATCCTTTAAGCTACACATATTACCAAACTCATAGCCTAAGCATAATTAACTTGAAAAAATCCACATTATAGTCTTAACAAAATATCCAGATTATAGTCTTAACTTAAAAAATCCAGATTATACTCTAAAGAAAATTAACTTCGAAAATCCAGATTATAGTCTAACAAAAATTAACTTAAAAAAAAAAATCAGATTTTATAAAATTAGGGACGGATCTTATCTTGCTACAAGTCCAAAATCGCCTCCCTGGATTGTCAATTTTCCAACCAGTCCTCAACACAGTATTCTGGCCACATTTGGTTTCGAGAGCAAAAGACCCCTCTGTTTTTTCACTTGCTATCTGTAGAAATACAAACCAAGTACAAAATTGCAACCATGGGTGAGAAATGGCTAGAGGATGAATAAAATCAAAGAAATCGCCTCAATCTAGCAAAACAATAGATAGATGGGGAAGAGAAATGAAAAATTAAACAATACACGCAAGAAAAAAAGAAAACAAAGAAACAAAATCTACTCCCTATTACCCCAATTCCCGAAACATAATCAAAAAAGAAATCTGCAAAATCTGATGTCGCCAAAATAGTCAAATGTTTAGGGAATATGGACTCGTAGATGCAAGGAAAAGAGAGCATAGTAAACAAGGCTTTTAAAATCTGATGCTGATGAAAGAAAGCAAAACCTTCCTAAGCTAGCAAAAGCTGCAATTAAGGGAGTATAGGGGGTGAACACGCATCGGAGGCGAAGCAAAAGGAAAAAGTAGATAACTGGGAAACAACCCTAGTTCCAGAACTAATGCAAATATAGAAGTTATGAATGAGAGAATTAGAGGACTAGCATGAAATCTGCAGGCAATATATCCCAGCAGGAACACAGGGACAACATTTTTCAAACATGCGTTTCCGTGCGAAGGATGTGAAGGGTGCAAAGGAGCGTACTCGATCTGGATTCCTTCTTGTAGCGACCATACCCTTCGATCAAGGCCTTCACGGGTGTTTTAGTGGCTACTTTGAAGTGGCTACTTCGATTGAAGCTTTGAAGTGGCTGCTTCGAAGCTATGAATCGGCTGCTGGTTATCTGGATTTTTCACCATATAACATTAGCTTCAAACCTTAATTTGTTTAACCAATTGACATATTTACCCTTCTGTTATGTATTAAAAATAGGACCTAACTGATGACATTTAATTTTTTAACAACATGTAAATGGATTTTTAATGAAGGTTTTGAATTGTAACATTTTAAAGAGTTTAGGGTGTAAATTGATACATTTAAAAGTTCTGGTATGAACCTGTTACAAGGTGTAACGTACATAGTGGTAAAGTGTAATTTTTCCTAATCTAACATGTGAGAGAACATTGTAAGAAAAAGTGAATAACCAAGCATAAGTGATCAAGCGAAGTTAAAAAGTCATGGAAATGAATCAAACACCAATTACTGCATTAACAAGATTAAGAAATGAGGACTAGATTTGATTTAATTGATGAAACCATTAGTCAAATGAGACAAATTTTCTCCACTCAACAAAAATAGAAATGCACAAAAAATGGAATTAGGTAAAGCATTCTAAGGATGTGGCATGTGTCATATCATTGAACTTTAATTAATTATTTTTAGTTTGAAATATACATCATTTTAATTTCTTTTAAAATAAACTTTAAAAGAAATTAAATTTTTACGGCTTATTAGGCTAAATGCACCAACTACACGTCACTCAGTCTCAAAATATACTAGCATTGATGCAGAAACCTCTTAACTTGTAGAATTCTTTCTCGATCCCTCCACACAATAACGAGAAATAAAACGGGGTGAAGGTTGAAGCTCGGAGGGGTGGTTCAACCGTAAATGCTCTGATGCCTAAGTTAGTTCTTGAGAGAGAATAAATTGATAGAGTGTTTGTAAGAGTTCTTTATTACCCCTTGAAGTGAAGAGTGGCCTTGTATTTATAGTGAAGCCATGAGGGTCACCATAACGTCTGATTGACTAAAGGAGAAAGCGTGAAATAAGTGATTCTACCGAGTGAGATCACTTATTATTAATTGTATAAATAACGATAAATAACTTACAAGGAAGTTATTTATTATCTGCATTGATCTGATTATTTAGTATACTTAACTGGTAAATATATTAAATTAATACGGAGATCTTAAGGTATCCTTGTCGTCTATGCTAAGGGTAATATCAACATTATGAGAATTATCAGTCACGTGGCAGCTCCACAATATTTGTATAATTTATGGTTCCATAAATGCCCTCACATCGTTTAGGGATTAAAGGAATCCTAAGGGATGTAATTTTATTGTGGTCTCGATAAACTATGTATTTTTTTTATGAGTGAGTTGGACTCCGCTTTGCTTCAATCAGCTAAAATTCTGGTTGATTTTGATCTTGTCCCAATAATAAATCTTTGGGCTTATAGACTTGCTATCAATTAAACCTTAGAGCCCGATTAGTAGCTTGGGTTTATTTATTTTTTGTTTATTTAAATGAGGGCTTGTAGCCCTTATCTTTGATAAAGAAAATCAAACCTTAGCTGAGGTTGATTGTTGGTTAAGGTAAACTATCATCATCAAGTTTTGTTGTGGAAGGACTTGTGCATTTGTTTGTGGAGGTAATTAATTAATTTTTCCTTTTTTCTTGTCACTTATCTCTGCTTCTTCTGATTTTTACATATTGAAGGTCCGTGTGGGAAAGAGAATGAGACAACTGGCAGGTGTGATATTGACGGAGAAGAGGAAAAGGTGAGGCAAGTGGCAGAGGCTGACGTCATCATAAGGGGTGCTGTCAAGCATGGGGCATCAGCGACAGCACTAAAGTTAGCATCGTCAGCTCATTAGTGAAAGGCGATGGCTGGCCGATGGTGGGCTCGTGCACGCCACGCGCTTGCTGAGTGGTGCTTTGAGACAGAGGCAAGACGTGGAGGTCCCATGCAATAGTGTACGTCGGTAGGAAGCTGGAGTTTGTCGGCGTGCACAGGGGGTTGTTGGCTTGCACAGGAAGTTGTCAGCAGCAGAACTTTTTAGCAGTAGCGATTGTCGGCAACTGCTTTTCAGCTTGGTAGCTACAACTTCAACAATTGGCAGCTCGACTTTGGTCCCGTTTTTGTCAAGAAGGTTGTCACTGCGAGGATGGGTACGTCTTTTGATGATGAAATGTATAGGACTACTTGCATTAAAGTTGGAGGCAAGTGGGATTCCAACTGTGCAAGTGGCCTGAACATTGCCTCGTACTATCGCAGTCCAACCAACATGTACATTGTTATCAAAATTCATCCATCAAGAAGGTTGGCAGAGTCCTAATGGTTCCCCCCACAGTTTCTTGAACTGAGCTGGCTACTCAGTCCCGCCGGCCCACCATTCCACAACGTGTGAAGTGAAGTGTTCAACCGAAATGCATCGGTCAAGATGACTTGAGTGTTTAGCCGACATAGGAGATCAACAAATATGTGCCCCGAAGCAATGTCCATCATGCTGCGCCTGGTTCTTCATAGTGGAATCGTCCAGTAAGCGCAAGTATTCAGGAAAGCCTCGGAGAGTTCCTGTGAAGGGTGTTTCCGGGTCCCCAAAGAAGCTGAAAGTTACACATGGTTTTCCTGAAGTTCAAATTGTGTTTCCAACCTAGGTGTCGGCTGCATGCTCTTCCCCGAAGAGATCAGTTTTGGATCCTACAAAGAAGCCACGTGACAAAGTCAGTGCTGATCATGGAGGAGTTAGAAGTGCTCTCGTAAAATTGAGCAGTTATTAGGTTCGCAAAGCTGAAACATCCTCAAAGTGCCCCAAAAATGGTATCATCAAGAGCTCCATGACGAGTCTGAGTGAGCTGAAGAGCGTTCGAGCTGAGAAGCTGTTGAGGGAGAATGAATGGGGTGTCGCCCTGGACGAGTCTGACCTTCTACGTGATTCTCTGATAAATTCTCAAGAGAAGATTAGGCTTCAAGAGGCTGAGGCGGAGTAAGCTCATATTGAAATTGAAAATTTGAAGTATGAGCCATACTCATCTTCCTGTGTTCCTCATGCTTCACACCAAAACGTAGAAGAGCTTGCAGATTTTGTGGAAGATTTGAAGCTAAAATTGTTCGTGACGCGTTGCAGTGAATCTGAGGTGGAAGTGCACATTGCTCGTAAATATTCCGAGGGGTATCTCAATTGTCAACAAAACTTGTCTCCCAAGTATGCAATTCACAAAGAAGATATTGAAGATATTGCTCAATGAGTTGTAAGCTCGAGGCAAAAGATGCAACGTTGTGAGGTGGCATTTCCTGAGGAGCTGGAGCTTGAGTTGTTGAGTCTCCTAGAGCAGCTGGGCGATGACCATATTCTAGATGTTGGTGATCCATTCTATGATGGGATTCCTGAGATATTAGGTGAATACTAGGTCCAATTTCATATGTTCGATAGGTCTAGAGGACGTGCTCTCAAACTTTCCTTAAGTTGTAGTGTAGACTTCTTAATTTTTCTGAGTTTTTTGTGTTGAATAAATTGTTGAGTAGTCAACCTGTGACTGGCCAACTCCTCCTTTTGTTTCATTAAGTCAAGTGATTGAGCAATCGATATGTGATTTTCCAACCTAAATTTATCAACATAATCAATCTGAAGTCTTTCTTTGTTTTGTATTAGATTTCGCACAACTTTACCCTTCATGCACTTATTTTGGTCTCCTATCTTCTTTCAAATTGGGATTGAATGCTGTTGTGGGGTTGGAAAGCCGATTTCCATACCTTCTTAATGTCATCAAGCTTGTTTTGGGGCGTTGAAAATTGAGCTCTTAAGGATCAAGTGAACCTTGATTTTGTGTGCTGGAGTGTGCAATTGACCTTCGTGTACAAAAACATTCGTTGGGAACTTGTCACGACTCAGAATTGAGTGACGTTAATGGGACTGAAAAGATGACTTCCATGGTTTATTAATGCCATCAAGCTCATTCCATGGTGATCAAAATTTAGTTTTGTAGGATCAACTGAATATCGAGCCCTTGTTCTGAAACACACAATTGAACCTTTCATGTTAAAACATTTGCCCAATATTTGTCAAGACTCGTTCATTGTCTCCCCTTTATGGGTTTGGAAGTTATCTTTAGTAGCTTTTCCATTCCACCTAGTCCTATTTGAAGACTGCATGCTTCGCATGGAGATGGGCTTCAAGTGCTTTGGCGAGCAAAGGCTTGGATGCTTCTTATGAGAAGGCTTGGAATGTTTCTTATGGTAAAAGCTTGGAATGCTTCGCATGGAGAATGCTTGGAGTGCTTTGCATGGTGAAGGCTTAAAATGTTTTACATGGCGAAGGCTTGGAATGCTTGGTGAAGGCTTGGAGTGTGTTGCTTGGCAAAGGCTTAGAATGCTTCGCATGGAAAACATTTAAAATGTTTCGCATGGCAAACGCTTAGAGTGCCTCGTGTGGTGAAAGCTTAGAATGCTTTGCATGGCAAAGTCTTAAAGTGCTTCGCGTGGCAAATTCTTGGAGTGCTTCGCATGGCGAAGGGTTAGAGTGATTTGTGTGGTGAAGGATTAGAATGCTTCGCATGGCGAAGGCTTAAAGTGCCTTGTGTGGCGAAGGCTTGAAGGTGAAGGCCTAGAATGCTTCTCATAGTGAAGGCTTAGAGTCCTTTGTGTGGCTAAGGCTTGGGGTGCTTCACGGAGCAAAGGCTTGGAATGCTTCGTATGGCGAAGGCTTGGAGTGCTTCGCATAACAAAGACTTTGAGAGCTTTGTGTGGCAAAGGCTTAGATGCACATGCTATGAATAATTTGTAAGTAAAATTTTGAATGAGCAAACAATTTTATTTTATGGTTTAGATGTAAAAATCTTGAATCTCAATGTAAGATATTATGTAAGTAAAGTAGGCCTGGGGTCGAATCTTGATCACAAATTTCGTGCCTTTGATTGATGAACCAATCACTAACTCAGATTGCATTAGATGTAGTATTTTCTGAGGTGATGAGCATTCAGAAATCCATTTACCAAATTCCAGTCCATGGTCTCCAAAGTGTAACTTCATTTACCGCCTACTTGGTAGGTGCGATAAGGGTCTTCCCAAGGGGACTTGTGTTTTTGTGACCCGGGGCGATTTGATGTTGCAAATTTCTTCTTGAGGAAAAGGTCATTAGGAAGAAATTGTTGAATCCTTGCCTTCTTGTTGTAGAAGCTTCAAACTTATTGTTGGTAATTGGATATGTGTTTAACGAGTTGTTTCTCAATTTTTCGCTTAGGTCGAGGGATGTTTTTAGGGCTATATAATTTACGATGGGGTCATCAAGCTCCAT
Organism: Prinsepia uniflora; assembly: GCA_032719365.1. NCBI lineage: Eukaryota > Viridiplantae > Streptophyta > Magnoliopsida > Rosales > Rosaceae > Prinsepia > Prinsepia uniflora. The sequence goes on along the minus strand of CM064861.1, from coordinate 30,303,055 downwards.
GAATGGTGATGGGATGATGATATATGGCAGGATGACAACGTTGGTTCCAAATGCAAGGGTGAATGGGGACTCGCCCATTGCTTATCATGGGGTTATGCGATAGGCCCAAAGCGCACCGCCTAACTCCTCTTCCCATAGTCCTTTTGTGTCATTAAGCCTCTTCTTGATGCAATCAAGTATGGTCTTATTTAATGCTTCGACTTAGATGTTTCCTTGAGGGTAATTTGTGGTAGAGGTAAAGTGCTTTATCTTCCACAACTCAAAGAAATAATTATGTTCCATTGTCAATTAGTACAACCTTTGGTAACCCGAATAAGCAAATTATTATTCTCCAGACAAATTTTTGTACGTCCAATTAAGTCATGGTGGCCAATTCCTTGGCTTCCACCACTTGGTTAAGTAGTCAGTGGAGACAATCAGATACTTCTTATTACGTGATGGTGTAATTGGTAATGGTCCAAAAATGTCAATGCCCATTGCACGAATCACCATGAATTAACTAGGGCGTGCAGCTCTTCTGGGGGTGCCAAGTGGTTAAGGTTGTAAATTTGACACTTATCACATGTTTGAGCTTATTTGAGTGTGTCTTGGTTAAAAGTAGGCTAGTAAAACCCTGCACTAAGTTTCTTTTGTGCAAGTGACTTTTATTCTGAGTGATTTCCACATTGCCCCTTGTGAATCTCGGCCAAGACCTTCAATGTCTCGGGGTGCGTTAGGCATTGAAAGTTTACACCCATGAAGCTTTTGCATAAATGTTGACCGTTATCGCAGTTGTATCGTGCAACCATCATTTGAATTTTATGAGCTTCTAGTTGGTTGTCTAGCAGAGTATCATTCACTAGATAGTCGACAAGAGGGTCCTGCCAACTCGACGTGAGGGTCTTGCCAACTCGACACAAGGACAACTTCTCTTACTTCAACCTCATTTACGTCGATGTTACGCTACACTAAATACTTAATTGGGATTGAGCGTTTGAAGCGATAATCGAGTGCCGATGCTAAGTTTGCAAATACGTAGGCTTGTGCATTCTCGGCATGAGGGACCTAGTGAAAGTTGATGATTGTGAAGAAAGAGAGCAACTTATGAAGCTTGTTGTTGTATTGAAGCATCCTTGCATCCCTTGCAGTGTACTCGCCAATGAATTGGTTGAAAATCAGTTGAGATTTTGTGGGTACTTTGTCATGACCAACACCCAGTGGGCTTGGAAATAAGGCCTTAGTTTCTTGGTGGTAACCAACAATGCTAAGATTAATTTTTCAAGTTTTGGATATTGCGTTTCGGCATCGAGGAGAGCTATTGACGTGTAGAACACGCAAAGTTGAGCTCTATTTTCTTCCCTTATTAGCACAGAGCTTACTACCACGTCAGAAATTCCAAGCAAAGCAACATGTCCTCGTCGTCTTTTGTCTTTGACAATAATAGCGGCGACGTCATGTAGTTTTTTAGGTCATGGAAATCTTCCTCGCACTTCTCATCCTACTTCTCTTTGGATGCCTTCTTTATTGCTTAGAAGAAAGGTCAACATTGATCCTTTGCCTTCGAAAAAAATCGATTAAGGGTTGTTGCGCTTCCTGTGAGACTCTGTATTTCCTTCAAACTTGATGGTGACTTAATGTATAGGATTTCTTTGATCTATGTTGGGTTGGCTTCAATTCCACATTGGGTTATAAGGAATCCTAGGAAGTTTCCAGCAGCCACCCTGAAGGTACACTTGAGACGGTTAAGCTTCATCTTGTACTTCCTTTGCATATCAAAAGTCTAACGTAAGTTGAAAAATATGATCATTAAGCCTCTTTCCCTTGACCATTATCACATAGACTTCCATTTTTTTCCCAATAAGTTCGTTGAAGATCCGATTAACTAGTTTTTGATAGGTAGGTCCTATGTTCTTAAAGCCTAAATGCATGACCCTATAGTAGTAAACTCTTCTTTCGAAAACGAAGGTTGTCTTGTCTTCATCGTTCTTATGCATAAACATCTGGTTATAGCCTAAGTATGCGTTAAGGAAGCTAAGGAGTCTGTTTCCTGCAGTGGAGTCCATTAGGAGTTCGGTCCTTGGCAAGGTAGTTGGCTTTTGGGCATGCGAGATTGAGGTCCATGTAGTCGATCCAAACTCTCAATTGCCCCTCTTCTTTCTTCTTGACAAGTATAACAGTTTCTAACCATTCTCAGTATGGAACTTCCTCGATAGAGCCAGCTTCAAGTAACTTGTCAATTTCAACTTGGATGATTGCAAGTTTCTTAGGAGAAAATTTGCGCTTCTTTTGTGTGATTGGTTTGTAGCTTGGGTTGACGTGCAACTTGTGGCAAGCTAATGTGGAATCTATCTCGCGAATGTTCAATAGTGACCAGGCAAATACATCCTTGTGCTCACGCAGGAACGTGATGGGTTCTTCTTTTTCTTCAAGGTTTAAGCGTGTTCCAATTCGTGCATGTCTTTCGGGGAATTGTGAGTCAAGCCATATGAGGGGGACATCGCTATCTGGCTACCATTTGGAGGTTCTTCGTGGATGTCAAGATATGGATCTGCTGTTAGTTGCTATATGGGAGAAGAAGGAGTGGATTTTCCCATAGTGGCCACATTTATCTGGGGAACAAACTCTACTATCTTGAGTTCTTTTAATCCTTCAATGAGGCATTGGCCAACCATGGCCTGATCTCCCTTTATTTTCCCGACTCTTCCTCCGTGAATTGGAAACCAGATTCTTTAGTACACGCTCGAGGTGCTTGCTTGTATTTTCTGCATCCATGGTCTTCTTAGTATGCCATTGTATGGTGAGTACTCATCAAGGACATAGAAGCTCTGTTTTGTGACAATGGGAAGGGAGTGGAAATTGAGCTGAATTGTGTTGATATACATGCTCATTGATCCATTGAAGCCTCGTAGTAAAAACTTTCTCCCTGTCTTGAAATATTCTAATCATATCTTCATGATCGCTTCAAAGCTAAGGACGTTAGTAGCGCTGCCCTCATATACATGAATATGATTGATCTGCACATAGGCAATCTGGACTGAAATGACGAGGGCGTCATCATGTGGCCAGTCGAGTCCTGCTCTATCCTTCCTAGAGAAACTGATGACAAGGTCATCAGTCACTTGGGTTACGGCAACATGTGAGATTTGGGCCACAACTAAAGCCTCACGGACCTTCTTTTTCTTTTGTTTTCTAGTAGCTCCCTACAACTCTGACTCGACAATAATTGTGTCAACATAAATTATTTTTTGCACTGGCTCTTGATACCATGTCAACAACTAGGCTCCGTACGAGGAGCACATCGATGTGATCGACATGCCCAACATTTGGCAAGCAATGCTAGTTGTGTTAGTCGGCAGACCATTCAGGAGAAGTCATTCGGCAGCCAACACAGATGATCCCAATCGTCAAGCATACCCAAGCACTCCATTCGACAGGTGTGATTGGCAACCCTCGGTTTGATCAACTAGTTGTCAAAACAAACTCCCTGACACACAAGGAAGTTGGTTGCCACATGGCACACATCCTGAATCTGCTGGGCACATGGCAACATCTGTTGTTTTAACTTGGAACCTACTCCAAATAGTGCTCAACCACCACATTCATGGCTACTATAAATACCCCAAACCCTTTCATAAAGGTAACTCTCTCATCATTTCTCTTTCTAAAGCACACATAAGCTAGACTCTACAGAATTTGTGATGTGATCTACCTATTAGGTGTTCCATACGCTTACTGACTTAAGTATCAGAATCTCTTAGGCTAGCACCTCACTAGTGTCTAGTGTTTCTTCTCTATCTTGCAGGTCTCTCGACGGGCAGAAGCAGAAGATCAATCAGCCCCCTCAGCGGGTCCGAATACTCCTCAACGGGTCCTAGATCCCCCAACGAGTCTCATCACGTTAGGTCCATTTTGGGACTAAACATTTGGCGTCGTCTGTGGGAACTCTAACTAAGTTCCTTCCACTAGCTCACATACCTCAACTTTATCTACCTACTGATTTAAATGTATGCTAAGCAAGATGATGGTGATCTCAGTAACACTCCCCAGGGAGATCGCAATAGAACAAGAACTGATACGCCTTCTGAGGCTATGCTCGAGATGTTGAGGACCCTCCGTTCGGAGGTAGCAGAACTCAAGAAAAGCAATGACACTATCGAGAGTAGGAACCAAGTATGGGGAGATCAACATGGAAGCACTGTAACACCCCAGATTTTCATTGAGGGTAAAAGTGGGAAAAGTCGGATGGAATTGACCATTTTGCCCCTAAGAGTGACTTTTTGGTAAAAGTCGAAGGGTTGACTTTTCTTAGTCAAAGTCCAAGTCTTGGCTTTTTTCTCAAGACAGTTTTTGACAATTCTGAAAACGTCATTAGGAATGCCTCGGTCTCCTAAGTACGTTGACAGGCGGTACGCCAAAAATGTCGTTCAAACGGTTATGATTTGGGTCTAGATTATGTAGGGGCAATTTGAAAAATTAAAACGGAGGGTAAATACCGGTTGTTTTCAAATTATGTTTTAAAACTATTTCTTTTTGTCCACTTACACGTTTTCTTGGTTTTGTAACCTTTTAGGGCCGCTACACGGAGATTGAGGCTCGAGAGGCGAAGGCATTAATTAGCGGAATTTACAATTATCCCTTGTCTGACAACATTTCTAATAGACGAGAGCAGGACCCGAGTGCCTATTCGTGTGTGGTCGGGTTGGGACCTGTCAAGCACCCTCGCTATCTTTCAATCCGCACGTGAATAACCAAGGAAGCAGTGAGCGGTGATGGAGCTGGCCTTGGTTGCAGCTGCCGATCGGCAAGTGGTCGGCCCTGAAGAGAGCACAACGTCAGAAGGTACTAGCCTAGCAGACGGAAGATCAACTGTTGCAGATCAACCCAAACCACTTGAAAGATGATGCTGACTCGACAACTTCCATGTCTGGAAAAAGGTCAAAGCAAAATGAATAGTTGGGGAGGAGTACCAGCAACGGGAGTCGCCGACCTATCGTTGAAAGACTCAGACCATCGTCCAAACTCCCTAGTCAAACAACGTCGTCCATGAGCTTCTTCAACGTGTTCGCGAATTGAAGAATGACAAGTAAAATGATAGTTATCGTCCTTATTTAAATAGGTCCTGCTCCCATCGGGCCAATTTTTCCAGACAAAGGATTTTTTCTCACTTTAATTACACCCAACTCTTATCAATTTAATCGAATTAAATCCTCCTTTGCGGGGTTACCACCCACATCCAACCCACTAAACCCCAACAAAAGCGAGATTCTTACTACTTTAATTTACCTTAGTCTCGATTTAGTTAATGGTTCATATTTTACCGAGTTCGCCAAGCTATCCACATTTATTACTCATGTTTACTAATTAAACCACCTTACTTGTGTTACTTAAAGGTGATTTTCATTCATGGATATCATGGTTATTTAAGAGTAAGCTTTGATTATAACTCCTTTAGAAAACTTAATAAGGATCAACTTAATACACACACACACACACACACACACACACACACACACATATATATATATATATATAAATGTCTCCACAAAGAAACACACGTAACATTTAGTTCCACCAAAATCCCACATGTTGCCCATAACTCAAACAATCATCTATTAACATTGTTCATGTTTCAAAAGTAGGGAAATTTCCACACTAATAGCATAATACCATATATATTCCACTTAATCCACTCTATTCAATTCACCATAAGTCCTTAATCAGTTCAATCATAATTCATTGATTAATAGTTGAATCCATCTTCATACCCAAGTGTTATAACTAATTAAAGGTAATTAAATAACCCACAAACTTTGAACGAGTAAAACTTCTTCGTTCTAGGTCCAATTAACTCAAACAATACACCATTGAAATCATAAATTCAAGACAAGGAAATGTCATGTTGATCGCACCACCTGGAACGGCTGCAAGCGCGCTCACGCGCCACTAAAGGCCTCTGCGCGTGGGCCTGTCACCAGCTACCTCTAGCCGGGTCTACAACTCCGGTCGCCTGACTCGTCTACTAGACCCGGTTGTATTTCCTTCAAAGCTAAACTATTTTCTTCCCTTTTTACGTCCAAACTATTCTAAGCTATCCCAGAAAAAGATCCATGATCTTAGAACAAAGAAAGAAAGGCTAAAACTCAGGGATTCATACCTTGAAATTTCGACCAGTTTCCCAATTTCTTGCAGAGTTATTTCCTGTGTCCAATGTCGTGCTTTTTCACTTCAGAATGATCCTAGGAATTCTCTTAACCTCCTAGGACCCTAAAACAGCCACCATAATGCGACAATTTACCACAGCAGCCCTTGGCCATCTTTGAACTTCACGGCCATGGAGGTTCGTCGAGGTTGACATCTCCCTTCTGTTTTCTCAGTTTTCCCCTCACCTTTTCTGTGAGGACCCATGCCTTGGTGGCATGGTTAGCAATCCCACATCGCCCGGGGGATATGGGGAATGCGCCTTATATGTATGGGCGCTCATCTATCCAACAGAAGGCCTTTTGGGAGCTCACTGGCTTTGGATTCCAAGGGAACTCCAAAGTTAAGCGAGTAGGGGCTGGTGCAATCCCAAGACCAACTAGGAAGTTGCACGTGAGCTCCCAAGAACAAAACTGTGAGAGCTGGGCCCAAAGCGGATAATATCCTTTTGGAGAAGGTCAGGTCGTGACAGTTTGGTATTAGAGCCCAACCCCGGCCGGAATTGAGTGTGCCAGCGAGGACGCTGGGCCCCAAGGGTGGTGGATTGTGAAAACCCGTGCCTTGGTGGCATGGTTAGCAATCCCACATCGCCCGGGGGATCTAGGGGATGCACCTTATATGTGTGGGTGCACATCTATCCAACATGAGACCTTTTGAGAGCTCACTGGCTGTGGATTCCTAAGGAACTCCAAAGTTAAGCGAGTAGGGGCCGGTGCAATCCCAAGATGGGAGACACACTGGGAAGTTGCACATGAGCTACTGAGAACAAAGTCGTGAGAACTGGGTCCAAAGGGACAATATTCTGTTGGAAAAGGTCAGGACGTGACATTTTATCACTATTTTTCTTCCCTAGTTCTCTCCTTCCTCCCTTTATCTCTCTCGTCCTTCCTCCTCCGTGGTTAATCTATTTCATGGGGTTTGTGTGAGTTTTGGTCCATGACCACCGAACTCCTCAAAACTAGCACATACATCATATAAATAGTACGTGTTTAAGTCGGTGGGACACATGATTTTTTGAGGGAAAAAGGTGTAGATTCTAGTATTTTCCAGGGTAAAATTTATACAAATACCCTTCAAAGTAAAATTACTAAAATACCCTTATACATTTTTAACCCATAACAAATTCATTCAACCTCCGATTTTAGCATGCCGCTTGTCTGTGAACTCAAAATCCTGAGACGTTCGTAACTGTCTTCTCGGAACTCTCATAGGATATCCATAGCAAAAAGTCAACTATTTGAATTTTCGGAGGCAAAGTCATCTTTTTACCTTTATATTTTCCGAATTTATGGTTTCTCCAGATCCGGGCCTTTACAATTTACCTTCCTTAAATAAAATACTAGGGTTCCGTATAGCCTCAATTTAAATTCCATCACTCCATAATCCATATTCAACCAATTACTATCTCAAATACCAATTGTTGCACACAACACCACTACGTGTAGGCCTTTTACCATACACATCATTTAAGTCACATCCGAAACAACGCCAGTCACATCATCCAGATTGATCCGACCCATCCCAATCCCCCCGGGATTAATGTGGGATGTGTCATGCTCCCGTCTGTCACGAAGTGTCAGACAATGGATAATTCATACATCAGCACACACAGGGCTCCCAGAGCGCGCCAGGATCGGTGGAGGAGTGCGATGTCTCGGTCCCTGCTTTAGCTCGCATCCGTAATCAACCTGAAGGGCATTAAAACCATTAAAAATTATGAATGGACGAAAATCAATAAGTTAATAAAACATATTTGATAAAGATCCATTTATGCCATTCACTAAAAAGTATGCGTGCACCGAAAATCAGTAATCAAATTACTCAAATGAACCATTAGGGCCTTAGCCCAAAAACCGTAAATCCAAAATCAAGTGTGGGAACTCAGCCCAAAACTGTGAAATACCAAAATCCATAAATCTAGAACCAAGTGGGCCACTGCCCAAATCCATAACCACAAATCCACAAATACCGAAATACCATTTCATAAATCCAATAATCCATATTTATCACATAACCATCCTCGGCATCCCAGATGGCTAGCATCCCAGACGCTTGACATCCCCGACGTCATGTCTCACGGTAAAAAGCAACGCGTGCTACCCGAGGTCTCTCCGGGTCAATATCTCTGACATCCCAGATGTCTGACATCCTAGACGTCTAATCATAGAAATCCTGCTCCTCAATTACTATACGGTCCAGTAGCTCCGTATAATGACCCCTCTCATGCAATGCATCGTGACTTCCCTAGTGTCCCAGACACCTGGAGGAGACCATCACATATCCACGTATCAAGATGGTATATGGAAAACAGTTTTTACAAAGTCATTTCAAAACATCTCAATGGGCCCTGCCCGAAATACCCATAAAACATCACAAATCCATTTAGGGTCCCCGACCCGAAATCGCGTTTATGAAACATAGGGTCCCAGATTCGAAATCACATTTATAAAACCCAACAAAGCCTCATGCCCAATTTTGTAAACCATTGGGCCCCCGACCCGATCACATAACTCAAAAGGGTCTCAGCCCGATTCCGTATCCAACTGGGCCCCTGGCCCGATCACATAATTCAAATGGGTCTCATGCCCGAGTCCATCTTTCCAAAACCAAAACCAGTTCATCACACTATCCATGAAACCACCAACACGCAAAACTATAGTAAAACCATAAACCTCAAAATATGTGCAAATGCAGGATTACCTCGAAATACGTGCAACCATGTAAATCACCAATGCCCCAATCATCACTATAGAAATCACATATATAAAACATATAAAATAGTTATGAATGTATCACAGTTTAGAAAACATTGTCCACTCATAGATCGTCCTACGTTGCCGCCTCGATACTTGTGCCATAAGCCTTCCCATGTAACGACCCGTCCTAGAAATCGGGATTAGATTAGTTGTTAATAACGGATTAGTGAAGTTAATTTGGTGATTAGTTGGGTTAGTTCGGACGGACAGTGCAAAATGACGATTTTGCCCCTAAAATGGGCAAAAATGTTGACTTTTCATTCGGGCGGTCAAATGGACTTTGACTGATGACCGTGATGTAATTAGGGACGTCACGAGTTCATAGACAGGTGACACGTCCGATTCTGACATCTAGGGGAAAAGTTATGAGGTTCGGAAGTCCGAGGGCATTTTCGTAATTTGGTTAAAAACAGGCAATTTGTGGACTTTTCAAACGACATGGAATTTTCACACATTTCGAGGACCGTTAGGAAGGTCTTGATCCCCTGAGTACAATGACAGGCGGCACGCGTGAATTGGAAGTCGGACAATAGAGTTACGGGTCTAGGAACACGAGGGGCAAAATGGTAATTATGAAGGCAATGTCATTTTGGTCTTTTCCAGTGTGGGGATTGGGGCCCAGTTAGCAGTGGACACATGGTTTACTTTGGGATTGGTGCCCAACAAGATTTGGACACCTGGCTGCCCCTGGATAGTTGTAAAAGTTCCTCCATGTTTCTCACATTTTTGTTACTCGGTTTAAACTTCTGATTTGCACGATAATGGAGGTGGAAAAACAGGGCAAAATGAGTCCCTTGACCCAAACTCTCCTCAAGCATGATCTTGTGCTATGTTGTCTGAACAGAAATCCAGCTTAAACCCGAGTGCCACCGTCGTGGACAGTCGTGGACAGTCGTCCTGCCTCCGTGAGAAAGAAACCCGCAAATTTTCCCTGCAACCCGTGACTGTCCATACTTCACCAACACCCTTAAAACCTCTTTGATTGGTGTACGGTGTGAACGAAAGAGGAAATAAGAAGTTTGAGGAGTCTCCCAGTGGCCACGGCGAGGCACAACGGTGGAGGTAAGGTGGAGTCTCGAGAAATCCAGTTTGAGTTCAAAAATGGTACTTGGAGATTTACCGTTTATTTTGTGGTTTTGATGATTGAATAATGTTTCTTGAGGTTCCACAAACTATTTGGAGTCAAAATCAAGACGGGAGGTGGCCGGAAGTGGAAGAGCACGACACGGGAAACATGGCCGGTTCACCTTTTGAATTGGAGAGGTAAATTATAACGTTTAAACTCGCGGTTTTAGGTCATAAATTCATTACAAAAACTGAGACAAGCATTTGGGATGAAGAGGATTCAAATTGGACTGAAATTCGATGAAAACTAGCGTCGAACCGCTCACTCTGGTTCAGTTGAACCGGCTGGCCTACTAAACCGGTCTGAATCGGTTGATCGCAGGTTGAAGATGAACAGTGATTGAGCGCATGGCTCCACGCACAGTCCCTTTGGGTGGCGCGTGAGGGCGCGTCGGACCCCTTTTGGGGAAGTTTCCAACACGACTTTTAAAGTATTCAATGTAACGAACATTTTGGCGCTGGTTTCGAGTCAATTGGACATCGTCTCGATATGTTTCGGGATGTCCGAAGGTTTTAGGGCTCGGTTAAAAATAGTTAAAAATTCGGGAAAATTACGTGGCTTTAGTATACGCTTTATGAAGTAGTTAGTGACCTTATTATGAGATTTGGACATGTTCGGGAAAGCCAGTGATAGTGGATTAGCCGGGAACGGCATAGGTACACCTGTATCGAGGCGACGACGCTATGGTCTGTGAGTGGACTTTGCTTTCTAATTCTTGATGCATGCATATATGTTTTTATATGTTTTATATACGTGTTTCTATGATTTGATTTATGATCATGATGGTTTATGGTTTTGCACGAATTTTGAGGTATTTACAGAAATGCACGTTTTACGAGATTTCGATAAAGTTTGCGATTTAAACCTGGTTTTGAGGATTTGATTTCGGGATTTGAAATATGATTTAATATCAATGATTTAAAAATGGATTTCGGAAAAATGACTTCGGGCTTGAGTCCCAGTTCAGAAAAATGGTTTTAAAGAACGTGATTTTGAGTTTTTGAATCAGATTTCAAAATGACGATTTTGGATTCGATTTTGGAAACTTGAAAGTGGATTTCCGGATTTGGGTTCGGAATGGTTATTCCGGATGCCAGCTTACGGAATGATGATTTCGAACTTGGATTTGGAAATGGATATGGATATTAGTTCCGGGTTTGGATCCGGGATCCTGATGAGATTGTGGATTCGGATTCGGATATGGATAGTGGTCATGGAATGGATTTGTTCTGGTTATTGGGTTTAAAGACCCAAATATGTTATGACGGGGGTGGGCCCGGATTGGGTTTAAAGACCCGGATTGAGTTTAAAGACTCGGGAGTTTAAAGACTCGGATTATATTGAGGCCTGGATTGAGTTTAAAGACTCGAGAGTTTAAAGACTCGAATAGATCCAGCAGGTTCGATGGATGGATATGTGGTTTCAATGTGTTTGGATTTCACTGAGTTTTGATGTTGATGGTTTTCAATAAAGGTTTTCCGATGTTTTGGGCTCTGCCCGAATGATATGGCTTTGATGGTTTTGGGCTGAGGCCCGGGATTTGAGAAAAGGAAACGGTGTTCAGTTTTTCGTACATGGTTTGCCTAACCTAAATATTGAATGGTTTCATGAGATGGACTTGATATGCATGCATTGGCTTTTAAATGGAGGGTATAAATGTAATTGTTTTATTGAACTGTTTTCGAACTTATGCTTTGTTTTTTGTCCACTCACAGTCTTTTTGTGGTTTTGATACCCTCTAGGTTGTTTTCGGTGCAGGCTGTTGGTTGAGAGAGATGGAGACATCACACACGCGATCCACAGTAGAGTCTGCACACTCTGGGAAGTCTGGAAGTTTTTGGATGGTCGGATCGAGAATTCCTTGTGCGACTTACGTGTCACATGGAGGTTGAACGTTGGTTTAGCCTTCGTGTCATGCGTAAGTTAGACGGGAGCAGGATTTAGCCCTTAATCCCGTGGGATTGGGGGTGGGTCCTCTCATCCCAAGCCACATCAATATCACCAGGACTTCCAAACCTGTCCAAATCACACTAGAGGGTCACTAACCACTTCAATAACCTCTCACTAAAGCCCCGTAATTTTCCCAAATTTTTAACTATTTCTAAACTTGATCCTAAACCTTTGGACATCCTGAACTATATTGAAACGATGTCTGATCGACACAAAACTAGTGCCAAAATGTTCGTTACATCGAATAAATGATTTCACGTTTTGAAAGTTTCCCCAAAAGACCCTCCACGCACCCCCATGCGCGGCCTAAACTCCCTGTGCGTGAAAGCCACGAGCGACACTGTTCACCTCCTCCTACCTCTGGCAGACCAGTCCGGTCCAGTTTGGTTGGTCTGGTCCGATCCAACTAGACCGGCGTGATCAGTTCGGGCCTGTTCCTCTCGTGTTTTTGGTTCATTTCCTTCCATTTTCACTCCTAAACTTTCCTCTAATCAATCCTAATCAATTTATGAAGTCAAAACATGAAAACCAAGTCTAAAAACCATACCTTTAATTTCATCATTGAACCGGCCGATCGCCACCTCATCGATTTCCCATCAATCCGGCCACCATTTGCCACCATTTCAGGTCCATTAGGTTCCTAGTAACTCCCAAAATACTTTCCCATCAATAAAACCATTCACCAAACACTCAAAACTCAATTTCAGATTTTGAACCTAAAACTTACCTTCCATGGTTTCTCCGGCCACCGTCCACGATGGCGCAAGCCGTGACCACCATCCTTGTCGTCTCACCTCCTTCTCTCACTTTCATTCACTCACCAAAGTCAGATAATGAAGATTGAAGGGTCATGGGAATGGGTTGCAAGGTCACGGGTTTAAGGGAAGAAAATGAAAATGATCGATCGTGTGGGAAGGAGAAATATTCACAGTGTGAGGGAATGGGCCAATCAGATGGGTGAGACTTGTCACTCATCTGGTGGTTCCTTCCAGAAGCTTCCCCAATCCAAACCTGCCACATGTCCCCACATCTAGGTTTACGTGCAATAATGTCGTTTTCCGTTTTAGACCCGTAACTTCCCCGTCGAACCTCCGATTTTAACCGTGCCGCCTATCTACGGACTCGTGACGTCCCGATCTACGTCACGGTCATCGGTTCTCGTACGTTTGACTCATCGAGTCAAAAGTCAACATTTGCCCAATTTCAGGGGCAAAATGTTCATTTTACACCATCCGTCTGATTTCGCTCAACTAATCACCGATTAATCCCACTAATCCTTCATTAGTCACTAATCTAATCCCGAAATTTGGGACGGGTCGTTACAACCTTCACCCCTTACATATTTTCGTCCTCGAAATTCCAATTATCCCGATTCTACATCCATCTCGTGGAAAGCAAATTAGGCCTCACACCATGTGTACACTTGTACACCCAGTAACCAGAACAATACTTTATTGCACCCCGAAATTCCACTAATACTCACGTCGCATCGACTACACCCGACCATGTGGAGGACATTGATCACACAATCTGAGTTAATACTACTTGACAATTCTACCCTTACTCTGACACATTTAGCTGACACATTCAACTTGACGGTTCTCTCAATCACCAATCCACTCTGACATCCGCTCCCACTAGGAGTCACCAAATCTCACTCATCAATCCACACTGACACACCCAACTAAACTATCATCACTTTCTAGTTGCGAATCAATCTGACATCTCTCCCACACCGAGAGTTATCAATTCTCACTTCTTCTCCGCATTTCTTGAATTTTACCCTGTCAACATCACACGCCCCATAACGTCGCACTCAGCCGGCACTCACTGCTCCATGGTCACAATTCGAGTCACCAACACAACCCTGACTCACTCACGAGTCACACTAAGGTACCTCGTACCACAACTCCTTCAATGTAGCATAAGGTCAACGACAAGATCTTACCTCGCAGGGCAACCCAAACCTGCGACATTTATCGGTCTCAACGTCCATATCTGTTAACTTCCTCAGTGATCCATGACGCTGGTGAGAGTCACAGAGCAGTCGCACCACGCAAAGTAACCCATGGTTACATTAACCAACAACTCGCTCAACCTGAGTATACCTATGCCAACATCTCACTCGACCTCTGTGTAACTGGACCTCATCGAATACCTGCCTAGTAGTGATAATACATCCCAACTCTAGGTTTCCACTAGCCATCCACGGCTCTGAGCACCTGCTCATACAATCACTGAACCCATCAAAATCTCTCTAGCCCAACGCACAGTATCCAATGTCCAGTTCACGTCCTCAACCAATCCAATGATACCAGAACTAGGAAGATTACCAACTCGCTCATCTATATACCACTGGTCTATCACATACATCGTCACCAGGCACCACTCAGGCTTGTACAGTATCGGTCCTCGTAAAATGTACCCAATACGCACATCCATCCACCCAGCAGCCTACTACATAGCTCGTAACCAATCACGCTTCAATTCTGGAGTCCATATGTCCAGTTCAGTACTAGATAGATCAAAAACTCCAACTCATCATCCAACACGAGTCCCATGGTCACCCGACCAGCATCACAGCGTCTACTCCCAATCACATAACCCAACACTTACCAATCCGAATCACGCCCACCAAGGCGTACCCATTCATGCCAAATGATTATCCAATCTCACCCACGTCTATCGAGATGCACCAACTCCAAACTTATCAGTTACCTGCTCATTTGATTACCATACCATATTCGATTGACTTTGAAAGGAAGCCAATCCTATCATTCATACATCTAAGGCTGACCAAATCCGACCTCGTCAGACACCTACTCGTTCGATTAATATAACATATGGGATTAACCTCGAAACGAAGTTTAGTCCCAACATTCCCATATCCAAATATTCAAGACAGGGCAATAAACTCTCCACCTAACCTAACCATCAAGATTACGATCCTCGATCGTCACAATGCCCAAAGTCATCAACATCAAAATGCCGAGCCACCTAGGATCCACATATGCTCACTCAACTATCAATCCACCTGAAATTTGATCATAGGGTCTTACACCCTCTTGAATCTGCATCCTACCGAATCATCTCTGAACCACTTTCACCTCTAAATAGATTAGTCAATGACGGAACACGTCTAGATTGTAGGTCCTCTCCAATTACCTCATATCGACCCTTGCCATCCCACATAGGGAAAATCAAAGTTGATCTAAGACGATGACATCAAAATTCATCCTACGTGAGTACAAACACAAACTCACTGCACCCACAACACCATGTAACCCAACATCGTTTGCCACCAAGTAGAAAATAAGAAATCACGTTCACCTAACTTCAATTTACCCAACTCCTCCTGATGACCCAAAACAAATCACAAGTCCACCAACCAATAATATATGTTAACAACTTCTCGTCATCCATCCCCAATTCGGAATCAAACACCCTCTCATCGTCTCAATCACAACCTCCCTCGATTCTGAAGTTCCAACCATGTTGAAAATAGATATGCTTCCAACTAGATGTCAAGTCCAACCACTGGACTTCCCAATTCCTCAACTCACTCTGGCAACCACGTGTCCGCAATCAATCTATCACCCAGACATCCTGTCCATTTATAACCGTTTATGCACATCCAAAAGGATGTAATTCGTTACCATCTCGTTCTCACATCTCAACCTTTATAGGCTCAACTCTCGGGTCTCCATGTTATTCACAATCACAAAATCTCACATCAACACTACTATTGATTCTCTTCGGCTTCTTCTAATTTCAATAAATTCTTTAGTACTTTCTCTTGAGACTAGATACACACAACCCCTCAAGTTCCAGAGTTAACAACAACTCCCCAAATCCACTAATTTTCCATGACGTCCCCTGCGTAATCCGAAACTCCTCGTGTCTCAAACATACCCTTCCATCCATTGATCACCTAGTCATCTAATACCTGTTGGAACTCAACCCAACACATCTAAACCCCTGCTGGATCCCGTCCAGTCCAACTCATCCACTACCGAATCTCGGATACTGAATGTATGCCCATCATGACGGAGTCACATCCCACCTCGTGGCTCATCGTCATCACAATCACTAGCACGCAGTGTATGAATCAGACAACTCTGAGTTGTTACTCATACTGAGCAAGAACCCCATACTTCCGCTCAGGTTAAATAAAGTCTGCCTCTCTCGTACCCCACAACCATGGGTACCACTATTATGAAAATCCACAGAAAGATATTAAACGTTCCCTGAACGTCCCCCAATTCTTAACTACCACAACTACATCAATCGCCCTCGATAGCCAGTCGTCCCCACACGACTGTCAACCAACAGTCCTTGTCATCGAGATCTGCATCCACACATCACACTATTATTCGGTCCAACTCGGGATTCCATATATTATCTCAAAACGGCACTCATGGATCGAATCCCATCATTTCCCTTCGTGTCGGGCCAACCAATCTCTATAGTTTCAACTAGACTCACTAGAGTCGTCCACATGGTCATCCATGACCTCAGCCGCTCTCTGCAGCACAAGTTCAAATCCATTAGTCACAAATCACCCCGACTTCGGAAAGTCATCCAATCCTCAACAACTACAGACCCACAATTCTAATTCGTCAAACACAACTAAGGTTCGCCTTTCTAGTCCATCCATCATAAATTAGGGTTCCACAATCACACCCTAGGGTTCCTCTAAACCCAACTGTCCTCTGCCGTATCATCCACAATCTAACTGAGGTCGTGGTCTTGACATCGCATGGACGTCAATCCCATCCTACCATCAACTCAACTGGAGTTCCCCGAACCCTACTACTCCCAGCAGCACAACAATCTAACATAACATGGCCAAGCCAACGGTCCCTCATTACCAATTCGTCACATACAACCCCACTTGGGTCAAATCACACTAACACGCGGCGTATCAGGCTAATCACACTCTATCCAAAATTCATTCCCACTAACTATCAAATCGGCATCCTAACAATCAGGTTGATAACGGGCTGACCACGTAGAGACATCACATACTCGACCTGCGCGTACCACAAGAACTACACGGTTTACTCGAATAGCGACAACCTCGCTCTCACCCCACTTGACACGACCCATCTACATCCCCCGGGGATTAACGCGGGATGTGCCATGCTCCTGTCTGACATGAAGTATCAAACAAGGGATAATTCATACCTCAGCCTACACGGGGCTTCCAGAGTGCGCCAGGATCGGTGGAGGAGTGCGATGTCTTGGTCCCTGCTTCAGCTCGCATCCGTGATCAACCTGAAGGGCATTAAAACGATTAAAAACTGTGAGTGGACGAAAATCAATAAGTTCATAAAACACATTTGATAAAGATACATTTATGCCCTTGACTAAAAAGTATGCATGCATCGAAAATCAGTAATCAAAACATTTACTCAAATGAACCATTAGGACCTTATCCCAAAAACCGTAAATCCAAAACCAAGTATGGGAACTCAGCCTAAAACTATGGAATACCAAAATCCGTAAACCCAGAACCAAGTGAGCCACTGCCCAAATCCATAACCACAAATCCACAAATACCGAAATACCATTTCATAAATCCAATAATCCATATTTACCACATAACCATCCTCGGCATCCCAGATGCCTAGCGTTCCAGACGCTTGACGTCCCAGACATCATGTCTCACGGTAAAAAGAAACACGTGCTACCCGAGGTCTCTCCAGGTCAATATCTCTAACATCCTAGATGTCTAACGTACCAAACGTCTAATCATAGCAATCCTGCTCCTAAGTCACTATACGGTCCGGTAGCTCCGTATAATGACCCCTCGCAGGCAATGCACCGTGACTTCCCCAGTGTCCCAGACACCTGGAGGAGACCATCACATATCCTCGTATCAAGATGGTATATGGAAAACAGTTTTATAAAGTCATTTCAAAACATCTCAATGGGCCCTGCCCGAAACAACCATAAAACAACACAAATCCATTTAGGGTCCTCAACCCGAAATCACGTTTATGAAACATAGGGTCCCAGACCTGAAATCACATTTATAAAACCCAACTGAGCCTCATACCTGATTTTGTAAACCATTGGGCCCCCGACCCGATCACATAACTCAAAAGGGCCTCAGCACGATTCGGTAACCAACTGGGCCCTTGGCGCGATCACATAATTCAATTGGGTCTCATGCCCGAGTTCATCTTTCCAAAACCAAAACCAGTTCATCACACTATCCATGAAACCACCAGCATGTAAAACTACAGTAAAACCATAAATCTCGAAATATGTGCAAATACGAGATTACCTCGAAATACGTGCAACCATGTAAATCACCAATGCCATAATGATCACTACGGAAATAACATATATAAAACATATAAAACAGTTATGCATGCATCACAATTTAGAAAACGTTGTCCACTCACAGATCGTCCGATGCTGCCGCCTCGATACGCGTGACATAACCCTTCCCGGGCCACATCACTATCACTGGACTTCCAAACCTGTCCAAATCACACTAAAGCGTAACTAACCACTTCATTAACCTCTCACTAAAGCCCCGTAATTTTCCTGAATTTTTAAATATTTCTAAACTCGATTCTAAACCTTCGAACATCCTGAACTATATCGAAACGATGTCTGATCGATACGAAACCAGTCCCAAAATGTTCATTACATCAAATAGATGATTTCACATGTTCAAAGTTTCCCTAAAAGACCCTCAATGGGCCCCCACGCGCGGCCTAAACCCCCTGCGCAACACTGTTCACCTCATCCTACCTCTGGCAGACCGGTCCGGTCTGGTTTGGTTGGTCTGGTCCGGTCCAACTGGACCGGCATGACCAGTTCGGGCCTGTTCCACTTTTTTTTTGGTCCATTTCCTTCCATTTTCATTCCTAAACTTTCCTCTAATCAATCCTAATCAATTTATGAAGTCAAAACATGAAAACCAAGTCTAAAAACAATACCTTTAATTTCATCATTAAACCAGCCGATCGCCACCTCGTCGGTTTCCCATCAATCCGGACACCGTTGGCCGCCATTTCAGGTCCATTAGGTCCCTAGTAACTCCCAAAATACTTTCCCATTAATAAAACCATTCAAAAAACACTCAAAAATCAATTTCCAATTTTGAACCCAAAACTCACCTTCCATGGTTTCTTCGGCCACCGTCCACGACGGCGCAAGCCGTGGCCACCATCCCCGTCGTCTCACCTCCCTCTCTCACTTTCATTCACTCACCAAAGGCAGATAATGAAGATTGAAGGGTCATGGGAATGGGTTGCAAGGTCACAGGTTTAAGGGAAGAAAATGAAAATGATTGATCGTGTGGGAAGGGAGAAATATCCACAGTGTGGGGGAATGGACCAATCAGATGGGTGACACTTGTCACTCATCTGGTGGTTCCTTCTAGAAGCTTCCCTAATCCAAACCTGCCACATGTCCCCACATCTTGTTTTACGTGCAATAGTGTCGTTTTCCATTTCAGACCCATAACTTCCTCGTCGAACCTCCGATTTCGACGTGCAGCCTGTCTACGGGCTCGTGACGTCCCGATCTACGTCATTGTCATCGGTCCTTGTACGTTTGACTCCCCGAATCAAAAGTCAACATTTACCCAATTTCAAGGGCAAAACGGTCATTTTACACCGTTCGTCCGATTTTGTTCAACTAATTACCGATTAATCCCACTAATTCTTCATTAGTCACTAATCTAATCCCAGAATTCGGGACGAGTCATTATACAGAAAATCCCCCGGAGGTATCAATACCAGTGGTAGATCATCCACTCGGGATTCGGAGCCCAGCTCGACGTCCGGGTGAATCCCGACTCAAGTTTCAAAGTCCAGCTCAACGTCTAAGTCATTATTTCCATAGTAATCTCAAGAATCGGAGCCCAGCTCGACGTCTAAGACTAACCAACATCCACATATACACCACTTGGGATTCGAAGCCCAGCTCGACGTCCGAGTGTATATTGACTCAGGATTCGGAGCCCTACTCGGCGTCTGAACCAGCACCAGTCTCAAGATTCAGAGCCCTACTCGACATCTGAGACTTACCATCCATTACCCACTCGGGATTTGGAGCATAGCTCGATGTCTGAATGGTCATCCCTCACCCTACCCGTCTGAGAAAAAAGTATTAACTCGACGTCTGAGACTAATCCATCAGCATCTGTTCACAACACAGTAATACCATACTGAGGAACATACACAAGTTCACAATTACAACATAATATCATTCATTACATATTCCTTCGCATCTCAATTTGAAGGATCAAATCCACAATTCAAACTCTGGGTCTTATGCCTAAAACCACCGGTTGTATCAATTCTTATAAAACGTACCATTACAATAGTTCTTAAAAACCATATAAACCTCAATCCATTCATTACCTTCAAAGCATATGGAAATGATAGTCCAAGTCTAAAACAAATTCCCGAAATTTCATTTAAAATCATAACATAATATAACAAATTTCTCGTAAAATGTGCATAACAATTTTAGTTACTTATCATATGCATCATCATAGCATATTATCTTGTCTTATCATCTCATATTGTTTTGGCATCCTTACCATCTTTTCATGCCATGTAATCACGTTTCACATATATCTTTATCATATCAAGACATTATTTCAAATTATTACACCATTGATTCGTCCCTTTAGAGCCAAATTGTCAATTCAAACTTAGAATTTATACTTAACATAATTTCCAAAAAAAAACCCCATAAGTATATATTCAAAATTTATTTAAGCATAATTCATTTATTTCTTTTAAATCATATCAGAAAAAATTAAAATATAAAGCTTGAATTTCGAGAACAACATATATAATATCCTAGCTCTGATATCAAGTTGACAGGACCCGTCCCTATTTAAATAGGTCATGCGCACATTTGACTAATTTTTTCAGACAAAAGATTTTTGCTAACTTTAATTACACCCAACCTTTATCAATTTAGCCGAATTGAATCCTCCTTTGCGAGGTTACCATCCACATCCAACCCACTAAACCCCAACAAAAGCGAGATTATTACAACTTTAATTTACGTTTGTCTCAATTTAGTTAAGGCTTCATACTCATATTTTACCGGTTCGCCAAGCTATCCACATTTATTACTTAAGTTTATTAATTAAACCACCTTACTTTTGTTACTTAAAAGTAATTTTCATTCATGGATATCTTGGTTATTTAAGAGTAAGCTTTGATTATACCTCCTTTAGAAAACTTAATAAGGATCAACTTAATACATATATATATATATATATATGTGTCCACAAAGAAACACACGTAACATTTAGTGCCACCAAAATCCCACATGTCGCCCATAATTCAAACAATCATCTATTAACCAAATCACACATTGTTCATATCTCAAAAGTAGGAAAATCTCCATGCTAATAACATAATACCATATTATTCCATTTAATTCACTTTATTCAATTCACCATAATTCCTTAATCAGTTTAATCATAATTCAATGATTAATAGTTAAATCCTTGTTCATATCCAAATGTTAGAACTAATTATAGGTACTTAAATAACCCACAAACTTTGAACGAGCACAACTTCTTTAATCTAGGTCCAATTAACTCAAACAATACACCATTGAAATCATAAATTCAAGACAAGGAAACGTCATGTTGATCGCACCAACTGGAATGACCGTACGCGCATTCACGCGCTGTACAAGGCCTCTGCGCGTGGGCATCGCGCATGGGCTTATCACCAGCTACCTCGAGCTGGGTCTGTAACTCAGGTTTACTGATTAGATCAGGAAGACTATGGAGGTATACGTGGATGACATGCTGGTTAAGAGAAAAATCACTGCAAACCACGTCTCCAATCTCCATAAGATGTTCCAGGTGCTCAACCAGTACCAGATGTGGCTCAACCCTGCCAAATGCGTTTTTGGATAAGATCTGAAAAGTTTGTCGGCTACATGATCAACCAGCGCGGGATAGAAGCCAACCCTAAAAAGATCAAGGCAATATTTGACATGCGGGCACCACGCACAATTAAGGAAGTTCAGACCCTAACTGGAAAGTTGCTTCTCTCACCATGTTCATCTCCAGGGCAATAGAAAAATGCCTCCCATTCTTCAAGGCCTTAAAGACGAACAAAAAAAAAACATCAACTAGAGCACTGACCGCGACACCGCATTCAACACACTGAAAGGGTACATGAGCAGAGCACCCATGTTAGCTTGACCAGACACTAGAGAGCAACTCATCATCTACCTTTCAGTCTCTACCTCCGCCATCAGCTCTGTATTATTCAAGACAAGAGAGGACGCCAAATTCCTCGTCTACGACGTAAGCAAAGCATTTTAGGATGTGGAAACTAGTTACTGTGACCTATAAAAACTGGCCCTCGCCTTGGTCACAATAGCTAGACGACTCAGAACCTACTTCCAAGCTCACCCTATCCTCGTCCTCACCAACAAGCCTCTCGGACAAGTCCTCCAGAAGCCAGACACATCCGAAAGATTTATCAAGAGGGAAATTGAGCTCAGTGAGTTCTACATCACATTTGCCCCACGCTCTGCCAAGAAGGGCCAAGCCATCGCCGACCTTCTCTTTGAGTTCACCTACCGCACGTCCTAGTACATGTCGAAAGATCAAGCAACCAGTACCATGCAGCTAGTTGCGCTTCTCCAGATGGAAACCACCTTATCTCCCTTGGATAAGTCCAAACCCATCTGGACGCTCTACGTGGACGGATAAGCATGCCAAAGCGGCTTCGGTGCGAGGCTCGTGCTCAGCACATCTGACCAAGCCAAACTCGAATACGCACTCCATTTCTGCTTCAAGGCCTCTAACATTGAGGCAAAATATGAGGCACCTCTTACTGGCCTTCGCCTCGTGAAGGACCTGTAGGCACATCAGATCCAAATTTTCAGTGACTCTCAACTCATTGTCCACCAAGTTAACAACCTTTACGACACTAAGGACGAATCCATGATGCTCTACCTGACCGAGGCAAGGACACTCCCCCATAGCTTCCAAGCCTACGAAATTACCCAGATTCCACACTCATAGAATAGCCACACTGATGCGATAACATGTCTGGCCTATTCCATCAATGACAAGATTGGTCACAATATTCCAGTTTAGCTTCTGGAAACACTGAGCATGAAGGAGCGACACGTTATGGTCATCACGAGTGAACCTTCCTAGATGGATCCAATCATCTGATTCCTCAAACATGCAGACCTACCGGAGGATTACAACGAAGCCAAGCGCATTCAGTGCCAGTCCACCCGATACACAATTGTCCCCGACAATTTGTATAAGCGCAGATTCAACATCCCACTCTTGAAATACCTTCAAAAAATCACAGGTGAGCCATACTCAAAGAGATCCACGAGGGCATCTGCGGTAACCACTCGGGACCCAATCCTTCGCTCACAAGGCTTTCCTGCAAGGTTACTACTGACCTACCATGAGTTCTGATTCAATTGAATTAACATAGATGTGACCAATGCCAGAAGTACGCACCAATTCCTCACCTACCTGTGGAATGATTGACTTCAATGCTCAGCCCATGGTCATTCTCGTAGTGGGGACTCGACCTCATTGGCCCGATTCCATGGGGTAAAAGAATGGTGGAACTTGTAGTTGTCGTCGTCGAATACTTCACCAAATGGGCAGAGGAAAAATCACTCAAGACCATCACTGGTGCGCAGATTGAGAGCTTTGTCTACCATGACATTATATGCTGTTTTGGCATCCTTCACACAATCGTGACATAGAACGGGAAGCAATTCGACTGTGGTCACCATCTGACTCAGTCCCAGACCCATCTTCCATCTCGCCCTCCTCCCGATCACTTTCCAGTTGGATCACGGGAGGCTTGACTTTGAAGCTTCTTGATTGACACCTTGCCTATTCTCTATGTTTGGTTGCCACTCAGCACTCTGCCTCTCCTCTATGCCTTCCCTCTAAGTTGCACCCTCACTCTGCTTTCTTAGTTCTTTCCTCGGTAACCTTAAAGATATAACTAAGCTATCAATCGAAAAGGAAAATGCACAGCTACTGCCAATCGACGAAGACCCACTAGAGGTTGACAAAAACTCATATCACTCGGCATATCACTTGCTGAGTGAGAAGGTGTTTCACCACCAAACGTTTACGGGCATCTGCCCCTAAATCCACTAGTTGACTTGGACTCTGACATCTACAAATTCAAAACAAAAAGAAACTACGATAAGCACATCACTACTCATACCGAACAACAAAATGTTAAACAGACAGGGAACACAATTTACCTTAAGTTCTTGCTGATTGGCAGACAACAGTGATCACTAGTCGACTTTCGAGTGCAATCCAAACGGCAGTTGAAAACTATAATCGACATCAATTCAATGCTCTGAGGTTCTGTGATTAGCAGAAAAAAATGAGGAATTCCAGGACCTTTTATAGGCGCCTATATAGCCTTAATATGCAGACTCGCAATCTGAACGGTGCTAGGAATCTACAACACTGTTCCTACACACGAATTACATGTACAGATATGTACACTCTATGTATTCGGAAAAAAAAAAAGCAACACACATGTTGATTCTCAAAAATTTGAACTTATACTTGAAGTATGCTCCGTTGGGCAAGTCGGAATATTATGACCAATTGAACGCTTCTTACGAGGTATCCTCAAATGATGATGTTCCGATTGGCGAGTAGGCACATTGAGACCGATCGGAAACCTCAGGCGAGATGCTTTCGCGGCCCTAATTGGCAAGTAGGCACATTGTGACTGATCATGAGCCACTTGTATAGCATTCTCATAAGTCAATGTCCCAATTAGCAAGTAGGCACATTGCGACCGATCGAACACATCAGGCGAGATGCTGACAAAGTACCCTCAGACATGAATGTTTTGATCGATAAGCAGCAATATTACGACCGATTGGAAACATCAGGCGAGATACTCTAGCGGCATTGATTGGCAAGTAGGCACATTGCGACCAATCATGGTCCACCTGCGAAGTCTTCTCACATGCCAATAGTTCGATCGATAAGCAGAAACATTGCAATCGATCGGTAACATCAGGCGAGGCGCTCTCGCGGCCCTGATCGGCAAGTAAGCACATTGCGACCGATCAAGAGCATATCGTGAATTTTCCTCAAACGTCAATGTTTTGATCAGCAAACAGGAACATTGCGATCGATCGACAACATCATGTGAGGTACTCTCGCGACCCTCATCGACAAGCATGCACATTGGGATCAATCAAGAGCTAAAATATTATACTCACTCATTCGACATGCAGGAACCATAACTTGGAGGGTTAAGGGGTACATCCCCCTGGTCGGTCGACACATATCGTCCTCGGTTACAAGTCCTCGACCGAGGAAATCTACCTCACTCAAAGACTAAGGGGACATATGTTGATACCATATCGACCAACTAGGCTCTGTACGAGCAGTGCAGCCTTGTGATCGGCATGCCCACTATTCGACAGGCAAAGCTAGTTGTGTCAGTCGACAAGCTGTTCAGGAGAAGTCATTCGGCAACCAGCACATATGGTTCTAATCGGCAAGCATACCCAAGCACTCCACTCGGCAGGTGTGATCAGCACCCCTCGGTCTAATCAGCCAGCTGACAATACTAACTCACTAACACACTAGGAATTTGGTTGCCACTAGGCACACATCCCCAATCTGCGAGACAAGTGGCAACATTTCTTACTATAACTTAGAACCTAATCCAAACAGCGCTCAACCACCACATTCATGGCTATTATAAATACCCTCAAACCCTTTCATAAAGGTAACTCTCTCTCATCATTTCTCTCTCTAAATCTCACACAACCTAGGCTCTATAGTCTTTATGTTGTGATCTTCCTATCATGTGTTTTATACGCTTAATGACTTAAGTATTAGAGTCTCTTAGGCCAGCACCCCACCAGTGTCAAATGTTTCCTCTCTACCTTGCTGGTCTCTCTACGGGCGGAAGCAGGAGATCAATCAGCACCCTCGGTGGGTCTGGATACCTCTCAGTGCGTCTTAGATCCTCTAGCGGGTCTCATCATGTTAGGCCCATTACATTTTTGAAGATTGCTAATCAACTGACTATTTAATATAGATAATTTTAAATATATTATTTTAATGTGTCTGAATTGTATAAATTCATTTAACCGTATTAACTTATACGGTGGATAATTAATATGAATATTACCAAACATTGATTTCGTAATATATTATTTTATCAAGTTTTTTATATGACGTACCAACCGTAGTTTAAGAGTCTAAGAGATAAGGAGTGGACATACTAATACTAGTATAGAAATATATTAAATGCTAGGCATCCTAAATTCGTGCACCAAATTGAATCCCAAAATGATGTGGCATGTGCCATATCATTGAACCTTAATTAATTATTTTTAGTTTGAAATATACATAATTTTAATTTATTTTAAAATATAATTTTTTTAAAAAATTAAATTTTTATGACTTTTTAGACTAAATACACCGAGAACACGTCACCTAGTCTCAAAATATACTAACAACTGCAATTTGACTCCCTTTGCACTAAGAACAGGTGCAACGCCAAAAATGTTGCTCCATCTCACTGACGTCGTCATTACTGATGTTTAAGTTCGCAGACGTGAAAGCGATGTGGCAAAGTGTAACGACCCGTCCCAAATTCCATGATTAGATTAGTGACTAATCACGATTAGTGAAGTTAATCGGTGATTAGTTAGGCTAAATCGGACGAATGATGCAAAATGACCGTTTTGCCCCTAGCGTGGGTAAAATGTTGACTTTTCGTTCGGGCAGTCAAATGGACCTTGACCGATGACCGTGACGTAGTTCGTGACGTCACGAGTTCATAGACAGGTGGCACGTTCAATTCCGACATTCGAGGAGGAAGTTATGACGTTCGGAAGTTTAGGGGCATTTTGGTAATTTGGGTGAATAGGAGGTCAAAAGTTGACTTTTTGACCGGGAGGTCCGATAGCCGAAGACCGTTACGTAGATGAGGACGATACGAATCCATAGGCAGGCGGCACACTGAAATCGGACTTCGAACGGGAGAGTTATGGGTCACGGAAGTTCGATTTCACTATGCACGAACTTCGAGACGGGGACGATTTGGCGAAATCTGATTGGGCAGATATTTTAGTGGGCCCCATGGATGAGTGACAAGTGTCACTCATCCCATTGACTTGATCCCCCAATTTGTGGATCTACATAATTAATTAATATTATTTAATTAATTTTATAATCCAATCCCCACCTAATTCAATCCTAGCCATCCAATTCAATTCTAACTTTAAATCCACACCCTCCATCCCATCTCTCTTTCTCTCATCAGCCATCCCCCTTCTTCTTTGTTCATCCTCCCACCCGAAACCCATAACCCCATTTTTCTTCATTTTCTTCATTTTCTTTCAAAAACCGAAACACAACCCACACCCCACCTCACCTTCCCTTATCTGAGTCATAAGTGACCGTGGGAGGAGTGTGAGAGGCAGAGGACGGAGAGGCTGGACGGTGGCCCACGGTGGAGGCCACGGCGGAACGAACCCGTGAGGTAAGGAAATATTTCAAATTTTGAAATTTAGTTTTGTTAGTTGTTATTCGATTCTAAGGGTTAAGTTAGGTTGCTGGTGGTCCTAGGAGGAGGTTAGGATTGGTTTTGGGGCTTGGGGTGGCCTGGAACGGTCGTGAACGGCGGAGGAAGTCACGGCCGCCATGGCCGAATTGGAGGTACGAGTTTTAGTTGTTTTCCTTCCATTTTAATGTCATAGAACCTTAGCTTAGATTGATACGAGTAGAATGGGACAAACGGGAACGATTTTGGTGGCCGGACGGCGGAGAACCGGCCGGGTCAAGTCGCGGGTCACGGCGACCCGGTTGCAGGGTTCGGGTCGACCCGTCGAGTGGTTGAAGGTGGTGACGTGGCATGATGACGTGGCACCAGTCAGATTGTCAGGTGACGTGGACCACTCATCAGCCGACACGTGTCACATGTCAGTGCACAGTCAACACTGACATGTCAGTGACGTGGCCTAATCAGGGGCTGACACGTGGCACTGACGTGGACCAGTACCGTGATGACACGTGGCACATGTCAGACTGCTACGTTGCACTGATAGCACAGTGACGTGGACCAATGGGAGCATGACATGTGGCACCTTTCAGAGTCTGACATGTCAGACCTGACAGTTGTCAGATGACGTCATGCTGACGTCAGCGATGACGTCAGCATGTACTGTAGCAGGCGCGTGAAGCCCACGCGCAGCCACTTCAGGCGGCGCGTGAGGGCGCGTGGCAGGGAATCTGGGGAAGGTTCCAACATACGAAATCATCTATTCGATGTAACGAACATTTTGGGACTGGTTTCGTGTCGATCGGACACCGTCTCGATATGTTTCGGGGCATCGGAAGGTTTAGGTTCGGTTTTAAAAATAGTTAAAATACGGGAAAATTACGGGGCTTTGGTTGGAGGTTAATTAAGTAGTTAGTAACCTTCTATTACGATTTGGACAGGTTTGGGAGTCCCGGTGACGGTGATCGGCTCGGGGAGCCGTATGGCACGCAAATCGAGGTGGTAGCTCGGACGGTCTGTGAGTGGACTTTGTTTTCTAAATTGGTGCATGCATAAATGTTTATTATATGTTTTATTACTTGTTTGATGATGCCATGGGTGCAATTCTATGTGGTTACGTATAAGCACGTATTTTGAGGTTTCGGCCTTATACGGTGCTTATACGGGTCTGTATTTCTGTATTGACTTAATGAACTGGATTTGGATTTCAAAATGATAAACTCGGGTATGAGACCTATTTGGTTTTGTCTCGGGCATATGACCTCAGATTCCGGGCACGGTGCCCAGTTGATGTCCTATGTTCGGGTACGAGACCCAGTCACTTTACGGTTTTGATTTCAGGTCAGGGAACCTTAAATGGATTCCCAGGTTCATGACGGTTTATGGGAACCGGCATGAACCCTTGTTATGGTATCGTGGTTCCTGACGGTTTATGGGAACCGGCATGAACCCTTGTTGGTTATTACGGTACATGACGGTTTATGGGAACCGGCATGTTACCTCGGTTATGTTATAACGGTACATGACGGTTTATGGGAACCGGCATGTTACCTGATTATGGATATTATGGATCATGACGGTTCAGGGGAACCGGTCATGAATGTTTATGTTATGTATATATATGTTCATCTACCTTCCTTTACTTCTATTATCTCCTCCGGGGAGGGTCGTTGGCCTGGGTGGACCCCGGAGTAGTCACGGAGCACCGACTGAGTGGAGTCACCCCCCAGTTGGGTTCCTTACTCTCAGGAAGGCTATGATTACTATTACCTCGGGTAGGGTCAGAGGTCTACGGACATTGATCTTGACTTTGAGAAGACTCGGATTGAGACCCGGGTAGCACGCGCGTAGCTTTGGATACCGTGACAGGATTGGTTGTGTGCCTTATATATATGTATGTGATGGATATATGATATATGATATGTGGTGTGTACAGGTGTGCACAGGATTTGGGCAGTGGCCCGTATGGTCGTTTTCATTGTGGTCCTTTCGACCTTGGTTTATATCTGCTTTGGGCTTAGTCCCACATATGGTTTGTTTTGGATAAATGGTTTTCGAATGCATGCATGCTTTTTAGTGGAGGGTACAAATGTCTTCTTATTAAATGTTTTTATAAACTCTTGTTTTGTCCACTCACAGTTTTTAATGTTTTGACTGCCCTTCAGGTTGACATCGGATGTGGACTGTAGCAGAGATCGAGATATCACATGCCTCCTCCGGATCCTGGCGTACTCTGATAGCCCGGGAGGGCAAAGGTCGGAAATATCCCTTGTCTGACACTTCGTGTCAGACGGGAGCAGGGTCATCCCGCACTAATCCCGAGGGGGATTGGGATGGGTCCTGTCACAAAGTGAGACCAAATAGATAAGGACGTGTAGCGAGAGGTCGAAATCAAAATCGACTACAATGAGGGAAATCAAATTGTGGATAATTTTGTATGCCCCGAAATTGATAGTCAAATCGCAGCGGGATTGCAAGATTTACAATCGGAGGGACGAATGACCACAAAGAAGTCGGAGTTAGAGGATGCCTATTCGTCGAGAACCTAATACAGTTCAACCCAACTATGGTAAGTTTCGAACTAAAATTCGTTTTCCTAGCTTTGCATACTTCTTTACTTGTCTAGTGGTGTTGATATAGAGATATCATAGAAAGATATGGTATGGAAATTACTTGAAGCGTTATTTACTGAGTTTTCTTCTAAAAGCCTAAAAAATTGATTTTATATGGTATTGAAGTTCTCAATTTAGCTAGAATAATAGTTGAAACCTTTGTCTTTTGTTAGTAAGTTTGTTGGGGTAATGGTGTGGAAATGATTTGAATAAGCCATTGAATAATGTTGAAATTATTAGTGGGGTATTTTGTAGTGGGGTAGCGTGTGGCATGAATTTTAGCTTAAGCGTAATGAGTATTTTAAGGTTGTGGGGGCAATGAGACTTTTGTTTCGGGTTTTAGCTTTGTAAGTAAGCATTAAGGATGTTGATATTGTGGATTTTATAGTAGATAAAAGTTATAAAAGTAGATTATTTTATTTTGATATCAAATTCACAACCGGACATTGATATTTTGGCTATGATGATGTTCTTTGGTGGGTGAATTTGGATTAGCTGAAGGGTAAATTTTAGGTAATTGAAAAAGAATTATTTTGAAAGTGATAACGTGGTTTGAATTTGTGTTGAGCTTAAGGGTAAAGGAGCAAGTTGTTGGTTAGTTGCAAGACTATATTTTTTTATGTGATGGTGTATTTTGTGATTTTGTGTTTTAGGTCTATTTGGTTGTGCTGGCTGCGAGGTCTCTTTAGTAGTTTGATTGTGGTTTTGTGTTTTAGGTGGAGCTGATGAAATAGTGTCTATTGGGTTACATAATGGTGGAAGGATTTCAAAGGCTGAGAGAGTGTGGACATATGCGGGTGGATTAATTGCTTGGTACGATTGGTGCTCGTAGGACTATTTTTCGATGTTGGAGTTAAATGGGTTGGTGAAGGACCAACAATGTGGTGGGAACATGGTGATGCAGAATGTGGAATTCTGCGTCAATGAGAGAGGAAAATTCTTTACAATTGATAATGATCAGCAATTTTTGGACTTGGTTAAAAGGTTAGCATAGAGTAAAGCTAGGAGCCTGAATGTGCACTACAAACATGTTATGAAGGGTGTTACTAGTGAAGATTTACCTACTACTATAGATTTCAAGTCAGGATTATCTGATGAACCCATTCATGATGAGCCAATTTACAATGAGAAAGATACAGAAGACGAAGTTCATCAAGAGACAGATTCTAATGATCTGGTTCATGAAGAGATAGCTCCTAAAGAACCAATTCATGATGGTGAAGTTACTCAAGAACCTGTTATTAATGGTGAGGTTACTCAAGAACTAGTTCATGATGAACTAGTTACACATGAACCTGTCAATGAATAAGTAGTTTCTTAAGTAGTATTCCAAACACCAAGAATGGCAAGGCAGATACGAGGGAAAACAAAACATATTGAGCGACATTCACAAGGCTCAATCAGCAAGAGTAACCATGCAAAATAAAGAGAAAGCCAAGGTTATTGTTAAAGATGATCAAACAACAAGAGTAATGGAGCAGGATAAAGGAAAAGGCATGGTTATTATTGATAGGTCTTCAATTAAGCATTATTTTATATTATTTTATAACATTTATACTTGAATTTTAATGTTAAAATACTAAACAATTGGAGAAAATAAATTATTTTGTAAGATTTTGTAGAAATAAATAAATCTTAGAATATGGAGCGCTTTGGTCAAAGAATCGTCCCAATCGGAATTATAATGAAGAATTTATGGACGAAACAAGGAAGACTACCAAATTATTTAAAGGAATTATGTAGGAGGCTACCATATTAAGCAGCATGGCGCCCAGCCTTCAGCCCAAATCTCCTGTGATAGCCCAATCCATTTCCACGGCCCAGAAGCCCAGTCGCCGAGCCCAAGTCCAGCTGAAAATCTAGTCCAACCCTGCGACTCGCACCTGCCCAGACCAGCGAAATCCATCGAAAGGCACTGGCCAAACACTTATCTCCTACTTCGGAGCGCGTGCGCTGATCTTGACCTGTTCTTGTCAGCTCGTCTCACGCGAAGCCTACTTCTCAAGCTCAATATGACACGACCCATCCCAATCCCCATAAGATTAACACGGGATATGCCATGCTCCCGTCTGACACGACTCGAAACCTCAGCCCGAACAGAGCTTCCAGAGTGCGCTAGGATCAGTGGAGGAGTGTGATGTCTCGGTCTCTGCTACAGTCCGCATCCGCAATCAACCTGAAGGGTATTAAAAACAACAAAAGCTGTGAGTGGACGAAAATAAATAGTTTAATAAAACTCATTTCATAAGAAGACATTTATGCCCTTCACTAAAAAGCATGCATACATTCGAAAACCAGTAATCAAATCATTTACTTTAAATAAATCATTAGAGCCTTAGCCCAAAACCGTAAATCCAAACATATCTGGGAACTCAGCCCAAAACCATAGCCAAAATCCGTAAATTCATATCCGAGTGGGCCACTGCCCAAATCCATAAATACAAATCCGTAAGCACAAAAATATCATTTCATAAATCCAATAATTCATGTTTACCAAATACCATATGACCAATCTTCGGCATCCCTGATGCCTGACATCCCTGATGTCACAATCAGTACTGTCACGGTTTCCAAAGCTACGCGTGCTACTCGGGGTCTCAAATCCCAAGTCTTCCCAGGGTCTACCCAGGTCAATGTCTGTAGATCAATGACCCTCCCTGGGGATTATAATCCATAAATGCCCTCCTAATTTGGAGCCACCCCACGGGGCAGTCGCTTTCAAGTAGTGCGTCGTGACTACTCCAGCGTCCACCCAGGTCAATGTTCGCAGATCAATGACTCTCCCTGGAGGAGACAATCCATAGATATGAGGATGGTATATTAGAAAACCTTTCATAAATCATCTCAAATCCTTTCAAACCTTTTAAAGGGTCCATGCCCGATTTCCCATAAAACCATCGTAAACCCAGAAATCCGATTTCTCAAATCCAAATCCATTTAGGGTCTCCGAACCCGAAATCATATTTATAAACCACAATGGGACTCATGCCCGATATTATAAACCACTTGGGCCTCTAGCCCGATCATGTAAACCAACTAGGCCCCCGACCCGATGCCTTATTAAATCAAATGGACTCGAAGTCCGATAGTTCGTAACTCAAATGGGTCTCAATCCCGATTCCATATTTCCAAATTCGAAATCAGTTCTTCAATCCATTATTGACATACAAGCACATATAAACACAGTAGAAAACCGTAAACCTTGAAATACGTGTAAATATGTAAATCACCAATACCACAATCATATTCATCGAAATCCCATATGTAAAACATATAAAACAGTTATGCATGCATCACAGTTTAGAAAACAAATTCCACTCAAAGACCGTCCTAATTGTTGCCTCGATAAGCGTGCCATAAGCCTCCCCTAGCTAAATCACCATCTCCAAAAATTCTGGACCTGTCCAAATCACACCCGAAGGTCACTAATCATTTATTTATGTCCATAGGATAAAACCTCAAAACTCCCGAAAAGGTCAATGTGTCCCGGACACGATTCTCGAGGTGAAAAATCTCGATTTGACTAACCTAACGATCTCCGATCGACTCGAAACCACCATCATTGGATCCAGATCGTCGAAACCTTTAAAATGACACTGAGCTTACCTCGAAATTCGAGCCCATGCTCCCTCACGCGCGCAGTTAACGTAAAAGTCAACTTTAGAAAAAGTCAACGAGTCAACTCACCGGCGACCGATTCAACTCGTCGGCGACTAGCCAGAAACTCCATTGATACCCCAAACTTCAAACCTTGATATCTCACTCGTTTCTCAACCAAATTCGATGTTCTACCTATGTAAATCCATCTACTCGAGCCAAGGATTCCATATATCAACCTAGAAATTTCAGAAAGTACGTGGTCTGAAAGTTATGGCAGTTCAAAGTTTTGGCCAGAATTCTGGTCATCATTCCGGCCACCTCCGACATCCAAATCCGTCCCAAATTGAACCTACATGCTCAAGAGAGCTTAAGGAACATAACCCTAGGCTTAGAATCGATCAACAACCATTAAAACCAAGTCCACCATTTTTGAACTAAAAATAGGATTTTCGGTTTTACCTTCGAAACTCCAGCCACCGTGCATGACAGACCTTGTTGTGGCCATCATTTGGTTTGTCTCAATGTCCTCTCCAACTTTCATTCACGGGTCACAAGAAAAGGATGAAGATTGAAGGCTATTTGTGTAGTTGTTTTTGTGTGTTTGTTTGGGGAGAAAAATGAAGATGATGCACGGGTGGGAAGAGAGAGAAAATGAGGTGTGTGTGAGTTAATTAATTAATTAAATGGACCAATGGGCATAGATCCACAATTTGGGGAAAAAGTAACCGTGGGATGAGTGACACTTGTCACTTATCCAAGGGTCCTGATTTAATTAAATGTTAAATCAGATTTCATTATTTTAATATTATTTTAATTAAGTTCTCGGGTTGTACATTTAATCAATTTCGCTTCCGTGACCATAACTTTCCCGTCGAACGTCCGATTTCGACATGCCGCTTGTCTACGGACTCTTGACGTCCCGATCTACGTCACAGTCATCGGCCCTCGTACGTTTGACTCCCCGAGTCAAAATTTAACATTTTGCCCAAGTCTAGGGGTAAAACGGTCATTTTACACCGTCCGTCTGAATTCACTCAACTAATCCTTGATTAGTCATTCTAAATCCATAATTAATTAATATTAAATCCCGATATTCGGAACGGGTCGTTACACAGTGCATGCCTGCCGATCGTTCTGCCTCTGTCAACGCTCCAGCTACCGACCTCACCTGCCCTTTGTCATCTAGGCCTCACCCAAATCAGGTTCTAATTTTCAGCAACCCCTTGCCATATCTCAAAAGCCCACGCCCTGCACCAAACCTACCCTTTTAGCCCCGATTTTCCTTCAATTTCAACTCCAAACCATCCCTAATATCATCATTAATCATCATTGTTCATCATTTCATTTTTATATGTTAATTTTGTATTTTATTATTTAAATTTTGGCACCCCCTCTATAAATAGGGAGGCCATTTTCATTGTTAAGGGTCCCAATTTTAGTTGCCATTTTGTTCATTTTAGTTTCATCTTGTTAGTTCTTTTTTCTCTTATAGTTCATCTTCTTTCTATTTTGTTCTTTATTTTTGGGACCATTTGTAACTTCTTTTAATTTCTCTTCTTATTTAGTTTTCCTTTAAACCTTGTCTTTTAATTTATGTTTTTAGATTCAATTCTTAAGTTTCATTTCCTCTTAATTTTAGTTATTAGATTTTCTTTGTAAACTTTTCTTTTTAACTTCTTTGACTTCTCTTTTAAATACAAATTTATGTTTTCCTTAAGAAAATTCTAAGGTTTTATCATTTATCTTCATAAGATTCCTTCTGCTGTTCGGAGAATTTTATAAATAACATTCCATTGTTTCCATCCACTTTCGGAATCACAAGCTGTTCTTGGGTTCCGAAAGTGTAACTCTATTCCCTTTACTTAAATTCTTGTTCTTGTTTAATTCAATACATGTGATGGTATTTTCTTTCTAAACTTTTGTAAGTATGAACGCAATCTTCATGTGTTTTACTTTCTGAATTTATTTTACTTCATATATCTTAGTGCTTAAACTTCAATTTGATGCTATATGTTTTATCCGTTGTTCGGTGCATTTATACTAGAATTGAAGAGATTAAATATTGATCGTTATCGGCGCATTTAATTATAAACTTAAGGTGAATCATATTGGAAATGTTTGAAGCATATTGATGTTTGACGCACATTAATGGTTGATGCATTTATAATATTGAAAGATATATGCAAGTATTTGAGATGATGAATGCAGGATTTCGTGATTGGTTTGATATGAGCAAAATTTTAAAGTGTTGGTAAAATTTGTATTTGTAGGAAGTCTATTTTAGAAGTAGTTTAAATAATGTGATTGTTAATTTGAAATTACTTACGTAAAAGTGTCGGTTTTGTCTATGAAACTACTCTATGGTTTGTAAGTTCTAATTAGCATGAACATTTTCATTTTAATTCCTAGTTAGTTAAAATGTAGTTTAGATTACACTTTGTTCAAAACCCCTCATTTCATTCTTTTATTCTTTAGTTATTTATTCTTTAATTCTTTAATTATTTTATTCATTAATTCTTTTATTCTTTTATTATTTTATTTATTTATTCAATTATTCTTTCGTTCATTAATTTTTTCATTATTCTTTTATTCATTTTTCTTTCTCACTAACACATTATTAATGTTCCCTAATTTCCCCGGTTAAAGAACGATCTCTATTTACCAATACTATAACTACACAAAAAGGGTTTAAATTGCATCATACTCAAATTACGTGTTTTAATTTAATGTGTAGTTTGAACTTTATCAATTCTTGAAGATGAATCTAGTGATAGTGGGGAAGATAGTGACACTGGGGAAAATAGTGACAGTGATGATGCAGACTTTGTTCCTTTTGAAGAAGAAGCTTTTAATCAGGATGATGAGGCACCTATAGTGGTGAGTGTTGATGAGATAATTGGGGCATTTGGTGTGTATGAAGACATAGGGCCATCGGTAGATGAAGATGAGAATGTCCCTTTGTCACCTAGGATAGGCAATTTGATTGACTTTAGTGGTGAGGAAGATGTAGGTGCAATTCCAAAAAAAAATAGGAAGAAACATGTCCTTAAGTCCAAAGAATTTCTTCCAAACGTTGACATGGATAATCCAAGGTTTAAGTTAGGGCTCAAGTTCTAGGATGCTGTCACATTTAGATAAGACGTCTGAAAGTATTTTGTAATCCAAGGAAAACAACTAAAGTTTTCAGAAATCAACCAGATCACGTTAAGGTAAAATGCTATCATGAGTTTCCATTTGTTGTTTTGGCAAAGCAAGTGTTTGCAAGTTAGGGAGTTGAATGAGGAG
Organism: Prinsepia uniflora; assembly: GCA_032719365.1. Lineage (NCBI taxonomy): Eukaryota > Viridiplantae > Streptophyta > Magnoliopsida > Rosales > Rosaceae > Prinsepia > Prinsepia uniflora. Next base: position 30,265,995 of record CM064861.1, on the reverse strand, counting down.
CATGTATGTGGTAGTGGGAATTCCAATATTCATGCCATTGTCAAGTAGATGGTAAAACAATATGCTAGACAGCTGACAAGTAGCAAGCGAGATTTTGCAGAATTTTAAGATATTGTGTGTGTTGACATGAGCTATAGACCATTAATAGCTACCTGCTACAAAGCAAGGTCCATTATTTAGCAGCTTGTTGAAGGGTCATCCCAAAGACAGTATGAAATACTTACTATCTTTAATTGTTGAAGACCAATCTAAGTTCAACTATGATTATAAAGTCTGAATTGAAGTTTGATAGGATAGCTAGATTTGGGAGGGTGTATGTTTGCTTCAACTGTGATTATAAACAAGGATTAAAATATCGTTATCAACAGATATATAGTTAGTCAATTTTACAGATATCTCGCCCCAAATATCGATATCGATATCGATATCGTTTACGGTCAACAAAAATGAAGGAAATTTGATCTAAAAGTTGGAAATTTGTAATGAAACTTTGGAAAAAATTGAAGTACCCAATTGTGGTTATATAGGACTAATAAAAACTATAAAAATAACTTTCTTATAATAAATATACGATGAATAATAAGATACAATAGAGTTCTGTCGATAACTAATAATATAAAATTTTAAATATAAATATAAATTAAAATGAATTACTGTGACAACCCGTCCCGAATTAGCGAGATTAATTAAGAGTTAATGACGGATTAGTAAGACTAATCGAATATTAGACGAGGATTAGCAGACGTTCGGGCGAAATGACGATTTTGCCCCTAAAATGGGTAAATTGTTGAATTTTCGCTTTAGCGGTCAAATGGACTTTGGCCGATGACTGTGACGTAGTTCGTGACGTCACTAGTTCATAGACAGGTGGCATGCTCGATTCCGATGTTCGGGGAGGAAGTTATGACGTTCGGAAGTTCGAAGGCAATTTGTTAATTTGGGCTAGAAGTTAACTTTTGACCCGGGAAGTCCGATAGCCGAGGACCGAAGGCCGTTACGTAGATCGGGACAATACGAATCCGTAGACAGGCGGCACGTCGAATTCGGACGTTCGACGGCGAAGTTACGGTTCACGGAAGTAGTGAAGTACTATTCACAATAGCTCATTTTTCGAGGCAAGTGGAATTAGGTGGGGCCCAGATATTTTCCCAGAAACCAATGGTTGAGTGACAAGTGTCACTCATCCACTGGCTACCATTCCACATACATGCATCTCCCATTCCTTCATCATCGATCATTTCTCCATTTCCAAACCCACCAAACCCGATCCATCCTCCCACCCCAAAACCAAACCCTTCAACCCATTTGACCGTGAATTAAACAGAGAAGAGGACCAGTTGGACGTGGTGGTCGGCCTAAAGCAGTAGCCGCATTGGACGGCGGTGGAGAAAAACCGATCGAGGTATCGGTTAAAACCATTTTAATTCATTTTTTCGATTTCGTGTATTATGAGCTTGTTTGGACGTTTGGGTTGAGTTAAATAGGTTGTTAGGAGGTTAATAGGAAGGTTTTGGGAGTGGTGAGACGTCGAGGAAGCCGTGGGTGAGTTTTGGATTTTGAACCGTGAGAACCAAAATCGAACCGGGCTGTTTTCGTGGGTTTTAGGGGTTCTAATTGTTTGGTTTAGGTTCCTAGGATCTAAACTAGAAGAATAGGATCGATTAGAAGAAGAACGGGTGAAAACTGGACCGTGTAGGGGCCTGGATCGGTCACGTCGGTCCAGTTACAGGAAACGAACCGGACCGATCGATCTGAACCGGCCGTCGAGAGGTTGAAGACGCAATGTTCACAGGCGCGTGGATCCCGCGCGCAGCCACTTCAGGCGGCACGTGAGGGCGCGTGAGGGAGATTTTGGGGGTGATTCCAACATGTGAAATCATCTATTCGATGTAACAAACATTTTGGGACTGGTTTCGTATCAATCGGACATCGTTTCGATATAGTTCGGGACGTCCGAAGGTTTAGGTTCGCGTTTAAAAATAGTTAGAAAAGCCGGAAAATTACGGGACTTTAGTGACAGGTTATATAAGTAGTTATTGACCCTCTAAATGAATTTGGACAGGTTCGGGAATCCCAGAGGTGACGGTTGACCCGGGAGACGATTATGGCACGCGTATCGAGACGCGGCTTCGGACAATCTGTGAGTGGACCCTTCTTTCGAAATTGATGCATGCATAAATGTTTATAAATGTTTTTAATACATGTTTTGTGTTGCCATGAGTGCAAATTGTTTGTGGTAGCCTTGGATTTACGTATTTGCACGTATTTCGAGATTTCCGGTTTTATACGATGCTTATACGTGCTAGGTTTTCAATAAGGGTTTAATGATTTGGTTTTTGATTTGGAAATATGAAATTGAGCACGAGACCCAATTGGTTTACGAACTCTCGGACTTGGAGTCCATTTGATTTGACCAGGAATCGAACTTAGGGTCCATTTAAGCCGTACGATCGGACCGAGGGTCCAGTTGATTTAAGATTCGGGTTTGAGGCCCAGTTAATGGTACTATCGGGCTTGATGCCCCGTTGATTTATGATATCGGGCCCGAGACCCATTTGGCTGAGATAGCGGGCTTAAGACCCCGTTGGTTGTGAAATCGGACGCAAGGTCCTGTTGAGTCATGGTTCAGGCTTAGGGCCCAGTTGAGTGTAACATCGGGCTTGAGTCCCAGCTCGGTTTATGACATAAGAATCGGGCATGAGACCCTGTTGAACTGAGGATTTAGGCCAAGGCCTGTGAAATGGATTTGAATCGAATTCGAGGAATCCTATTGAAATGAATCGGGTATAAGACCCAGTCGAAATGTATTTTTACAAAGAAAAAAAGAGTATTTGAAAATGTGAATGAAACCCTCCATATGTTTTTATGGTCCCCTCCAGCGTCGACCTGGAGAGTCACGATCCACAGACCAGAGTGAGTATCCCCATAGGGATCCCGTTCCAAGAGTGGTGGTTACTAGATATGATGTGGTCCCGGACCAAAGTCCAAAGAGATGTGTGGACTAGATTCAGAGAGAGAGCTCGGACTAGATCCAGATATTGAGCCTCCCAGATGGAGATTCCTGGGAGAAGACTCGGAGTGAGACCCCGAGTAGTGTGCACACTAGATATATTGATGTCATCGTGACTATATCGGGGATGTGTTCCCTAGGGGCTGTGTGCCCCGAGTTGGCATCTTCTCCGGAAGTGCCTAGGATGGGTTATACGTATGTAGATACGTATGAAGTTTTACAGAAAGTGAATTGACGGCGGAGGCCCTGTGTTTTATGTTTTAGGAAATGATTTGGGGCAGAGACCCCGTATGTTATGTTTGGTATTTCACTGGAAACGGTTTTGGGGCTGAGACCCACGTACGTTGATTTGGGGCCGAGTTCCCATGTTTTGGTTTATGGTTTGTAAATTTGTGATTTTGGATCGAGGACCCAAATGGATTTATGGGTCATGACGGTTTATGGGAACCGGGCATGAACCCTTGAAATGTTTTGATATGTTTGACGAATGGTTTTATGAACGTTTTGATAAACGGTTTTTGAATGCATGCATATGCTTTTATTGAAGGGCATAAAATGTCTTTGTATGAAAATGTTTTTAGTGAAAATATTATTTTTGTCCACTCACAGTTTTCGTGTTTTAATGTCCTTCAGGTTGATCGCGGATACGGGTTGTAGCAGAGACGAGACATCACTCCCCTCCTCCTACGATCCTGACGCAATCTGACAGCCCTGTCGAGGGCTAGAGATGGAATTTTCCCTGGTCTGACACGTGGTGTCAGACGGGATCAGGCGGGTCCCACGTTAATCCCGGGGGATTTGGGACCGTTCCTGACAATTACTATAATTGAATGTTAATATAATAAAAAATATAACAATAAGCATACAAAAATTTCAATGAAAGAAAAATTATAAAATGAGTAAATATATTTAAAATTGGGAAAAAAAGGATGAAAAAATAGAATTAATCTTTGTTCAAAAATTTAAAAGAATTGATATATTTAAAATTGAAAAAAAAACTGACAAATATATATATATATATATATATATATATATATGCAAATTTGAACAAAACAAAAAAAAACCAAAAAACACCCAGCAGCCGCGTGCTGCTGGGTTTGAACCTGGGAACTCCTCATTTTAAAGCCAAAGACAAACAGCAACAAACCAACTCATCTAGGCAAGCCCAATTGTAACCATAAGCAACCAAATAATATATAAAGTACAAATAGAGTAACCTGTAACAGTCATCTTCAACCTCGAGCGGGTCTGTGATTCGGGTTTTTTGACCCGCGCGACATGACCTGACTGGAATTCAATGGTTTTACGTCCGATCGTTTTAATGAAATAAGGAGATCGATGGGCTTAAAACAAGGAAAATGTCGATATTTTGCTCAATTTCTTTCCCCCCTCTCTTACGTGCCGCTAGCCAAATTTCCCGATATATCCACCGATATATCGACGATATTGTCGATATTTTCTTCAATGATTATAAAGTCCGAGTTGATAAGAGTAATAAAAGTTTATTATTGAATTTTGGAATCAAATTCACAACCGGACATTGATATTTTGGCTTTGATGATGTTCCGTGGTGGGTGAATTTGGATTAGCTGAAGGGTAAATTTTAGGTAATTGAAAAAGATTTATTTTGAAAGTAATAATGTGGTTTTAATTTGTGTTAAGCTTAACAGTAAAGGAGCAAGTTGTTGGCTAGTTGTGAGACTGTATTTTTTGCTCTGATGGTGTATTTTGTGATTTTGTGTTTTAGGTCTATTAGGTTGTGTTGGCTGCGAGGTCTCTTTAGTAGTTTGATTGTGATTTTTTGTTTTAGTTGGAGCTGATGAAATAGTGTCTATTGGGTTACATAATGGTGGAAGGATCTCAAAGGCTGGGAGAGTGTGGACATATGAGGGTGGATCAATTGCTTGGTACAATTGGTGCTCATAGGACTATTTGTCGATGTTGGAGTTAAATGGGTTGGTGAAGGACCAACAATGTGGTGGGGACATGGTTATGTAGAAGGTGGAATTATAATTCAATGAGAGAGGAAACTTCTTTAAAATTGATAATGATCATCAATTTTTGGACTTGGTTAAAAGGTTAGCGTAGAGTAAAGCTAGGAGCCTGAATAAGCACTACATCCACATTGTGGAAGGTGTTAATATTGGAGATTTACCTACTACTATAGAGTTCAGGGTAGGATTATGTGAAGAACCCATTCATGATGAGCCAATTTACAATGAGAAGGATATTGAAGAGGAAGTTCATCAAGAGATAGTTATTGAAGATCTAGTTCATCAAGAGATAGCTACTCAAGAACCAATTCATGATGGTGAAGTTACTCAAGAACCTGTTGTTGATGGTGAGGTTAATCAAAAACTAGTTCATGATGAGCCAATTCTTGTACAACCTGTTCATGATGAACCTGTTATTCAAGAACTGGTTCACGATGAACTCGTTACACAATAACCTTTTAATGAAGAAGCAGTTTCGTAAGTAGCATTTCAAACACCAAGAATGGTAAGGTAGATATAAGGGAAAACCAAAGGTACTAAGCAAGACATTCACTAGGTTCAACCAGCAAGAGTAACCATACAAAAAAAAAACCCAAGGTTATTGTTAAAGAGGATCAAATATCAAGAGTAAGGGGGCGTGATAAAGGCAAATGAATGGTTATTATTGAAGATGAATCTAGTGATAGCGGGGAAGATAGTGTAACGACTCGTCCCGAATATCGGGATTAATTATTAATTAATTATGATTTAGAATGACTAATCTGGGATTAGTTGAGTGAGATCAGACGAAATGTACAAAATGATCATTTTGCCCCTAGAATGGGTAAAATGTTGACTTTCTGATTGGGCGGTCAAACAGACTTTGACCGATGACCGTGACGTAGTTCAGGACGTCACGAGTTCATAGACAGGTGGCACGTTCGATTCCGACATTCGAGGAAAAAGTTATGACGTTCGGAAGTCGAGGGGTATTTTGGTAATTTGGTTCAAAACGGGCCAAATGTTGACTTTTGACCCGGGAAGTCCAATGGACAAGCGCCAAGGACCGTTACATAGATCGAGTCGATACGAATCCGTAGACAGGTCGTACGCCGAAATCGAAGGTTCGACGACGAAGTTGTGGTCACGGGAGCAAAATCGATTAACCGAACGAACCGAGATTTCTATTAAAATAATATTAAAATTAGTGAACAGTGATCGATGAATCTGGACCCTTGGATGAGTGACAAGTGACACTCATCCCCACACTCCCTAAAACCTGGATCATGTCTCCACTAATGAATTAAAATATTATTTATTTGCCCTTTTAATCTCGGTCAGCCATCTAACTCCCCAGATTGCATCTACACCGTCCATCTCATCTCTTCCCTTCTATTTCTGATCAGACTTCACCCCTCTCTCACTCTCATATTTTCCCACCCGAAACACTTACACCCACCTACACGATTCATCATTATTCGAACAACACACATGAACCACCTCACCAACCTTTTCTATGCTGGTGTGTGTGAGAGACTAACTATCTGGTGAGGGTTGAGAGACGACGGGAGACGACGGGGACGACGGTGGAGAAAAACAGAGGAGTTTATCCAATTCAAAAATTGAAAGATCGATTTTGGTGGGTTGTTGATCGCTCTGGAGGAGTGGATGGAGCCCCTGAAGTCAAGAGGACCATGGTGGTGACAACGGCTGAGCTCAGAACGGCATGGTGGGTGAAAACCGATAGGACCTGTTATAGTTAAAAAATGGCAGTGTGAGGTTTAAGGCTTTTTGTTCGATTATGTTAATTAGTAGTTGTTTCTGAAGGTCCCAGGAGTCTAGTGAGTGCAAAACCAAGACGAGAGGTGGCTGGGATCGTGCAGGCACGACGGTTGCAGGTGGCCGGTCTGCACACCTCCACGAACAGGTATAGAAATGAACTTATTTCTTGATTTTGAAACCACTGATCAATTGGAAATGGATAGACAAAACCTTAGGATTAATTGGGATGGAAAATGGTAACTGAGAACCGGCTGGGTCGGTTCAGCTGTTCGGCTGAACCGGTTCGAACCAGTAAACTGGGTTCACCAGAGCTTGACGACGAATAATACCCGGTGCGTGGGTTTCACGCGCAGGGGGTTCAAACGGCATGTGGGGACGCGTGACGGGTATTTTTGGGAAACTTCCAACATGACTTTTAATCTATTCGATGTAGCGAACATTTTGGGACTGGTTTCGTGTCGATCGGACACCGTTTCGATATTGTTCGGGACGTCCGAAGGTTTTGAATCGAGTTTAAAAATAGTTAAAAATTCGGGAAAATTCCAGGACTTTAATAGGAGGTTAATGAAGAGGTTAGTGACCCTCTAATGTGATTTGGACAGGTTTGGAAGTCCCGGTGATAGTGGTATGGCCCGGGAAAGCCTATGGCACGTGTATCGAGGCGCATCGTTGGACGATCTGTGAGTGGACTTTGGTTTTATAAATTCTATGCATGCCTAACAGTTTTATATACGTGATTTCCATTATGATGATTGTGATTATTGATTTCACGTATGTTGCACGTTTTTCGATATGTTTTCTGTATTGCACGTATATCGAGACTGATAATTTTATTGTGGTTTTACGTGCTTGTGGTTTCATGTATAATGTGAAATGGTTTTGAAATTGGAAAGATGAACTCGGGCTTGAGGCCCAATTGTTTTGGAAACCTCGGACTTGTAGTCCATTTGAGTTACGTAATCGGGCTGGGGGCCCAGTTGTTTGATGAAATCGGGCTGAGACCCATTTGAGTTATATTATCGGGCCAGGGGCCTAGTTGATTTACAAAATCGGGCCAAGGAGCCAGTTGATTTATGAATTTGGGTTATGGGCCCAGTGGTTTACAAAATCGGGCATGAGGCCCAGTTGGGTCATAAATGTGATTTCGGGTCTGGGACCCTATGTTTCATAAATGTGATTTCGGGTTTGGGACCCTATATTTTATAAACGTGAATTGTGATGTTTTATGGAGATTTCGGGCGGGGCCTGTTGAATGTTGTGAAATGATTTGATAAAACTGTTTTCCATATACCATCTTGATACGAGGATATGTGATGGTCTCCTCCAGGTGTCTGGGACACTGGGGAAGTCACGGTGCATTGCCTGTGAGGGGTCGTTGTACGGAGCTACCGGACCGTATAGTGACTCAGGAGCAGGATTGCTATGATTAGACGTCTGGGACGTCAGACATCTGGGATGTCAGAGATATTGACTCGGAGAGACCCCGGGAAGCACGCGTTGCTTATTACCGTGAGATATGACGTCTGGGATGCTAGGCATCTGGGATGCCGGAGATGGTTATGTGGTAAAAATGAATTATTGGTTTATGAAATGGTATTTCGGGTCAGGGACCCTAAACGGTTTTGGAATTATGGATTTATGTTATGGATTTGGGCAGTGGCCCACTTGGTTTTGTATTCACGGATTTGGTATTCTACAGTTTTGGGCTGAGTTCCCCCACTTGGTTTGAGTTACGGTTTTTGGGCTAAGGCCCTAATGGCTGTTTGAGTAAATGTTTTGATTACTGGTTTTCGAGGCATGCATATGTTTTAATGAAGGGCATAAATGTCTTTGTAAAATGTGTTTTATGAACTTAATGATTTTCGTCCACTCGCAGCTTTTGGTTGTTTTTAATGCCTTTCAGGTTGATCACGGATGCGACTGCAGTAGAGATTGGGACATCGCATACCTCCTCCATCGATCCTTGCGCACTCTGGAAGCCCCCTTTGGGCAACGGCATTAGGTTATCCCTTGTCTGACACTTCGTGTCAGACTAGAGCATGGAACATCCCACGGTAATCCCGGGGGGGGGGGGATTGGGATGGGTCGTGTCAACATGGTATCAGAGCAGGTTTGCTCTTTTTGTGCGCACAGGTCGAGGGTGTGATGTCTCTTTGAACTACAGCTCGTTATCAACCTGATAGATAGTTTTTGGGTTTGAATAGTGGATAGAGTATGATTGGCCCGATACGCCGTGCATTAGCGTGGTTCGACCCAAGTGGGGTTAATGAACTGGTAATGTGGGATCATCCGTTCGGTCATGTGATATTAGATTATTGTGCTGCTAGGTGAAGCTAGGTTCGAGGAACCTCAGTTGAGTAATGGTCTAAAATGGGAACCCTAACGGTGATTGCTAGTGTGAGGGATGTTGGTACATCGGAGTTAGCCGATGACCTTAGTGGTGGAACCCACGTTGAGTTGATGGTAGGATTGGATTTGACGTCTATACGATGTCAGGACCGTGGGGTCGGTCAAGTTGTGGATTACATTGCAGAGAGCAGTTGGGTTCAGAGGAACCATAGGGTGTGATTGTGGAACCCTAGTATATGATGGATTAAAAAGGGTGAACCTTAGTTGTGACTAGTGGATGAGAACTTGTGCTGCGACGAGCGGCTGAGGTCATGAATGACCATGTGGATGACTCTGGTGAGTCTAGTCAGAACTATGGGAATTCGATCCACGGGTACGGCTATGGGATAAGATATGGAATCCTGAGTTGGACCGAATAATAGTGTGTTGTGTGGAGACGGATCTTGACAGCGATGACTGTTCGTCGACAGTCGTGCGCAGATGACTGGCTAACGCGGGTAGTTGGTGTGGTTGTAGTAGTTGAGAATCAGGGGACGTTCAGGGAACGTTCATTATCCTGACGTGGATTGTCATAATGGTGGTACTCATAGTTGTGAGGTACAAGTAGAGGTACGGGATCATCACTCGGTATGAGCGGAGATCCAGGGTTGTCAGATTTGCACACTGTGTGCTAGTGTGGATGTTTGTGTGCTGGTGCTGATGCTAGTATGGATGCATGTGTGCTGATGCTAGTGTTGATGATAGTGCGTTGGTGTTGGTACTAGCGCTGGTGCTAGTGGTTGAGTGATTGATTGGATGGGATCCAGCGGAGATTGTGATGTGCTGGGATAAGTCCCAACAATGATGAGATGACAAGTGATGAGTGGATAAAAAGGTATTATTGAGACATGAGGAATCTTGGGATGACGTCCCTTACGTCATGAGAATTAGTGGATTTGGGGAGTTTTTGTCGACTCCGAGATTGGTGTGATTGTATGTTTCTAATATCCCAAGAAAGTACAAGGAAATTACTGAAATTGGAAAACGAGAAAATTCATTGGTGGTATAGATGTGGGGATTTGTAATTGTGAACAACTTGGAAAACCGAGTGTTGAACCTGTAAAGGTTGGGATATGAGAACGAGATAATAACGAATGACATCCTTCCGGATGTACGTAAACTGTTATTAACAGACTTGAGGTAATGGATTGATTACGGACACGTGGTTGTCCAAGTGAGTTGAGGATGTGAGAAGTCCAGTGTTTGGACTTGACATCTCGTTGGGAGCATGTCTGTTTCCAACTGGTTGGAACTTCAGATTCGAGGAGAGTTGTGATTGAGGAGACGAGAGGAGGGCTCTTTCCTCATCGGTGATAGATATTCTGAAGTCATTGGGGGTGACTTCTTAATTCTTGCCCGTGGTAGACGTTGATTATTGTTACCAGTACGTTGAGCGTGTATTGGTTGGTGGACCCATGATTGGATTTGGGTTATTGGACATAAAGAGTTGTGTTTAATTCTGGATTTGGGTGATGAAAAGCGAGGTCATCTTTCCACCAAGGGAAATTTGACGAAGGATTCAAAGAGGGTGTAAGACCCTACGATCAGATTTCAGGTGGATTGCTAGCTATGTGAGCATATGTGGATCCTAGGTGGATCTGGATTGTGATGTTGTGGACATTGGGCATGGTGACGATCTAGGATCGTGATGTTACCGGTTGGGTGACGTGGTTATGGATTTGAATTGTGATCTTGTTGATCAGGTTAAGTAAAGAGCTTATTACCCTATCTTAAATATTTGGATATGGGTATGGTTGGATTGAACTTCTTTTCGAAGTTAATCCGGTTTGAGACGATACTCGAGCAAGTTGGAATATTTATGAATTGACTCTAGGATTTGACTTGTGAATGAGTGAATATCCAACAGGGTCGAATTGGCTGGTCTTGGATATACGAATGATGGGATTGGCTTCTTTTTTAAGTCCATCGAATGTGCTACGGAAATCGTTTGAGCGAGTATCCGATAGGTTCGAAGTTGATGCGTCTCGGTAGACGTAAGGGAGATTATATGCTCATTTGGCATGATTGGATACACCTTGGTGAGCGTGCTTAGATCGGTACATTTTGGATGACGTATTAGGAAGTAGATGTTGGATTGCTGGTCGGGTGACCATGGGACTCAGAATGGATGATGAGTTGGAATGATCAATTTGTCTAGTACGGGATTGGACAGAGAAACCCCAGTATTAAATTGTGATTGACTGTGAACCATGTAGTGGACAGGTGGGAAGATGGATGTACGTACTTTTTACGTTGTACGAGGAACGATACTGGATAGACTGAGTGGTGCCTAGTGACGGTACGTGGGATGTACTAGTGGTGTGTGGTTGAACGTGTTGCTAATCGGCGTAGTTCCGATATCATTGGATTGGTTGTGATCGTGGACTGGACATTGAATACCATGCACTGAGCAAAGTGATCTTATTGGGTTCAGTGATTGTTTGAGCAGGTGCTCTTAGCCATGGATGGCTAGTGAAACTCTAGTGTTGAGATGTGTGATCACTGCTTGGCTGGTGTTCAACGTGTTTCAGTTACACCACCTGATTGAGTGAGTTGATAGTTAGTGTAACTACAAGTTGCTTTGCCTGATGTTATCATGCCGTGACTTTACCAGCGTCTTGGATCACTGATGGAGTTGACAGTTGTGGATGCTGAGATTAGTATTTGTCGCATGATTGAGCTTGCCCTGCGAGGTGAGATCATGTTGTTGGTCTTACACTACATTGGGGGAGTTGTAGTACGAGGTGATGTCATTGATTGGTTAATGATTGGAGCTTTACTAGGGTGGTAAAGCTTAGTGGTAACAGTTTGGCTGGTAGTGTCAGCGTGGAGTGACAAGTGAGATTTGGTGACTCCCTATGGGAGCAGATGGCAGGATGTATTAGCAGGAGTCAGCTTAATGGTAAAAGGGTTAAGTAGTTTTAACGCGGATTGGTGATCAGTTTCACTTGAGGTGGTCGAGTGTAGTCGATACGATGTGAGTTCGTGATGGGACGTCTGAGTGCAGACGAGTTTTGTGTTGGTTAGTGGGTGTACAAGTGTACACGTGTTGTAAGGCCAAATTTGTTTTCCACGAGGTGGATGTGGAATACGGATAGTTGGAATTTCGAGGACGAAATTATTTAAGGGGGGGAGATTGTAACGACCCGTCCCGAATATCGGGATTAATTATTAATTAATTACGGTTTATAATGACTAATCTGGGATTAGTTGAGTGAGATCGGACGAAATGTGCAAAATGACCGTTTTGCCCCTATAATGGGTAAAATGTTGACTTTTTCATCGGGCTGTCAAACGGACTTTCACCAATGACCGTGACGTAGTTCAGGACGTCACGAGTTCATAGACAGGTGGCACGTTCGATTCAACATTTGAGGAAGAAGTTACGACGTTCGGAAGTCGAGTATTTTGGTAATTTGGTTCAAAATGGGCCAAATGTTGACTTTTGACCCGGGAAGTCCAATGGACGAGGGCCAAGGACCGTTACGTAGATCGAGTCGATACGAATCCGTAGACAGGGGGCACGCTGAAATCGGAGGTTCGACGACGAAGTTGTGGTCACGGGAGTAAAATCGATTAACCGAACGAACCGAGGTTTCGATTAAAATAATATTAATATTAGTGAACAGTGATCAATGAATCTGGACCCTTGGATGAGTGACAAGTGTCACTCATCCCCACACTCCCTAAAACCTGGATCATGCCTCCACTAATGAATTAAAATATGATTTATTTGCCCTTTTAATCTCAGCCATCCATCTAACTCCCCAGATTGCATCTACACCGTCCATCTCATCTCTTGCCTTCTATTTCTAATCAGACTTCTCCCCTCTCTCACTCTCATATTTTCCCACCTGAAACACTTACACCCACCTACACGGTTCATCATTATTCGAACAACACACATGAACCACCTCACCAACCTCTTATGTGCTGGTGTGTGTGAGAGACTAACTATCTGGTGAGGGTTGAGAGATGACGGGAGACGGCGGGGACGACGGTGGAGAAAAACAGAGGAGTTTATCCAATTCAAAAATTGAAAGATCGATTTTGGTAGGTTGTTGATCGCTCTGGAGGAGTAGATGGAGCCCCTGAAGTCAAGAGGACCATGGTGGTGACCACGGCTGAGCTTAGGACAGCAAGGTGAGTGAAAACCGATAGGACCTGTTACGGTTCAAAAATGGAAGTGTGAGGTTTAAGGCTTTTTGTTCGATTATGTTAATTAGTAGTTGTTTCTGAAGGTCCCAGGAGTCTAGTGAGTGCAAAACCAAGACGAGAGGTGGCTGGGATCGTGCAGGCACGATGGTTGCAGGTGGCCAGTCTGCACTCCTCCACGAACAGGTAAAACCTTAGGATTAATTGGGATGGAAAATGGTTGAGGAATAACTGAGAACCGGCCGGGTCGGTTCAGCGGTTCGGCTGAACCAGTTCGAACCAGTGAACCGGGTTCACCAGAGCTTGATGATGAATAGTACCTGGTGCGTGGGTTTCACGCGCAGGGGGTTCAAACGGCGCGTCGGGCGCGTGAGGGGTATTTTGGGGAAACTTCCAACATGGCTTTTAATCTATTCGATGTAACGAACATTTTGGGACTGGTTTCGTGTCGATCGGACACCGTTTCGATATTGTTCGGGATGTCCGAAGGTTTTGAATCGAGTTTAAAAATAGTTAAAAATTCGGGAAAATTACGGGACTTTAATAGGAAGTTAATGAAGAGGTTAGTGACCCTCTAATGTGATTTGGACAGATTTGGAAGTCCCGGTGATAGTGGTATGGCCCGGGAAGGCCTATGGCACGCGTATCGAGGCGCATCGTTGGACGATCTGTGAGTGGACTTTGGTTTTATAAATTCTATGCATGCCTAACGGTTTTATATGTTTTATATACGTGATTTCCATTATGATGATTGTGATTATTGATTTCACGTATGTTGCACGTATTTCGATATGTTTTCTGTATTGCACGTATATCGAGGCTGATAATTTTATTGTGGTTTTACGTGCTTGTGGTTTCATGTATAATGTGAAATGGTTTTGAAATTGGAAAGATGAACTCGGGCTTGAGGCCCAATTTTTTTGGAAACCTCGGACTTGGAGTCCATTTGAGTTACGTAATTAGGTCGGGGGCCCAGTTGCTTGATGAAATCGGGCTGAGACCCATTTGAGTTATATTATCGGGTCAGGAGCCCAGTTGATTTACGAAATCGAGCTAGGGGCCCAGTTAATTTTTGAATTTGGGCCGTGGGCCCAGTGGTTTACAGGATCGGGCATGAGGCCCAGTTGGGTCATAAATGTGATTTCGGGTCTGGGACCCTATGTTTCATAAATGTGATTTCAGGTCTGGGACCCTATGTTTTATAAACGTGATTTCGGATCGAGGACCCTAAATGGAATTGTGTTGTTTTGTGGAGATTTCGGGCAGAGCCCATTGAATTTTGTGAAATGATTTGATAAAACTGTTTTCCATATACCATCTTGATACGAGGATATATGATGGTCTCCTCCAGGTGTCTAGGACACTAGGGAAGTCACGGTGCATTGCCTGCGAGGGGTCATTGCACGGAGCTACCGGGCCGTATAATGACTCAGGAGTAGGATTGTTATGATTAGACGTCTGGGACGTCAGACATCTGGGATGTCAGAGATATTGACCCGGAGAGACCCCGGGCTGCACACATTGCTTATTACCATGAGATATGATATCTGGGATGTCAAGCGTCTGGGACGCTAGGCATCTGGGATGCCGGAGATGGTTATGTGGTAAAAATGGATTATTGGTTTATGAAATGGTATTTTGGGTCGGGGACCCTAAATGGTTTTGGAATTATGGATTTATGTTATGGATTTGGACAGTGGCCCACTTGGTTTTGTATTCACGGATTTGGTATTCTACAGTTTTGGGCTGAGTTCCCACACTTGGTTTGAGTTACGGTTTTTGGGCTAAGGCCCTAATGGCTGTTTGAGTAAATGTTTTGATTACTGGTTTTCGAGGCATGCATACGTTTTAATGAAGGGCATAAATGTCTTTGTGAAATGTGTTTTATGAACTTAATGATTTTCGTCCACTCACAGCTTTTGGTTGTTTTTAATGCCCTTCAGGTTGATCACGAATGCGACTGCAGCAAAGATTGGGACATCGCATACCTCCTCCATCGATCCTTGCGCACTCTGGAAGCCCCCTTTGGGCAGCGGCATCAGGTTATCCCTTGTCTGACACTTCGTGTCAGACGGGAGCATGGCACATCCCACAGTAATCCCGGGGGGGGGAGGGGGGGGGGGGATTGGGATTGGTGTGTCAGATAGCGACACTGGGGACAATAATGACAGTGATGATGCAAACTTTATACCTTTAGAAGAGAAAGCATTTAATCAAGACGATGAGGCACCTATAGTGGTGCGTGATGATGAGCTATTTGGGGCATTTGGTGTGTATGAAGACATAGGGCCATCGGTAGATGAAGATGAGAATGTCCCTTTGTCACCTAGGATATGTAATTTGAATGACTTTAGTGGTGAGAAGATAAAGGTGCAATTCCTAAAAGAAGGAGTAAGATGAATTATGTCCCTAAGTCCAAAGAATTTGTTCCAAGTGTTGACATGGATAATCCAAGGTTTGAGTTAGGGCTCAAGTTCTAGGATGCTGCCACATTTAGAGAAGCCGTCTGAAAGTATTTTGTAATCCAAGGAAAATAACTACAGTTTTTAGGAATCAACCAGATCGCGTTAAGGTTAAATGCTATCTTGAGTGTCCATTTGTTATTTTGGCAGAGCAAGTGTTTGCAAGTTAGGGAGTTGAATGAAGAGCATGTATGTGGTATAGGGAATTCCAATATTCATGCCAATGTCAAGTGGATGGTAAAACAATATGCTAGGCAACTTATAAGTAGCAAGCGGGAGTTTGCAGAATTTTAAGATCGTGTGTGTGTGTTGACATGAGCTATAGACCATTAAGAGCTACCTACTACAAGGAAAAGTCCATTATGTAGCAGCTTGTTGAAGGATCCTGCCAAAGACAGTATGAAATACTTTAATTATTGAAGACCAATCTAAGTTCAACTGTGATTATAACGTCCAAATTGAAGTCTGATAGGTTAGCTAGATTTTTTTTTTGGGGGGGGGGGGGGGGGGGGTGTATGTTTGCTTCAAATCCTGCAAAGATGGACGAATTAAAGGTTGTAAACAATTCATAGGGTTGGATGCATGCCTCATTAAAAGGATTCACCTAGGTTAACTTCTGTTTGCAATAGGAGTGGATATCGATAATGGAATGCTTCCCAATGTGGAAGGGAGAATTTCAGTAGCTGGAGGTGGTTTTTTGGGATCTTACATGAAGATTTTCATATTAGAGGCAGCAAGGAATTGTTAGTACATGAAGATTTTCATATTAGAGGCAGCAAGGAATTGTTAGTTATAGCAGATAAGTAGAAGGGATTGGTTGAGGTGGTTAGTCAGATTTTTACCGATGTAGAGCACCTCCATTACTTGAAGAATTTTCATGAAAACTTCAACCAAACATAGTTATAAATGGATGGCCCTCAAAGAAAAAATGGATATTATTACAAGAGCCATTACCATTCCTTGATTTCAGGAGGAGATGAGGAAGATGGAAGAGCTAAGTCTTAATGCAGCTTAATGGCTATAAGAACGAGATGCAAAGCAGTGGTGCAGATCCCATTTAAGAATTAATTTCAAGTGTAACACTCTCATGAACAATCTATTTGAAACATATAACAGGGAAATTGTGCCATATAGATCCAAACTTGTATTGTCTATGTTGGACAAACTCAAGAAATACATCTCAACCTTGATGACTAGGAGACGTGAATAAGGTCGAATGTGACATGGCCACCCAGTAGAAAAATTGATTAAAGCTTTCTTAGAGGACTATAAGATGAAAGGGCAGAGGTTGATTCCTACACATTGTAGGAATAACATTTTCAAGATCATTCATTCATTCGGATAAAGGTCTTCAGTTGACTTAAATCTCCAAGCATTCTCCTGCAGAAGATATAACCTAAGTGGCAAAATTCTTCGGGATTAAGCCAATTTAGTCTCAAATCGTACAAGGAATGTGAAATTTTTGCGATGTGTCTTTGTTGATTTCTGTGATTTCTGTGAATTTTGATGTATTGGTTGTCTTTGTTGGGTTAAGTTTTTCATATGAATCATTGCTGCATAACTCTTTAGGGAAAATAGGACTCGACTCATTAAATTTTCCTACCACAACCCAACAAGGAGAACTAGAGAGAAAATGTCTGTAAGGAGATTTTGGATCCATGTTAATCTATCGGTGTCTCAAACAATCACACCACCACTCCATGATTCTCAAGCTAGCCAAGTCTCCCAAGCCCAACCACAAGAAGAAAGTGAAGTTGGAAGTTCAAAGCGAAAGAGGCTCAAGTCACCTGCAAATGAAAAAGGAATGATAAAGCCAAAGACAAGCCAAAGCCAAAGACGATTGAGAAAGATTTGCTCAAGAGGGCAAAGGAATTGCTACCCCATTGGCACCATTACTAGGCATCTACTAGCAAGTCTTATAATTTATGCTGTAATAAATTTGAATTTTTTTATCAATTGATAATACAAGTACACCACTAACAATCACCCATTTAAACTCTATTAAAAAAAAAAGATAAGATGGAGAGAACCAAAAAAAATAAAGCATATATATGATGGAGAAAAAAAAAATAATCATGGAAAAATGCTCAGCACCATTACATACCTTAAAGTAAGGGTAAAATCATGTACTTTTCTGTATTTTAGAGGCCACTGTGGATTCAGATTTAGTCAACATCTATGGCACTAATGTATTCAAGGCTTTCAAAATATTGTTAAAACTTTTGTTGGTGGTGAAGTGTGATCGGCCAAATGTATCATGTAGCATATCTATTATTGACAGGACCCTTCCTTAATTTTTGTAAAAACTGGGCCTATCCTACTCTCGTCTGACAACTCTCATCAGATAAGGGATATTTCTTTAATTTATGAATTTTGGCAAGTTAACAAATTGACCAAACAAAGCCTACTCTTGCGGGGTTACCATCCACGTCTAACCCACTACCCCCACAAGTAGTGGTCTTTTCAAGTTTCACAAATTTCAATCTTACTTTTATTACTATAATTAACAACTATATACAAATCTTTAGATAAACACCCTATTTTACATTCACAAAACTTTAGGCTTTGTTCCTATAACTTTATCCACATCATATTCTCCCTAATTATCATATCCAAATCACCGTAAATTGTCATGTGATTGTTCATATGCACAAGACTCATAGTCACATCATTACTATGCCGTATTATCATGATATTATGTGTATCATAATATTAACTTATCATATACCAACACACGTCACATATACCGTTATATATATACATATAACGTCATGTCATCATCATATCATCTTCATGTCCTCATCATATCCATTATCATATTATTAACATTATCATCTCAGATGAGGAACATGTAGTCATCTTCACACATCAAATTCCATCATATCATTGTGATCCTTATAGTATTTCATCATAACTTAACACCCCATATATGACATCGTAGTATCATATGGCTATAGTCACATATCCAAAACACATGATCAACATATATTCACATTTTTATCATCATAAGGTCATGATCACCCAATTACTTTTAGCTTTCTACTTTCTAAGTATAGTTTACATAAGACTTTTGTAATAGAGATCCCAAAATAGTTATAATTTCTTAGAGAGCCAATGACCACATATAAATTCCTTCATAAAAATAATTTACTTTCAAGTGCTTCCTAATAATCAAATTAACCTTAATTTATGCTTAATTTTCTTGTATTAATTTTTTAATTAAAATATAAACATAATATTTTGGAAATTCGGATATATATTCAAATGGTGTTCAAATAAATCGAACTTTGGACCAAAGAACTCAGAATTGTAAGATGAACAACTTTCGTGCTGACATCAACCTAAGGAGACCATAGATGGAGGACATCCTCTATTGCAAGGATTTGTACGAGGAATTGTTGTGCAATGGAGAGAACCCAGAAGAGAAATCTGACAAAGATTGGACCATTCTAAACTGGAAAGTTATTAGAGAAATCCATCCATGGATCAACCAAAGTGTTTTTCTGTAACGACCCGTCCCGGGAATCGGGATTAGATTAGTGATTAATGATGGATTAGTGAATTTAATCAGTAATTAGTTGGACGATTTCGGACGGACGGTGCAAAATGACGATTTTGCCCTTGGAATGGGCAAAAAGGTTGACTTTTGGTTTGGACGGTCAAATGGACTTTGACTGATGACAGTGACGTAGTTCGGGACGTCACGAGTTCATGGACAGGTGGCGCGTCTGATTCCGACATCCGAGGAGGAAGTTATGATGTTCGGAAGTTTGAGGGTATTTTGGTAATTTGGTTAAAAATGAGCAATTTGTTGACTTTTTACCCAACATAAATTTTGCACATATTTCGAGGACCGTTAAGTAGGTCTCAATTCCTTGAGGACAATGACAGGCGGCATGCTGTCATCGGACGTCGGAAGGTTTGGATTTTGGTTTAAAAACCTTAGGGGCAAAACGGTAATTATGTGACAGCAGAGGTAAAATGGTCTTTTGGCTACTTTTGTATTATATGAGCAATTGGATGAGGACATATGTCCCTAATGTATTGGATATTTTCACCAAGCACTGGGAGATAGGGACGCGTGGGTAACTTCTGGTTGGTTCCAACCATTTCTTACATGTTTGATCGATTAAAATAAAAACAGGGCAGAGGGAAATCGTGCATTTTGGTTCAGTTGTGTGAGCTCAGTGCTGGTTGTGTGCGTCTGAGTGAAAACCAGAGAGATTAGGGGTGGAGAGTGAAGAAGAAGGGAGAAGACAATGAGGAGGAAAATGGAGAAAACAGAAACAGAAGGGACTAGAGGACTTAGTCGATAGGGGGAAATTCTCTGCTGTCTGTGCTCTGTGTCCAAGTGAGTGAGTCGATCAAAGTGGGATTATGTGAGGGGGAACAAGTGAGACGTGTATAAGTCGAATGGGTACTGTGTGAGTGTGAGAAGACAGAGCAGAGAGGAAACTGTGACAATTGCCGTGAAACTCCCTACGTACAAACCTTTGTGCCCTTCATCTGTTGGCGGTGATTAGTGAGCAAAAAGGAACTAGGACGACATGAAGATTACGGTGGAGGCCACGACAGTCGGCTAGAGGAAAGGTGAGCCATTCTCTGACAAACTCTGTTTCCTCTGTCACTGTTCAAACCTGGCAACTTGGGACTCGATGGTTATTTATTAGTTTGATGAGTTAGTGGTGCTTTTGGAAGTTGAGACGAGCTCATGGGAGGTGAAGACGTGGCCAGAGGATGACGATGGTAACTGGGAACGGAGGAGGAATATTTCGGGTTTTTTTTCTGCAAATCGGGAAGGAAATCAGCTAGCCTAGTTTTGTGTTTTTAATTAGCTAGAATGATCATAGATGCTTGGACGAACTTAAGGTGAGAACTAGGATCGAAATTGGACTGAAAACGAAGGAAAACCATGTGCGCCGGTCCAGTTGAACCGGTTGGTCTGAACCGGTCTGGACCAGGTCGAGGCAAGGTTGAATGACAGGACCCGTCCCAACTAGACGTTGATAACCGCGCTTAGTCCTGCTCCCGTCGGCTCCTCTCAGCACCTGTCAGACAAAGGATGACTGGATCGATTTCTGCTCATGCATCTGCCTCTCGATTTGCCCCGAATCTCGTGCCACAGCCTGGAGGGTCATCAAAAACAGGAAAGGTGTGAGTGGACAAAAATAATATCATTTCAAAATACATTTCAAAATACATCATTTACCCTCCAGTTTATCAAACTATGCATGCATAAAATCAAACATATGAATCATTTCATAAAACCATGTTATCATAAAATAAAGCACATAACTCGGGAATTACACATCTGAGTGTCCTCTGAGAATTACACATCCAGAGTTATCATCCTGCTGGGAATTACACGTCCAGCCCTGGTGGGAATTATACATCCAGTCTCACCGGGAATTACACATTCGGAGTCTACCCAGGAATTACACATCTGGGGGCACTGAACATAAATAAAAAAATCAAAATCTTTATTTCAAAATCATCATTTAAAACCACGTCAAAACCATTTATCACGGAGTCTCAAGCCCAAATCGCATTTCTCGTAAATCCATAAAATCATTAAATAATTCAATGCACGTAAATCCGTAAAATCATATCAAAAATCATTCAATTCCATAAAATCATCTTTAACTCACAATCCAAGACAAAACAACCTTTTAAAATCTCGGGCCTAGCCCAAAATCATCAATTGTCCTTTCCTCGTAAAAACGTGCACAAAACACTGATTAAAATAATCATTAAATCCATAAATAATCATGAAAAATCATTGCAATTCAAATCATACAATGAATGATGTAAAAAATTTAACTATGCATGCATATCAATTTATAAAACAAACGTCCACTCACACACCGTCCAAACCGCTCGATTTCCGAGCTGCACACGTTTTCGTAATTTCTGATACTTTCCAGGAATCTTGAATCCTGTCCAAAATCATTATTCAGGGTCACTAATGACTTAATTATCATCATATTAATTTCCCATAATTTTCTGGGAATTAATTACAAATTAAAAACGTGACATAAAGCTTCGGACCCTCGAAACAATATCGAAACGGTGTCCAATTGACTCGAAACCAACTCCAAAATGTTTGTTACATTGCATAGAATATAAGTCATGTTGACCTCACCTCGAGAATCGCGCCCACGCGCCCTCAAGCGCCGCCATGAGTGGATGTGTGTGAAACCCACGCGCCTGCACAGTGACTGCTACAGTGCATCGTCCTCACCCGACTTTCCTGCAAATGGGTCCTTCGACCTGCGACAGAACCCGATTAATTAGCCTTCAATTCAACTCGATTTCAGTTATTTCTTTCATTAGATCTCTTCTAATTCATCTTAATTAAAGTTCTGCATTGTTTAATTTACATAATTCATGCTAAAACCCGTAATTCTCCAAGTCCATACAGTCGAATTCAAATTCCCAATTCATCCAATTCAACCTTAATTGTTCCTTCCAATTAACCAGAAAGTATCTTTATATTAACAAACACATAAAACCAACATCAATTTGGGAATTCCTCACCTTCAATTACACGAATTGAATTCGGATTTCTCAGGGATTTCGCAGGACTTGTTCTTGATGGTTTCTTCGTCAATTGCCTTCGTTTTTTATGTGGTTCGACACGAAATGGTCCCAGAAGATTGATGCTAACCTTACTTCGACTTGGGTTAGGCTAAAACTTCGAATTTGAATCTCAATTTCTCCAAGCACGAATTCAGGTTTTCTCTATGGGTTTTATTGGTTTCCTTTATATTCTCTCTTAAATTCCTTCTCGTTTTTCACTCAAACAATTCCTCCTAATCTCACTATGTCTCTGGTTTCCTCCATGATCACATAAATTTGAAATTACGTACATCCATTTGTTTTATATTCTTTGTATTTGAGTTTCACAATTTCAAGCGGCAATCATGCCACTAACTTAATCTTCCCAGTGACAGATGTCACCTAACCACACAACTGAGACAGTAGATGGCTGAATCAGCCAATTTAACCGTCCAATTCACCCTGCTGCCCCAAATTACCATTTTACCCTTCCTTGGCTAATTACCAAAATGCCCCTAGCATTTGTAGACCCGTAACTTTCACATCCGACCTCCGATCGACGCATACCGCCTGTCTACGGATCCAGCGTCTCGGCACCTATTCAACGGTCCTTCCGAAAAGTCCAAACAAGGTCTCGATAAAAAGTCAACTTTTATCCCCCATAACCAAGGGCAAAATCGTCTTTTCTTTCTAATTTTTTCAATTTTTCCTTTTTTGAATTTCCGGGTCGTCACATTGAAGACGATGAAGAGTATGACGCGTGGGCCTCACGCGCAGCCCCTTTGGGCGGCACGTGGGGGCACATGGGGCCTAGTCTAGGGAAGTTGTCAACATGTGTTTTAAAGTATTCGATGTAATAAATATTTTGGGACTGGTTTCGAGTCGATCGGACATCGTCTCGATATGTTTTGAGATGTACGAAGGTTTTAAGGCTCGGTTAAAAATAGTTAAAAATTCAGGAAAATTACGGAGCTTTAGTATAAGCTTTATGAAGTAGTTAGTGACCTTATTATGGGATTTGGACAGGTTCGGGAAAGCCAGTGATAGTGGATTAGCCGGGAAAGTGTAATTGCGCGCGTATCTAGGCGGCGACGCTAATGATCTGTGAGCGGACTTTGCTTTCTAACTTATGATGCATGCATAAGTGTTTTTATATGTTTTCGATATGTGATTTCTATGTTTATGATTATGATCTTGATGATTTACGATTTTGCACGTATTTCGGGATATTTATGGAATTGTACGTTTACGAGATATGGTTTTCTGCTATAGTTTGATGATGGTTTTAATGATTTGATTTTGGGATTTGAAATATGATTTGATTTCAATGATTTAAAATGGATTTTGGAAAAGTGATTTCGGGCTTGAAGCCCTGTTCATGTGATTTCGGTAAACGTGCTTTCAGTTTTGGCATCGAAGTTAGGAAAAATGATTTGGATTCGGTTTTGAAACTTGAAAGAGAAATTCTAGATTTGGGTTCGGGATGATGGTTCTGGATGCTAGCTTACGGAATCATTATTGCGAATTCGGATATGGATTTTCTATGGTTTTCACTTGGTTTTGGGTTTAAAGACCCGTTGAAAACTGGTTTTGGGTTTAAAGACCTGGAAAATGGCTGGATCTAGTTTTGAGTTTAAAGACTCGGTTGATTGACGGGGGAGGGCCCTGGATTGATATGTTTTGAGTTTAAAGACTCGGTTATTGTGATATCCCCCGAGGCCTGTTGCTTGTGTTTTGAGTTTAAAGACTCGTTGATATCCCGGGAAGGCCTGATTATGCGCATGTGTTTTGAGTTTAAAGACTTGGGCGCACTTGAGATCCAGCAACTTGATTGATTGATGTTTTTCACTGGTTTTCAAACATTTTAGGCAGTGGCCCAGATGATTTGGCTTTGATGAGTTTTGGGTTGACTTCCCGTACTTTGATGAGGATTTATGCTTTTGGGATGAGGCTCTGGATTTGAGTTACGGATTTGAGAAAAAAACGATTTCAATTTTCATTGATGGTTTTTGGATATGAAATGGTTTTATGAAAAGGTTTCATATGCATGCATTGGTTTTTGCGTGGAGGGTATAAATGTACTTTTCTTATAAACGGTTTTCTATACTTATCCTTTATTTTTGTCCACTCATAGTCTTTTTATGTTTTTGATACCCGCCAGGTTGTTGCGGTGCGGGCTGTTGGTAGAGAGAGACGGAGACATCACACACGTGATCCACAGTAGATTCTGCGCGCTCTGGGAAGTCCGGAACTTGTGGACGGTTCGTTTGGAAATCCCTTGTTCGGCTTACGTGTTACATAGAGGTTGGACGTCGGCTTAGCCTTCGTGTCTTGCGTAAGTTAGACAGGAGCATGACTTAGCCCTTAATCCCGGGGGATTGGGGGTGGGTCGTGTCATTTTCAATACATTTTAAAGGAGACCGATGTCTTCCAAATGCTGACAAAATTGACGTCAATCTACGAGAGGGAGACTCCTCAAAACAAAGCTTCGCTCATTCATCGATTGGTGAACTTGAAGTACAAAGACGGTCAAAGTGTTTTCAACACTTGAGAGATTTCCAAGAATTCGTGAATCAATTATCAACCATGAAGTTGGAGCTTGATGATGAGTTGTTAGCACTTTTGTTACTTAGATCTCTATTGGATACCTGGAACACACTCGTGGTTTCCCTTAGCAACTCCACTCCTCAAGGTGTCCTTACTCTGCCATCAGTGTAGGACAGTTTATTAAATGAAGAAGCGAGGAGGAAAGAACAAGGGATATCAACTGAGTCAGAGGCTCCTGTTATAGAGAATCATGGATGAAATTCTCAAAGGAAATCTCATAATTGTGACCGCTCCAGAGGCAATTCAATAGACCATTCGAGGGGCACCTACATGCCAAGAAAAGAGATAGAATGTTAACATTGTGGTTAGAAGGGTCACATGAAGAGAGAATGTAAAAAGCTAAAAAAGGAGCAAAGAAATGGGGCTAGTGAGAAAAATGAAACCAACGATACAACCGCCACTGCTTCTATAGGCGACAAGGTAATCATTATTTGTGATGATGGTTTTATTAATCTAACTTCTCAAGATTCATGCTGGATTGTAGATTCTAGCGCATAATTCCATGTTACTTGCCGAAATGAGTTCTTCACATACTACACAAGAGGAGATTTCAAAAATGTGAGGATGGGAAATGACAAGGTGTCTAAGATTGTGGGAAAAGAAGAAATAGCTCTTGAGACCAACATAGGCTGCCCCTTGGTTCTCAAGAATGTGAGACATGTTCTAGACATACGTCTCAATTTGATCTCTCCTGGCCTGCTAGATGATGAAGGCTACGCCAATGTGTTTGGTGATGAAAAATGGAAGCTCATCAAAGGCTCTTTAGTGTTAGCAAGGGGAAAGAAGGAGAATACACTCTATATGACACATGCCAAGATCAGCAATCAACATGTCATTGTAGTAACCAGCCAACCAGATAAAACGATTGGGCTATGACACTGGCATTTGGGTCATTATAAAGCTGCACCTAGAAAATCCAATATATTGGATGTTGTTCATTCTAATGTATGTGGGCCTATGACTACTAACACTCTTGGTGGTGAAAGATACCTTGTTACCTTCATTGATGATCACTCCAAGAAGGTGTGGGCCTTTCCAATCAAATCGAAAGTGTAAGTCTTTGAAGTGTTCAAGCAGTTCCATGCCAATATTGAACGTGAAATAGGCATGACACTCAAGTGTATCCGTTCTGATAATGGTGAAGAGTACATGGGAGACTTCAGAGCCTATTGCAAGAATAATGAGATCAGACATGAAAGATCAGTTTTGAAAACCCCTCAACATAACGGGTTGGCGGAGAGGATGAACAGAACGATCGTTGAGCGAATAAAGAGTATGTTATCTCATTCCAAATTACCAAATAGTTTCTGGGGTGAAGCACTAGTGACTGCAGTGCACTTGATCAATTTATCTCCGTTAGCTCCACTGAATGACGATGTACCAAACAAGTTTTGGAGCGGTAAACATGTGTCCTATCAATACTTGAAGATGTTTGATTGTAGAGCATTTTTTCATATCTCAAAACATGAGAGGTCCAAGCTTGATGTCAAATAAAAAAAAATGCACTTTTTTGGGCTATGTAGATGGAGAGTTTGGGTATAGACTATGAGATCCTGTCAATAAGAATATTGTCAGAAGTAGAGATGTGGTCTTCTTTGAAGATCAAACCATTAAAGATATCCAAATAGGGAGAAGTAAAACGACTCCAAAGAATATCAAATCAACCTAGATCGGATTCCTCAGCCAAGGGTTTGTGATGAAAGGGGAGATGCGGTCGAGAAAAATAATGCTGAACTTATTGCTAACAACAATGATGATAATGTTGTGCCTGAATATGTGCAAGAAGATCAAGCTCTTGAAAAACCACAGCTGAGAAGATCGAACAAACAACGAAAACCCAACAGCCTCTACTCCCCAGACCTGTTTATGCTGCTGACATATGCAGGAGAGCTTGAGTGCTACCAAAAAGCTGTCCCATGAGAAAAATGGGGAGTGGTTGAAAGCCATGAAAAATGAGTTGAAATCCTTACATGAGAACACTTATGATTTGGTGAAATTTCCGAAGGGAAGAAGAGCACTCAAGAATGAGTGGGCATATAACTTGAAGATCCATACTGATGACATTGGTTCAAATATGATGATAAAGTCTTTACAAAAGGATAAGTATGAGTTTTGTAGAAGCGCAGCCGGTATGATGGAGCCCTTCTATAAGTAGGGGAAGGGGGAAATTGATAGGTTAATCCCTCCATTAATTAGAGCAGAATCATTTTAATCTTTGGAGTTACCCAAATTGGCCCTCATCATTGGGCCGGGTCAGGCAAGCCTTGCCCAAATTTGTTGGGCTTGGGCCTGGCCGGGCTGGGCCTATTTCATAATTTTCAAAGTTTTGGACCGGGTCAGGCGAGCTTGGTCACAAATATGAAAGCCCGTACCCTTTTTCGGGCCGGGTTTAGGCCGAGCTTTTATCAGCTTTATAGGTCGAGCCCAATAAGCCCACTTGGGTCGGGCTCAATGGGGCTTTTAAAAATAACTTATTCAACAAACTATGGAGCTAGAAATATATATATATATATATATATATATATCTTCAAGATGCTGCAATAACATCTATCATTATTTGATGTACTTGATGGGGTAAATTAGCTACAATATAGTTCATCGAATATTATATATATGTATGTCAAAAAAGTAATGCACCATCATAATCTTAGGCACATACATTAATTAATAAACAAAAAAATATCTGCTTATGTTGTGTTTAATCATGTCAAAATTAATTAATTAGTTTTAGTTTGGCAATTATGTAAATTGCACTATGGATGCTTCTAAATTTGATACACTGTTGCTTCATCCTTTAACAACAAATATATATATATATATATTGATATTATATATATCATCCTACCTAAACCTACATATAACATATATTCATTTCTCATCTATGACCTCATGATCATAGAATCACTCAATCCATAATTATTTAATATATTTGGGCTTATGAGCCGGGTTTAAATGGGCGGGTCAGGCTCGGGTGTCAGGACCCGTCCTCAATCCCCCCGGGATTAACGAGAAACGCTCCTGATCCCGTCTGACACAGAGTGTTAGATCAGGGAAAATTTGAACCTTTAGCCCGAAGGCTTCTAGAGTACACCCGGATCCGAAGTAGGTATGTGATGTCTCGGTCTCTGCTAAAGTCCGCACCATATTCAACCTGAAGGGCATTGAAAACAGAAAGACTGTGAGTTGACAAAAAGTAATAAGTTTAGTAAAACACATTTCATAAAGACCTTTATACCCTTCACTAAAAAGCATGCATGTATAGTAAAACCGTTTATCCAATCACATATGTTTAAACAACCACATCCATACGGGCTCCTGCCAAAAACCATTTACAGAAAACCATAACATAGTAAACATATGTGGGATCTCAGCTCAAATCCATTTATCATCATAAAACACAATTACCCAAACCATTTGAAATCATGTTCATCCATATAATTCATATAACCAATCCTGTCATGGTATCTAGAGCTACGCGCGTGCTACCCCTGGTCTCAAACCCAAATCTCTCCAGGGTCCACCCAGGTCAATGTTCGTAGATCAATGACCCTCCCTGAAGGTTAAAATCCATAGCCTTTCTGAGAGTAAGGAACCCAACGGGGGCGACTCCACTCAGTCAGTGCTCCGTGACTACTTCGAGGTCTACCCAGGCCAACGACCCTCCCTGGAGGAGACAATACATATATAAAGGATGGTATATGAAAAACCTTTTAAGGATTCATGTCCAGCCCCCATAAACCGTAATGAATCATAAAAACCTTTCAAGGGTTCATGCTGGTCCCCATAAACCGTCATGAA
This sequence comes from Prinsepia uniflora, assembly GCA_032719365.1. Classification (NCBI taxonomy): domain Eukaryota; kingdom Viridiplantae; phylum Streptophyta; class Magnoliopsida; order Rosales; family Rosaceae; genus Prinsepia; species Prinsepia uniflora. The sequence goes on along the minus strand of CM064861.1, from coordinate 30,237,262 downwards.
CCATAAAAACCTTTCCAGGGTTCATGCTGGTCCCCATAAACCGTCATGAATCATAAATCCATTTGTGGGTCCCTGACCCGAAATCACAATCTTAAAACATAACTGGGCCTTAAGCCCGAATCCACATACAAACTGGGCCTCCGGCCCAAATCGTAAACCAACTGGGCCTCGTGCCTGATTTTGTGAACTAAATGGGCCTCGTGCCCGATTACGTAAACCAAATGGGCCTCGTGCCCGATACGTAAGTCAACTGGGCCTCGAGCCCGATACACAAACCAATTGGGCCTCAAGCCCGATATGTAAACCAACTGAGCCTCCGGCCCGATGCCTCATTAAATCAAATGGACATCAAGTCCAAGAGTTCGTAAATCAAATGGGTCTCTTGCCTGGTCCATCTTTCCAAATCCGAAATCGATTCAAGAACCAATTGGGTCTCTGGCTTGAGAACGTAACTAAATGGACTTCGAGTCCGAGGGTTTCCAAAACAAATGGGTCTCGAACCCGAGTTTACCTTTTCAAATCCAAAATAGTTTCATGAAATCATTTCCAAAACTATAAGTACGGAAAATCAGTGTAAAACTGAAAACCTCGATTTACGTGCAAGCACGTAAATCACCTCGAAATGCATGAAACCATATAAATCACAATCATCCAAATCATCATCATAGAATCATTATAAATAAACCATATAAAACATTTATGCATGCATCACAGTTTAGAAATCAAGGTCCACTCATAGACCGTCCTAAGTTGCCGCCTCGGTTTGCGTGCCGTAAGCCTCACCGGGCTAATCGTCGTCACCGGGACTCCCAAACCTGTCCAAATCAATCTAGAGGGTTAATAACTACCTTATTAACCTCTCATTGAAGTCCCGTAATTTTCCTGAATTTTTAACTATTTTAAATCTCAAACCTAAACCTTCCGATGTCCCGAACATTATCGAGACGGTGTCCGATCGACACGAAACTAGTCCCAAAATGTTCGTTACATCGAATAGAGTGTTTCACATGTTGGAACCTTTGCAAAAGGACCCACCCCCCCCCCCCCCAACGAGCCGCCGCAAGCGGCTGCGCGTGAAGCCCATGCGCAATGAACAGTGTCATCTCCTACCTCGCGTGAACCGGCAAACCGGTCTGGCTGGTTCTCTCTTGTTTCCCAGCCATTTTCCTCCCTATTTCATCCTATGTTATCCTCTCATTCCCAGCAACACATTTATGATTCCAAAACTAAGAAAACTAAACCATATACTCACTAGAAATTGATGAACAGTGACCACGGCCTTCCTCCTCTGTTTCCAGCCATCCCAGACGTCCATTTCCATTAAAACCGATCCCAAACAAGTCGTCCTTGTCCCTAGGCCATAATAGAATAAAAAATGGGTTCAAAACGATAACCAAAACTCGATTTCCAAATTTGAACTTTCACGGGTTCACGGTCAACCTTACCTCCGCCGTTCCCGTCGTCCTTCAGCCTCTCAGTTCACTCTCTCACGGTCACACACGAGCACCGATGGTCATAGTGTAACGACCCGTCCCGAAAGTCGGGATTAGATTAGTGGTTACTGACGGATTAGCGAAGATAATCGGTGATTAGTTGGATACTTTTGGACGTACGGTGCAAAATGACGATTTTGCCCCTAGAATGGGCAAAAATGTTGACTTTTAGTTTGGACGGTCAAATGGATTTTGACCAATGACCGTGACGTAGTTCGGGACATTACGGGTCCGTAGACTGGTGGCACGTCCGATTCCGACATCCGAGGAGGAAGTTATGATGTTCAGAAGGTCAAGGCCATTTTCGTAAATTGGTTAAAAGGGGCAATTCGTTGACTTTTTGCACGACAAGTATTCTTCACGTATTTTGAGGACCGTTAGGTAGGTCTCGATGTCATGAGTATAACGACAGGCGGCACGCCGTCATCGGACGTCGGACAGTTAAGTTACGGGTCTAGTTAAGTGAAGGGTAAAATGGTAATGTCGACATTTAGGGGAAAATTAGTCTTTTAGCACCTTGGGATTTGTGTGTAACCGAATAAGGACACCTGGGCAGAGGGGATTGGATATTTGTGAGAGCTGAAACACAAGTTGGAGGACACCTGGCCTATTCCTAGAGGCTTCTAGCTAAATCGGTCGTGCATTTAAGTTTTAAATGTTTGGTTTTATCGATCAACCGAGAGAAACAGAGACAGAGTGAGCAAAATTATCCTTCTGCTGTGTGAGAGTCGTGAGAGTTCATTGTATTTGTGAGTGAGTAATCAGAGTCTTGCTGGTGCCTTGTTTGATCGTGTTTAAGAGGAGTTTGAGTGTTGAGTGTGTGTGAGAGGAGAGAACACCCAGAAAACAGAGAAGAACCTCGTGCTCAACCGTGGACTCAATCGATCAAACCCATCAGAAATCGGTATGTGGTAGTGATCAGAGAACTGAGGAGTGACTCTGGGATGTGCAGGGCCACGGTGGAGATCACGGCGGTGAGCAGAGAGCAGGTAAGGCATTAAAGTCATCTATTTTCCCTGAGACGGTTTGGATTAAAATCGTTGGTTTTGGAGTATTGTTAAATCACTGTGATGATTGTTTATCGTCCTAGGAGTTACTAAGGTGCCCCAGAACTCGAAACCGTGATCGGAGAGCATCGAGGTGACCGGGAACAGAGACAGGGATTTCTGGGTGTTTGGTTCGATTTTGGGAGGTAAGGTTTAGGACTTCATTTCGTGATTTTGTTAAGTGAATCAATCCCAAATTCAAGGACGAAACTAAGGGTGTAGAAAGGATTGAAAATGGCTGGAAAATGGGTAAAAACCAGCCTCGCCGGCTCGATTGGACCGGACCGGTATGGACCAGACTGAATTGGGTTGGCTGGAGGTTGATGATGAACAGTAGCAGGCGCGTGGAGCCTGTTTTGGGGGAGTGTTCAACACGGTTTTCACTCTAATCGATGTAATGAACATTTTGGGACAAGTTTCGAGTCGATCGGACACCGTATCGGGGTAGTTTTGAGTGTTCAAAGTTTTAGGGGTTAGTTTAATTATGTTTAAAAATCCCAAAAAATTGGGGAAATTAGGGTAAGCTTAAATGAAGTGTTTGTGACCCGAAATGGTGACTTTTTACAAGTCAGGATATTCCTGAGACAGCCGAGGAGCGTACGGGACGCGATTGATGCGTTCGGACCTAGTGAGTGGACTTTTTGTTTTCTAACCGAGCATGCATAACTGTTTTTATTTATTTATTTATGTTGCGATAAATGATTTTATGCTTTTGATATATGATTTTATGGTTATGATTTCTATATTCTTGCTTTCCTTGATTGCACGATTTTCAATATGAGTTATCGGATTTGCACGTACTTCGAGAATATGATTTCTGTTAAGCTTTTGAGGATGGTTTTGGATGGATGACTTTTGTTTATACGTATTCTGTTTTACTAAAGATTTTTGGATATGATTTGAGATTTGGAAGTGAAATTAGGGCGGAAGTCCCATTTCGATCAAACGTGATTTCGGTTTTTGAAGATTTCCAGTTTGGTTTTGGTTTCGGATTTCGATGCATTTTTCTTATGCTTGAAAAATGGCTTTGGGTTTAAATACCTGAAAAATAAGAGAAAAACCCGCTGGATCTGGTTTTGAGTTTAAAGACTCGCTTAATTGATGACGAGGGGAGGACCCTGGATGGATATGTTTTGAGTTTAAAGACTCGGTATATGGTTTTGAGTTTAAAGACTCGGTTATTGTGATACCCCCCGAGGCCTGTGATTGTGTTTTGAGTTTAAAGACTCGTTGATATCCTGGGAAGGCCTGATTATAGCGCATTGTTTTGAGTTTAAAGACTCGGCGCACTTGAGATCCAGTAAACTTGTATGATTAATGTTTTTCACTGGTTTTCAAATGTTTTGGGTTGTGACCTGAATAACTTGGTTCTTATAGATTTAGGGCCGAGTGCCCAAACTTTGAGTTTGATTTCTGGTGATTTCCATGTTTATTTTCACCTCGTTTAGATGGTTGTTTTCAGATGCTTGGTTGTGCATGCATGTTTAAAAACGGAGTGTGAACCCTGGTTTATTTCGCAACGGTTTTATAACTCTTATTTTTAGTCCACTCACGCTTTTAATGTTTTAACACCCTCCAAGTCGTGGTGCTAGCGCCGGGGCTAACGTTGAGGCAAAGGCGGAGGCATAGAGTTTTCCCGTTGCGCGTGTAGCCAGCTCTTAGTAGGATTTTTGTCTTATCTTGTACTGTTGTTATGCTCTGTGCTACTGTTGACTAGATGTATTATAACTTCTCCCTTGTCTGGCAATGTATATTTCGTGGTTTTTGTGGTTATTTTGGTCTTTTGAGTTGGGTTGTGAGACGGGAGTAGGGTTCGTCCCAGTTATCAGGGTGATAATCGGGGTGGGTCCTGTCACATAGTGGTTCGGTGGTTTATGTGGGTGCTGTTTGTTCAAGGGAGAGATCAAGAATGGAGGGGGGGGGTGAAAATGGGTGATCGAGTTTGAAGAAAAACAAAGAAAATGGTGAAGTGTTGGTGAGAGTCAGATGATGGAATGAAGGGTGGAGATGAGAGGAAGATATATGAATGGATGGTGAGGATGAAAAGATGAGATAGATGGAGGGTTAGGATTGAGAGGTGGGTAGATTAGATTATAAAATAATAAAATAATATTATTTAATTAATTAGATCCACAAATTGGGGGTTTTAGCCAATGGGATGAGTGACACTTGTCACTCATCCATGGGTCCCACCTAAAATATATGCCCAATCAGATATTGCCACCTCAACTTCGCCTCGATATACGTGTATAGTGAAATCGAACTTCCGTGACCCATAACTCTCTCGTTCGTAGTCCGATTTCAGCGTGCCACCTGTCTATGGATTCATATCGACCCGATCTACGTAACGATCATTGGTCCTCGGCCATCGGACCTTCTAGGTCAAAAGTCAACTATTTGCCCCTTTTAGCCTAATTACCAAAATACATTTGAACTTCCAAACGTCATAACTTCTTCCTCGAATATCGGAATCGAACGTGCCACCTGTCTATGAACTCGTGATGTCCCGAAATACGTCACAGTCATCGGTCAAAGTCCATTTGACCGTCTAAACGAAAAGTCAACGTTTTACCCACGACTAGGGGCAAAACGGTCATTTCGTGTCGTCCTTCCGAAAGTACCCCACTAATCACCGATTAACCTTACTAATCCTTGATTAGTCACTAATCTAATCCTGGAATTCGGGATGGGTCGTTACATCGGGCCTATCGGGTTTGAACACCCTAAGCACAAGTCTAGTCCATCAACTTTAGGGTCGGGCCGACCCATAGCCAGTGGCGGGCCGGATCGGGCTTTTTGTTAATGGGTCTAGAGGGTACCCACAAACCCATGGGCTTCTGGGCCAAATGGTGAGGGCTAACCCAAATGATGACTTTTTATATCCTAATGCACATGTGATGGATTGTGCATGGATGTAATTTTGGGTAAGTTACTTCATGCGCATGAAAACAATGAAGTGCACTTATTGGTGGAGAATACTATGCTCATGGGAATTACCATGAGACTATGCATTAATGGCTTCCTTCCATCCATCCCTATATAAAAGAGAGAGATTGAGCATTCTCAATCATCCTTCAAGCAACAAGTAATTCACCAAAGTGAAAGTGAGAAGAGAGTTCATCATTGTGTGAGAAATATAGTGATAGCCTCTTTTGTGAGAAAAGAAAGAAAGTGAGATCATCTTGAGTGAATCCAAGAGAAAGTTGTGTATCCACCATTGAGTGAGCTTGTACTTGTAATCCCATTATTCATAGTGAAAGAGTTTTGGAGCTGTTGTCCGAGAACGTAAGCACACTATTGAACCTCGTTAAATTTCGGTATTCTCTTTTACCTTTTTATTTCTGCTTAATTTCTACCAATTTATTTACTCAATTTTGAAGGTGAGAAAAGTTTGATCTTGATGATTATAATCATCTATTGATTTGTGCATCTTTCCCAACATTATCTTAGACCTCCATTTAGCTTGGGACGACCACTCTAATCAAACAATTACATACAGCTATAAAAATTTATGTATAAAAATTATTCATACTTATATCCACACACTTGTCGTTTAACAATGATTTATAACTACTATATATACATTTTTTATTATATATTTTCTTAAGACAGAAAAAGAAATTACAAGGTTATTGCGTAATGATTTATAAATACTATATATATTTATCAAAAAATAGAGAAGGAAAAAGAAACACTTTCTAGTTTATTTGGCAGGAATGGAAAAATAGGGAAAGTCAAAAAGCTGATTGATGAGGAAACATTAGTGAAAGGTGAGGAAATTTTTGCTCACCCAGTGAGTTAAAATGCATTCCTTTTTACCTACTTTCCTTGGAATTCCACACATTTAAATTTAATTAATAAATAGATACTACTAACTATGGTTGATTAAATTTACATAGATACTACTTAATAGATACATGGCAAATATAAGTGGGCTAGTGAGCAAAAAATGCTCCCAAAATGTTCCCGTTTGAAAGGAAGATGTTAGATTTAAATCTGGACATAAATCTGGTAAGGCTACGTTTGACACACCATATAAGAGACTGGATATGATAACATTGTACGAAACCAACATTTGATATCACTTGTACTAATTAGCCACCGTATAACTTATTATAATTGAGAGCATTTATACAGTTCAGACTCGCTAAAATAATACCCTTAAAATTATTCATATTAAATAATCGAATGATTAGTAATATTGAAAAGTGTAGTAGTAGTAATAATTGTAACGACCCGTCCTGGAATTCGAGATTAGATTTGTAACTAATCATGATTAACGGGGTTAATTGGTGATTAGTTGGGTGAAATCGGACGAACGGTGCAAAATGACCGTTTTGCCCCTAGTCGTGGGCAAAACGTTGACTTTCTATTCGGGCGGTCAAATGGACTTCGCCCGATGACCGTGACGTAGTTTGGGACGTCACGAGATCATAGACAGGTGGCACGTTCGATTCCGACGTTCGTGGTGAAAGTTATGACGTTCGGAAATCCAGGGGCATTTTCGTAATTTGGACGAATAAGGGGAAAATGTTGACTTTTTGATCGGGAGGTCCGATGGTCGAGGGCCAAGGACCGTTAGGAAGGTCTTGATGCCCAGAGTACAACGACGGGCGGCACGCCGAAATCGGACGTCGGGTGACCAAGTTACGGGTCACGGACGGTGAGGGCATTTTGGTAAATTATCAATTGAGGGTAAAATGGTAAACTGACCACTGTTTTTTTTGGGACAGCCGTGTGCGGCGTGGGTTCCTTGCAGAAACAGAGCATGGGCTGAGAATTATTTAATTTGTCCCAATGAATTGTTTAGACGGTTGGTGGCATTGGGAGCTAATTGTCTAGCACTGAAGACTTAGTGTTAGGGTGTTGGATATTGTTTAGACTGTGAGGTGTTTTGGGCAGTGCACGGGCACCATGCCGTGTTAGTTTTTGAGGAAGCACAGGGATCGTGCTGGTGTGTGTTCAGAGTATGTGTGAGTGCTGGGTGGAAATTGAAGCCACGGGTGAGTTGCTTAGTGCCTTGAGTGGAGCAGTGCACGGTGGGCAATGGTGAGGTTGGGGAGCAAGTGCTGCTGGTGCTTCTGAAACTGGGAAGAAAACAGAGGCTGCTTCCCACGCTTGATCGATCTCCCAAGACCAATTTGAGGGGGGAATGCGCACTGAAACGAGAGGTTGTGAGAGAACTGAGACAGTGGAAGAGCCCGGGTCTGTTTCAGTGGGTGAGTACGGGTCAATTGGAACTGGAACTGGGCTGCGGTCTTGAAATGGAAAACAGAGGACGGACCACCGGTGGAGAGTGATCGACCTCCCCAACGGTCGGTTGAGAGTTTGAAACCTTCTGAAAGGATGAAGGGAGGATGGGGAGACTAAATGAGAGAGGAGAACCGGGGGCTCAGTGAATCCACACAGTGAAACCCGAAGCTTGTTTTCATGCGAATTCAAATCCGAATTTGAATTTTAGACCAGCCCAAGCCGATTTGAGGCTCGAATGAACTTTCTGAGGCCTTAGCTAGTCGATCCAGATCGATTGTTGCAAGCTTTGAAGCTCCTGGAGCTGTGGACGGAAGTCACGGGTGGCCGGAAAATCGGGCATAGTGTTCGTGCTTTTGGAGGTTAGTCTTCGTGAAATTGAATCCTAGATTATCTTCACCTTAGTGCTATGATGCTAGACGACCAACTAATCGAAGACTTCCTTGGTTGTTAATCAAACCCCGACGAGGAACTCGACTTTGGGACTTGGGTTGAGTCGAGATGGTTCGAGGTCTTGACGACGGGAAAGGACAGTACAGATCCCTAATTGGGCAGGTTGCGAAGCTAATGGTGTGCTCGAATCGTTCCAATAATGGCGAATTGAAGGACTGTTAATCGGGTCCTCGCGCGGGTGGAACGGCCCGTATGTCAGAGAGTCGGGTGAAGCTGGTGACCGTTGGGGTTACTGTAGCTGGCGCGTGAGTGTCACGCGCAGCCGCTTGCGGCGGCGCGTGACGGCGCGTGGGGCCGATTTTTGAGGTAGGTCCAACATGACTTTTGTCCTACACATTGTAACGAACTTTTTAACGCTAGTTTCGAATTTATCGGACACCGTTTCGATGTTATTCCGAAGGTCCGAAGATTTATGTTACGTTTGTAATTAACGATTAATTCCCGAAAAATTATGAGAAATTAGTATGTTGTTATTTGACGCCTTAATGACCCGGGGATGTGTTTTCGGGCAGGATTCGGGTTTTTGGAAAATGTCGGAAATTACGGAACCGCGTGCGGCGCGAAACCGAGCCCTATTGGACGGTGTGTGAGTGGACGTTGCTTTCAAAATTTAATGCATGCATAAACTATTTCTATGATTTTTATGATTATGATTATAAGTTGTGATTGATTTCGATTCCCGTATTTATACGTATTCGATTCCCGTATTTATACGTATTTTTACTATATATGCGAAATTACACGTATTTCGAGACTATGGTTACTTTTGTGCTTAATAATGGTTTAATGAAAGAGTTTATATGAAATGGGTGTATGATGATTTAAGAATGTTGTTTATGATTGTGAGTGCGATTCACGGTGTTGACACGGTTTTCGAGGTTTTTGCGGTTTTGCACGCTTTACGAGATTTGAGTTTATTGTGATTTGATCACTGTTTGATGTTTGAATTTGGGATGTGAATTGAGGTTTGCGATTTCGAGGATTTTAAATTGGATTTGGAGTATGCTTGACTAGACCGGGATTTTGTGGTTTTGGTCGTAGTTTTGATGCCCGGATAATGTGATTTGAAAAATGAAGTGATTTCAAGGAATTAAAATGGATTTCGAAAAAGATGATTTCTGGTTTGGTGCTTGGGGCATAAAGGTAACATGGATTAACGAGTTTTCAGTTTTCGGAAATTTAAAGTGGATTCTTGGCTTGGGTTCGGGATGATGTTTCCGGATGCCGGCTTACGGAATCATTATTGCGAATTCGGATTCGGGAATGAAAAAGGATTTAACAAAATGATTTGGTCTGATTTTGCATGCCCCGTGTCAAATGATAATTTGATTATGTTTGTGAAGTATGATTTGGGGACTTGAATGTGGAAATTCGGACCATGAGTCCTGTTATGTCAAAATGTGATTTCGGGATAGATCCCGAGTTGTTGTGATTGAAAAATGTTTTGGGTTTAAAGACCCGTTGGAAACTGTTTTGGGTTTATAGACCCGGTGCTATTGCTGGAGCTCGTTTTGAGTTTAAAGACTCGGTTAATTGATGACGGGGGAGGGCCCTTATTGAGTTTAAAGACTCGTGAGTTTAAAGACTCGGTTATTGTGATACCCCCGAGGCCTATTGATTATGTTTTGAGTTTAAAGACTCGTTGAAATCCCGGGAAGGCCTGATAATGCGCATGGTTTTGAGTTTAAAGACTCGGGCGCACTCTATATCCAGCAAACTGATTGATTGTGATTCATTGATGTTCTTTGATGATTGGATGTGTTGGGCAGTGGCCCGGTTTATATGGTTGATGGTTTGGTTGATGTCGTATACTTGGAAATGGACTTTATGGTTTTGGGTTGTGGCCCCGTGTTTATAATTTGCGGGCTATGACCCGAAGGTTAAGAAAGGAAAACGATTTTGATTTTTCATATACGGATTTCTTATGTTGAAATGTTAACCAATTGCGAAATGATTTTTGGTATGCATGCATTGGTTTTTACTTGGAGGGTAAAAACGTCTTTCCGTAACTGTTTATGAACTGAATTCTTTTTGTCCACTCACACCTTTTTGGTTTTTATTGACCCTCCAGGTCGTGGCGCATTGTTCGAGGCTGTACGAGGGGCGGAGGCATGAGTATGTACGTGTGGCTATCCCTGGTTTGGCAAGTACTGAGGGTAACTTGGGGTTTTCTGTCATCTTGCCAGACGGGAGCAGGACCGGGCATGGTTATCGATGCCCCTTCCGGGGCGGTCCTGACAATAATAATAATAATGATAATAATAATAATAATAATAATTATTATTATTATTATTATTATTATTATTATTAAATAAATAAAATAATAATTAAATTAATTGATTAAATTAATATATCAAATTTTAATTAAAATAATTAATTAATAATAATATACATAATTAATATTTATGATATAGATATTTTCTTATCAACTATTACAATATAATCTAGCCAATATAATACAGTCAGTATTTTAATCCGACTAAATAGTTAGTTTAGTTGGTGAAAAAATTATTTTATCTAACTAAAATCATACGTATAATACAGTGTACCAAACAAAGCCTAAAACTTTTAAGTGATCCTCTCCAAATATTTATTTATCAAACATTTTGGTTTTGATTGTATAAAAGTCAAATTTTTAAAAAATCCAATTGCTCCGCTAATAATTGTTTAGTTTTGGATTATCATTTTGGAAATCCATTAAATCCAAACCAGATTGTTAAGAAATATATTAATTTTATTAAATTTTAAATCTACCAATATAATCTTATATTGGATGTGCTAAACCTCTTCGTGTTTTAGTTTTTTATTTTTAGTATTGGATGTGCTAAATCTTTATGTGTTTTATTTTTTTTATATTTCGGTTCCAATGTATGAAAAAAGTAGGAATTTTAAGATTTTAAATGTATAAATAAATAATTTTTTTTTTGAAAATATGTTACCCACCGATACAAATTATATATATATATATATATATTGACAAAGGAATGTTAAGATATCTTAATTAGAAATATAATTATTTGAATCCATATTATATATATCAGTTATTTTTTATTTAAATTTCCCATATTAATTCAAACCAAACTAAGATTTCATTTTTAATTTTATAAAATTTAAATTATATTGAAAATGAGGAGTTGGGTACTTTCCCAGAAAATGGGGAAGGCTTGCAGTAGCTGCCCATTGCTGCTACAACTATGGCTGATGCGCGCGCACCCTTCCCTCTTTGTCTCTCAACTTGTGATAAACTGAGGACCAACCATCTATTTGCATGCCACGTCTAAAAATATGACATCTAGCTGCAAATTATATTTGCTATATCCAAAATAAATTGATCGAACTAGTGGGCTCCATATGTGTCTCAACACCTATCTTAAAGTTTTAATTTTTTGGCTTTTTAGTTTATATATATGAACTCGCACATTTGTCATATTTTGTACTATGAACTCGTTATTCGTTCACTTGACTACATGAAACAGCCGAGTTGTGCCACTCAGCTCCATTTTTCGTTATAGGCGTTTCAATGGACGTCAAAATGATTATGTACTATCTATGTTGATTAAAATACATTAAATTAATACGTGAAATTATGAAACTTAACAATTCTTCTCCTCAACCTCCCCCAACCCCAATCTCCTCCTCAGACCCAAAACTTTCCTCTCTCTGCACCTTTGAGCTTCATCTTTAACCAAATCTATTGTTTGGAAGAGGAATGAATCCAAGGCCTCCTCCTCATCTTCTTCAGCCTCTATTGGGCCAAACGATCCAGACTAGTTTACCTCATTGACTTCTCTTATTACAAACCAAATGAAGAACGCAAGATACTCGACTCTCTGTTCGAGAAAACCAATGTCAAACCGAAGGACATTGACATCCTGATCATGATCTGTAGTTTATTCAACTTGACCCGATCGCTTTTCCCTATGATTGTGAACCACTACATGCTCAAAACTGACATTAAGAGCTATAACCTAGACGGAATGGGGTGCCGTTTATTGTTCATGGCTTTTGTTAATTTTTCTTGTTTCAGTAATTGATACCTAAATGGGCTTCTCCAATTTCCTAGAACATCATACAGTTTGTGAGAAAGACTAGTAATTTTGTCGTTTTCCACTTCCTTAACATCCCCAACCCCTCTCTTCCTCCATACCGAATCCATTTTCAAGGCAGATGTACAGATACAATCAGACAATCAAAAGTTGAGATCAGGCTAATAAAGCGGTGCCGTTTGTTGAAGCGGTGGCGACAGAGACCATATCTATCTGGTCCTTGCTGATTAGAACGTTGACATTGATTGATTCGGTGACAAAGCACTACATCGAATCCATTCTTGTCTGGACGTTGGAGAGATTCCTGAGCGGTCCTCCCAGGTCTGGGTGCTCAGCCATAGCCAAAAGTTGAAATCGTTGTCCATAAACGATATCGTTTGATTGTGAAGAGTAATTCTATGTCTTTTTCTTCTACTTATAAGTCATGACTATTTAGTCTGATTTGGATTTGACTTGTTCACAAAAAATCTGGATATCATCTTCTGGAAATCTGGATTCACCTTCTTGATTTTTTTCTCATCTTCCAAGTTATTTCAATTTTGAATTTTTATCTCCAATCTTATGTATATAAAGATATTGCAGACGAAATTTAAAATTATATTTGTTATGGGTATTCTAGTTTCAATCTAAATGAAATCCTAAAAAACTTTCCTCCAATTTTGATTTTGAACATAAATTGGAGAATGAGAGCTGTGATTTGGCATTTGTGAGTCCAAATCTCATTCCTAGTCGCGACTGACATGATAAAAAGGTTGAGTAGCATAACTTGACGGTTTCCTGCGGTGAACAAATAACGAATTTAGGATGTAAAATATGCCAAATATGCAAATTCGAGTGCATTTAAGTTATAAAATCTTTAAAAACCGTAAGATTTTTAACCGCTTCAATTCGAAGATAACCAATATGCGGATCAAACCACACTGTGGCCACGCATAATATACGCACATTTCTTCTTTGTTAGAATTCAACGTTCTGCAATTCCCGGTTGAGCCATGGAGTCCAGCCTGTCTTCACTGCAAGATCATCGCCATTTCTCTTCAACCTTGTGTTAGGAAATTAATCCTCCACCACGCAAGTGCTAACAATAAAGATGAAAAAAGAAAAATAAAGAAACCAAGAACATAAAAGATTTAACGAGGTTCGGCCAATTAACTTGCCTACGTCCTCGGAGAGTTTTCTCCTTCACTATGAGAGAATACAAAATACAAGATTACACTACTCAAGTTTATACCCAACTTGAGCCCTTGTACCCAATAGGATACCCCTTGTACACCCTCTCTCAACCCGAGAAAATCACTCTACCCCAAAGAGCTATACACACTCTTTCACCTTCTCTTAACCGAGAAGATCACTCTACTCCAAGAGCTATACACACTCTTGAAGTGCTCAAGAAGATCACTCTAGCCCAAGAGCTATACACACTCTTGAAGCACTCACTCACTTGTGAGGTGTTCTCCTTGATGTTGAAATGTGACCAAGCTCTCCACCTTATATAGTGCTTAAGGCACAAGTTGTATTTGTGCTTTTCCAATGTGGGACAATTTCCTCACATTTCAACATCCTTCATTGAAGTCCATTCATGCACCTTCTTCAATTAATGCTCTTCTTCATGAAGCTTCCACATCAATCTTTTCCTACAAGGTTGAATGAACAACACCATGTATTTATTCCCAATACATAATCAAATTCAATGCATTAATAATCCACTAAGGAGGCATTAACTCAACAATCTCCCCCTGCCGACTTAGGTGGATAATGTTGCATCACCACTTCAATCCCTGAAGTTCATCTCAAATTGAGATACCGCTTGATATACCCACAAGCATTCCATTGGCCTTATTCTTGTACCAACTACACATACCCCGAATCAGTTGCATACGATCCTAGCTCCCCCTGATTCAAAATGGCCAATGCTATGTGCAGCTGCTCCGAGTCAACAATTACCAGTTGGCTCCGAAGAGGGACCTCGACTTTGCCTCTTCCTTAGCAGGATTATCCTTCTCACCATCGTCTGAAACTTGGAAAAATGTAGATAGCGTCTCTGCTGTGCCCGCAAACGAGACCCGCTTCAGGTACCTGTTCTCCTGTGCACCCTGTTTCCCAACAACCTTCGAGGTCTGAGTTTTTCCTATCAGACGGAACATACTTTTACATTTTTCTCCCTTCATTAGGACCATGCAGCCACGTGACACTTTCATAACTCCCCCTGCTGACGAAACCTTGCAGCCCTTGGAGTCTAGTTGGCTCAAGGATATTAGATTTCTCCGGAACTTTGGGACATACACCACATCACCCAATGTTTGAACTGCTCCATCGAACATCTTGATCTTCACAGTTCCCGTACCCATGACACGACGTCTTGTGCCATCGCCCCAAGTCACAAATCCTTGGACTTCTTGGAACGTATCAAAATATTCTCTCCTAGAGCAAAGGTGATGAGAACAACCACTATCTAATATCCAATAATCTTGAGAAAAAATGTAATTACCTTTGGAGACTGTGAGAAGTTCTCCAAAATCTCTAGACATCTCCGCTACACCAGCCAAGGAGCAATCTGAGCCCTTATCGTCCTTCTCTTTCATCAATGGACAATCCGGCTTTATGTGTCCCCACTCCTTGCACTTGTAGCATTGCTTGCCCTTTCCTCTGCCTCTGGATTTAGACCTGCTATGCTCACTAAATCCCCTCGCAGTTGACCTTCCCTTACGATTCTGTTCACGAGCAATGAAGACAGAACCTTGAGAATCATCGGCTTTTCTTCTCTTTTCATGTGATAAGAGAGTCGATTCTACATCCTCCATCTTCAGTGTATCCTTACCATACACAATTGTAGTAACAATATTCTCATATGAATCGGGAAGCGAGGTAAGAAGTAAAAGGGCTTGATCTTCTTCCTCAATTTTAACCTCAACTCTTGATAGTTGATTTATCAATCCCTTGAACACATTCATGTGCTCCATGAGATTCGCACCTTCTCCCATCTTGAGCTTGTAGAGATCCCGCTTTAAATTCAGCTTCGTTTGCAAGCCTTTCCCAAGATAAAGCTTCTCCATTTTCTCCCAAAGCTCAGGTGCAGAATCTACATCATTAACATTATTTATAATATTGTCAGCAATATAAAGCCTAATAGTGCTGACACACCTGGACTCCAACTCGTCCCAATCTTCATCTGACATCTTCTCTGGCTTCGCATCCTTCCCCTTCAACGGTCTTGCAAGGCCTTGTTGAACTAGGATGTCCTTCACCCTCCTTTGCCATAGAGTGAAATTTCTTTTTCCATCAAACTGCTCCACCTTGAAATGTGAACCGCTAGAACTTGCCATGGCAAACCGCTCACGATCGATAAACCGAAGCTCTGATACCACTTGTTAGGAAATTAATCCTCCACCACGCAAGTGCTAACAATAAAGATGAAAAAAGAAAAATAAAGAAACCAAGAACATAAAAGATTTAACGAGGTTCGGCCAATTAACTTGCCTACGTCCTCGGAGAGTTTTCTCCTTCACTATGAGAGAATACAAAATACAAGATTACACTACTCAAGTTTATACCCAACTTGAGCCCTTGTACCCAATAGGATACCCCTTGTACACCCTCTCTCAACCCGAGAAAATCACTCTACCCCAAAGAGCTATACACACTCTTTCACCTTCTCTTAACCGAGAAGATCACTCTACTCCAAGAGCTATACACACTCTTGAAGTGCTCAAGAAGATCACTCTAGCCCAAGAGCTATACACACTCTTGAAGCACTCACTCACTTGTGAGGTGTTCTCCTTGATGTTGAAATGTGACCAAGCTCTCCACCTTATATAGTGCTTAAGGCACAAGTTGTATTTGTGCTTTTCCAATGTGGGACAATTTCCTCACATTTCAACATCCTTCATTGAAGTCCATTCATGCACCTTCTTCAATTAATGCTCTTCTTCATGAAGCTTCCACATCAATCTTTTCCTACAAGGTTGAATGAACAACACCATGTATTTATTCCCAATACATAATCAAATTCAATGCATTAATAATCCACTAAGGAGGCATTAACTCAACACCTTGGGCTTTCGGGCTAACAACTCTCTACTATCTCAAGCTTCAAACCGCAGTTCCTTGAGAACTCTCAAGCTAGGGTTTCGCACCAATTCCACCATTTCCTTTTCCACAGCTCAACAGGAAAAAGACTCCGCGAGCTCTCTGAACCCCGTCTACATCCCCACATCTCATAATCGAGAACTCCGAACTCCTCACAGCGGGTACGTCTCTCTCTCTCTCTCTCTCTCTCTCTCTCTCTCTCTCTCTCTCTCTATGTATATATATATATATATGCATTGAGCTTAAAATTTTCAATATTTTAGGGCTGTAATTTATAAATTGAGTGATTTTGTTAAATGATCGTGTAATTAGGTACCATTTCGATGGAACGAGTCGGAAATTCTTCGAAGGATGGTACTTTAAGGTTTCAATACCGGAACGGAAGCAGAGCTTCTGCTTCATGTACTCCGTAGAGAACCCTGCGTTCCGTAAGAAACTGACGACGTTCGAAGTGGCTCAGAACGGACCCAGATCGACGGGGGTGGGTGCTCAAATTCTGGGTGCCTACGACAAGTACATTTGTCAATACTCTGAAGATTCCCAAAATTTTTGGGCAAGTATGGATTTTTCTCTTCTTTCAGCTTTATGCTATTCAAGTTGTTTCTGAACAATTTCAATAATTTTTGGTGAAATTCTTTTGCTCTAGAGTAATGGATGTCTTGAATTTATTGTTTCAACTTTTGAATTAAATGTCAATTTACCCACCTTAACTAAACTGGTGGTTAATTTTTGTAATGCGTAGGTAGGGATGAGCTTATGTTGGGGAATACTTTTGTAGCCGAAACTCAGTTGAAGCCTCCAAACAAGGAGGTTCCTCCTAAGGTTTATTTACTTTCCTTGGAATTCCACAGTGCGTTATTGTATTTTATTCATTGTTATTTTGACAAGGCCATTTAGTTTCTGATTAAGTACCTTTTTTCCTGTTAAGACTGTAAGCATTAGAGTGTGAAGTATCTTATTTTCTACAATAGGTATTTTGATTTTATTATGTTGCTGTTACATGGGTTCTTTAAATATTTTTCCCCCACTTACATGGATTGCATAGGAATTCAATAGGAGAGTGAAGGAAGGTTTTCAAGTCACCCCATTCTGGCACCAAGGCTGCATTCGTGATGATGGCAGGTATGCCATTCCTTTTCCTTCTTTATTATATTTTTATAGGTTGCCCAGCCCCATAGAGTTTATTAGTACTTTGAGGTACAATCTTGTCTTAATGTCAGGTCAGATTATGTGGAAACTGTGCGAGCTGCTCGTTGGGAATACAGTACCCGCCCAATTTATGGCTGGGGTGATGCTGGGTCTAAGCAAAACTCTACTGCAGGATGGTTAGCAGCATTTCCTGTATTTGAACCCCATTGGCAAATATGCATGGGCGGTGGATTGTCAACAGGCATTTTCTTATCCCCCCACCTCTTTGTGAATAATTCCTGAGCTTATTTCTATTGATGCCTTGTTACTCTTGCAGATAGTCTTTCTGGCAAAGTTTTATAAATCATTCTTAATATCTCAATTGGTAGATAGAAATGTGGAGAGATATCTTCATAGTACACTCTGATTGGTATTCTTGCTCTTTTTTAGTTGAAATGGAATGAATCTTAGCATGTTGCACAGCCAACTACAATAGTTATGTTAAAGATTTCAGCTTGTCAGAGAGGTGTGGACTTATGAATCGATTATGAATTAGAAGTCAGTTGTAATGAAAAGAATAGTGGCTTTATTTGAATTTCTTGACTTTCCAAGAGATTTAATTGAATGAAAGTGAAGTATATAATCATTGCATAAGTTATCCTACAAAATAAATGCGGTTATAACTTCTAAGCTGTGAGAAATTTAAAACTAAAATCTCTTATGGTCAATAGAATATTTTATGTCAACAAAAAAGTTCTATAAAGTGACCTTTCTCGCTATAGAGACACTGAGCATCCTGAAGGGAAATCCGTTTATAATATTCATGTGCTTTTATGAGTTTATGATCTCGGAAATAGTTTAGGATTTTATCACTACTTGTTTAGCTTTTGTAAGTTTTGGAGTACTACAATCTTCCTGGACAAGCTGTCTGATCCCTTTTGCAAATTCAAAATATATCTGCCTCTAGTTCAGCTTTATTGCATTCATGTTAGCTGTGTTAATAACTAGTCATCCTGTGGAAAATATCTTTTAGCTATTTTATGGTTGAAAATATGTAGTTTTATATTATTCTATTCTCCGAAGTTGGCTCTCCTTGGAAACCTGCATGCTTTGTTCTCAGCCTTACCCTGGGTTCAACTAAATCTCAGGTTGGATAGAGTGGGATGGTGAAATATTTGAGTTTCAAAATGCCCCTTCTTATTCTGAAAAGAACTGGG
This sequence comes from Prinsepia uniflora, assembly GCA_032719365.1. Lineage (NCBI taxonomy): Eukaryota > Viridiplantae > Streptophyta > Magnoliopsida > Rosales > Rosaceae > Prinsepia > Prinsepia uniflora. Next base: position 30,218,543 of record CM064861.1, on the reverse strand, counting down.
GTGGAGCATTCCCAAGAAAGTGGTTCTGGGTAGGCTTTTATCCATTTCATCAATACCTTAGATGATAAAGTTAAGCTCATTCTGCATTCTATTATTTGTTTGGCATGCAAGATTCACCTGCTTTCCCTTTCTAGGAGGGAACAAATAGTCAAGATTATTTGCCCATGATAAACAAAGTTGAGTTGAAAGCATAGTTTTTGAAAAAATAGTTTTATAGTCGCACTTAAATACTGGTTTTAAAATTTCTTTCTCCGGTATAACCCCGAAGATTTAGATTATTTTCGGTGGTACTTGCTAGCCAAACATTTAAAGAATGGGGAAGAGCAGGGTCTCGTTCTACATTTTCCGTGGCCCATATCATACATTTCTTTCATAAAATATAGTTCATTGGTGAAGTCAAAGAAGGGACATTTTGTCATAATTACAATAGATTGTTCTTGCGCAACTTATTTATGTGGAATCATTGATTTCATACTGCAGGTTCAGTGTAATGTTTTTCAAGGTGCCAGTGGAGAAGTTGCTCTCACTGCAGGTGGAGGGTTGAGGCAACTACCTGGATTAACAGAAACGTTTGAAAACGCTGCATTGGTATTTCTCCTGTGAGGAGTGCTATAGAAAAGTTGCTCTGTGTTCCCTTACTTGGTTTTCTGCTAATTGTCTTTTAGAGGGAAATGTGATTAAGAGGAAAACGAATGTGAATTAAAAATAAAACATACTAGGTTGGTTGTGATGTGCCTCAATGCTAGTCCACTGGCTTGTTTTCTACTTTTATTTTTTATTTTTTTTAAGGTGCAGGCATGATCTGGTTTTTTGCTTATAGTCCAAATAATTTAAGGGAAGGGGCAAAGAGAGGATGGGAACTTTATTGCAAACAAGTAGCACTTCCATTTTTTTCTTTCTTTCTTAATATGCTCATGCATTCGTGATGCAGATTGGTGTTCACGCTGGTGGTAAATTTTATGAATTTGTGCCGTGGAATGGTGTTGTCAGTTGGGAAGTTGATCCTTGGGGTTACTGGTCCATTTCTGCAGAGAATGAAAAGCACATGGTATTTGGACATTTTCTTCCTATTTTGTCCCTCCCTCTTATGTGATAGTAGTCAAGAGTTACATCCCACGCATCTCAAAATGAAGTCTCAATAGCTGTGCTAAGTGTCAGTCTTGAACTTTATGGAAAATGTGAAGCTAAAGCTACCATCACAGAAAGTTTAAGCTGGCTCTTCTTAATGCAGGTTGAATTAGAGGCCACAACAGAGGATCCTGGTACTACATTGCGTGCTCCAACATCTGAATCTGGGCTTGCTGCAGCTTGTAAAGATACTTGCTTTGGTGTGCTCAAATTGCAAATGTGGGAACGGAGATATGACGGCAGTAAGGGGAAGGTGCACAATTTCTCGCACTAATATGTCAATATATACATATATATATATATATATGCATATGTATATATATGCATATGTATATATATGCATATATATATATATATATATTTGTGTATATATATGTGTATTTGTTTTGTTCTTCTCTTTCTTTGCCTTTATTATTTTATCTTTTATGTTTATGTCCTCGCCTGCCATATGTCTGTCTATGATAAACTGTGATTGGAAAAAAGCTAACATGTTTCTAGACAACCCATTCAACTCTAAAATGAGTAATTAGTTGAGATTTTGCATCTTTGAAGTTTTGTGTAGGATGACTTGGGAATGGAAAACTATACAATAGGCAATTGAAACTTCTTTCCGTAGTTTTCCCTTGTGGAGAGGGCATAGTTATTTAGGCAATAACTTAGATGATCTGGTTAGAACATTTCAACTCTCAACCGAAAGTAACTACTGATGCAACAAAAACTCAACAAAATATTGAAAACATTCAATTTACACAAGACAATTTCCCCATAGGTAATTTATATGATTACTAAACCTTAAAAGTAGCCATTTATTAGAAAGGGCTTTCTAACTTCTTATACAATACTTAATTAAACTAACCATAAAACATTAAAATAGCCTCACAAAGGGCTATCCAACTTCTTATTCCATACCCAATTTACCTAATAAAAAAAGGCTCGGAATGACATTATTCAAGCTCGAGCCCGGCGAGATAAAGCTATACTATTCTGCATCGATGCATTATCTCAACCAACAATATCTCAACCACACAATCTCAGACAAACCAATAATCCAAACCAACCACAACCAACAATATCTCAACCACACAATCTCATTAGGGTAATCAGTGCATACTAGGTTTAGAATTTAAACTAACAGGAATTTAGCGAAATCCTACAAAGTATGATTGCATTGGGAAATGATGCATTATCCTGGTCTCAGTCTTGTGTCGCTATAGCTTGGGGGGGGGGGCAGAAAATCAGAAAACGTGAATGGACAATAGAAATTGAAAAGCATATTTTTCCAGAGAAAATGGTAAAATACTACAAACTTACCACGTTGTGCCCCAACAAATCCTCGTGGTATTGGGGAATGTAGTCCAACACGGGGATGTGTCTTCTAACCACTCCCAATAATACTTCAAAGCTAGTGGCTAGGGAACCTGAGAGATCCAACACAGTGACTTTCTCCTCACACACATATGTTCAACAATACCTTAAAAGACATGTAGTTGAAAGCCCGTCCAAAGTCAATACCTAACGATTGCATGTGGATGAATCCTCGAATCCACACGATCGAAGAAATCCCAGTTGAAGCATATAATCCCAGTCGAAGCTAATAATCCCAGTCAAAGTCGATTGTACCAGCCAAAGTCAACAATTCCGGTCGAAACCAGTAATCGTGGCAGAAGCTAAATATCCCATTCTACGCCAATAATCTCGATCAAAGTTGGTAATCATTTTGAAGTCGATAATCTCGGTCGTAGTCGATAATTCCAATTGAAGTCGAAAATCCCGATTAGTTCCAAATATCCTGGTCGATTCCAAATATCTCAGTCGATGCCAAATATCTCAGCTGATGCCAAATATCTCGGCTAAGCCAATAATCTCGGTCGAAGCCAATAGTCCTGCCCGAAGCTGAATATCATGGTCGAAGTCAATGATTCTGGTCGAAGTGGAATATCCCGGTCGAAGCAAATAATTTCGGTTGAAGCCAAATATCCCTATCGAAGTCGATACACTGGGTTGAGGTCGATAATTCCAATCGAAGCCTATAATCTCGGTTGAAGCCAATAATCCTTGAAAGGTTGGTACCAATTCTAACACAACATCATGTACGGTTGTTAATCAGTACGCTTGGTTCAGTTCGATATTTTTCGGAAATCAGAACCGAACCAAATAGGCAATTCAATATCGGTATCATATCGATACTGGTCGCTTTTTCATGTTTAATTGAAATTGAAATTGGACCGGTCGATTCGGTTTGGCATTGGTTTTTCACCGGTAAGAAAGAGAGACAGATCGATTGAAGGAGAAATTGAGGCAAAGACGAGGGAGAGATTGACGGCGATGATTGCCATTTGTGATGCGATTGAGGAAGAGATTAACTACATTGGTTGTGGTGGCTCTTTTTCCAAGCTGCAATGGCGGTTCTTCTTGCAAATCTGGACTTGTGGGAGAGTTTGAGGGAGCGATTGAGGGACTTGTTGCATATTTGGAGGCCTTCTTGTGAGATTCGTTGGTCTCTGAGACTAGGTGGTTGTGTTCCATGTTGCTGGTAGCAGGGTACGACATGGTGCGTTGGCTCTATCTTGAAAAGGAAATGCATGAGTGAAGTGAAGTGGGTGTGATTGGGAGGGAGAGGTGCGTGAGATTGAGGTAAACTAGTGAAGGTTGAATAGCAGATGAGATTGAGAGGGTATAATTTTATCGAGGTGTGAATGGTAAAGGCCAAACGGCGTTGTTCTCTTTAAGGTTAGGTTACCTTACAAGTAATCGGTTTGGTATAAGTTTTTTGATTTGGCATGGACTCCGTTAAGCTTGCTCCCACTATTCATTTTCCATTTGAAAACTACGAGGTCTAAACTAACAGATGTTGAAGTATCAACGGATAAGTCTGGATATCGACCGAATAATGTTCAGTCACAAATGTCACATTTTCAAATATGAACTTGCAGAGTGTTTCCATATCTCCCAATAAAATCACAGAGATATGGAAACACTCTGCAAGTTCATATTTGAAAATGTGACATTTGTGACTCTGAACATTATTCGGTCGATATCCAGACTAGTCACTAAATTCTTGAGCTGCCAAGTCCAGTCCACCGCCTAATTCTTGCAGTGAGTACTACCACGAAGCCCTCGTTGTATTAGACTTCTCCCGACTATCTTGCAGTTAAAATTAACTGTGACGCATCCTGAATGGAGTCTGATTTGCAGGCTGGTTTGGGGGTGGTAATTCGAAACAACGAAGGAAGGTGCATTGGAGCTAAAAGTGAAACAAAATTTTCAAAAAGCGCTCTTATTACCGAGGCTTGAGCTATGCTAGTGGGAATCACTTTTATTATGAAAAGAAATCTCAGGAATGTTTATGTTGAATCTAACACTCAAACCATTATCAGCTGCATTTGGGGAAATATCAAGGAAGATAATTGGGAGATTTTCTCTATTCTTTCTCAGCTTCGTGCTTAATGTCGCTATTTCAACATCAAATTTCAATGGATCCCTAGAAATGCAAACAAGGTAGATGATAGCTGATACCTTAATAGCTCATGACTGATGAAGAATGAGCAGCGACGGCCTTCCATCCTTCTTAGTATTTGTGCTAAATAATGATAGTCTTTCCTGTACTCTTACTTAAAACGAAGAATGGACGCCTCTGTACTGATCATGCGTCTATACCCTTTTTATCTTTTCATCTATTTCAGTTTTATTTACTTTGTCTTTAAGGATGTGGTTTTCTTTGGCTTGGGTACCTTATATAAAAGCTATCTTATGATAAAAAAAATAAAAATAAATAAAGAGGTGAAATGCCACTCGAACTCAGAGCTAAAATGATTTTGTTTTAGTGTCACTGCTAATTAATGTTCAAAAAAAGAATGGACAAAGTTTCGATTAAATTTAGAGGGATGTATTGAATTCAGATTTTTATAGATAATTGCAAAGTTGTTGAAGCTTTTATATATTTAGCAAATTCTTAAAGACTTACATTAACTTCTACGGGGTTAATGATGAAATTATACAGAGTTATGTTATAGAGTTTTATATTGAGGTTTATAGAATTTGATGTAGTTTTACATAGTTCTAGATTGATTGTTATAGAATTTGATAGACTTTTTTTTTTTTTCATTTTGAAATTTTTACTTTTGAGGAAATTTTAAGAGTTTTATAAACAAATCATAATATTTTAATTAATCATTTCTAATAAAACCAATGAGAGGCTAAAAAATCAATCTGAAAAAAAAAATTATAAGCAAATGATAGTTATGTAAACAAATTAATCAAAAAATTATTAACACTCAAAACACTAACAATCAATGAGAGTTTAGCCATCATTGTGATAATGTATGATAATTTGGCAGGATAAAATAGTCGGCTTTGTAGAAAATGATTATAATTGATGATCAGGTCCTAGCTAGAATTATACGAGATCAATATTTGCAAGGAAAAATTGGGGCAATGGTTCATCAAATTAACCCTAATGTATGAAATTGTCTCTAAAGTTCAATGTTGATTTTTTTGGTCCCTGCACTTTACCTTAATCATTAATGTCGTTCCTCTATCTAAAAATCTCACGGATTCTGTTAAACTTAAGGGCATATTCGTTTATTCCTGTTAATTTTTATTTTAAGTTTAATAACATCATCAAAATTAAAGAGGAGAATGAAAATTAAAAAGGGCAATTAAACCCAGTTAGTGGCATTAAGCCACCCACTGATCGATCAATCTAGGAAACAAGCCAACATTTTTCACCTTGGAGGCATCTGCAGAAAGTTTCAGTGGAATCATGAAGCCATCTCCCTCTCACTCTTATGGTAAGCAAGGAAAAAAACATCATCTACACGTTGAATCAGATCCTGAATAAAATTATTATCACTTTAATTATAGAGACATGGGAGCTCAGCAGTAGCGCCAACCCATCAAAACAATTGTAATTTTGGTCTTGGAGAATCGGTCATTCAACCACATGCTTGGGTGCACGAAGAAAACTATCAACTTGCTAATCAATGAGGTTATCGACTAGGAGTGCAACCCACCGTCGTTTGAATCTTCCGCCACCATGCCGATGGCCTTCAATTGTCGCATTGTCAAATCAAAACAGCTCCTATGTAGAAATTGCCACATCCATCTTAGAAACCTGCCAATGAGCCACAAAAAATTGAAGCGGCTCCTAAGCTCTATGATCGTTGCCCCCCATGCCATCTAGAGACACCATCACCATCAACATTGGGGACTTTGATTTGTCGAACCTCCTGCAATTTGGTCATCTCTCACGTTCGCGATCACGTGTCGCTATAGCGGCTGCCTATGCTCTACCCCCAACATCTCTTGCCTATTCTAGTCTCTCGAGTAAGAAGGGAGAAGGAGGTGAGGGACTAATTGAATTGACGAATATGCCCTTAAATATAACAGTCAGTGTGATTTTTGGATGGTGGTATTACATTAACGATTGTGGTAAAGTGCAAGGACCAAAAAAACAAACATTGGACTTTAGGGACGATTTCAAACATTATGGTTAATATGAAGGACCACTGCTTCAATTTTTTCTATTTCCACATGGTAAAGATGCATGCGTATATAAAAACAGGAGTGTATGTATATATACACACATATGAGGAGAAATTCTTACAGGATGCAAACGAGAATACATACAACAATAAGGTCTAATAATTGAACATCACAAGATTCCTTGGCTGCCTATAGATCAATTGTTCACTAACAATTTAATCCGAGTAAACCTATAGTTAATAAATTCAATTTATCCAAAAGGCATATATATAAACTAATCAGATTGATCATTCTAAATTGATCATGGACATAAGAAAATTTGGTTAACGAATCTAGATTGGCCTATTTCACCCAATTTTTTCCCCTACTTGTGATGTGGGTGTTACAATTTGGATTTTTTTCCTACATGTGATTAGGTTTTGCAGTAGAAAAAAACAATTATTCCATGAGGAATATTCTAATTTGTTGAAACCCAATCATGAAAACAAACACCTTAGAAAATTGTTCGCATCAAGAGAAAAAATAAAAAAAATCAAATGGTTTGATCAATTCAATGAGCAAGATTGAAACGTCCCTACGCCAAAAAAAAAAAATGAAAAATTTCTAGGAAAGTATTTGGGGTAGAAGTAAGAAAGTGAAATGAAATTGGTATGTATATCTCACACCTCTAAATTTACAGAAGTTGACCATTTAATGAATTCAATAAATGTCAATCCAAATTTGAATACCACTCAACTTTGTTGACCTCTAAAAAGTTATGATTGAATATATCTAAACTTTTATAAAAAAATTTAAAATATTAAAAAATCTGAATTGAATATCTGGTGGGTTATACAAACTCTTTAAAAATCTAAATTGAATACACCTAAAATAAGAAATCAACCAAAACTCCATAAAAATGGACCAAATTCTATATTTAATACACCCCCTTTAGAGTGGATAATTGGAAGGGGCATTTTCCTATTCGTTTTCTTATGGGCTCTTATCTGCCCTACATAACAATGTGGTGTAGCTTATTGGATGGTTTTTTTTTTTTTGTCCAGATAATTTGATGGTTTATGCGCTATATTCATCCATTTGAACCGCTTGATTTTGTGGATTTTTTCCAGATAATATTGGATGTTAAAAGTGACATGGCTGCAGTAGAAGTTGGTGGAGGACCGTGGTTCAGTACTTGGAAGGGCAAGACCACCACACCGGAGCTCCTTCGCCGTGCTCTTCGAGTTCCAATTGACGTTGAAGGTGTATATAATTTGATTCCATTATTCAAACCGCCTGGCCTGTAGAAGTAGAAGCCTGCCCATCACTAGCAATTAATGAACCTGATTTCTTTGCAAAGTCTCTAGTTTGAAATAGGTACTACAAAGTGAGAGAAATTCTCCTAGATGCTCATTCAAGAGTGTAAAATTGTAAATACAGTAGAGCACCTTCTCTCCCTACTTTCAAATTTTTTTTGAGGAAAATATTTCCATCCATCTTTTGGGCTGCCCTCCACCTCATTTTGTGATTAACCAAAGTTTTTTCATTGGCATAGGCATAATCAGAAATTTGAAGGTCATTTCTGTGAAATATTAAGAAAATTAAAGATTATTTAGTTATTAATTTCAACTGTTTTCAGATAGTGGGTGCCATGTATTAATGGATGATGGAGAAACATAGGTATATGATAAGATTCTTCGCAGAAGAACTCCTCAATGAGAGACTACTACATCAAGTAATAAGCCAACCCTCCTGCATTTGTCATTCTTGGACACGTCGCACGGGAATAGAATTGGAAAGTGCTTCTTTCCATTCTAATTTTCTCTTCTTTCTGTTATTTTTTCTTCTTTTCTTCGGTTTTTCTTTACTCTTCTCATGACTTTTTTCCTCGTATCTTTTTTGTTTTTAATTATTCTTTGTATTTTCTCCTTATTTTCTTATCAACTTTCTTTACACTTTCAATTTCATCATAAATTGGTTTTGGTTGTTGTCCATCAACTTCAAATAAAATCAATTTGGCAGTTCACCAACAATTCATCATTCATGTGTTTGTTCTGATGAAAAATATCCTAGGGCTTCCCTGTGCTTTCATCACATTGTTCAAATTTATATATTCAATTTCATCTTTATAGTCTAAACTTATTGTCATCAGTTTTGTTGTTGTTTCCGTACTTCCTTTCTTTTGCAACGATCTCTAGCTCCATTGGGAAGTCTAGCGAGTTTCTGTTATTGGCTAATTTTTTTAGTCAACTCCATTGCTTTATTTTTCCGTGTTTAAAAAAAAAAGTTATGCTGAAAACTGGATGAGTTACAATTATTCTCATTCACTATGTTGCTTTTACCAACTTACAAGATTTTATTGCAACTTCTGATATATGAACTATACTATCAACCCATTGTGTTTTGGGATTAATGTATGATGCAATTTATTTTGCTTATGGAAGGTTTCTTCCGGAATATCTTTATCGATGATTCCAGTTAATAACCAAATTTGATAAAGTTGGAAAAATCTCTCTCTCCGTCCAAGTGTGCTGAAAGTAGAGGAAGTTAAATATTTGTTCCATTTAAATATTTTATCCACGTCTACACCATTGCTTTGATGAATAATGAGAAATCTTTAAGTTAATCGCAATTAAATCTTTGGAAATATATTTTATTAGTAATTCCACAATCTACAATTTCCGCATCCCAGTATTCATTTGCTAGAATGAAGGATAATCTTGAAATATTATCAACTAGATTTATATTTTCTTGATTTCGAAAATTCATATCTCGAATTTTCTCTAGATGCACTAATATTTTTCTTTGAATGTTTTTAAACACATCAAGAGGTAAAATTTTATTTGCTTTTTCAGAAAGGCATTCTTTTTATTTTTTTTCAAAGACAGGATCAAAATAATCATTTTTTAAGAATGTCGGTCATTTGAAGAAATTATTTATGTTGTCGAAATTAAAATCTTCGCCTTAATTCATTTGTTTAATGATTCGGAACAAAGGTTTTTGCACAAAACATTTTATTGTTTAACCAAATCTAGTTATCTTTCATTTTCTTTTAAGATATTTTCAAAAGTAGTTTTTTCAACTATTTTGAATGAGAGTTGGGTCACGTGTTTTCTAAATCCTTTATTTTCTTTCTCGATATGGTTTTCCATATGCCATTGATTTTTTCGTAGAGACTTTCTTCTAATCTAGGGTTGAAGAAGTCTTTTATTTATGAGCTGGATTCTTCTACCATTTGTTTGACATTCAGGAAATTGTTGAAAACTTTTGTTGCCTCCTCATAACTGTCAAAACTTTCATAACATGATTCACGGTATTTGTTTACCTGAGCATGGCAAGCAAACCAGTTGATATAGATTCCTTGTTGGAATCCCTGGTATACAACTTGTACTTTATGTTATGAAGAAGGTTTTTTCCTTAACGGTATTCCAAGGGGTTTTTAGACAAGGGAATTTTACAATTTTCTTTATTTTAGAGTTAAAGAAATAAGATTGTGGTTTACGATCATCAGAATTTGTGGAAAATTTCCAGCTATAATACAACACGTATAATACAACACATTGAAAAAAATATGATTGTGGTTAACAATCATTGGAGTTTGTGGTTTAAAGAAATATGATTGTAGTGATCCAACAACTATAATGCAACATATTGAAGAAAATTTCCAACTAGAAACAAATCATTGGATTTATAAAATACTTGAAAAAAACTTTCGTGAAGACCTATTAAGGTTATTTTCTAAAAACCCCTTGGAATACAGTTGTAAGGAAAAAGCCTTCTCCACAACATAAAGTATATGTTGTGTACAAGGGATTCCAACTAGGAATCCATAACAACTCGTCTGGTTGTCACGCTCAGGTAAATAAATATTGTGGAGCATGTTATAACAGTTTTGATAGTTATGGGAAGGCAGCAAAAGCCTTCAAAATTTCCCTAAATGCCAAACAAATGGCCAAAAGATCCAATTCAAAAATAAAAGACTTCTTCAACCTAGATGAGAAGAAAGTCTCTGTAAAGTAAGCAATGTCATATGAAAAACTCATATTCGGAAAGAAAGAAAAGGGTTTAGAAAATACATGACCCAATTCTCCTTCAAGATAATTGAAAAAACAACTACTTTCAAAAATACTTAAAAGAAAAAAGAAAAGTAACTATCTTCCATAAAATAAGAAGATATTTAACTCAAAAACCTTTGTTTCCAAATCATTAAACAAATGAATTAGGATGAGAATTTTTATTTCGAAAAGATAAATAATTTTCTTTAAATGACCACATTCTTCAAAATGATTATTTAAATCATGTCTTTAAAAAAATAAAAAGAATTTGCCTTATTGAAAAAGCAAACAAAATTTTACCTCTTGATGTATTCAAAACATTCAAAGAAAAATATTAGATCATCAAGAGAAAATTCTCGATACATATTCTCGAAACTGCGAAAGTATAAATCTAGTTGATAATATTCCAAGATTATCCTTTTAAAAAACATGAACATTGGGATGTGAAAACAGTTGATTAGGGAATTACTAACAGAGTAGTTTTTCAAAGTTTTAATTGTGATTATCTTACAGATTTCCCGGCATTCATCAAAACAACCGTGTATAACGTGGTTAAAAATTCTAAATAGCACAAATATTTAACTTTCTCTGTTTCCATCCTCATCAAAATTTTGTTATTAACTGAAATCATTGGTAGAGATATTCTGGAAGAAACCTGTCTAGAAACAAAACAAATTGCATTGTGCATTAATCCCAAAATACAATGGGTTGATAGTATAATTCATACATTAGAAGTTGTTGGACAATTTGTGGATTCTTGCCATTTGGCAAAAGCAACAGACGAAAGGAGAATATCTATAGCTCATCTATCTTGTAGTAGAACCCTTTTTGAAACACAAAAAATTGAAGTAATTAAGTTGGTTAAAAAATTAGCTAACAATAGAAGCTCACTAGACTTCCCAATGGAGCTAAAAATTGCTCTAGATGAAAGGAAAGTACATAGAAAACATGACAACTTGATGATAATAAGTTTAGACTATAAAGATGAAATTGAATATGAAAATTTGAATGATGCGATGGAAGCGTAGGGGATTCCTAGGGGATATTTTTCATCTAAACAAACAGATGAATGATGAATTATTGGTAAACAACAACTCGATTTTATTTTTATGTTGATGGACACTAATCAAAACCAATTGATGGTGGCAAATGAAAGTGTAAAGAATGTTGATCAGAAAACAAGAAGAAAAAACAAATAATTTAAAGATGGAAATGACATATGACGAGAAAAGCCATAAAAAATCCGAGGGAAAGTAAAGAAAATTTGAGCGAAAGAAGGAAAAGATGGTGGAAAGAATAGAAGAGTAAAATTAAAAGGATGAGGATATTTAAGTAAGTTTGTTCAAACAAATTATATAAGGAAGATTACATTCAAAAAGGATATCCATGTAGTATTGTCTAGAGTTTGTTCAAATAAGTTCGATATCTAACTTTGTACCTTTTAAATATGTTCAAATAAGTTTTATAAGAAAGAGTACATTCAAAAAATGATGAGGATCATATCTAAGTTTGTAAATTTTTAAGTTTATTCAATCAAGTTCTATAAAAAATAATACATTCAAAAGAATGGGGACTTCTAAATAGTATCTTCTAAAGTTTGTTTAAATACGTTTTGAAAAATTATATTCAAAAGGATGAGAATAAGAATATGATAAGATTCTTCCCAGAAGAACAAATCAACGAAAGATCATCGATCAAGTAGTAAAAAGGGCCACCCCCACTTGCATTTGTCATTATTGGACACGTGGCACGGGGTTGATCATACCCACTTAATCACATGGTGTTTTTGTACATACCGATAACCCTAATGCCCGAAATGTCGGTGCCTAATTATCTATATCGTTTTTTTTTTTTCCTATAAAAACCTAGAATATTAGGCTAAATATGCTCATCAGTAGGGGTGGCAATGGGTCGTGTCATATCGGGTTCGTGTCGTGTTATGAATTCTGTTTTACCCATTTATGCCCAACCCGAACCCGACCCGTTTAATAATCGTGTCAAGAATGTCCAACCCGAACCCGACCTGTTAATGACCCGTGTAACCCGTTTAACCCATTTAATAAACAGGTCATACTCAAAATCCAATTAACATATGATCCGTTTGACCCGTTTAACATGTTTAACTTATTTAAATTATAAAATTTAATAGATATTTAGGTAGTAAATGGGTAGATATATGAGTTAGTAATGACACGTTTATTAAATGGGTCAATATATAAGCCAATATACGAGTTAACCTGTTAACCCGAAATCTACCCATTTATTAAACGGGTTAACAGGTTATTAAACGGGTTAACAAGTTGACCCGAAACCCACCCGTTTAATAAACGAGTCATAATGGGTTGACCCGAAAATGACCCGAAATTTTAATCATGCGGATTGACCCGCATAAATTTCGTGCGGGTTTCGAGTCGTATATCGGGTCGTATCAAAAATTGTCACCCTTACTCATCAGAAAAAACCATCATATTACTATCCGATCATTTATATCTTCGTATTTTCTTTTAAAAAAAGATTGGAAACTTAAACGAGATTAAGATCTCATAAAAAGTCACGACCCAAGATCGATCACTAAACCCCTCACTTTGTTAAGTGTGCAAAAAGATGGGCGCTTCTCTAGTAGCTGGGCCTTGCATGGTTGTTGTTCATGCTGTGCTGATACTGCTGACCTTGCTGCTTAACACAACCAATGGGGAATTGTCGACAAAGACGCTGAAGTCGATCCAAGAGGCTAACAACAATGGCCCTTATTTAGGGTTGGTCATTCCAAATTCTTTCGAAATGAACCCACTTCTTCAACATTGCTGACGTGGTCATTCCTCAGTATTGGTCCCACACTGGTCTTTGGAACTGGCAGGTTGTTCCGCGCACTTTTAGACAAGTTAAAAGACTTCGGTCGCCAATGACTTAACTAGCAAATATATGAAATTACTATGATCCTCAGTCAAAATCCATCCTTGAAAATTGAAATTTATTAGTCTCCGTTTGGATACTCATGAATTTAGATTTAGATTTAAGTTTTCAAAATCCAAATTTTTATTTTTGGATCAAGTTTGGATTAAATTCAAATTCTAAGAAATTTGATCATTTTCAATTTCAAATTTTGAATGATTTTTAAAACTAGAAATTTGAATAAATTTGACATCTCTAGACCAAAAATATATTTTTTTCTTCCATCATGTTTTTCCCTCCTTTTTTCATCATTCATTTTTTTCATCAATTTTCCCTTTTCTTTTTATTCTTATATTTTTTTTTTTCATTCTTCTTTATTCCCCTTCTCTCTTCCCTTCTATCAACTCTCCTTTTCTCCATCTTACACATTTATCACCACTTTCTCTCGTCCTCCTCCTCTACCATCCTCATTTTTTCTTCCCATATACCATCCCCCTAGTTTTCACCTCCTCTATCATCCCTATTTTTCATCCTCATCCTCATCCTCTACTACTCCTATTTTCCTCCTCGTCTTCTACCAGTCATACTTCGCTTTTCTCGCCCTCTGCCGGCCCCACCTCTCTCCATCAATCCTCAAGTAGTTGATATACCTTCACGTTAAGTTCACACACCACAATTTTCTTCAATTTTTTTGATCATATTGTTCTAACTGACTAATAATTTAATTAACATAAGAATTGGGTGACCCTTAATTGACTAATAATTGAATTAACACAAGATTTTGGTTCTCCTTAACTACCCAGGAATCATCTAAAAGTTTGCTTACAAAGGTTCGTAACTTGCGATGTCAAGTTGTCAAGAGTTGCTGGAAATTTCTACATTGAGTTACTGGTACTAAAATTAATTTAACGCACTCTAGAAAACTCAAAATCGTAAGCCCTAAAGTTATCTAGAAACTAGACTTCCAGAGTTTTTCAAGCATATATGATTTATTGCCTGATTCTTTCTGAGCATGTACAGTTTAATCCGTCAAATTGGCACATGTGCATTAACAGTTTTATGATCATTCGCAAATATCTACAGAAGCTAGACTTCCAAAGGTTTGAAAGCTAGCTCCTTTTGAGGACAATTTAATCCTAAAAGTTGACCCATTTTTGCATTAGCAGTTCAAGTTGTTGATTACAAGCTAGTTTGTGATTTCTTTGCTTATTTTCACTAGATTTCGGTCATTTTAGCCCCTAATTAATCACCTTTTGGGACAATTCAGCAAAACAAATTGCACTCAACACATTAAAATGGCAAATTACACTTAAAAAATAACTATTTATTAAAAATATAGGAATAAGGAACGAAAAGGCAATATATTATTTGAGCTGTTAACCATATATTAATGGTTATGATTATCATAAATATCCATTTAGTTAAATAACTAATGAGTCGCTTTAACATTATTATTTTCATTTTGTATAGTATAATTGTTTATTTGAAAGCCTCAATTCTCAAATACTTACAAATAAAAAGTAAAAAGTTTGCTACATAATGAATTTTAAATGAAGAAATCTCAAATTTATAAACAAATAATTAGGTTGCCAAATAAGAGATTTGAAATTCCTTCACTTGAAATCAAAATACAAATTATTGTTCCCAAACAAGCGCTCACATATTTATATCACAAACTTTAATTTATAAACGAAGTAGATTTAATAGGTGTGTATATATGTGTGGGAGCAGAGGGCGGAGCCAAGTGAGTCTAGTGGGATCCTGGGCCCATTCACTCATGTATAATATATAAAGATATAAATTAGTCAATATATCTTTTTTATAAATATTTAAATTTGAATTGAGTGTTAATTTAACATAGTCAATATATCTTTTAATTATGGAAAGATATTAAAGAAAATCAAATATTAAAATAATATTAATTTCAAAAACTGCGAACTCACCGAAAATATAAGTATATAATAAATCATGATATTTTGATTTTTTAATTAGCTTGATAATATTTTATTGATTTGAACAATTTGAATACTTTTGTATATCCTAACTATGCGGAAATTCTACGCTACTACGTTGGACTAAGTGCGGTGTCTATTAATACCATTGAATCCAACTGTCTAAAAACCAACTGTCGCTGAAATAAGAGGTATAAAATAAAACAAAAAATTGTGGGAATTTTGTTAAAATCGGGAGATTAGGTGAAACTAGCTCTCACCATTTGGCCCAAAAGCCCATGGGCTTATAGAGGCCCGATAGGCCCGGTGGATAAAAGCCCGGCCCGACCCGTTTCGGGTCGTGGATCGGTACGGCCCGAGAGTTAGCGAGTTGGGCTTGGGCCTATGGTGTTCAAACCCGATAAACCCGAGCCCAATAAAGCCCGGTAAGCCCAGCCCTACCCGTCCATATAAACCCGGCCCATAAGCCCGAATATATAAAATTCTTATTATTTAAGAATTAATACCTAACCCATTTTTAATATTAATATTTCAGCCCAAACCCAAATCTCAACCCCAAATCCACCTAATTTATTTTAGAAAACTCAATGGTCAATACCGAATACAAACCCTAACCAGCTAACCCTATGTCCACCTACTTAAATAAATTTCACTCAACCCTAATCCTTTCCATGTTCTAATTCTCCTCACTAACTGCATTATCTCTCTCCCAACTCTCAAAGTTCAAAACTCATATCTCAATATCTCACAAACCCACACTCACTCAACACAATCTCTCTTATCTCTCAACCTCATTCTTCCTTTTACGCTTACTTTCACTTCCCATTTTTCTCTCTAGTTGGGTACTCTTGAGGAGTTTTGTTAGGGTTTTTAAGGTAAGGTTTTAACGAGATCACGTTTTTGCACACTTGTGTATTTTTTTTTTCATATTCATATATTTTTTTTGTAACTTTAAAATTTGATAAATAGTTTATTGCAAAAGCCAACATAAGCCCGGCCCAAGTGGGCTTAGTAGACCTGACCTGAAAAGCCAGATAAAAGCCCGGCCCGATAAAGCCCACGGGCTTTTATATATGTAAGTACGCTCACCCGATCCGGTCCATAAATTAAAAATTATTTAATAAACCCGACTCGACCTGGCCCAAGCCCAAAAAATTTGGGCCGGACTTGCCCGACCTGACCCAATGACGAGGGCTAGGTGAAACACATCAAAAGGAGATTTTTTTTTTTTTGGGTTCAATTGGTTAGAGGAATTGAAGCGTCGAGACAATGATGAGAAGGTCGATCGGTAGAAATTTCGCGGCCTAGGTCGATAGGAATCTCGAGCGACATCATCCTGGGTTTTTTACGTTCGTGCCTCTGATTGCTCCTCTATGATGAGCGTCGACGGTGATGGAGATAAGGATGAGCTCGTTTCGATGAGGAGAGATGATTGCCTGCAATGATGAGGCTGGTCGTGGTCGAAGATGGGGAATGCGCTGGTTAGTGGTGTTCGTGGTCACAGAGAAAAAGATGAAGATGGAGTTCTGGGACTGATTGGAGAGAGAGAATAAATGAGATGATGATGGAGAGAAAAGGGGGGAGAGAGAGAATAAATGAGAAACTGGTGATGAGTAGGATAAGTTTGATGGTTAAAGGAAATAAAAGAAATATTTAATCAAGAATTAAAAATAAATTAGAAATAAACTGAAAACAAATCATGGGGAACTTTCTACTAATTTTCTGTATATTCTTGTTTTGTTTATAACAAAAAATAAACAAAATTGGTTGATTGTGTTGCATTATTATTTAATTCGAGATTTTAAAATTGGTTAATTTTAATGTAGATGAATAGTTATTAGTGTTAAGTTAAAAATGGGTCTGATCACTTTTTTATTTTTCAAAATTCAAATGCCAATTTCAAATTATAAGAATGATGAAAAAATATTTTAAAATATTTTATTTATTAAATACTTTAAGTACATTCTAATATGTTTATTGAAGTTTTTGTTTAAGAGATATTCAAAAGATCGAATTTTTAAAATCGGAACCATTTATTTTGTGGTTTTATGAGTCTAAACTTTGTCCATAAAAAATTTCAGGATTTTGAGAAGTTAAAATTATTTGATTATCAAAATATACTTTGTAATCGTCGAATTATTTCGCATCATTACTTAGTCCTAAGATTTTGAAATTTGCTAATTTTTTGCTTAGGCGATGTATGAGTACATATAATAAATGTGGACGGTTAGATCCGTGTTTGATTTCAAAAATTATTTTAAATCGTAAAATCATCTTATTCATTAACTCCCTTCAAACATTTTAAGCATATTTATATAAGTTTTTTGTAGTTTTGATTCCACCATATTCAAATGATAGAATTTTTAAGATCAGACCGTTCACTTTATGGTTTTATGTTCCTAGATCGTACCCATCCAAAATATCCGGATTTTGAGGAGTTAACATCGCCTGGTCATCATAAACCTTTTTGTAACCGTTGAATTGTGTCGCTTCGTTACTTAGTCTCGGGATTTTGAAATTAACTAATTTTTGCACAAACGATCTATGAGTACGTAGAATAAATGTGGACGGTTAGATCGTTCGATTGATTTCAAAAGATTTATTTAAAATGTCAGGACCTGTCCCAATCCCCCTAGGATTAACGAGGGACGCTCTTAATCCCGTCTGACAGGGAGTGTCAGATAAGGGAAAATTAAAACCGTTAGCCCGACCCGCTTCCAGAGTACGCCAGGATCCGGTGGAGGCGTGTAATGTCTCAGTCTCTGCTACAGTCCGCATCAGTAATCAACCTGAAGGGCAGTGAAAACAGAAAAGACTGTGAGTGGACGAAAAGTAATAGTTTGATAAAACACATTTCATAAAAGACCTTTATGCCCTTCACTAAAAATCATGCATGCATAATAAAACCATTTATCAAACCACATATGTTAAACAACTATATTTAGGGTCTCAGCCCCAAATTCCGTAAATTCAAGTCACACGGGCCCCTGCCCAAAACCATTTACAGAAATCCATTTTCATAACAAACATATGTGGGATCTCAGCCCAAATCCATTTATCATCATAAAACAAAATTTCGTAAAACCAAGAAATCATGTTTATCAATATATATCATATAATCAATCCTGTCATGGTATCTAGAGCTACGCGCGTGCTACCCGGAGTCTCAAATCCCAAGTCTCCCTAGGGTCCACCCAGGTCAATGTCCGTAGATCAATGACCCTCACTGGGGGTTATAATCCATAGCCTTCCTAAGAGTAAGGTACCCAACGGGGCGACTCCATTCAGTTAGTGTTCTGTGACTACTCCGGGGTCCACCTAGGCCAACGACCCTCCTCGGAGGAGACAATCCATAATATATAAGGATGGTAAATGAAAACCATTTGAAATCATTCTTAAAACCTTTCAAGGGTTCATGTCTAGTCCCCATAAACCGTCATGAACCGGAAATCCATTTATGGGTCCCTAACCCGAAATCACAACGTAAACCATAACTGGGCTCCAAGCCCGAATTCATAAACTAACTGGGCCTCCAGCCCGATTTGTAAAACGAACTAGGCCTCGCGCCCGATTTCGTAAACTAAATGGGCCTTGTGCTCAATTTCGTAAACCAAATGGGCCTCGTGCTCGATACGTAAGTCGACTGGGCCTCGAGTCCGATGCGCAAACCAATTGGGCTTCGAGCCCGGTACGTAAACCAACTAGGCCTCCGACCCGATACCTTGTTAAATCAAATGGACATCAAGTCCGAGAGTTCGTAAATCAAATGGGTCTCGTGCCCGATTCTATATTTCCAAATCTGGAATCGATTCAAGAACCAATTGGGCCTCTGGCCCGAAAACGTAACTAAATGGACTTCGATTCCGAAGGTTTCCAAAACAAATGGGTCTTGAACCCGAGTTTACCTTTTCAAATCTAAAACCATTTCTTGAAATTATTTCCAAAACCATAGCACGTATACTCAGTACAAAACTACAAACCTCGATTTACGTACAAACACGTAAATCCCCTCGAAATGCGTGAAATCATATAAATCACCATTATCCAAATTATCACCATAGAATCATATCTATAAACCATATAAAACATTTATACATGCATCACAGTTTAGAAAACAAGGTCCACTCACAGACTGTCCTATGCTACCGCCTCGATTTGCGTGCTGTAAGCCTCCCCGGGCTAATCACCGTCACCGGGACTCCCAAACCTGCCCAAATTAATAACCTATGGATGTCCCGAACAATATCGAGACGGTGTCTGATCGACACGAAACCAGTCCCAAAATGTTCGTTTCATCAAATAGATTAAAATTCATGTTGAAAACATCCCAAAATTACCCCATACGCAATCACTTGCCGCCCAAAGGGGCTACGCTTGAAAGCCACGTGCCACTATTCATTACCCCTAACCTCACGACAGACCGGGTTCATTGGTTTGAACCGGACCGGTCCAGGGCTCTATTTCAATCATTCTTGATCCATTTCTATCCATTTTCATTCCTAAATGTTCCTAACAATAAACCCAAACGATCCAGCCAATAAAAACATGAAAAACGGGTCGAAACCGTACCTCCACGATTGAAGAACGAATCAGCCACCTGCAACTAGCTTCTCTCGTCGACTCCGGTCGTCCCAGCCTTCGAAACCAATTCAAATCGTCCCCTAAGATCACCAGAAACATAACCCAACCCTTAGAAACACTTAACAACCGTTGACAGGACCCGCCCCGATCCTCTCTGGGACCACATGTGGACGTGCCCTGCTCCCGTCTGACACCCAAAATAATGTTCCAATTTTAACCTTAAACGTTCAAATGCATAAAAACCAAAATTAAAGTTTTACATCAAATCCGAAATAACAGATGTCAGACAAGGGATGAAATCCAAACTACAAGTTACGAGCACGACTTTAACATAAACCTGCAAGTACACCACCCAACAGGGGTTCAGGTACGCAGAAGTGGATCTATGCCCCAGCCTCAGGTTCCTCCTCTACCTCATTAGCACGACCTGGAGGGGTTACCAAAACAATAAGGGTGAGTGGGCCGAAACTCAAGTTTATAAAATCGTTTAGTAAGTAAAACATATAATTTACCCCTCCATTTTCCAAACATGCATGCAGCATTATTTAAAATCATTAATCATATAATATGAACCATAAGGCATGTAATAAAACCATAAACATAATTTTAGCCACTGCACTAAACACTCCAATCCCGACATCCCCGATGTCTGACGTCCCTGACGTCTAATAAGGTCACAATCACAAGGCTACGCGTGCCACTCGGGTCTCAATTCCGAGTTCAATCCCCGAACCCCGTTCGGGTACAGCATCCCCGATGCTTAGCGTCATAGACGCTGGACGTTCTAGACGTCCGTGACCACTCCTGGGTACCTCATCCGGAGGAGACAGTATCATAAGAATGGATCTATATAGTGCAGTATTAAATACATTTCATTGATATCCACATGCAAAACATATATGTATACATAGGTAAAATCCGAACCGATCGTTACGTTTCATCAGACGGGTCTCATGCCCAAATACCGTGAAATGTGCCATAACCGAAATTTCAATATTATCAAAACCATATCTTGATTCCAGCATGTGAACATATCAGTAAATCAGAAAACATTTAAGCATGCAAGGGTTTAATGAAATCGGGCCCACTCACAGTACAATCCTGCTGAAAACCGAACGTATACCCTCGTTCTGGTACAATGTACAATCCCTGTCAAGTCCAAAGTATACGTAAAGGTTAATTTAAACCCCTAACATTCAACCATGAAATCCTAGGCTGAAATCGGCAGGGAAAAGCCGCCCGAACGCACTTCCTGAGACAATAAACCTCAATTTGACCAACTTAATGATCTCCGATCGACCTGAAACCACCGCCATTGGATCCGGATCGTCGAAACCTAAAGAATGGTGGTGGTCCCACCAAAACACTGTTCACATGCGCCCCCACGCGCCGGACAACGCGTCGGTCAACGCAGGAACAGTCCCTGCTGACGTCATCGCTGACGTCACTGTTGACGTCAACATGACGTCATGCTGACGTCATCTGACAGCTGTCAGGTCTGACATGTCAGACTCTGACATGTGCCACATGTCAACACCCGATTGGTCCACCTCACTGATATGTCAGGCCACGTGTCAGCACGGCACTGGTTCACGTCACTGACATGTCAGTGACACGTGGTAGTCCCTGATTAGGCTACGTCACTGATATGTCAGTGCTCACTGTGCACTGACATGTGACACGTGTCGACACAAGAGTGGTCCATGTCACTGACAGGTCTGACGGGGTGCCACGTCATCACCCCTGTCCTCAGACGGGTCGACCCGTTTCTCTGCAACTGGGTCGATCAGACCCGCGATCATGACCCAGTCACCATTTCATCATTTGTCAATCATTTTTGTTCAGGTTTGTTCATAACTACTCGTCTTAATCCCAAAAACAATTCTAGCTAATTAAAATCAGTAAACAAGGGCTGAATCGAAGACTTACCTCGATGAAAAGACCCGGGTTCCCATCGCCGTTTAACCAC
Source organism: Prinsepia uniflora (assembly GCA_032719365.1). NCBI lineage: Eukaryota > Viridiplantae > Streptophyta > Magnoliopsida > Rosales > Rosaceae > Prinsepia > Prinsepia uniflora. The sequence goes on along the minus strand of CM064861.1, from coordinate 30,196,503 downwards.
CGTTCAGGTCACCTCAGACCACGAAATCACGTCCTAAAGTCTCCTACCAGTCCATAGAATCGAATAGGATCAATAGAACTCGACAAAACACGTTGGAAAACAGGCTTCCAATTTCTGAGTTTTTAAGCAATTTCGGGTTAGGAACCACCTACCTTGCCGCCGTCTGCCGCCGTTCACCGCCGTCTCTCAGCCTCACCAGTGAGTCCCCCACACGCAGACACAGAGAATGGGTGATGAGCTGGGGTGTTTGTTCGAAATGGACAGAATGTGCATTTCGGGTAGGAAATATAAAGAATGGAGGGAAAGGAAACGGACGGTCCAGATTTTATCTCAAGGAGGAGATTAATGATTCAGATTAGATTTGGGGTACTTCAGATCAATGGCTGAGATCAAAAGTGGATTTTAATGCTATTTAATCCCATAGTGGATCTGATCCAATCTAGCCAATGGATGAGTGACACTTGTCACTCATCCAGGTGTCCTCCAATCAGCATATCAGAATAAAATATTCGACACAAAAACCGAGACACGAACCTCCCGATTTCACGTTTCTGGCCATAACTTCCTCGTACGAAGTCCGATTTCGGCGTGCCGCCTGTCTACGGACTCAGGACATCGAGACCTACCTAACGGTCCTTGAGTCATGTGAAAATTAGTTGCCAAACGAAAAGTCAACATTTTCGCCCCCAAATGTCCAAATTACGGTAATGCCTCTGAACTTCTGATAGTCATAACTTTTTCCCTGATCGTCCGAATTGGACGTGCCACCTGTCTATGAACTCGTGACATCCCGAACTACGTCACGGTCACTGGTAAAAGTCCATTTGACCCACCAATCAAAAAGTTAACAATTTGGCCATACTAATCAAAGTCCATCTAACAGAAAGTCCATTTTTAAATCGGTAACCACCCACCTGCGGGCTTCTAGCCACCGTGGTCTATCGTCCAAACCGTTAGCATCGTCGTGCTCACCTCATCTCCCTCTCACAGTTTCATTTACGGGCCACCAATGTTAGAAAAAGTTTAGGGGAGGTGGTGGGTGATGGTGTGTGTTTGTAACTTTGTGTGTTCGGGTTTGAAAAAGAAGAAGGATAGAGATGATGACCGGACCGTCCCCGAAGGGACATTAATAACCGAGCCCGGTCCTGCTCCTGTTTGGCAAGTCGACTAAAGTTCTCAAATTACCCTCAGCACTTGCCAAACAAGGGATAATCATACGTGTACCCACTCATGCCTCCACCTATCGAATAGCATCGGTCATCGCGCCACAACCTGGAGGGTCAATAAAAACACAAAAGGTGTGAGTGGACAAAAAAAATTAGTTAAAAAAAAACGTTACTGAAAGACATTTCTACCCTCCGCGTAAAACCAATGCATACATTCGAAAATCATTTCATAATCCATTTCATTTCCAATATAAGAGAACCATGTATGAAAATCAAAATCATTTTCCTTTTCTTAACCTTCGGGTCTTAGCCCGCAATCATAAACACAGGGTCTCAGTCCAAAATCATAAATCAATCCAAGTACAGAACATAACCCAAAAATCCATCAAGCCATGTAAACCGAGTCAATGCCCAACACATCCGAACATCAGAAGTCAACAATAAATCACACGTCAATCAGTTTGCTGGATCTAAATCACCGAGTCTTTAAACTCACATATATCAGGCCTTCCCGGGATATCAACGAGTCTTTAAACTCAAAACATAATCCAGCAATAGTACCGGGTCTTTAAACCCAAAATATATGTAATTCACAACCAATCCAGAATCCATCGGAATTCAAATTCCAAAACCAAATCCGACATCACGTTTTATCGAAATGGAACTCATGTCCGAACTTCATATTCAAATCTCAAATCATATCCACCATCCATTTCCAAATTCGAATTCAGAACCATTATTTCGTAAGCCGGCATCCAGAATAACCATTCCGAACCCAAATCCGGAAATCCACTTTCAAGTTTCCGAAACCCGAAATCTCGTTCATCCAAAACCACTGTTATGAACTGGGCATCAAGCCCGAAATCATTTTTCCCAAAATCCGTTTTAAATCTTTGAAATCAAATCGTATTTTCAAATACCAAATTCAATTCACCAAAATCACGGTCAAACCACAACATGCTCGAAATCTCGTAAAACGTGCAAATCCATTATAATCTTGAAATACGTGTCAAAATCGTAAGGCAGAATCACAATCACAATTGAAACATCATCAAAACATGATGCACACAAATCGTATAAAAACATTCATTGAACCATCGTTGAAGCATGTGTGAAACCATAGTCTCAAAATACGTACAATTACATATTGCATATCAAAATACGTATAAATACGAATATCGTAATTACTATAAGTCATAATCATAATCATAGAAATCATAGAAACAGTTATGCATGCAATAAATTTTAGAAAGCAAAGTCCACTCACACACCTTCCATATCGCTCGCTTTTCGAGCTGCACGCGTTTCCTTAATTTTCGACATTTTCCAGGGATCTCGAATCCTGTCCGAAATCATTCTTCAGGGTCACTAAGGACTCAAATAATATCATACTAATTTCCCATAAATTTCCGAGAATTAAATATTAATTAAAAACGTAACATAAATCTTCAGACCCTTAAAAAACAAAATCGAAACTGTGTCCGATTAACTCGAAATCAACGCCAAAATATTTGTTACATAGCATAGGACAAAAGTCATGTTGAACTCACCTCGAGAATCGGGGCCATGCGCCACCTCAAGCGGCTGCGCGTGGGAGTCACGCGCTGCTACAGTACCAGGTACTGTCCATCGTCTCCACTCTATTGACTAGTAAATGGGTCCGGTAACCCGCGAAGTGACCCGGCTGATTCTCCCTTAATTCCTACTTGATTTCTACAATTCAACTGTCCATTAGCCTCTTTATGGACCTAATTAAGGTTATGTGAGATCAAATACATCTAAACTTACCTCAAACCATCAATTCGAGCTCAAGTTTCTGATGAACGTTTGCACACTGTTCCTGCATCAAAGTTCCTCAATCCTCATCGTTTTTCTTCAATTGATTCAGCCAGAAGCTTCGTAAGATCATCATAGACTTGCTTCCAAACTAAATTTCAAGCTCTAATCCCTCTAACCATCTGAACTCCACCTCGAATTTTCCCAGAAACTGAAACTCAGTTCGAGGTCAAAACACGATCGATTCCCTTCGATTTTTGCGTGGTTGCAGTCGACACAAGCTCAGGAAGCTGTTTTTGATCTCTGTTTGGGCCCTCTCAACTCACAAATTAGCATTCAAATTTTTCCCCCTATTTTCCTAAAATTGCGATTTCTGGTCTCTTCCTCTTGATTTTCTTTCTAATTCGATCTCTCAAACTCTCCAGTGTCTCTTTGCTTCTCTCAATCCTTCCTAGGAATTGATTAAGCTACTTCACTCAATTAATCAAATGCAACCCGTGCTCTGCTCAAACCACTCAATTGCATAAACAATCCACCAGTGCTCTGTTTTTCATTTCCACTAACACAGTTCAATTTCCAATTCAAACACACTAACACACACAATGTGCACTTACCACCTCTCCACTAATCTGATCCTTGCTTAATGACAAATTTCACTTAATAGTTAAACAATTCCCTCAAAACCCACTCACGGCTGTTTCAAACTGCACCGTTGGAAATTACCATTTTGCCCCTCCTTCATATAATTACCAAAATGCCCTTCCTCGTTCTATAATCATAACTCATCCGTCCGAGGTCCGTTTTCAGCGTGCCGTCTGTCTACGGACTCAGGCCATCGAGACTTACCTAACGGTCTTCGACTTTTGTGAAAAGTCCAGGTCGTTTGAAAATTCAACGAATTGCCCCTTTTTAACCAAATTACCGAATTACCCTTGAACTTCCGAACATCATAACTTTCTCCTCGAATGTCGGAATCGAACGTGCCACCTGCCTATGAACTCGTGACGTCCCAAACTATGTCACAGTCATCGGTCCAAGTTCGTTTGACCGCTCAAACCAAATGTCAACCGTTCGCCCAATTCCAAGGGAAAAATCGTCATTTTCTTCAAGTTTTCCCAAATTTACCTTTTCGAATGTCCGGGTCGTTACAGATGAGGTTTGGTAAGCTTGATCAGAGTAGGAGAATTGGATGGTGAGGATGGGAAGGTAGGGTGAGATGGACGGCAGGATGATGAGAGATGAGAGATGAGTGGATTATAAAATAATTAATAATATTAATATTTTAATATAAACCCACCAATCACATCTTAGATCCATAATTTAGGGTTAATGACCAATAGGATGAGTGACACTTGTCACTCATCCAAGGGTCTCACACTAAAAAGTTAACCAATCAAATTTAGCCAAGTGTCTCTGCCTCGTAATGTGTGCATAGTGCAATCGAACTTCCCCTGACCATCACTTTCCTGTCCGACGTCCGATTTTGACGTGCCTCCTGTCTACAGATTCATATTGACCCGATCTACGAAACAATCCTCGCTCTCGGCCATCGGACCTCCTGGGTCAAAAGTCAACATTTTGCCCATGACCAGGGGCAAAACGGTCATTTTGCATCTTTCATTCGATTTCGCCCAACTAATCACCGATTAACCTCACTAATCCTTCATTAGTCACTAATCTAATCCCGGAATTCAGGACGGGTAGTTACATAAAATCATAAAATCATCTTATGAATTAACTCCCTTCATACATTTTAAACATATTTCTTTAAGTTTTTCGAAGTTTTGAGTCTACCATATTCAAATCATAGAATTTTTAAGATCGGACCGTTCACTTTATGATTTTATGTTCGTAGATCGTACCCGTCTAAAATCTCCATATTTTGAGGAGTTAAAATCATCTGATCATCATAAAATTTGTTGTAACGGTTGAATTGTGTCACTCCGTTACTTAGTATCGGGATTTTGAAATTAACTAAGTTTTTGCGGAAGCGATCTATGAGTACGTAGAATAAATGTGGACGGTTAGAACGTTCGATTGATTTCAAAAAAGTTATTTAAAATCGTAAAATTATCTTATTAATCAACATACTTCAAACACTTTAAGCATATTTTTATACCTTTTTCAAAAATTTGATTCTACCTATATTCAAATGTTAGAAATTTTAAGATCGGACCGTTCACTTTATGATTTTATGTTCCTAAATCTGGCCTGTCAGGACCGGTCCCAAATCCCCAGGGATTAACGTAGGACCCGCCTGATCCCGTCTGACACGAAGTGTCAGACCAGGGAAAATTCCATCTTTGCCCTTGTCGGGGCTATCAGAGTGAGTCAGGATCGTAGGAGGAGGGGAGTGATGCCTCGTCTCTTCTACAGCCCGCATCCGCGATCAACCTGAAGGGCATTAAAACACGAAAACTGTGAGTGGACAATTTAATATTTTAATAAAACATTTTCACATAAAGACGTTTATGCCCTTCAATAAAAACATATGCATGCATTCCAAAAACCATTTAGCAAAACATTCATAAAGACATTTGAAAACATTCTCAAAACCTTTCAAGGGTTCATGTCGATTCCCATAAACCGTCATGAACCATAAATCCATTTGGGTCCTCGACCCGAAATCACAATTCAAAACCTGTAGGTCAAATCAATAGGGACTCACCCCAAATCACATCACGTACGGGGTCTCCGCCCCCAAATCATTTTCTAATCATAAAACATAGGGTCTCCGCCCTCAAATCTCGTATACGGGGTCACAGCCCCAAATCACCTTTCATAGAACCACATACGTATAACCCATCCGAGGCACTTCCGAGAAGATGCCAACTCGGGGCACACAACCCCTAGGGAACACATCCCTGATATAGTCACGATATCAATCTCTACACTAGTGTGCACACTACTCGGGGTCTCACTCCGAGTCTTCTCCCAGGAATCTCCATCTGGGAGGCTCAATCACTGGATCTAGTCCGAGCTCTCTCTGTGGATCTAGTCCACATATCTCACCGGAATCTGGTCCGGGACCACAACATAAGTAACCTCCACTCCTGGAAGGGGATCCCTATGGGGATACCCATTCTGGTCTGTGGATCGTGACTCTCCAGGTCGACGCTGGAGGAAACCATATAAATCATGGAGGGTTCAATCACATTTTCAAATACTCTTTTCTTTCTTTCTCAAATCACTTTCACAGGCCTCAGCCTAAATCCTCAGTTCAACTGGGTCTCATGCTCGAATACTCATTTCACAAATCGAACTGGGACTCAAGCCCGATGTTACAATCAACAGGGCCTCAAGTGACAGGACCCATCCCAATCCCCCCGGGATTACCGTGGAATGTGCCTTGCTCCCGTCCAACAAGAGGTGTCAGACAAGGGATAACCAAGAGCCACTGCCCAACGGGGCATCCAGAGTGCGCAAGGATCGATGGAGGAGGTGTGCAATGTCTCAGTCTCTGCTGCAATCGCATCCGTAATCAACCTGAAGGGCATTAAAACCAAAAGCTGTAAGTGGACAAAACCAATAAGTTTATTAAATACATTTATAAGACATTTATGCCCTCCAATAAAAACGTATGCATGCCACAAAAACCGTTAACCAAAAACCAAGTGTGGGAACTCAGCCAAACAGTGGAATACCACAACCATACATATTAAAACCATGTGGGCCACCGCCCAAAGCCATAAATATAAATCCATAAATCCAAAACCATTTAGGGTCCCTGACCCGACATACCATTTCATAACCAATAATCCATTTTTACCACATAACACATATCCAACCGAAAAGCCATTTCATAGATCCATTAATCCATATTTTACCATTACCATCACCAGCATCCCAGATGCTTATCGTCCCAGACGCTAGACGTCCCTGACGTCATATCTCACGGTTTCATAAGCTACGCGTGCTGCCCGGGGTCTCTCCGGGTCCATATATCTGACATCCCTGATGTCTGACGTCCCTGACGTCAATCATAGCAATCCTGCTCCTGAGTCATCATACGGTCCGGCTGCTCCGTATAATGACCCTTCGCAGGCAATGCACCGTGACTTCCCCAGTGCCCCAGACATCTGGAGGAGACCATCATATATCCTTGTATCCAGATGGTATATGGAAAAACAGTTTTATTAAATCCTTTTATCACATCATTACCATTGGGCCCTGCCCGAAATTTCCATAAAACCATGTAATTCCATTTAGGGTCCCTGACCCAAAATCACAATTATTAAACATAGGGTCCCTGACCCGAAATCACATTTATTATCCAACTGGGCCTCATGCCCGATTTTATGAACCACTGGGCCCACAACCCGATTTGTAAACCAACTGGGCCCGCAGCCCGACTTATAAACCCACTGGGCCCACGACTCGAATTCGTAAATCAATTGGGCCCCTGGCCCGATAACATAACTCAAATGGGTCTCAGCCCGATTTCATACCAACTGGGCCTCTGGCCCGATTTTATTAACCAACTGGGCCCCCGACCCGATTCTCAAATGGACTCCAAGTCCGAAATTTCCAACATAATTGGGCCTCAAGCCCGATTTCATATTTCCAATTTCAAAACCATTTCATCACATTATATCCAAGTTATAAATATGAAAAATCCATGTAAAACCGAAAAACCTCGATTTACGTGCAAGCACGTAAATCGCCTCGAAATACGTGAAACTGTACAATTTACCAACAACCAAACCAACATCATACAATCACAACCATAATCCATATAAAACATTTAAGCATGCATAGAATTTATAAAACCAAAGTCCACTCACAGACCGTTTTAACGGTATGCCTCGATACGCGTGCCACCGGCCCTCCCGGGCCTCACCACTATCACCGGGACTCCCAATCCTGTCCAAATCACATTAGAGGGTCACTAACCTCATCATTAACATCCTAATAAAGTCCCGTAATTTTCCCGAATTTTTACTTATTTTTAAACTTAATTTAAAACCTTCGGACATCCCGAATAATATCGAGACGGTGTCCGATCGACACGAAACCAATTCCAAAATGTCCGTTACATTAAATAGGACAGAAGTCATGTTGACCTCACCTCGAGATTCGTGCCCACGCGCCGTCACGCGCCGCCGTGAGTGGCTGCGCGTGAAACCCACGCGCCTGCTACAGTGTCACCAGCCCAACCCGTTGTCTGGTAAACGGGTCCTTTAACCCGCGACACAACCCGGTTCAATGTCCATCAATTCAGCCTTAATTCCTTCAATTAATCATTCAGTTAGTTTCTTTCTTAGTTCAATTACAGGTCTGTAACATCAATTACACGATAACTTACCCAAATTCCCACGATTCGATGATGAACACCAAGAACACTCCGAACACTGTTCATTCATGGAATTCCATCAATTTCGATCGATTTCCTTAAATTGATTCAACCAGAAGCTTCCATGGACTCCGTTAAACCTTTCCCCCAACTCAATTGCATCAATCCATCGCTCAATCTTCACGACTCAAGCTCGATAGCCGTCCACTGTGCAACCATGGAGCTTCATCAACCACGACCGTTTTCTTTCAATTGATGAACCCAGAAGCATCGTGGGAGCCTCAGGAACACAATCCCCAGCTCAATTCCGTCCATCGAAGCCTCCAACTTCACGACTCAAGGTCGAATTTCCTCTTCTGTCACCAAGTGTGATTAGAGCCAAAACAGCACCAATTCATCTCGTTTCTTCGACATTTATGATCGTTGTGATCCCAGGAAGCTGAAGGTAAGCTCAATTGCGATCCTCACGGCTCAATTCCTCCAACTCGAATTTTCCCTCTAATTTTCCCGAAATCCAAAATCCCAAATTCAGTACTCTCACAACCCCTCGTGTTTCCCCGTTAATTAAATCATCTTAGTCTCTCAGTTTTCTCTCAGGAACGGCAGAGAGAGGGAGCCAATTCTCCCAGTTCAATCCTCCCCCAATTTGTGCACAGTTTGAAGAAAAATCAAAGAAAAGGAAGGGGAATGATGGATGAGGAATGATGATGTTGTAATGATAGTGTTGGGAGGGAAACATGGAGCTGGAAACAAGGGATGGGTGACACTTGTCACTCGTCCGGATGTGCACAGTCAACGGTCACTATTCATTATTATATTATTATTTTAATCCGAGCCTCGGTTCGTAATTTAGTTTCCTTGACCATAACGTCGTCGTCGAATCTCCGATTTCGGCATGCCGCCTGTCATTGGATTCGTATCGACGATACCTACGTAACGGTCCTTGGCCCTCGTCCATCGGACCTCCCGGTCAAAAAGTCAACATTTGTCCCCTAATAAGCCAAATTACCAAAATACCCCTCAACTTCCGAACCTCACAACTTTCTCTACGAATGTCGGAATCGAACGTGCCACCTGTCTATGAACTCGTGACGTCCCGAACTACGTCACGGTCATCGGTCAAAGTCCATTTGACCGCCCGATCAAAAAGTCAACATTTTGCCCACGACCAAGGGCAAAACGGTCATTTTGCACAATTTGTCCGATTCCGCCCTACTAACCACCGTTCAACCTCACTAATCAAGATTAGTCACTAAACTAATCCCGGAATTCTGGACGGGTCGTTACATCAAGCCCGATACCACAGCTAACTGGGCCTCAAGCCCGAATCGTAAAACAACGGGGTCTCAAGCCCGATACCAGTAGGGCCTCAAGCCCGATACTACAGTCAAATGGACCTCCAGCCCGATGTTACAACCAAATGGGCCTCAAGCCCGGATCATAAATCAACGGTACCCTCGGTCCGATCGTATAACTCAAATGGACCCTAGGTCCGATTCCTCGTCAAATCAAATGGATTCCAAGTCCGAGAGCTTGTAAATCAAATGGGTCTCATGCCCGAGTTCATGTTTCTAAATCTGAAATCCATTTACTAAACCCTCGTTAAAAACCTAGAACGTATATGCATCGTATAAAATCAGAAATCTCGAAATACGTGCAAATACGTAAATTCTAGGCTACCACAAACAATTGCACTCATGAAAACACAAAAAAATATATTAAAATACTTATAAAACATTTATGCATGCATCAATTTCGAAAGAAGGGTCCACTCACAGACCGTCAGAAGCCGCGCCTCGATACGCGCGCCATAATCGTCTCCCGGGTCAACCGTCACCTCCGGGATTCCCAAACCTATCCAAATTTTAATATAAGGTTACTAACTACTTAATTAACCTCCTACCAAAGCCCCGTAATTTTCCCGAACTTTTAACTATTTTTAAACCGACCCTAAACCTTCCGACACCCCGAAACCTATCGAAACGATGTCCGATTGACGCGATACCAGCCCCAAAATCTTTGTTACATTGAATAGAAGATTTCCCGTGTTGAACACTTTCCCATATTATGGCCCACGCGTCCTCACGAGCCCCTAGAAGGTAAAAATACTATTCATCACCATCAACCTTGGAAAACCGGTTTTTCTGGTTTTCCTGGACCGGTCCGCACTGTGCTGAACTGGCGTGACCGGTTCAGCATTCCTCCATCCTCATTTTAGGTCCGTTTGCTCCCATTTTAATTCCTAAATTCCTATTTTTTCATTTCCTATCTAACCCAATTCATTAAACTAGCTAAAACCGCACAAAACCCATGGTTTAATTATGAACCAAACGGTTCAATATTTCCAAAACTCACCGACGGCTGCCCAGCCGTCCAACCACCATAGAAACCTTCCTAAAACTATCCTATCAACCTATTTGATTCATTAAAACCATTAAAATTGAACCATAACAAGAAAAATGGAATTTGGATCGAAAACGGACTAACCGGGTACCCGCACGGGTTCGTCCCTTCCAGCCTCCGTTCACGGCGGCCTTGGCCATCCAGGCCGGTCACCACAGCTCCCTCAGCTTCCTGGTCCTCTGTCCTGGTCTTGGGTGGAAGTTGGATGGGTTTGGGTTGCACGGGAACGAGAGAAATGGTGAGATCGGGTGGGTGTTTGGGTGTGAATGAAAATGGAATGGTTTGCACGGTGCATGAATCAATTTGGGTGTCCATTGGATAGGTGACACTTGTCACTCATCCATTGGGCATCAGGACAAATATCTAGGCCCACTAGAGTCCAAAAGTGAACGCATCTCGTAATTTGTGCAATAGTGCACTTGAACTTCCGTGAACCGTAACTTCGCCGTCGAACGTCCGAATTCGACGTGCCGCCTGTCTATGGATTCGTATCGTCCTTATCTACGTAATAGTCCTCGGCCCTTGGCCATCAGACATACCGGTCAAAAGTTAACTATTTGCTTCTTTTTAACCAAAATTACCAAAATGCCCCTAAACTTCCGAACGTCATCACTTCCTCCTCGAACGTCGGAATTGAACGTGTCACTTGTCTATGGACTCGTGACGTCCTAAACTACGTCACGGTCCTCGGTCAAAGTCTATTTGACCTTCCAAATGAAAAGTCAACGATTTGCCCATTTTAGGGGTAAAATCGTCATTTTGCCCGAACGTTCGCTAATCCTCGTCTAATCTCCGATTAGCCTTGCTAATCCTTCATTTATTCTTAATTAATCCCGTTAATTCGGGACGGGTCGTCACATGACCCACCCCAAATCTCCAAATTTTAAGGTGTTAAAGTCCTCCGATCATCATAAAACTTTTTGTAACCGTTGAGTTGTGTCGCACCATTACTTAAGCCTCGATATTTTGAAATTAACTAATTTTTTTCTACGTAAGTGATCTATGAGTACATAGAATAAATGTGGACGGTTAGATCGTTTGATTGAATTCAAAAAATTTATTTAAAATCGTAAAAACAACTTATTAATCAACTCCCTTCAAACATTTTAAGCATATTTCTATAAGTTTTTCGAAGTTTTGATTCTATCTATATTCAAATGTTAGAATTTTTAAGATCGGACCGTTCATTTTATGATTTTATGTTCCTAGATCTTACCCATCCCAAATCTCCAAATTTTAAGGTGTTCAAGTCATCCGATCATGATAAAACTTTTTGTAACCGTTGAGTTGTGTCGCATCATTACTTAAGCCTCGGTATTTTTAAATTAACTATTTTTTTTATGTAAGCGATCTATGATTACATAGAATAAATGTGGATGGTTAGATCGTTTGATTGAATTCAAAAAATTTATTTAAAATCGTAAAATCATCTTATTAATCAACTCCCTTCAAACATTTTAAGCATATTAAGTTTTTCGAAGTTTTCATTCTACCATATTCAAATCATAGAATTTTTAAGATCAGACCATTCACTTTATGGTTTTATGTTCCTAGATTTTACCCGTCCAAAATCTCCATATTTTAAGGAGTTAAAGCCGTCCGATCATCATAGAACTTTGTGTAATAGTTAAATTGTGTCGTACCGTTACTTAATCTCAGAATTTTGAAATTAACTAATTTTTGGCGTAAGCGATCAATGAGTACGTACAATAAATATGAACAGTTAGATCGGAATTTTGAAATTTACTAATTTTTGGCGAAATTTTGTACTGCCGTATCGTGTCTTACCATTACTTAGTCCCGGAATTTTGAAATTGGATAATTTTTTAGATAGGTGATCTATGAATATGTATAATAAATGTAGATGGTTAGATCGGTCAATTGATTTTAAAATTATTAAAAATTTTAAAATTATTATGCTCATCAAACACTTTAAATACTTTATGTATATATTTGCGTGTTTTAAAGAAATAGTTATTAGCATTAAGCCAAAATATGTTTGAAGATTTTTTTTAACAAAATTTATGAAGAGAAATGCTAATTTCAATATGTAAGAGCGGGAAGAAGGTCACAGAAAGCCCGTAGAATGATTTATGATTTTTGATTACTCAATTATAATTTTTAAGAAAAATTCCTGAATTATAACAAAATAAAAATTAAAAGAATGACAGAAAGGTGCGCCACTTGGAGAACCTCTCAAGTACTGTTACATACTTTAGTTTTATTTTTACTATATTTCATAATTTTTCTTTAAAAATTATAATAAATTAAAATAATATCCAAAAAAAATATTCCAAAAAGTGCTCCTAATTTTTTATGTTACATTTTGTCCCAAAACTGAAAAATCAGACATTTGTTTTACCAAAATGCCCCTAAGTACACCTCGGGACTTGAAAGTTCGTTAAATCTATTTATATGGGCTATTTTAGAGTTTTGAAATTAAGTTCATACATTTATCTTCAGCCCAAAGTATTAAGCCCAAAAATACTTTTTTTTTTTACACCAAGCCCACACCCACTTCTCTTACTCTCCCTGATCTCTCTCTTCCTCATTCTATATTTCCCAAAGACGATTGAGAAATGGAGGAAAGAAAGCTATTAAGCCGCCTACCACCACCCATGAAACCGGCGACCCAGAACTCACCATTCCACCCTCTATTCTCTCATGTGTCTCTCTTTCTCTCTCACACTCTCCCTCTCTGAAACTCTCCAGTCTCTCTCGAACACAATCCGGAACACCAACATAGAGCCCAACCGGCCACCACGAGCGAGGCCGATTCCAGCCAACCCAAACACCAATAATGCGATCAATACCTTCCTCTCGACGAGTTGATGCTAACCCTATAAGCCATGACCGTCGAAAACCACCCTGGCGTCTGAATCGAGGAGAAGAAGCTCGCAAGAGCTGAATTTTCACGGCCAATTTCCCTCTCTCTCTCTCGTATAATTCAGACTAGATCTCAAAAAACTCAAAACCTTTATTTGGGTGGACTTTGGAAATTTTTGGAAAATCAAGTGAAAGAAAGAGAGGAGACGAGCTAACAGGGAGATATTTACAGAATTGCAGAAAAGAAAGATAAAGATCGAGAGATGAGAGAAGAGAGATGAGGTTGAAGACTCTCGGTGGACGGGCAACTTGTTCAAATTTGATGTCAATTTTATCAACTTAGTCATTTTATAATAATATTTTATTCAAAAACTACAACGCACTAAGTGCCGTCGTATGGTATCCATTCCCCTAACTATGAGTTGTAATACATTAAAAGTTATTTTTTTTTAATATTTTATAAAAGGCCCTCTCACAAATTAATCTTGGTTGCTACGCTACTGCAGAGGTATATGGCAGAGGGCCTGAATCAAGATGAGCTAGCACTTAAAGCAAATGGAGACTACACAAGAGAAATAGGGTACTTGAAATTTGCAAATTGTACCGTGAATGTGACAAGTGGCAGCGGCTCATCATTCGACAACCTGTTGAACAACATTTGGTATCAACCAGAGGAAATCTTTCCCATCGATGGAACTCCAGAAGAAAGACAACATGCCTTCTGGGTTTATGTTGATCCCGACTACTATCGAATCTCCCAAAGAGGTAAATTAGTTAATTAATTAGGCAAAAGCACAGAGTGATCGATAGTGTTGAGCGACAAAATAATGTAATTAAAACATGACATGCATCTGTTGAATCAAAGATTGAACCCGTCGCGAAAAGTCCTCATAATTCCTGCAAACAGCAAACAATTAGCTATCGTTGTCTCGATCGATTTACCCGGGGGGTTGTTCGACCAAGAACACTCCGATGCCTAAGTTAGCTTCGAGAGAGGAAAGGGATATACTTCGAAACGAAGAATCAACGTACCTTGGAAATGAAATGTGCCTTCCTATTTACAGGAAAATCTTGGGAGCCTTGGAGCGTTCTGATTGGTCGGTTGAATATTTAATTAGTAAATAATATATTATTATTAAATATATTATTTAATAATTATAATGATGGCTCATTATGATAGTAATGATATTTGTTGTATTTTAATATTAATATTAATTATTCATTATTAAGAATAACGATAATTAACTCTCGGGGAGAATATCAATATTACGGAGGTTTTAACCCGATCAAATAACGTATTTAACTCGTAAATAGATTATTTAATGTGCGGGTGTTTTTCAAATGATCAGCGTTATTTGCCAAGGGCAATTTGGTCATTTTTGGGAATTACGGGACGCGTGGCGGCTCCATAATTTTCGGATGATTTTGGGTTCCACAAATGCCCCCACATCGATTCGGTATTCAGGGAATCGGGAGGGATGTATATTGTTTGGAATCTTATATTACCGGGTTAGCTTTTACTGTTAGGTATAAGAAACGAGCCCGTGTTTATTTGACGATCATGCCCCTGATTATAAGGGTTAGAAGTCCATTTTTATTTTTAGAAAGACTAATCTAGGTTTAGTGGTGTGAATCGGTCATAATGTGCAAGAATGACCATTTTGCCCCCAAGCATGGGCAAAATGTTGACTTTTGAGCCCGGGGGTCCAAAGGACGTGGGCCAGAGACCGTTACGTAGGTCGAATTGATACGAATCCATAAACAGGTGGCATGCCAAAATCGGAGATCGGATGCAAAAGTTATGGGTCTACGAAGGCGAGGGGCGTTTTCGTAATTTTTGCAAAGTAAGGGCAAAATGTTAACTTTTGACCCGGGAGGTCCAAAGGACGAGGGCCAAGGACCGTTACGTAGGTCGAGTCGATACGAATTCATAGACAGGCGGCATGCCGAAATCGGAGATTCGTCGACAAAGTTGTGGTCTCGGGGACGAAAACGATTAACCGAACAAACCGGGATTTCGATTAAAATAATATTAAATTGTGAATAGTGACCGTTGAGTGTGGCCACTTGGATGAGTGACAAGTGTCACCCATCCCTTGATTTAGGGACCCCTAAACACAGCTCCATGTTTTATGGACTTTAACATCATTATGTTTTAATTATTGTTTAATTATCCATAATTTCTATTTAAACTCCATTAATTTTCTTCATCCTACATCTTCAAACCGTGAAAACACTGGATGAAATTGTTCTTGATAGTGAGTAATTGAGCATTTGAGGAGTCGGATTTAACTGAGGGAAAACACAGGGATAGTGAGTGTAAGGAGAAACCAGAATCGAAAATTTTGGTGTTTTGGGGGGAAATTCGAAATCGAAGTTACGAACTTTGAAGATCCAAATTGTGCTTACTTTGAGCTTCCTGGGATTGCTACGACCAGAATCATCGAAAGAACGAAGCCAATTGAGGCCCAATTGGCTCTGAACGGTCAAGTCGACAGTAAGCAAATTTCGACGTTGAGTCGTGATCGTAGAGAGATTAATCGACGCAATTGAAGTGGGGAAAGAGTTTAACATAGTCCATTTGAGCTTCTGGATTGATCAATTGAAGGAAATATGTTGCGATTAAGGAAATTCGAAGTTTGAACAGAGTCCGGGTGTTCTTCGAAGTTCATCTTCGAATCGTGTGTTTTAAGGTAATCAATTGTCTAATTAAGTATATAGAACTTTAATTAGACTTATACCTAAGCTTTTTGAATGTTCAATTGCAGGATTGGGTGTCAAATTGGCGTGAAACTCGTCGGGTTGCGACGCGGGTTGCACGACCCGTTTATCAGAGAAATGGGTCGCAGGGACGACACTGTAGCAATCACTGTTCACCGCGCGTTGGTTTCACGCGCAGCCACTCACGGCGGCGCGTGAGGGCGCGTGGTAGACTTTCTGGGGAAGTGTTCAACAGGTGTTTTGCTATACTTAATGTATTGAACATTTTTGGTGTTGGATACGAGTTAATCGGACATCGTATCGATACTGTTTCGAGGGTCCGAAGGTTTTAGGTTATGTTTTAAATTAATATTTAATTCCCGAAAAATTGTGGAAAATTGATATAATATTTTTAGAGTCATTAATGACCTTTCATGTTGTTTTTTGGACAGGATTCGAGATTCCTGGAAAGCGTGGGAAATTACGGAAGTGCGTCCGGCTTGGAAAATAAGCGGTTTGGACGGTGCGTGCGAGCATTGGTAGGCTGGCTCACATTTAACGTGACCCTTGCTAGTACCGCAAATATGCTTGCTACGCATCAAGAGTCCGTCGAAGGTGTTTAGAAACTTTGTTGGAGCGGGTGTACTACCGGTGCCACGTGGTGGACGGAGTTTGGCTGAACAGTCGACGGGGACTTGGCGGTGACTGAGTGCACTTGCGGACGTGACTAGTGAGCATCGGTAGGCAGGATCACACTTACTGTGACTCTTGCTAGTACCACATACATGCTCGCTATGCGTCAAGGTGCTGAGAGACCCGTCAAACTTGCCCTGTGGGAGCGTGGCGGTTTTCGTGGCCTAAGTCCATTCCGAGGGAAAGATATGGAATCTGAGAAACCCGAAGACTTCATGGAGTGGAAGGCTCGCAATCAAATTTCCTTTTCAAGCGACGTTCTCGTGGAGCTTGGCGACAGATGTTCTTCTAGAGTTTCGGGACATGAGCCGGCTACTCTCTCCATGAATGGCGAGAAGCTTTCAGACATCCCAATCAAGGAGTGGTTGTGCGTTCCACTGTGCTTGAAGGAGACCGTTGTTCAGAAGAAGGACAATAAACAAGGGCTTACTGGTTCTTGGGAGAAAAAACCATGCCGAGCAACTTCTTTCCTAACCCATAAGCATACCGAGCAACTTCTTTCCTAACCTTTCCGTTCTGGCCCTGCGAATGTGCCATCTTGATGCGAAGGGCAGGCGGAAATGGAAAGTTATGTTGTTGATGTGAGATTGCGATAACTTAAGAAAACTTGAGGTCTCAATTTCACATCGGAAGCCAAAATGGGCGAGTAGGAGATGAGCCGTGCAGAGAGGATGCTGATAGAAAATGAGCGAGATACCACTCGAGATGAGCTCTCCCTGCTGCACAGAAATTTGCAGGACTCAGAAGGCTTTGATGCTTCGATGACGAAGGCTTGAATGCTTCGCAGGGCGAAGGCTTGGATGCTTCGATGACGAAGGCTTAGGTGCTTCGCATGGCGAAGGCTTAGATGCTTCGCAAGGCGAAGGCTTGAATGCTTTGATGACGAAGGCTTGGATGCTTCGATGACGAAGGCCTAGGTGCTTCGCATGGCGAAGGCTTTAGATGCTTCGCAAGGCGAAAACTCAGATGCTTCGATGACGAAGGCTTGGATGCTTCGATCATGAAGGCTTTTTACACTAGAGAGAATAAGCTTTGAAAATTGTACATGGTGAACAAATCAATTTGTTAATCTCATTTCATTGATACTTGAATTCAGAAGGCAACTTGAAAAGCAAATTTGAAAAGCTCCATAGAGTTTTATGTCTTTCTAATGTTGACTTGCGTCTAGTTGATGCGGATCACCTTTGACGCTGGCTCGTTTGACTCTTTGTTCTCCATGTGATTTACAGTCTTATTTTGATGTAGTCTGTACAATGCCCCTCCCTCAGGAGATTTCGGAGATATCTTTCGAAAGATATACATGTGCTGATATTGTGCCCATAACATTCATGATAGGCGCACCATTTGGTTTTATCAGCATTCTCTTGATTGCCTTTGACTGGCTCTGGCTTCTTAAACCATGGCTTGTTCTTAATTTCATTGTGGATCTGATGGGCTGGTAAAGATAGCTGCAAGTTAGGCCTCCCCATAACTGGCGTTTGGGAGTGTTGCCCTGCCTTTCGCTTGTTGAGCTTTCCAGTTGCAGAATTTCTATGGGGTTCATCCTCAATATCCCTTATAAAGGGCGTAGAAAGCTGTATCTGGCGACGTAGATCGTCCTCTAGATCGCCACCTTGTTGAGCACGAAGGTGCATGTCCAGCAATTTTTGAACATCATTAGCCCGCAATGCTCCTTGCCGAGGCGATGAGTCCCTTTGTGCTAATCGTCGAGAACCTCCTTGAGCTTCTACCCTTGATTTCTGAGATCGTGCAGGGGAGTAGGCTTCGTCTTCCCTTTTACTGCCGTGGGCAGATTGTTTTGGGTTTTTGTGTAGAGCTCGAAGTTGCCCCCTGCCTCCATGGGAGTGTTGTGAGCGCTCTGCCCGTGAGGTTGCCCCAAGCTTATTTCCTAGCCGTTCACGTACTGATGACCTTAGGCGTTGAGGGATTTTTGCTCGGTGAGTATGACTTTCTTCACTGGAATTGTTTAGCGAAGTGTCTCGTGACATTGTTCGGCAGTGGACTGGTTCTTTCCCAGGACGCCTTTGAGCATGCTCCTGTTTTCCACGTGACGTGGAATGTCTGTCCTGCTCTTG
This sequence comes from Prinsepia uniflora, assembly GCA_032719365.1. Lineage (NCBI taxonomy): Eukaryota > Viridiplantae > Streptophyta > Magnoliopsida > Rosales > Rosaceae > Prinsepia > Prinsepia uniflora. Next base: position 30,177,571 of record CM064861.1, on the reverse strand, counting down.
GACTGGTCTCTCTGCTAGGAGTTGCTGTAAGAGCTCTGACTGAAGTTGAACTTGTTTGCTTAACCCTTCAACTTGCCCCGCCAAGTTGTCATGGGGAGGTTGGTGACGACTTCTCCCTGAGATGTCATGACACCCGTCCAGAAAGTCCCTTAGGACCATGTTTGTTGTGGGTTGATCATGTCGTGATGTATTTCCCATCAACCTCTCGTTTGGTTGTTGCAAAGCCGAAGTTCCTTCCCCTAGCGCGGGTACTTGGTTAGCTGGAGAGGGGAACGCTCCAAAACTGAAGGTTGGCCTCCCTCCAAGTGTCTCCATGGGTGATTCTATGGACACACGCCTAGGTTGAGTTGGGCGCTTCTCCGGAGTTTCTATGTGAGCCTCATTCCTCGTCTGGGCCGTTGAGGCGGAAACACCTTCTCTGGCTAACTGAACGGATCGACGAACCTTAGCCATGCTAATTCGAAAAATGTTGAGTTGGAAAGCTGTTTGATGGATAATTTGAACAACGTTCAGAATCTTCGAACAAAGTCGACGAACGAAGGGAGATGAACGATGAACAAACGTTCAAAAATCTTTGAACAATGTCGATGAACGACGAATGAAGAAAGATGAACGATGAAAGAATTCCCGATGAGTGATGAACAACGTTCAAAATCTTCGAACAATGTCGATGAACGACGAACGAAGAAAGATGAACGATGAACAAATTCTTGATGAGTGATGAACAACGTTCAAAATCTTCGAACAATGTCGATGAACGACGAACGACGAAAGATGAACGATGAACAAATTCTTGATGAGTGATGAACAACGTTCAAAATCTTCGAACAATGTCGATGAACGACGAACGAAGAAAGATGAACGATGAACAAATTCTTGATGAGTGATGAACAACGTTCAAAATCTTCGAACAATGTCGATGAACGACGAACGAAGAAAGATGAACGATGAACAAATGAGAGAGCTTCTTCTGAGTATAACTCAATAGCTCTCAATGAAAGCACCAATTGTTGAATCAAAGATTGAACCCGTCGCGAAAAGTCCTCACAATTCCTGCAAACAGCAAACAATTAGCTATCGTTGCCTCGATCGATTTACCCGGGGGGGTTGTTCGACCAAGAACACTCCGATGTCTAAGTTAGCTTCGAGAGAGGAAAGGGATATACTTCAAAACGAAGAATCAACGTACCTTGGAAATGAAATGTGCCTTCCTATTTATAGGAAAATCTTGGGAGCCTTGGAGCGTTCTGATTGGTCGGTTGAATATTTAATTAGTAAATAATATATTATTATTAAATATATTATTTAATAATTGTAATGATGGCTCATTATGATAGTAATGATATTTGTTGTATTTTAATATTAATATTAATTATTCATTATTAAGAATAACGATAATTAACTCTCGGGGAGAATATCAATATTACGGAGGTTTTAACCCGATCAAATAACGTATTTAACTGGTAAATAGATTATTTAATGTGCGGGTGTTTTTCAAATGATCAGCGTTATTTGCCAAGGGCAATTTGGTCATTTTTGGGAATTACGGGACGCGTGGCGGCTCCATAATTTTCGGATGATTTTGGGTTCCACAAATGCCCCCACATCGATTCGGTATTCAGGGAATCCGGAGGGATGTATATTGTTTGGAATCTTATATTACCGTATGTGATGCGTATCGTGGGTTCTTAGGTTGGACCATAAGCAGTCCACTGGATCAATGACTTGGCAGGGAACACCTGTCAACTCGTGGAGAACAAGTTAGCTGGATTAAATAAAGAATAGGTGGTGTGTGTGTGTGAGGAGTGTGTGTGTGCTGAGATTTGCATATGTAATCGTACTCACAATGTAATGACCCGTCCCAAATTACATGATTAGATTAGTGACTAATCACGATTAGTGAGGTTAATCGGTGATTAGTTAGGCTAAATCGGACGAACGATGCGAAATGACCGTTTTGCCCCTAGTGGTGGCAAAACGTTGACTTTTCAATCGTGCGGTCAAATGGACTTTGACCGATGACCGTGACGTAGTTCGTGACGTCACGAGTTCATAGACAGGTGGCACGTTCAATTCCGACGTTCGAGGAGGAAGTTATGACGTTCGGAAGTTTAGGGGCATTTTGGTAATTTTGGTTAAATGGGGTCAAATGTTGACTTTTTGACCAAAAGGTCCGTTGGCCGAGGGCCGAAGACCGTTACGTAGATAAGGACGATACGAATCCATAGACAGGCGGCACACTGAAATCGGACTTCGAACGAGAGAGTTATGGGTCACAGAAGTTCGATTTCACTATGCACGAACTTCGAGACGGGGATGATTTGGCGAAATCTGATTGGGCAGATATTTTAGTGGGTCCCATGGATGAGTGACAAGTGTCACTCATCCTATTGGCTAACTCTCCCAATTGGTGGATCTATATAATAAAATATTATTATTTTAATTATTTTATAATTAAACCTAACAACCATTAATCCTAACCATCCATTCCAAATTCATTTTTAAATCCACACCCTCCATCCCATCTCCCTCACATCCGATTAGTCTTCATCCTTCATCCTTCACCATCTTCATCATCACTACATTCTTCTTTGTTTTTCCTAAAACCCGAAACCCCCCTTCACCATTTTCTTCATTTTTCTCCAAGCAGCACACACACATACCAGAGGCGGAGGGCTGAGAGGCTGGACGGTGGCAGGCGGCGGAGGACACGGCGGAGCCGAACCCGTGAGGTAAGAAAACTTCAAAAATTTGAAATTGTGTTTTAATGGTTTTTAGCTGATTCCAAGGATTGGGTTAGGTTGCTGGTAGTCCTAGGAGGTCAGTAGGATTGGTTTTGGGGCTTGGGGTGGCCTGGAACGGCCGTGAACGGCTTGGGAAAACTCACCCGCCATAGCCAATCTTGAAGGGTTAGTTTTTTATGTTTCCCTTCCATTCTAAGGTCCTAGAACTCTAGGTTAGGGAGAGAAGAAGAGAATGGGACAAACGGGAACAATTTTGGTGGCCGGACGGCGGAGAACCGGCCGAATCAAGTCGCGGGTCACGGCGACCCGGTTGCAGGGTTCAGGTCGACCCGTCGAGTGGTTGAAGGTGGTGACGTGGCATGATGACGTGGCACCTGTCAGATTGTCAGGTGACGTGGACCACTCATCATCCGACACGTGTCACATGTCAGTGCACAGTCAGCACTTACATGTCAGTGACGTGGCCCAATCAGGGGCTGACACGTGGCACTGACGTGGATCAGTGCCGTGATGACACGTGGCACATGTCAGACTGCCACGTGGCACAGACAGCACAGTGACGTGGACCAACGGGAGCTTGACACGTGGCACCTGTCAGAGTCTGACATGTCAGACCTGACAGCTGTCAGATGACGTCAGCATGACGTCATGCTGACGTCAGTGATGACGTCAGCAGGTACTGTAGCGGCGCGTGAAGCCCACGCGCAGCCACTTCAGGCGGCGCGTGAGGGCGTGTGGCAGGGAATTTGGGAAAGTGTTCAACATGGGAAATCTTCTATTCGATGCAACAAACATTTTGGGACTGGTTTCGTGTCGATCGGACACCGTTTCGATATGTTTCGGGGCATCGGAAGGTTTAGGTTCGGTTTTAAAAATAGTTAAAATACGGGAAAATTACGGGGCTTTAGTGGGAGGTTAATTAAGTAGTTAGTAACCTTTTATTACGATTTGGACAGGTTTGGGAGTCCCGGTGACGGTGATCGGCTCGGGGAGCCGTATGGCATGCAAATCGAGGCGGCAGCTCGGACGGTCTGTGAGTGAACCTTGTTTTCTAAATTGGTGCATGCATAAATGTTTATTATATGTTTTAAATGCTTGTTTGTAATTCTATGGGTGCATTTGTGTGTGGTTACGTATAAGCACGTATTTCGAGGTTTCAGCCTTATACGGTGCTTATACGGGCCTGTATTTCTTATTGGTTTTAATGAAATGGCTTTGGATTTGTAAAAGGATAAACTTGGGTATGAGACCCATTTGGTTTTGTTTCGGGCATATGACCCCAGATTTCAGGCACGGTGCCCAGCTGATGTCATATGTTCGGGCACGAGACCCAGTTATTTTACGGTTTATGATTTCGGGTGAGGGACCCTAGATAGATTTCCAAGTTCATGACGGTTTATGGGAACCGGCATGAACTCTGGAAAGGTCATTGTGGTTCATGACGGTTTATGGGAACTGGCATGAACCTTTGTCAGGTCATTCTGGTTCATGACGGTTTATGGGAACCGGCATGAACCCTTGTTATGGTATCGTGGTTCATGACGGTTTATGGGAACTGGCATGAACCCTTGTTGGTTATTACGGTACATGACGGTTTATGGGAACCGGCATGTTACCTGATTATGGATATTATGGATCATGACGGTTCAGGGGAACCGGACATGAATGTTTATGTTTTGTATATATATGTTCATCTACCTTCCTTTACATGTTCTACTATCTCCTCCGGGGAGGGTCGTTGGCCTGGGTGGACCCCGGAGTAGTCACGGAGCACCGACTGAGTGGAGTCACCCCCCAGTTGGGTTCCTTACTCTCACGAAGGCTATGGTTACTATTACCTCGGGTAGGGTTAGGGGTCTGCGGACATTGACCTTGACTTTGAGATGACTCGGATTGAGACCCGGGTAGCACGCGCGTAGCTTTGGATACCGTGACAGGATTGGTTGTGTGACTTATATGTATATATGATATATGAAACGTGGGGTGCACAGGTGTGCACAGGATTTGAGCAGTGGCTCGTGTACTTGGTTTCTTTATGGTTTGGGGCCGAGTCCCTTATGGATTTGGGCAGTGGCCCGTATGGTCGTTTTCATTGTGGTCCCTTCGACCTTGGTTTATATCTGCTTTGGGCTTAGTCCCACATATGGTTTGTTTTGGATAAATGGTTTTCGAATGCATGCATGCTTTTAGTGAAGGGTACAAATGTCTTCCTTATGAAATGTTTTATAAACTCTTGTTTTGTCCACTCACAGCTTTTAATGTTTTGACTGCCCTTCAGGTTGACATCGGATGTGGACTGTAGCAGAGATCGAGATATCACATACCTCCTCCGGATCCTGGCGTACTCTGATAGACCGGGAGGGCAAAGGACGAAAATATCCCTTGTCTGACACTTCGTGTCAGACGGGAGCAGGGTCATCCCGCACTAATCCCGGGGGGATTGGGATGGGTCCTGTCACACAAAATGAATGAATTAGAATGAAAATCTGAGAGAGAACATATTGAGAGTGCTTGAGTAAGAAGAAAACTCAGCCCTCAAAGAAATTCAGAAATTCAGAAATTCAAAGTCTCTGTTGCATTTCTACAAACACCTAGAGTGCACTAATCTATCATGTATTTCATTTCGATCTTCCTTAAGATTCTGAACCTAGAAATTGAGAAGAAGACAAGTATAATCTATCCTAAACCATATGAGCTAGCCCCGTCATTTTCAGCTAAGGAGATCGAAGATTGAAGGCTTACCTGGAGCAATGGAACAGTAACCGTGCAGTGGAGGCAAACCGGATCCTGATTTCTTCATTTGAATGCATTCTGATTGCCAATATGGTATCAGAGCAGTGAAGATCTGCTACATCTAGGATGTCTTACTGTGAGAAGTGACTTGCAGCTGAAGTGTGAGTGCTTACTTGACACTTACTTCCACTTCACGGCAACACGGCAGCAATGATTGGATCTGGTGGTGAGCCAAAGATACCTGTATTCATAGGAGTAAACTATGATTTCTGGTGCATTAAGATGAAAACTGCATTAAAGGCCTGTGATCTATGGTCTGTGGTGCTTCAAGGACTACCATACACTGAATATGATAGTGATGATGAGGAGATTGAATCTGATGTGAGTCCTACAGATTTGATCAGGAATGCCAATGCACTTAACCTGATCCAGAATGCAGTTTTAGAGGAGATTTTCCATAGGATCGAATGAGGAAGTTGCAAAGCAAGCTTGGGATATTCTGAAGAGAGAATTCAGAGGAGATCCTAAGGTAACACGACAACAATGATTGGATCTGGTGGTGAGCCAAAGATACCTGTATTCACAGGAGTAAACTATGATTTCTGGTGCATTAAGATGAAAACTGCATTAAAGGCATGTGATCTATGGTCTGTGGTGCTTCAAGGACTACCATACACTGAATATGATAGTGATGATGAGGAGATTGAATCTGATGTGAGTCCTACAGATTTGATCAGGAATGTCAATGCACTTAACCTGATCCAGAATGCAGTTTTAGAGGAGATTTTCCATAGGATCGAATGAGGAAGTTGCAAAGCAAGCTTGGGATATTCTGAACCTGATAGATGTTGAAAGCATAACTACTTCAATTAGAGCATTTGATCAGAGATTGGAAATGCATACTGAAAAGGAGGTAGAGAAGGCTTTCTCAAGAATGAGCATGGGAAACAGGTCTCAGTCTAGCTCAACTTCATGGAAGCCGAGAAGATCACAGAACAAACCAATGTACAAACCTTGGAAAAGTGACAGAAATGAACCTTGGAAGAATGACAGAAATGAATCTTGAAAAAGTGACAGAAATGACAGGTCCAAAGGCAAGGAGACTGCCAGGCAGGACAAGTCCTTTGAGACTCAAAGAGGAAAGGTTACCAAGGTGTTCTGCAAAACCTGCAGCAAGTATCACTGGGGTGATTGCTGGGTTAATGGAGGGAAAGTTAAATGTTTCAAATGTTCTAAGCTAGGACACATGGCTAGGGACTGCCCAGGAAAGCAGCCTGCTCCTGTTTTTGTACAGAAAGTAGAAGGAGCAGAGGGAAGCATGTTCTATGCTTGTCACTCAGCCTCAATTGCGAAGGACAAGGTTATCTGGTACTTAGACAGTGGGTGCAGTAATCATATGACTGGACATGAGTCTCTATTGATTCACATAGGCAGAAATTTGAATGTGAAAGTCAAGATGGGCACAGGAGACCTAGTTCAACTTGCTGTGACAGGACCCATCCCAATCCCCCCGGGATTAGTGCGGGATGACCCTGCTCCCGTCTGACACGAAGTGTCAGACAAGGGATATTTCCGACCTTTGCCCTCCCGGGCTATCAGAGTACGCCAGGATTCGGAGGAGGCATGTGATATCTCGGTCTCTGCTACAGTCCACATCCGATGTCAACCTGAAGGGCAGTCAAAACATTAAAAACTGTGAGTGGAAAAAACAAAAGTTTATAAAACATTTTAACGAAGACATTTGTACCCTCCACTGAAAAGCATGCATGCATTCGAAAACCATTTATCCAAAAACAAACCATATGTGGGACTAAGCCCAAAGCATATATAAACCAAGGTCGAAAGGACCACAATGAAAACGACCATATGGGCCACTGCCCAAATCCATAAGGGACTCGGCCCCAAACCATAAAGAAACCAAGTACACGAGCCACTGCTCAAATCCTGTGCACACCTGTACACACCACATATCATATATCATATATCCACATACATATATATGTCACACAACCAATCCTGTCACGGTATCCAAAGCTACGCGCGTGCTACCCGGGTCTCAATCCGAGTTATCTCAAAGTCAAGGTCAATGTCCGCAGACCACTGACCCTACCCGAGGTAATAGTAACCATAGCCTTCCTGAGAGTAAGGAACCCAACTGGGGGGTGACTCCACTCAGTCGGTGCTCCGTGACTACTCCGGGGTCCACCCAGGCCAACGACCCTCCCCGGAGGAGATAATAGAAGTAAAGGAAGGTAAATGAACATATATATACATAACATAGTATCCATGCCCGGTTCCCCTGAACCGTCATGATCCATAATATCCATAGCCAAGGTAACATGCCGGTTCCCATAAATTGTCATGTACCGTAATAACATAACCAGGTAACATGCCGGTTCCCATAAACCGTCATGTACCGCAATGACCAACAAGGGTTCATGCCGATTCCCATAAACCATCATGAACCATGATACCATATTAAGAGTTCATGCCGGTTCCCATAAACCTTCATGAACCGGGAAATCCATTTAAGGTTCCCTGACCTGAAATCAAAACCGTAAAGTAGCTTGGGTCTCGTACCCGAACATAGGACATCAGTTGGGCACCGTGCCAGAAATCTGAGGTCATAAGCCCGAGACAAAACCAAATGGGTTTCATACCCGAGTTTATCCTTTTAGAAATCCAAAACCTTTTCATTAAAACCAATAAAGAAATACAGACCCGTATAAGCACCGTATAAGGCTGAAACCTCGAAATACGTACTTATACGTAACCACATACAAATGCACCCATGACATCATCAAACAAGTAATAAAACATATAATAAACATTTATGCATGCACCAATTTAGAAAACAAGGTCCACTCACAGACCGTCTGAGCTGCCGCCTCGATTTGCGTGCCATACGGTTCCCCGAGCCGATCACCATCACCGGGACTCCCAAACCTGTCCAAATCGTAATAGAAGGTTACTAACTTCTTAATTAACCTCCTACCAAAGCCCCGTAATTTTCCCGTATTTTTAACTATTTTTAAAACCGAACCTAAACCTTCCGATGCCCCGAAACATATCGAGACGGTGTCCGATTGACACGAAACCAGTCCCAAAATGTTCGTTACATCGAATAGATGATTTCCCGTGTTGAACACTTTCCCAAATTCCCTGCCACGCGCCCTCACGCGCCGTCTGAAGTGGCTGCGCGTGGGCTTCACGCGCCAACTACAGTACCTGCTGACGTCATCGCTGACGTCAGCATGACGTCATCTGACAGCTGTCAGGTCTGACATGTCAGACTCTGACAGATGCCACGTGTCATGCTCCCATTGGTCGACGTCACGGTGCTATCAGTGCCACGTGGCAGTCTGACATGTGCCACATGTCATCACGGCACTGGTCCACGTCTGTGCCACGTGTCAGCCCCTGACTGGGCCACGTCGCTGACATGTCAGTGCTGACTGTGCACTGACATGTGACACGTGTCGCACTCCTATTGGCTCATTTTCTGACATGTCAGCTGAGATGGTCAGATCTGACAATGCTGACGTCATCCCTGACATGATGACGTCAGCAGGATGACCTCACCTGTCATCCCTGCCCTCCCGCGGGTCGACCCGAATACCAATAACCGGGTCGCCGGGCCCGTGGCTTGACCCGGCCGGTTCTCCCTACTCCGGCCACCATTTTTCCTCCCGTTTGTCCCATTCTACTCCTCTCAACCTAACCTAAAGATCCATGGGCTTAAAAACTATGAAACGGGTCGCGATAATTACCTACGGTGCCAAGAATAGTCGCCCAGTTTCCGGCCGTCCGTCTGGGCTGCACCGTCGTCCCCCGCCACTTCATTCGATCCTGTTAGCCTCCTCAAGTCTCCAGAATCACAACCTAATTATTAGTTTCGATTCAAACCCAATAAAACTCAAGTTTCAAATTCAACCCCAAAACCTACCTTTTCGGGTTTCCTCCCGCCGTGTCCTCCGTCGTCCTCAGCCGTCGTGTCCTTTAGTCCTTCATCGTCACATCCTCACATTATCTCTCTGGTCTCAGTCGCAGATGATGAGGGAGTGTGGGTGTGTTTTGAAGAAAATGAAGAATGGAGGGTTATGGGGTTTTTCGGGTTTGTGAAGAAAAGGAAGAAAATGAATGAAAATGGTGGTGGTGCCGTGGAAGAGAAGAGAGAAGGAGATGTGATCAGATGAGAGAAGAGAGGATTGATGGTGAGGATTGATAGTTAGTTGGTAATGGATGGTTAGGATTAATGGTTGTTAGGTTTAATTATATAATAATTAAAATAATAATATTTAATTATTTAGATCCACATTTTGGGGGATCAAGTTAATGGGATGAGTGACACTTGTCACTCATCCATGGGGCCCACCAAAATATCCACCCAATTAGATTTCGCCGAAACGTCCCCGTCTCGAAGTTCGTGCATAGTGAAATCGAACTTCCGTGACCCATAACTCTCCCGTTCGAAGTCCGATTTCAGAGTGTCGCCTGCCTATGGATTCGTATCGTCCTTATCTACGTAACGGTCTTCGGCCCTCGGCCATCGGACGTCCCGGTCAAAAAGTCAACTTTTGACCTCTTTTAACCAAAATTACCAAAATGCCCCTAAACTTCCGAACGTCATAACTTCCTCCACGAACGTCGGAATTGAACGTGCCACCTGTCTATGAACACGTGACGTCACGTACTACGTCACGGTCATCGGTCAAAGTCCATTTGACCCCCCGATCGAAAAGTCAACGTTTTGCCACCATCAAGGGCAAAACGGTCATTTCGCATCGTTCGTCCGATTTCGCCCAACTAATCACGGATTAGCCTCACTAATCGTGATTAGTCACTAATCTAATCCTGGAATTTGGGACGGGTCGTTACATGCTGGGAAAGGTTCTCTACAAGTGCAGATAGACCAGGGCATCAAGCATATCAGAGAAGTTATGTTGGTACCTGGCTTAGATGAAAACTTACTAAGTGTGGGTCAGATGGTGGAACATTGATATAGCTTGGTGTTTGGGAATAGGTCTGCTGAAATTTATGAAGATGACACTTTGAAGCAAAGAATAGCAATGGTTCCTATGACATGGAGCAGATGCTTCAAACTCTGACTGGATTATGTGAGTTCTGTTGTCAGAAAAGCAGAAGGTGTTGAAACAGAAAGTGCTGAGGTAAGAAAGGCTGAGACAAAGGAAGTTTCTTATTTATGGCATAGAAGGTTTGGTTAATTAAACTGTTCTAGCCTTAAATTACTGAAACAAAAGGATATGGTGATAAGATTGCCAAGCTTACAGGGAGACAAAGAACTCTGTGAAGGGTGCATTGCAGGAAAGCACCATGAGAGTTCATTTGACACAGGAGGGGTCTGGAGAGCATCCTCTCCACTGAAACTCATTCACACTGATGTGTGTGGTCCAATGCAAACTGAGACCATGGGAGGAAATCTATATTTTCTCACATTTATTGATGATTACACTAGGATGACCTGGGTGTATTTCCTGAGACACAAATTAGGAGTAATAAACGTGTTCAAAAGGTTCAAGGTCATGATTGAACTTCAGAGTGGATTTCAGATAAAGAAACTAAGAAGTGACAAAGGGGGTGAATATCTATCTGCAGATTTCCAGAAGGTGCTTGATGAAAGTGGAATTGAAAGACAACGAACAGTGGCCTATTCTCCTCAACAAAATGGAGTTGCTGAGAGGAAGAATATGACCATTGTAGAAATGGCCAAGTCAATACTTCACAGTAAGCACATGACTTATGATTTATAGGGAGAAGCAGTAAACACTTCTGTGTATTTGTTGAATAGGTGTCCTACCAAAGCTGTGCAAGACAAGACACCATTTGAGAAATTTACAGGAAGGAGACCATGAATATCTCATGAAAGTGTTTGGTTCCTTGTGTTACATTCATGTTCCTAAACAAACCAGACAGAAGATGGATGACTCTAGCAGTAAAGGAGTGTTTGTTGGCTATGGAAGCTATGAGAAGGGATACAGGGTGTTCAATTTAGAAAATAACAAGGTTGAGGTCTCATGGAGTGTAATATTTGATGAAGAAGGGCATTGGGATTAGAAGAAACAGAAGGAACTTTCAAGCCCTGCATTTATCAATTTCAGTTCAGGTGGTCTTTACACTGAACTTGAGACTTCATGTTTTGTTCTAGAAGCAGGAACAGGTGCTAATTCAGTTCCAAGCCCCTCACTAAGAAGTGAATCAAGTGATTCTTCGGGTCAGAATACACCTGTAAAGCTGAAGGACCTCAGTGACATCTATGCTAGATGTCACATGAGTATGATAGAACCTGAGAACTTTTGAGAAATTGTCAAGGAACATACCTGGAAAGAGGTTATGGAGGCAGAAATATAGATGATAGAGAAAAATGAGACTTGGGAACTTGTGAAAAGGCCTACAACTAAACCTGTGATAGGGGTCAAGTGGGTGTACAAAACAAAACTAAACCTAGATGGTTCTGTGCAGAAGTACAAGGCCATATTGGTTGCTAAAGGATACTCACAGAAACCAGGAGTAGATTTTAATGAGACCTTTGCACCAGTGGCAAGACTTGACACAATTAGACTCCTTGTGGCTTTAGCAGCTCAAAAGGAGTGGGAATTGTTTCAATTGGATGTGAAATCAGCATTTTTGAATGGAGTGCTTGAGGAGGAAGTTTATGTTGAACAACCTGAGGGTTTTGAGACTCAGAAGAGTGCAGATTGGGTCTACAAGTTAAAGAAAGCTCTCTATGGTTTGAAACAAGCCCTAAGGGCATGGTATGAAGAGATTGACACCTACTTGTTGAAATGTGGATTTGAGAGGAGCACAAGTGAGGCTACATTATATCTAAAAGTCAAGAAAAATGAAGGGACTTTGATTGTGGCCATCTATGTGGATGATATTGTGTACACTGGTGAGAGTACAGATCTAATGGAAGAGTTCAAGAAGGATATGATGGAAATATGAGATGACTGACCTAGGATTGTTGCATCACTTCCTAGGAGTGGGAGTGATACAATCCAAGGAAGGAATGTTCATACATCAAAGGAAATATGCTCTAACTTTGCTGAACAAGTTTGGGCTAAAAGACTGTAAACCAGTAAGCATACCACTTGCTACTAGAGAGAAATTACACAGAAATGATGGCAGTGAAGCTGCAGATGAGCAGCAATACAGGCAGATTGTAGGAAGCCTACTTTACCTAACTGCTACTAGGCCTGATCTAATGTATGCAGTAAGCCTGTTGTCAAGGTTTATATATAACTCTACAAAGATACACTATGGGACATCCAAGAGAGTGCTCAGATATGTTCAAGGTACTCTTGATTATGGGATAAGCTACAAGAAAGGAAGCTCAGCTACTCTGATAGGCTACTGTGACAGTGATTGGGAAGGTTCTTTGGATGACATGAAGAGCACCTCTGGATATGCTTTTACATTTGGTAATGGCATTTTCTCTTGGGCCTCAATTAAATAAGATAGTGTTGCTCTCTCTACTGCTAAGACAGAGTATGTGAGTGCCTCTGAGGCAATAACACAAGCTGTGTGGCTTCGATTTGTGCTTGGTGACCTAGGGGAAGGACAAACAGAAGCCACACCTTTGCCATGTGACAACATGTCAGCAATAGCCATGGCAAAGAACCATGTCTTTCATCAGAAGACAAAGTATATACACAGAAGATGACACTATATCAGGGATGCAATACAGAATGGGGAAATTGTCATTCAGTACTACAAAACAGAAGAGCAGGTGGCAGACATCCTCACTAAAGCTCTACCTAAAGATAGGTTCTATTTCCTAAGGAGACTCCTAGGTGTGGTTTCAGTGAACAGCTTAGGAGGGGCTGTTGGACCATAAGCAGTCCACTGGATCAATGACTTGGCAGGGGACACCTGTCAACTCGTGGAGAACAAGCTAGCTAGATTAAATAAAGAATAGGTGATGTGTGTGTGTGAGTTTATTAAAAAGTAAAGAAGTGACGTGTAAGAAGATCCGGGTTTGAAGGATCACAGTGTGTGTGTGTGTGTGTGTGTGTGTGTGTGTGTGTGTGTGTGTGTGTGTGTGTGTGTGTGTGTGTGCTGAGATTTGCATATGTAATCGTACTCACAAAATGAATGAATTAGAATGAGAATATGAGAGAGAACAGATTGAGAGTGTCTGAGTAAGAAGAAAACTCAGCCCTTAGAGAAATTCAGAAATTCAAAGTCTCTGTTGCATTTCTAAAAACACCTAGAGTGCACTAATCTATCCTATATTTCATTTCGATCTTCCTTAAGATTCTGAACTTAGAAATTGAGAAGAAGACAAGTATAATCTATCCTAAACCATACGAGCTAGCCCCGTCATTTTCAGCTAAGGAGATCGAAGATTGAAGGATTACCTGGAGCAATGGAACAGTAACGGTGCAGTGGAGGCAAACCGGGTCCTGATTTCTTCATTTGAATGCATTCTGATTGCTAATATCTTATACAACAAATTCAACATATATATGCCCAGTGGACATGGAAACTAATGTTGTTGCCTTGATATTTCTTCAGCAAAGGGTGCCCTTCATTGCCATTAGGGCTCTCTCTGATTTGGCTAGCGGTGGCTCCGCCGACTCCAACGAGGCTGACACCTTCATCACTCTCGCTTCCAAAAATTCAGTCACGGTTGTTTTGGAATTTATCGACCACTTAAGTATATCATTGTGGAACCCAAAATCATCCGAAAATTATGGAGCTGCCATGTGTCCCGTCATTCCCAAAAATGACCAAATTGCCCTTGGCAATAACGCTGATCATTTGAAAAACACCCGCACATTAAATAATCTATTTACCAGTTAAATACGATATTTGATCGGGTTAAAATCTCCGTAAGATTGATATTCTCCCCGAGAGTTAATTATCATTATTCTTAATAATGGATAATTAATATTAATATTAAAATACAATAAATATCATTACTATCATGATGAGCCATCATTACAATTATTAAATAATATATTTAATAATAATATATTATTTACTAATTAAATATTCAACCGACCAATTAGAACGCTCCAAGGCTCCCAAGATTTTCCTATAAATAGTAAGGCACATTTCATTTCAAGGTACGTTGATTCTTCGCTTCGAAGTATATCCTTTTCCTCTCTCAAAGCTAACTTAAGCATTGGAGTGTTCTTGGTCGAACAACCCCCCGGGTAAATCGATCGAGGCAAGGATTGCTAATTGTTTGATGTTTGCAGGAATTGTGAGGACTATTCGCGGCGGGTTCAATATTTGATTCAACAATTGGTGCTTTCATTGAGAGCTATTGAGATATACTCAAAAGAAGCTCTCTCATTTGTTCATCGTTCATCTTTCTTCGTTCGTCGTTCATCGACATTGTTCGAAGATTTTGAACGTTGTTCATCGCTCATCAGGATTTTGTTCATCGTTCATCTTTCTTCATTCGTCGTTCATCGACATTGTTCGAAGATTTTGAACGTTGTTCATCACTCATCAAGAATTCGTTCATCGTTCATCTTTCTTCGTTCGTCGTTCATCGACATTGTTCGAAGATTTTGAACGTTTGTTCATCGTTCATCTCCCTTCATTCGTCGTTCATCGACATTGTTCGAAGATTCTGAACGTTGTTCAAATTATCCATCAACAGCTTTCCAACTCAACATTTTTCGAATCAGCATGGCTAAGGTTCGTCGATCCGTTCAGTCAGCCGGAGAAGTTGTTTCTGCCTCAACAGCTCAGACGAGGAATGAAGCTCACATAGAAACTCCGGAGAAACGCCCAGCTCAACTCAGGCGTGTGTCCATAGAAGCGCCCATTGAGACACTCGAAGGGAGGCCAACCTTCAGTTTTGGAGCATTCCCCTTTCCAGCTAACCAAGTACCCGCGCTAGGGGAAGGAACTTCGACTTTACAACAAGCAAACGAGAGGTTGATAGGAAATGCATCACGACATGATCAACTCACAACAAACATGGTCCTAAAGGACTTTCTGGACGGGTGTCATGACATCTCAGGGAGAAGTCGTCACCAACCTCCCCAGGACAACTTGGCGCAGCAAGTTGAAGGGTTAAGCAAACAAGTTCAACTTCAGTCAGAGCTCTTGCAACAACTCCTAGCAGGGAGACCAATCCAGGAGCAGGACAGACGATCCACGTCACGTGGAAGACAAGAGAATGCCCAAAGACGTCCTGGGAAAGAGCAGGTCCGCTGCCAAACAATGTTACGAGATACTTCGCTAGGCGACTCTGGAGAAGAAAATCACGCTCATCGAGCGAAAAGCCCACAATGCCTAAAGCCGTTAGTACGTGAACGGCTAGGAGGTAGGACTGGGGCGACTTCACGGGCAGAGCGCTCACAACACTCACATGGGAGCAGGCGGCAACTTCGAGCTCTATACAAAAACCCAAAACGATCTGCCCACGGCAGTAAAGGGGAAGATGAAGCCTACTCCCCTGCACGAACCCAGAGATCAGGGGGAGAAGCTCAAAGAGGTTCTCAACGATTAGCAAAAAGGGACTCCTTGCCTCAGCAAGGAGCGTTGCAGGCTAATGATGTTCAAAAAATGCTGGACATGCACCTTCGTGCTCAACAAGGTGGCGATCTAGAGGACGATCTACGTCGCCAGATACGGCTCTCTACGCCCTTTATAAGGGATGTTGAGGAGGAACCATTCCCACAGAGGTTCGCAACGCCAAACTTCACTCCATTCAAAGGAGCCTCCGACCCGGTAAAACACATAAATTATTATCGAGGAGTCATGATCCCTCACAGGTCTAACGATGCGCTCATGTGCAAAGTTTTTCAAGCTTCCCTTCAAGGCCAAGCCATGACTTGGTTCAATCATCTCCCCTCGAGGTCGATTGAGTCCTTCGAAGAGTTGGCTTTGACATTTGTGAAGGAATACGCACAACTTCAGACAATCGAGGTGAAAGATGACCATCTTTTCTCTGTCCGAAAGAGAGCAAAAGACACTCTGCGACAATACATACGGAGATTTTGTGAGGAGAAATCTCGCATTATCGGCTGTAATGACCTTGTTGCGGCAATGGCATTCAAGCAAGGACTCCCTCGAGACAGCCAGCTTTACGGGGACATCGTCATGAGCAATGCGCGAAGTCTTTCCAAAATACTTTCGCTAGCAGAGCGACATGCAAGTTGGGAGGACGAGAAGAGCGCCGCTCATACTCATGACCATGCCGGGACTAGCGAAAAGGCCTCCAATGAGGATGAACCCCATGGAAAGTCTGCGACTGGAAAGCTCAACAAGCGAAAGGCGGGGCAACACTCCCAAACGCCAGTTATGGGGAAGCCTAACTTGCAGCTATCTTTACCAACCCATCAGATCCACAATGAAATTAAGAACAAGCCATGGTTTAAGAAGCCGGAGCCAGTCAAAGGCAATCAAGAGAATGCTGATAAAACCAAATGGTGCGCCTATCATGAATGTTATGGGCACAATATCAGCACATGTATATCTTTCGAAAGATATCTCCGAAATCTCCTGAGGGAGGGGCATTGTACAGACTACATCAAAATGAAGACTGTAAATCACATGGAGAACAAAGAGCCAAACGAACCAGCTTCAAAGGTGATCCGCCTCAACTAGACGCAAGTCAACATTAGAGAGACATAAAATTCTATGGAGCTTTTCAATTTTGCTTTTCAAGTTGTCTTCTAAATTCAAGTATCAATGAAATGAGATCGACTAATTGATTTGTTCACCATGTACAATTTTAAAAGCTTATTCTCTCTAGTGTAAAAAGCCTTCGTCATCAAAGCATCCAAGCCTTCGTCATCGAATCATTCAAGCCTTCGTCATCGAAGCATCCGAGTTTTTCGCCTTGCGAAGCATCTAAGCCTTCGCCACGCGAAGCACCTAAGCCTTCGTCATCGAAGCATCTAAGCCTTCGCCACGCGAAGCACCTAAGCCTTTGTCATTAAAGCATCCAAAGCCTTCGTCATCGAAACATTCGAGCCTTCGCCCTGCGAAGCATCTAAGCCTTGGCCATGCGAAGCACCTAAAAGCCTTCGTCATCGAAGCATCCAAGCCTTCGCCCTGCAAAGCATTCAAGCCTTCGTCATCGAAGCATCAAAGCCTTCTGAGTCCTGCAAAATTTCTGCGTAGCAGGGAGAGCTCATCTCGAGCGGTATCTCGCTCATTTTCTATCAGCATCCTCTCTGCACGGCTCATCTCCAACTCGCCCATTTTGGCTTCCGATGTGAAATTAGGACCTCAAGTTTTCTTAAGTTATCGCAATCTCACATCAACAACATAACTTTCCATTTCTGCAGGCCCTTCGCGTCAAGATGGCACATTCGCAGGACCAGAGCAGATAGGTTAGGAAAGAAATTGCTCGGTATGCTTATAGGTTAGGAAAGAAGTTGCTCGGCATGCTTTTTTCTCCCAAGAACCAATAGGTCCTTGTTTATCATTCTTCTTCTGAACAACGGATCCTTTCAAGCACAGTAGAGCGCTCAACCACTCCTTGATCGGGATGTCTGAAAGCCTCCCGCCATTCATGGAAAGAGTAGCCGGCTCATGTCCCAGAACTCTGGAAGAACATCTGTCGCCAAGCTCCACGAGAACGTCGCTTGGAAAGGCAATTTGATTGCGAGCCTTCCACTCCATGAAGTCTTCAGGCTTCTCGGAACCCATATATTTCCCTTAGAATGGATTTAGGTCACGAGAACCGCCACGCTCCCACAGAGCAAGTTTGCTGGGTCTCTCGGCACCTTGACGCATAGTGAGCATATTTGTGGTACTAGCAAGAGTCACAGTGAATGTGATCCTGCCTACCGATGCTCACTAGTCACGTCTGCAAGCGCACTCAGTCACCGCCAAATCCCCGTCTTCTGTTTTTCCCCAATTCGACATGATTCCTCTTCGTTTTTGTTGCAGGGAGTTTCGTTTTGATCCCCGGAGCTTAATTCAATCCTCAATTTCCCTTCTCCTAGCTCACAAATTCGAATTCGAATTTCCCTTGATTTTCTGAATTTTCGAACTCCGAATACACCTAGTTCTCTCAGTCCCTCGAGTTCCTCTCTCTCAATTCAGTTCCTTAAGCTTTTAAATTGCACAATGACGGTGAGACAGTGGGATATCACGGATCAATTTGGACAAAATGATTACAATTACCCTTAATTAAAGGTGAGTATCATTTGCCCCAAAACCGGATTCCATGTTATCTGGGGCAAGAAGAAGACAAAGGACAGGTGTCATTGTCTGATCAAGGTTAAAAGACCATTTTTCCCCTGGTTCGACAAATTACCATTTTGCCCCTAGCCTTCCGTGACCCGTAACGTTCGCATCCGAATTCCGTTTTCGACGTGACGAGTGGAAGTGTGAGGCAATCCTCAGGTCCGAGAAAGCCGACCGCCGACAGGGTTTTTTCCTCTCTCATGCTTAAGAGCCTTCATGGAAGAATATCTGTCGCCAAGCTCCACAAAAACATCGTCTGGAAAAGCAATTTGATTGCGAGCCTTCCACTCCTTGAAGTCTTCGGGTTTCTCAAACTCCATATCTTTCCCTCGGAATGGACTAAGGCAACAAGAACTGCCACGCTTCCACAAAGCAAGTTTGTTGGGTCTCTCGGCACCTTGACGCATAGCGAGCATATTTGTGGTACTAACAAATGTCACAGTGAATGTGATCCAGCCTACCAATGCTCACTAGTCACGCCCGCTAGTGCACTCAGTCGCCGCCAAATCCCCGTCGACTGTTCAGCCAAACTCCGTTCACCACGTAGCAAGCACATTTGTGGTACTAGCAAGAGTCACATTGAACGTGATCTAGCCTACCGATGCAAGCGCGCACCGTCCAAAACTGCCCGTTTTCCAAACTGTACGCGATTCTGTAATTTCTGACACTTTTCAGGAATTTCAAATCCTGCCCAAAAAACATCATAAATGGTCAATAATGACACGATGAACATTGTTTTGCTACAGCCACGATGAACAGTGTTTTGCTACAGTGCGTCTTCTCTGCCCATTTCTCTGCAACTAGGTCGATCAGACCCGCGATCTAACCCGGTCACCAATCCCTCAATTCCCAACCATTTTAGCTCTAGTTTGTTCCTGTGTGACCATCTCAAACCCAGAAAGGGTTCTAACTAAACAAAATCATTAAATAAGGGCTGGATCGAAGGCTTACCTCGATGATCAGAAACCGGTTTTCCCCGTCGCCGTTTACTTTCTGTTCAGGTTTCCTCAGATCACGAAACACGTCCTAAAGGTTCCTATCAGTCCATATAATCGAATAGAATCAACAGGAATAAAAAATACACGTTGGAAACCAAGTTTCAAATTCTGAGTTTTCAAACCGTTTCGGATTTCAGAACTGCCTACCTCGCCGCCGTCCGCCGCCGTGTCCACACCGCCCCTCAGCCTCACCAGCTCAGTCCAGCAACACACAATGCAAGGGTCAGGGTGCTATGCAGGTGTGATGGTTGAATGAGCAGTATGTGTGCATTTCGGGTAGGAAAATATATAAGAATGGAGGGAAAGGAAATGGACGGTCCAGATTCAATCTAGAGGAATAAGATCAAGGGTTCAGATTAAGTCTGGGGTACTTTAGATGGATGACTGAAATTAAAAGTTAGTTTTAATCCTAATTAATCACTTAGTGGAGCTTGATCCAATCTAACCAATGGGTGAGTGACACTTGTCACTCATCCAGTTGTCCTCCAATCACAATATCAGAATAAAATAATCGACACGAATGCCGAGACGCAAATCTCCCGATTTCACGTTTCTGACCATAACTTCCTCGTACGAAGTCCGATTTCGGCGTGCCGCCTGTCTACGGACTCAGGGCATCGAGACCTATCTAACGGTCCTTGAGTCGAGTGAAAATTAGTTGTCAAACGAAAAGTCAACATTTTCGCCCCAATCGTCCAAATTACGGTAATGCCCCTGAACTTCCGATAATCATAACTTTTTCCCTGATCGTCCGAATTAGACGTGCCACCTGTCTATGGACTCGTGACATCCCGAACTACGCCACGGTCATTGGTCAAAGTCCATTTGACTGTCCGAATTAAAAATCAATATTTTACCCACGCTTGGGGGCAAAATGGTCATTTTGCACATTATATTCGATTCACACCACTAATCCCAGATTAGTCATTCTAAAACTAAAAATGGATTTTTAACCCTTATAATCAGGGGCAAAATCGTCAAGTAAATGCTGATTCGATTCTTGAACCCAACAATAACCGGTAACCCGGTAATATAAGATTCCAAACAATGTACATCCCTCCGGATTCCCTGAATACCGAATCGATGTGGGGGCATTTGTTGAACCCAAAATCATCCGAAAATTATGGAGTTGCCATGTGTCCTGTCATTCCCAAAAATGACCAAATTGCCCTTGGCAATAACGCTGATCATTTGAAAAACACCCGCACATTAAATAATCTATTTACCAGTTAAATACGATATTTGATCGGGTTAAAATCTCCGTAAGATTGATATTCTCTCCGAGAGTTAATTATCGTTATTCTTAATAATGGATAATTAATATTAATATTAAAATACAATAAATATCATTACTATCATGATGAGCCATCATTACAATTATTAAATAATATATTTAATAATAATATATTATTTACTAATTAAATATTCAACCGACCAATTAGAACGCTCCAAGGCTCCCAAAATTTTCCTATAAATAGTAAGGCACATTTCATTTCAAGGTACGTTGATTCTTCGCTTCGAAGTATATCATTTTCCTCTCTCAAAGCTAACTTAAGCATCGGAGTGTTCTTGGTCGAACAACCCCCCGGGTAAATCGATCGAGGCAACGATAACTAATTGTTTGCTGTTTGCAGGAATTGTGAGGACTTTTCGCGGCGGGTTCAATCTTTGATTCAACAATCATCATCATCGATCAGCTTATGCCAGTACGTAATTTAAAACAGGAAAAATAAATCATGGTTTCTCTATGTATAATATTCCGAATTTTATTAATAATGCTGTACATCTTTGTTCCCCGGCCTACTGGAATATCTAAATAAATAAATGAATCTCTGAACAAAGCTCAACCTGGATTTAATCCCGCTGCCGGCAGACTTGTCTATTTTTACCATCTTAGTATACATATGTAATAATATTTCTAAAATTTGGTAAGATCGATGATCCTTTTTCGAGTACCTAGCTATATATTGAATCTAATATATTTGGTGTCTCGTTAGGGTTTCTTCGCCTCCATGTCCTTTAATCCAATTGTCCCAATTATTTATTTCCCCTGATCATGTTCTTTTTGGATAGGTTTATATTCTGATTGTTTGGAAGCTAGTTTAAATGAATGTAATCCAAAACGAAGGTGATTGGCAGTGAGAGTTCTTGTGAAGCGACGTTGGCTCGCTATGGCTATGGCTTGGAGATTTTATTTTTAATTTTGAATATTTGTTAAAACCTGAAATAAAAAAAGAAAAAAAAGAAGTGATATATATTGTGCAGAAATGAGAGTTTTAATTTTATGTAATTATGACGAAGTTGATTTCATATTCATTATATATATGTATATTAATCGAATGACTAATATTTTTGTAAATGCATATAGATGCACCGATGATAAATGAAGAGGCTCACGTACAGTAGTCCTTTCCTTAAGAGCATCTTTAACCGATATGTCAAAATGCCACATAGATATTTAACGGCTATAAATGACATCTCACACCAATCCGATCGAATTGTCAAAGAATGTGGAATGAAGGTTGGTGGTTCAGCTGTTATTTTTGACATCTCAACAACAAGATGTCAAATGAATATTTTATTATTTTTTTGAAACAGCTGACAGCTACTTTCATTTATTATTTTCTTTTTTTATTTTGTTTCCTTCTTTCTCTTTCCAGTTTATTTCCTACTTTCATTTAAAATAATAATTTAATTTGACGTATCGGGTGAAGTGTAAAACTGTATAAATATCAAATTGTCACGTCAGCTATCAAATTTAAATTTTATGTTTGGAATTTGACATCTCCCTTGGAGATGCTCTAATATCAACGCGTAGAAAACCACAAAGAAACAATAATGACACTAGATGATCGATATCATAACGGTTGTGTCCCTATAACCATTATCATTGTTTACTCACAGGGTCACGATCCATAGAGCTAGCTTGGTACGTACGTCCACCATAGATTTCATCAGCTAGCCCCTGATCATCTCATAATTTGGATCTCAATCAGTCTCGTTTCATTTTCCCTCACTAATTAATCAGTTAATAATATAAATGGTGGTCGGGAGAGGTTTTATTGCATGCTTGTTTTTGTTTATGCTATACATATAATGTATTCACAGAATCTGCACTGTCCAGAGAGACGAGAAGTTCTTGATGAATGAGGCCAACGACAATTAAGCATGGTGCCCTTAGATATTTAGGGTTGCGAAATGAACCATCTTCTCCAAACTCATCCATATTATTAAATACCTTGTCAATATAAATTAGTATCAAATGTCAGTATATTTTAGTGAAGATAGTGTTATATATATACAGTGACGGACCGAAGAAGAGGCAAGGAGGGTAGGCAAGGAGGGTCACTTGACCCTCCGGTTGCCAGAAAATCCTTGATTGATGAATAGGTTGACCCTGCTCTTCTTTTAGTTTTACCCATAATTGCTTATATATCTAGGTGCTTAAAACCAAAATCACCCGAATGAACGACCCCAAGCCACAGCAAATGAATGACCCTAAAGCCCTAAAACAAAAAGCAGTTATCGGTGCCACTTAATTGACAGAGGCGCTGCGAAGAGAAACGAAAAGAAGACGACTTGAGTTATTGTTATTAAATAATTCATCAAAACGTCATCATTTGCTTCTTTTCGTTTTTTTGGTTTTAATGAAACGGTGCGCTCATGTCTGTTTTGTTTTCTTCAATTTCTAAAAGAAAGTCAGCCTCACCCATGTACCATTCTCTACTCTCCTCTCCTCCACTCTTTGAAGTAAGCCAGCCCCAACCGCACCCCAAACCCGAACCATTTGAGAATTATATATATATATATATATATCGGTTTATTTGAAGAAATTATTCTCTAATACTTTTCAAGAAGTTGGAGAGAAGAAACAAAGTTGATTGTTAATTTTAATGCTTAAATAAATGTTAAATACATTTTATATTATAAATAAATAATAATTTAATACATGTAAAGCTTCCGTCTTAATGCTTAGAAATGTATGTCTCGCATTATAACATATAGAACAATTCACTTTTATAACTCATCTGTCAAATATTAGATATAATATATGAAAAGCTGAGAATTTATAAGAAAGAAATGAGATTTACATGTAAAGCACACTTATTATCTCTAAATTTATGCCAGTGTTGCAGAAGAATTTTAAGGCAATTTTTTTAAACTTTGAGCTAAAAATTCATTTAGCTAGCTTGTTGCAAACGATTTAAGAGCATTTTTAGCAATATTAGCTAAATTTAGACTAAGAAAAAGCAAATTATATTTTAGTTTAGCCTATGAATAATGTGTTGTATATTTGACCAAAAAAAAAATCAGGAACTTCCTTAAAAATTCAAAATTTAGTACATTTTAAATATCTAAGTTAACGTTTTTTCCATTATTATGAACTATAATCTTTGTCAACTAAAAACAAAATGGATACTTTTATATATTTTGACCCTCTTGGAAAAAGATCCTGACTCCGTCATTGTATATATATATATATATTGTCGGTTGGTTATATTTTTTATATATGCTTGGGGATTAATGTGCCTGCTAATGCATTGTTCAGGGTTACACTCCAATTACAGTAAAACACACCTTTGTATTAAGGGAGACCGAATATTACGTTCTAACAATATGTACGTGTATATGATATATTCAAAAAGAGATCAAAAATTGATTTTTTTTTTACGAATTATCTTCGTTGAATGATATGTAGCATTGATCACGTATTGTCCGACGAACCATTAAATATTGCCCTAGAAAGTACCTTCCTTAGGTAAGAGTCTAAACATATTAACTACACAGACACCTTTTTCTTCTTCCTTTTTCTCTTCCACTCACTAATTCAACAACAATCATCTTCTCATCACCAGTTCGACTACCAATTAAATTCCTTTATCTCAATTACCAATATACCAATTTTGAAGGTTAGAAATTTAATTTTTATAGTTTTGAAATTTTGATTTTTGATTGAAAAATAATTATGTTTTATGTTATAGGAAATTATGGTTATTTTGAAGGAATCATTATAAAAAGTTATGTGTGTTTACCTCTCAATTTAATTTTGATAAGAATTTTGGAAACAATTAGGTTTGGAAATTGTGTATTTATTGTGGAAAAAGTGTAGAAATTGTGTCAGAAATTAAATATTTGTTAGGAAAATATGAAAATAAAATATAGGTTATGAAATTATTGAAATTAGAAAATATGTTAGGAAAACAGGAAAATAAAAAAATGAGTTATGAAATTTTTTTTGACAAAAAGTTATGAAATTATTGAAATAGAAAATAAGTTAGGAAATTAGAAAATTAAAAAATAAGTTAGGGAATTATTGAAAATTAGCAAATAAGTTAGGAAATTATTGAAAATTAGAAAATAAGTTAGGAAGTAGAAAATATTTTCAGAAAATAGGTAAATAAATAAAAAATGGGTAAACTCTGATATGCATAACTAATATATGTTTGTATATATGAAATTGTTGTGATATTTTTTGTATATTATGGCAGAGTGTAATATGTTAATATTTCATGAT
Organism: Prinsepia uniflora; assembly: GCA_032719365.1. Classification (NCBI taxonomy): domain Eukaryota; kingdom Viridiplantae; phylum Streptophyta; class Magnoliopsida; order Rosales; family Rosaceae; genus Prinsepia; species Prinsepia uniflora. The sequence continues at coordinate 30,152,396 of CM064861.1, read as the reverse complement.
AGTTTATAGGAAGTTAATCAGGTTGATTAACTTTATATAATGAAATTTAATGAACAACTTTAGACCAATTTGAGAATCAGTGAATCAAGTTGATTGACTGAATCTTGACTTGTCAATTTATTCAGACAGTTTGGGAGTGCGCAACTATGTGTTGTGTAGTTTGTGGTCTACAAGGCCAGGTTTTGATTGTGGGAAATTCTGACACGACCCATCCCAATCCCCCCGGGATTAACACGGGATGTGTCGTGCTCCCGTCTGATACGAAGTGTCAGATAAGGGATAATTTGAAACTTTCAGCCCGACTAGCTTCCAGAGCGCGCCAGGATCCGGTGGAGGAGTGTGACGTCTCGGTCTCTGCTACAGTCCGCATCCGTGATCAACCTGAAGGGCATTAAAAACCAGAAAAGACTGTGAGTGGACGAAAATAAATGAGTTCATAAAAACATATTTCATAAAGACATTTATGCCCTTCACAAAAAAGCATGCATGCATACGAAAACCATTTATCAAATCATATATTCAAATAACCATTATTAAAGTCTCAGCCCCAAGTTCCGTAAATCCAAATCATACGGGCTCCTGCCCAAAACCATTTACACAAGTCCGTAATTCAATTTAACCATATGTGGGAACTTAGCCCAAAACCATAAATCTGAGTATGTGGGTCATTGCCCAAATCCGTTTGCTATTCACAAAACATCATTTCACAAATCCAAGAAATCATGTTTATCAATATATATATATCATATAACTAATCCTATCACGGTTTCTAAAAATACGCGCGTGCTACCTGGGGTCTCAAATCCCAAGTCTCCCCAGGGTCCACCCAGGTCAATGTCCGTAGATCATTGACCCTCCCTGGGGGTTATAATCCATAATAGCTTTCTTGAGAGTAAGGTATCCAACATGGGCGACTCCACTCAGTTAGTGCTCCATGACTACTCCAGGGTCCACTTAGGCCAACGACCCTCCCCGGAGGAGACAATCCATAAATATATAAAGATGGTATATGAAAAACCATTTTGAAATCATTCTCAAACCCTTTCAAAGATTCATGCCCGGTCCCCATAAACCGTCATGAAACTAGAAATCCATCCTTTCCAAATCCAAATCCGTTTAGGGTCTCCGAACCCGAAATCACATTTATAAATCATAAATGGGACTCAAGCCCGGATTCGTAAACCAACTGGGCCTCAAGCCCGATTCGCGAACCAACTGGGCCTCCAACCCGAATCGTAAACCAACTGGGCCTCCAGCCCGAATTGTAAACCAACTGGGCCTCTGGCCCGATGACTTATTAAATCAAATGGACTCCAAGTCCGAGAGTTCGTAAATCAAATGGGTCTCATGCTCGATTCCATATTTCCAAGTCCGAAATCAATTCACGAACCAACTGAGCCCCTGTCCCGATAACATGACTAAAATGGACTTCGAGTACGAGGGTTTCCAAAACAAATGGGTTTCATGCACGGGTTTACCTTTTCAAATCCAAAACCATTTCTGAAACCATAAGCACGTATAATCAGTGCAAAATCGTAAATCACGATATTCGTGCAAATACGTAAATCGCCTCGTGACACGACCCATCCCAATCGCCTCGTGACACGACCCATCCCAATCCCCCCGGGATTACCATGGAATGTGTCATGCTCCCGTTTGACAAGAGGTGTCAGACAAGGGATAACCTGTTGCCACTGCCCAACCAGGCTTCCAGAGTGCGTAAGGATCGATGGAGGAGGAGTGTGATGCTCAAGTCTCTGCTGCAGTCGCATCCGGAATCAACCTGAAGGGCATTAAAAATAAAAGCTGTGAGTGGACGAAAATAAACAAGTCTGTTTAAAACATTTATAAGACATTTATGCCCCTCAGTAAAATCATATGCATGCACCATCATTTAAAATCATATATCATATAATATGAACCATAAACATAATTTTAGCCACTGCACCATACACTCCAATCCGACATCCCTGATGTCTGACGTCCCTGACGTCTAATAAGGTCACAATCACAAGGCTACGCATGCCACTCGGGTCTCAATTCCGAGTTCAATCCCCGAACCCCGTTCGGGTACAGCATGTCCGATGCTTAGCGTCATAGACGCTGGACGTTCTATACGTCCGTGACCACTCCGGAGTACCTCATCCGGAGGAGACAGTATCATATGGAAGGATCTATACAGTGCAGTACCAAATACATTTTATTGATATCCACATGCACAACATATATATATATATATATAGATAAAATCCAAACCAATCTTTAAGTTTCATCAGATGGGTCTCAAGCCCAAATACCGTGAAACGTGCTATAACCATAATTTCCATATCATCAAACCGTTATTTGTTTTTAGCATGTGAATATTATAAAATGTAAACCAGAAAACATTTATTCAATTCCATTTTAGGGTCCCCGACCCGCAATCACATGTAGAAATCAATTGGGCCCCTGGCCCGATTTCATAAGTTAACTGGGCCCCTGGCCCGATTCACAAGTTAACTAGGCCCCTGGCCCGATTCACAAGTTAACTGGGCCCCTGGCCCGATTTTACTTTATCAAGTCCGTAACAGTTTCATGAAATCATATCCAACAACATTTATGGAAATCGGTGCAAATCCAGAAAACCTCGGTTTACGTGCAAATACGTAAATCACCTCGAAATACGTGAAATCATTTAAATTCACCGATATCCAAAGTAAATCATTTAATCATAATTATAACAATCATGAAACAGTTATGCATGCATCGAATTTATAAAACCAATGTCCACTCACAGACCGTTTAACCGAGCGCCTTGATACGCGTGCCATAGGCCTTCCCGGGCCACACCACTATCACCGGGACTCCCAATCCTGTTCAAATCACATCAGAGGATTACTAACCTCATCATTAACATCCTATTCAAGTCCCGTAATTTTCCCGAATTTTTAAGTATTTTTAAACTGGATTAAAAACCTTCGGACATCCCGAACAATATCGAAACGGGATCCGAATGACACGAAACCAAAGCCAAAATGTTCGTTACATTGTATAGGACAAAAGTCATGTTGACCTCACCTCGAGATTCGTGCCCACGCGCCGTCACGCGCCGCCGTGAGTGGCTGCGCGTGAAAGCCACGCGCCTGCTACAGTGACTGCTACAGTCACCACCTTCACCCTTATGTCTGGTAAACGGGTCTGATTACCCGCGATCTGACCCGGCCAGATAACCCTCAATTCGACCTTGATTCCATCCGTTTTTGATCCTAAAACAAACATTAACCAATTAATTCCAGTTCTGTGTCAATGATTAATCTCTACATGGAGTAAATCGACCAATCCAAGTCCGAACAGCCAAACGGGTCGTGATATCAACTCACCCAACTCAAGTCCATTGTCAAATTAACTTCACAGGAAGCTTATTAGGATTAACACGAACCAATTCGAATGATTAATTGAACACGAAGTTACCTCAATCACCACGATTCAAGCTTGGATTTTCTGGCCGTCCACCTCGTCCGTCCACGACCCTAGGAGCCTCGAAGCTTGCCCCAAATGATCTGGATCGACTCGTGGAGGTTCCAGGAAGCTCATTCAATCATCAATAAGTCATGGGCTGGCCTAAAACTAGAAGTTCGAATTTGAACTTCACAAAAACCAGTTTCGGGTTTTTGAGCATTCCTCCACCATTTCCACTCCATTCCTTTTCATTCTCAATCTCAGAGTCAACCTCTCGACTCACTCTCAATTCTAACAATCCAAATCAGCCATTAAAAGCATCCCAAAGTTCCACTCAGTCCACTGTGTAAAGTCCCCTGCACTGACCCGAAAACATAATAAAATGGTGCCCATGTTCGTGTGATCGATTGCCAGCACAATTACATGTGCAATCACACCTCAAACTGTCCCAATTCAGTCATTTAATTGATAAACAATCCATGGGATCGATCGCACAAACATCCCATTTCACGGCTGTTTCAATCAAACAGTACCCCTGTGAAAATTACCATTCTGCCCCTGTGCAGAAAATTACCAAAATGCCCCTCACGCATTCTGACCCGTAACTCGGTCTAAGGACTCCGATTGATGCGTGCCGCCTGTCTACGGACTCAGAGCATCGAGACCTTCCTAACGGTCCTCGGTCCTCGACCATCGGACCTCCCGATCAAAAAGTCAACATTTCCCCTTATTTCGTTCAAATTACGAAAATACCCTTGAACTTCTGTACATCATAACTTTCACCACGAACATCGGAATCGAACGTGCCACCTGTCTATGAACTCGTGACTTCCCAAACTACGTCACGGTCATCGGTCAAAGTCCATTTGACCGTCCGAATTAAAAGCCAACGTTTTGCCCACGCCTAGGGGCAAAACGGTTATTTTGCACAATTCGTCCGAAAACACTCAACTAATCCCAGATTAGTCATTCTAAATCATAATTAAATAATATTAAATCCCGTTACTCGGGACGGGTCGTTACACCTCAAAATACGTGTAATTATGTAAATCACAAATCCATACCATCATGATAGAAATCATATCCATAAAACAATAAAAAATTTATGTATGCATCACAGTTTAGAAATCAAGGTCCACTCACAGATCGTCCTATGCTGCCGCCTCGATTTTTGTGCTGTAAGCCTCCTCTGTAACGCCCCGAAAAATCCAAAACTTGTAAAATATTAAAATAATGTGAAAATGACGTTTTTACCCTTGAAGGGATATGGCTAAAAGTTGACTTTTGTTCGAAATACTTTTTGAATATTTTGTTAGTGTCATTGTGTAGGTCTCAGAACGCTGAATCCGTAGACAGGTGGCACATCGAATGACAGGACCCACCCCGATTATCGCCTCGATAATCGGAAGGCATCTTGCTCCCGTCTGACAATCGAAACCAAAAGACCGGAAAACTAAATAATATTACATCACACCCATTGTCAGACCAGGGAGATTAAAAAGATACAACCGACTGGACGTCAAGTCCACAGTTTCACAGAGCGATATATTACAAAACAGGTTAAAGAAACAAATCCTACTCTGTGAACTAACTACTCCGCAACGGAAAACTTTATGCCTCCGCCTCTACCTCGGCGCTTGCCCCCGCGCTTGTACCACGACCTGGAGGGAATTTAAAACAACAAAGTGTGAGTGGACCGAAACATAAGTTTTACAGAAAACAGTTTTTCCGAAATCGGGTTCGCCCTCCAGTTTTGTAACACGCATGCAAAACCGAATATTCAGAAATCACGTATTAAACCTCTGAAAAACTCTTTTTCCGGAAACACACGAAAAACGTTACAGAAAATCGCCATCACTCATGTAAAACCATTTAATATTACCAGATTCCAGAAACTGTCATTTTGAAACATCAATTGCACAAATCAAGTAAAAAGTGTATCAATAATCACAGTTAAGCCGTTTGATCCATCCGAGTCTTTAAACTCAATATTAGGCCTTCCCGGGATATCAACGAGTCTTTAAACTCAAAACATGATTAGTAGGCGTCGGGGGTATCACAATCATCGAGTCTTTAAACTCACGAGTCTTTAAACTCAATCTGCGTCCTTAAACCCAATTTTCGGGCCCGCCCCGTCATCAACAAACCGGGTCTTTAAACCCAAAACCAGATCCAACAATCAACCGGGTCTTTAAACCCAAAACCGTTTTTAAAACACAATAAACCATGATTTATCACAAACCGTTTTCCAACATCATTCCGAAATCATATCACATCATAGTAGGACTTATGTCCGAATTCACATGCAAATTCCAACACATGCAATTTCCGAAAATCACTTCACAATTATGATCAAACATCATAAATCCATAACATGCATAATCATATCCAGATACTTCATCAAAATCATCACGCATGCCTAAGCGAAAACCGTAACCTCGAAATGCGTGAAATACGATAAATATCTCGAAAAGCGTGAAAACGCGTAAAACCGATATATCATATCACCATCGTAAAATCATATGTAAAACCATAAGATAAACAAGAAAAATAGTCATGCATGCCCAATTTTGAAATCAAAAAGTCCACTCACAGTCTTAGGACGCGTCAATCGCGTCCCAAGCGCTCCTCCGTAGCTTCGGAAGTGTCCGGGCCTGTAAAAACGTACAAGAAGGGTTACAAACATCCCAAAATAACTCGTAGGATTTTTCCTAATTTTCCCGGATTTTTCGGCGAAATTAAACTTAGAGACTTAACCTTCCAGACTCCCGAAATTATCCCGAATGACTCCCGAACAACTCGAATCCTAAAGGTAAAATGTTAATTGGACTGAAAGGAACAATTTCCATGTTGACCGTGATCGGAGATGACATCGCACGCGCCGTCACGCGCCGTCCAAAGTGGTTGCGCGTGAAGGCCACGCGCCAAGCTACAGTGTCATCGTTCTTACTCGGATAGACTGATAAACGGGTCTATTACCCACGACTCAACCCGACCAGTTCAAGGTCAATTCTCAATCAATTCCTCTCGTTTTTTTATCCTATCACCTTCTCTAATCTATTAATTTTAGGTCTGTAATGATGATTAACCTCGACTGTCCCTAAATCGAATCGACCCAGACCTGATCAGACGAACGGGTCGTCATCCAGAACTCCCCCAAACCAGCTCCATTTCCAAATTAGTTTCACCAGTAGCATAAGGAAACTTAGACGAACACAATGGCACTAACAATTTAACTCGCCGTTACCTGGAAGTCGTCGTCCTCAGCACTGGTTTTCCTCTGAAACTGAGACTCAAGTTCCCGACCAACCTGTCCTCCTCCTCCTTCGATTCTTGCACGGTTGTGCTCGTAGTGGCCCCAGAAGTCTAACACGGCCCTTGGTTTCGATTAACAGGCTCCAAAAATTGAATGAGATTTTTCCCTCCAACTGGTTCCTCCCTGAACAGCACTCGGGTTCTAGGGCCAACACTGGTCGTCCTCACTCAAATCTTGCACCAATGTGATTTTTTCACTCCCAGAAGTCCCCCAGTGTCCTTAGTTTGGTCCCAAAACCCGTAGGAATTGAACCCTGAAATTTCCCCCCAAAAACCCGAAATTGGTTCCTAACGGTTCTCTCAGTCTCAGCCCTTTCAACTGATGCACAAAGACCCCAAATCAATCCTCACTCCATTCCCATACTCAGATAATCGATCAGTGTGGCCAACAGCCCGTGGGAGACCAACTGGGGTCTCTGAAAATGTCTCCCACGCACACAGAAACCATGGCCATTCCTTGCACTCCCGTGCCCTGAATTCTGCCCAAACCGTGCACCAAGGCCACTCAGTCATGCTTCCACTACCTCAATCCACATAAACAAATTGTCTGAGCCATTCCACTAGCCATAAACAATTGCAGGCACAAGACCCCCGGCCGTGCACTCTGTTTTTCACGGTGGTGAACAGTAACCGCCGTGAAATGACCAAAATTCCCCTCTGTGCAATAATTACCAAATTGCCCTCCAACTTCCGTGACCCGTAACTTGGTCATCCGACGTCCGTTTCGCGCGTGCTGCCTGCCATTGTACTCAGGGCGTCGAGACGAACATAACGGTCTTCGAGTCAAATGAATATCAGTTGTCAAACAAAAAGTCAACTTTTCCCCTTAATAACGTCCAATTACGATAATGCCCCTGAACTTCCGAACATCATAACTTTCACCCTGTTCGTCCGAATCGAACGTGCCACCTGTCTATGAACTCGTGACGTCCCGAACTACGTCACGGTCATCGCTCAACGTCCGTTCGACCTCCCAATCAAAAAGTCAACAAATTGACCACACAAATCACAGGGGTAAAACGTCATTTTATTCAATATTTTATAATATTACACTTCCAGAACGTCCGGGGCGTTACATCGAAAACGGAGCTCGTATGAAGAAGTTATGAGTTTGAGAAGTTCAGGGGCAAAATGGTCATTTGTGACCTCAAGGGTAAAATGGTAATTTTGTGTGGATTATGATTAAACGGTGGAAGGATGATTATCACCTCACCTTAAATGCTGATTCAGCCACTATATGAATCATATACCTTATCAAGTGACACATGTCACTTGTTGTTGAAGATTAGTGGCACTTAGGGATTTTAATAAATGGGTATTGTTAACTGATGAACAGTGTTCGACTAAAACCAAACACAGAACAGAGGACGTCTATACTTCTCCTTCCACCTTGATCGATTTCTGTTGCAACAAGAGTAATTGAACAATCAATTGGCTTAAGTGAAGAGTGAAAAACCGAAGAGGAACCAAACAAACCCAGTTAGAACCTTACTGAACCTACCCGAAAATTTACTCAAAATCTTCATTTTAAAATTTGAATTTCTAGACTGTTTCGTTCCAATTTGAAGCGATATTAAGCCTTCTGAGAACCAGGCGACTCGAACCCAATCAACTGGAACAAAAATTGGAGCTGAATTGAGGATGAACAGATTTTGCAACTAGTTCGGAAAATCGAGCTTGAGTTCAGTGACTTAGAGGTAATAACTCATGAAATTGATCTCGATTTCGTGTTTATAATAGTCCTATGATGCTTCTGGTATGAACAATTGAAGGAAACAGGTGATTTTTGGATAGGACCCGAATCCAAACCCGACGGGTGTTCATCTTGAGTCGAGACGTTCTAGGGCTTATTTGATTAAATTGAACTTATAAAACTGTAAATTAGATTGAACTGATATGAATGAATGAAAGAACGGAAAGAATTGAGTTGAAATTGAAGGAAATCGAGTCGGGTCTGATCGCGGGTTGCAGACCCGTTTATCAGAGAAACGGGAGAGGAAGAGACACTGTAGCAGGGCACTGTTCACGGCGCGTGAGGGCGCGTGGCCGGGAATATGAGGAAGGGTCCAACAGCAATTTTGATACTCTCGATGATACGGACCTATTAGCGTTGGTTTCGGGTCAATCGGATGTGAACTGAGAGTAGTTTTGCGTATCCGAAGCGTATAAGTTACGTTTAAATAATATTATTTATTCTGACGATTCAGAAATTCGTACCTAAGATTATATGATACTCTAGTAACCCTATATTACATGTTTGACAGTCCGAAATATTCTCGGGACATCGGACGAGAATGAACAGCTCGATTCCGAACAATCTGGACGGTGTGTGAGTAGGCTTTTGTTTTCTACCCTAAATGCATGCATATATGTTTTAACTGCTTTTAAATGCTTATGATATGATTTAAATCGCTTTGCTATGATTGATGATGTGATATGATGATTTCTGAATTTTGGGAATATTATATTATTTTATATTGCTTTTGGGCACGATTTTCGAGAAAATCATAAAATTGTGATTTTGGGCGATGGCCTGAGATTTGAGATGGCTTTTGACTCGGAATTGAAGTTATGTGATTTCATTGATGCAATTGAATTATAAATGATATGTTAGACATGGATTTATGGAATTTACTTGTGCTTTGGAAATGCTATATTTCGGGCAGAGGCCCTATTGAACTATTGATTTGACTGTGAGATTTAAATGGTTTTGAAATGAGAATATTGACTATTGGTACCATCCTCTGTGATTTGATGATCTCCTCTAGACGTCGTAGATCCTGGAGTAGTCACGATCCACTGCCTGGAGATGAGTAGCTCCGAGGGGAGGCTCAGTCTCAGGAGTGTGAGTTTATGATGATATCCTCCAGACGTCGTTGATCCTGGAGATGATATCACCCCAGACGTCGTTGATCCTGAGGAGGTACTCGGACGTGAGACACCCGAGTTGCACGCGTTGCATTGATATCGTGACGGGTTATTGGATATCGAAATTGGATGTTGAGGATGGTGTTATCATGATTGATTTTGCATTGTATTAGCCGTTTTCTTTTACCTTTGATTTATATAACTCATGTTTTATATGATATGCATGCATGTTTGTGAAAACTGGAGGGTAAGACTATTTTGATAAATGTATTTCTAAACCCTTATTTTCGTCCACTCACACCTTTAATGTTTTTTTGTACCCTCCAGGCCCGTGCACAGGTACTGAGGCTCATATCGAGGCAGAAGAATAAACAGACCGTTGCGTACTCGAGTTCTGACCGCGTAGGACTTTAATCCTTGTTTGTAAATATTTCTTATGCTCTGTAAACCGGTTGACAACTGAGGTAGTCAACGGTCCTAAAGACGTACCTATCCCTGGTCTGACTATGTGTGTTGTTTGTTGTGTTGTGTATATATATATATATATATATATTTGGACTACTTGTGGTATTTTAAAGTCATGGTCAGACGGGAGTAGGATCTTTCACGGTTATTGAGGAATAATCGGGATGGGTCCTGTCATCCCCAGGCTAACCACCGTCACCGGGACTCCCAAATCGGTCTAAATCATATTAGAGGCTTACTAACTACCTTATTAACCTCTCATTGAAGCCCCGTAATTTTATCAAAATTTTGACTATTTTTAAAGTCGATCCTAAACCTTCGGACATCCCGAACTATATAGAAACGATGTCCGATCGACACGAAACCAGTCCCAAAATGTTCGTTACATCGAATATATTATTTCACATGTTGAATTCATCCCCAAAGGACCACTCACGCGCCCCCACGCGTCGCCCAAAGGGGATGCGCGTGAACGACACACACGCAGCACTGTTTATCCCTAACCTTGGGTGAACCGGGTTCGCCTGACTTTGATCGGACCGGACCGGTCTGGACCAGCGTGACCGGTTCAATGTTCCTTCTCTCTCATTTTTGATCCATTTTTTCCCCTTTCAATTCCTATAGATTTCTAACATCATTTCCTATCGATCTAAAACTTCAAAACACGTGAAAAACAAACAAAACCATACCTCCCTTGATCAAACATTGAGCTTGACCTTCAAGCTCAGTTTCCCATCCTTCTAGTCATCCATTTCCTTCGAAATTGATCCCCATCGAGTCGTCCTAGTCCCTAGGCCGCGTTAGAATAAAAAAGAAGTCAAAACAACATCTAAAACTCAAACTTCCAATTTTGAAAACACACAGGTTCTCGGTCCGACCTACCTCCGCCGTGGACCGCCGTGCTCAGCCTCACCGTCACATCGTCCTTGTCACTCTCAGTCTCTCACTAGTCTTTCACACGAACGTATGGATGCAAATATGGTGGTGGGGTTGTTTGTTTGCGTCGTGTGTTTTGAGGGTGAGATGTAAATGGTGGTTGGGTTTTGGAGAAGGAAGTATGAAAATGAAGGATGATGGTTGATGATCAGATGAGGGAGAGATGGATGGTGGAGATGAGAAGGGGAGGTAGAGATGAATGGCTGAGATGAGAAGTGGGTGGGATATATATATATATATATATATTTTAATACAAGTGGCCCAATCACAAATTAGATCCACATTTTAGGGTTGATGACCAATGGGATGAGTGACACTTGTCACTCATCCATGGGTCCCACAATTAACTAATCCCCCAATCAGATTTATTTAATATTTTATTTGGATCTCGAGATGTAATTCCCCGATTTCACTCGCGTGACCATAACTTCTCCGTTCGACGTCCGATTTTGACGTGCCACTTATCTACGAACTCGTGACATCCCGATCTACGTCACGGTCATCGGTCCTTGTACATTTGACTCCCCGAGTCAAAAGTCAACATTTTACCCACGACTAGGGGCAAACGGTCATTTTGCGATGTCCGTTCGATTTCGCTCGACTAATCACCGATTAATCTCACAAATCCTTCATTAGTCACTAATCTAATCCCGGAATTTGGGACGAGTCGTTATAAATTCAATATGTATCCCCTCAATGTTCTCTGAATGCATACTAGATATTCATTTATAACTTCACACCTTTATATAGGCATGAAAAAGTGTGGACACCTTATAGGCAGCACTCGTTCACCTACTTAACCACCCAGTTAATGACACACGTCTGACCCCTTCAACATACAAATAAGTACAAAAGCACAGATGAATATATCATAGAAGTATGCTCTGATTGGCAAGAAAGAAAAATGTGACCGATCAGATGCATCATTCGACGTGCTCTCTTATATTTATGCTCCAATCATCAAATAAGCACAATACGACCGATCAGATGCCTCATTCGAGGTACTCTATCAGATTATTGCTCTGATCAGAAAGTAAGCACAACACAACCAATCAGATGCATCATTCGAGGTACTTTCTCAAATTTATTCACCGATCGGCATGTCAATACAATGTGACCGATCAAGTATATCATTTGAGGTATTCTATCAGATATAAGTTTTGATTCAGCAAGCAAGTACATGTAATGAGACTAATTAGACAAATCATTCAAGGTACTTTCTCAAGTTTATGCTTCAATAGGTAAGCACGTACAATGAGATAGATCTATCGGGTCATTCGAGGTACTCTGTAATATTTATGGTCCAATTGGCAAGGAAGTACAATGTGATCGATCACACGCATCATTCGAGGTACTCTTCCATATTTATGCTTTGATAAGCAAGCAAGGACAATGTGACCGATCAAACACATCATTTGAGGTACTCTTTCAGATTTATACTCTGATTGGTAAGTAAGTACAATGTGATCGATTGGACACATCACTCAAGGCACTCTCTCATATTTATGCTCTAATCGGCAAGCAAGTACAATGTGATTGGTCAAATGCATCATTTGAAGACTCTCTCATGTTTATGCTCTGATTGGTAAGAAAGTACAATGGGACTGATCAGATGCATCATTTGATGCACTCTCTCAGATTTATGCTCCAATCAACAAGAAAGTACAATGCGACTAATCAGACACATCATTCGGTGTCCTATTTCAGACTTATACTCCAATCGGCAAGCAAGTACAATGTAATCAATTAGATGCATCATTCAAGGTACTCTATCACATTTATGCTACGATCGGCAAAGAAAGTACAATGCGACTAATCCGAAGCATCAATGAGGTGATCTCTCAAATTTATGCTCCCATTGGGAAGTAAATATAATACGATCGATTAGACGCACCATTGAAGGTAATCTCTCAAATTGATGCTCTAATCGTGAAGTAAGTACATTGCGACAGATTGGACGCATTATTCAAGGGATAATAGGGACTTGTCTACCAAGGTATATTTCGTCAATCAATAACTTGAGGGACTAGGTGCATACTGACAGGTCCTTCCCCGTAAGACCCCCTCGATTAATGTGAGAGGACATGCTCCCGTCTGACACATCATCGTAAAATGACCAAAATACCCTTGAGAAATAACAGAGTCTTGGAAAGTAATATCGATTATATAAATTGGAAATTTTGGTCAAGTAGAGTTTCGGTACAAAAATGAGCGACCCTTTACAAATAACCTAAGCCTTTCTATTTCTAGGAGAAAATTAATCTCCAAGTAAATAGGAGGTTACAATTTAATTCTAAAAGGAAAAGGTTTTCTAAAAATATAAGAAAACTAATTAAAAACCTTTCATACAAGTAAAATGAGTGAAAATAATAAAACAAAATAAAATAGGATTGAAATCCTAATACAAAATGGAGAATAAGTGTGAAAGCAAGTTGGAATTATCTCGAAGTATGACTAAATCACGGAATAAAGCTTCAGGATGAATTTCAGTGGAAGGCCACTGACAATTGGAAGGTTTTCGGCGGTCAAAGGGAAGTCAACGCACAATAGGTAAGCTGACAGGACCCATCCCAATCCCCCCGGGATTAGTGCGGGATGACCCTGCTCCCGTCTGACACGAAATGTTAGACAAGGGATATTTCTGACCTTTGCCCTCCCGGGCTATCAGAGTACGCCAGGATCCGGAGGAGGCATGTGATATCTCGGTCTCTGCTACAGTCCACATCCGATGTCAACCTGAAGGGCAGTCAAAACATTAAAAACTGTGAGTGGACAAAACAAAAGTTTATAAAAACATTTAATAAGACATTTGTACCCTCCACTAAAAGCATGCATGCATTTGGAAACCATTTATCCAAAACAAACCATATGTGGGACTAAGCCCAAAGCAGATATAAACCAAGGTCGAAAGGACCACAATGACAACGACCATACGGGCCACTGCCCAAATCCATACGGGACTCGGCCCCAAACCATAAAGAAACCAAGTAAACGAGCCACTGCTCAAATCCTGTGCACACCGGTGCACACCACATATCATATATCATATATCCATCACATACATATATATATAAGTCACACAACCAATCCTGTCACGGTATCCAAAGTTACGCGCGTGCTACCCGGGTCTCAATCCGAGTCTTCTCAAAGTCAAGGTCAATGTCCGCAGACCACTGACCCTACCCTAGGTAATAGTAACCATAGCCTTCCTGAGAGTAAGGAACCCAACTGGGGGGTGACTCCACTCAGTCGGTGCTCCGTGACTACTCCGGGGTCCACCCAGGCCAATGACCCTCCCCGGAGGAGATAATGGAAGTAAAGGAAGGTAGATGAACATATATATACATAACATAATATCCATGCCCGGTTCCCCTGAACCGTCATGTACCGTAACAACATAATCAGGGTAACATGCCTGTTCCCATAAACCGTCATGTACCATAATGACCAACAAGGGTTCATGCCGGTTCCCATAAACCGTCATGAACCACAATGACCTTTCCAGAGTTCATGCCGGTTCCCATAAACCGTCATGAACTTGGAAATCTATCTAGGGTCCCTGACCCGAAATCATAAACCGTAAAGTGACTGGGTCTCGTGCCCGAACATAGGACATCAGTTAGGCACCGTGCCCGGAATCTGAGGTCATATGCCTGAGACAAAACCAAATGGGTCTCATACCCGAATTTATCCTTTTGAAATCCAAATCCAGTTCATTTAAATCAATAAAGAAATACAGACCCGTATAAGCACCGTATAAGGCCGAAACTTCGAAATACGTGCTTATACGTAACCACATACAAATGCACCCATGGCATTACAAACAAGCATTTAAAACATATAATAAACATTTATGCATGCACCAATTTAGAAAACAAGGTCCACTCACAGACCGTCCGAGCTGCCGCCTCGATTTGGGCGCCATACGGCTCTCCGAGCCGATCACCGTCACCGGGACTCCCAAACCTGTCCAAATCGTAATAGAAGGTTACTAACTACTTAGTTAACCTCCTACCAAAGCCCCGTAATTTTCCCGTATTTTAACTATTTTTAAAACCGAACCTAAACCTTCCGATGCCCCGAAATATATCGAGACGGTGTCCGATTGACACGAAACCAGTCCCAAAATGTTCGTTACATCGAATAGATGATTTCGTATGTTGGAACCTTCCCCAGATTCCCTGCCACGCGCCCTCACGCGCTGCCTGAAGTGGCTGCGCGTGGGCTTCACGCGCCGCTACAGTACCTACTGACGTCATCTGACAGTTGTCAGGTCTGACATGTCAGACTCTGACAGGTGCCACGTGTCAAGCTCCCATTGGTCCACGTCACTGTGCTGTCAGTGCCACGTGGCAGTCTGACATGTGCCACGTGTCATCACGGCACTAGTCCACGTCAGTGCCACGTGTCAGCCCCTGATTGGGCCACGTCACTAACATGTCAGTGCTGATTGTGCACTGACATGTGACACGTGTCGGATGATGAGTGGTCCACGTCACCTGACAATCTGACAGGTGCCACGTCATCATGCCACGTCACCACCTTCAACCACTCGACGGGTCGACCCGAACCCTGCAACCGGGTCGCCGTGACCCGCGACTTGATCCGGCCGGTTCTCCGCCGTCCAGCCACCAAAATCGTTCCCGTTTGTCCCATTCTCTTTGTCTCTCCCTAACCTAGAGTTCTAGGACCTTAGAATGGAAGGGAAACATCAAAAACTAACCCTTCAAGATTGGCTATGGCGGGTGAGTTTTCCCAAGCCGTTCACGGCCGTTCCAGGCCACCCCAAGCCCCAAAACCAATCCTACTGACCTCCTAGGACTACCAGCAACCTAACCCAATCCTTGGAATCAGCTAAAAACCATTAAAACACAATTTCAAATTTTTGAAGTTTTCTTACCTCACGGGTTCGGCTCCGCCGTGTCCTCCACCGCCTGCCACCGTCCAGCCTCTCAGCCCTCCGCCTCTCACACTCCTCACGATCATATTATCTCCTAGGGAATGGTGGTATGTGTGTGTGCTGCTTGGAGAAAAATGAAGAAAATGGTGAAGGGGGGGTTTCGGGTTTTAGGAAAAACAAAGAAGAATGAAGTGATGATGAAGATGGTGAAGGATGAAGGATGAAGGCTGATCGGATGTGAGGGAGATGGGATGGAGGGTGTGGATTTAAAAATGAATTTGGAATGGATGGTTAGGATTAATGGTTGTTAGGTTTAATTATAAAATAATTAAAATAATAATATTTTATTATATAGATCCACCAATTGGGGGAGTTAGCCAATAGGATGAGTGACACTTGTCACTCATCCATGGGACCCACTAAAATATTTGTCCAATCAGATTTCGCCAAATCATCCCCGTCTCGAAGTTCGTGCATAGTGAAATCGAACTTCTGTGACCCATAACTCTCTCGTTCGAAGTCCGATTTCAGTGTGCCGCCTGTCTATGGATTCGTATCGTCCTTATCTACGTAACGGTCTTCGGCCCTCGGCCATCGGACCTCCCGGTCAAAAAGTCAACATTTGACCCCCATTTAACTAAAATTACCAAAATGACCCTAAACTTCCGAACGTCGGAATTGAACGTGCCACCTGTCTATGAACTCGTGACGTCACGAACTACGTCACGGTCATCGGTCAAAGTACATTTGACCGCCCGAACGAAAAGTCAACGTTTTGCCACCACTAGGGGCAAAACGGTCATTTCGCATCGTTCGTCCGATTTCGCTCTACTAATCTAATCTAGGAATTCGGGACGGGTCGTTACATAAGCTGGAATCCAATTTGGTAGACGCGTGCTGAATATAGCTTCAGGATTCAGGAAGAGCACGCCAAAAATGTTTCTGGGCTATCCTTGTGGATTCGGTAGGCCCCTATCAAATTCCTTCAAGAATTTTGATGGCTTCCTTTTATTCAATCATAACTTCTTCAATATAACTCTGATTGAGGTAATTCTTTCGCCTAAATTCTCATAATTCCGAGCTTAATTCAAATCTGCACATTTCTCACAAAATATATTATTTTATCTTATTGTTTGGCATTTAAACATTAAATGATAAGCATAAAGGTATAAAATGATGTTTAATTCAAGGCTTATCACAAATTTTGACCTAAGTCCAAAAAATTCATGATTGTTTGTTAATTACGGACCTGGGAAAAAAAAGGAGAATGATATCTTTGATGAGTTGAGGCTTGCCGAAAATGACAAATAATTGTTTAGTTGTTGGTCACAGCATGAAGAGCTCATTTGGTATGTAGATGGTGATAAAGGTCTCGGACCACTTTCTTGTGTCTCTTGAATTATAGTCAAGATAAAGAAATATAAATAACTTCTCCCCTAGCAAAAGATAGAAATAGTTAAATGAGGAAATCAATTGCTACAAGTAATTGACTTTGACATGGGTATTTCCAAATGAGCTGTAAAGCAAAATGGCAAAAGTAAAAAGGAAAACGAAGGATTCTTATCTTTACAGTAAGAGGGGGAAGAGAAGTCAATTCTCTGTAAAAGGAACAAAATTAAAAAATTTGAGGTGCACTAAGAGGAATAAGTTATGGATACTTGTTCATTATAGCGTAAAGACATCTTCCCCGGACGCATGACGATAAAAGTTTGAGGTCTTATTGTGTTTCTTGGATTATGGTTAAGGCAGAAGAGAAAATATGTGGGAATAATCGACAAAGGTAAGGACGTTGAAATGTTTGTCAAGAGTACACCCAGATGTTGCAAAGATTTGCCTGTGGTCATTTCCAAGATCAGCACATGCTCTCTCTAAGTATGGAAGGTCTCTAACAAATCAAGACAAGAAGCATTAATTATTGTTAAAGGTCCTTATCACTTTGGTCCTTATAACTTTGATGCAACAAGGCTTGTTTCCATATGTCAACGTGCACACTCTCATGAAATAAAAGGCATGTTATTAAGCCGTCACATCTGCAAGAAGAATTAGAAGAAGGCAAAGTCAAAATTTTCTGTCATGTGAGGGCATCAAGAGCAGACTCTTGCTCCTCCAAAGTCCAAGCTGCACTTTTTAATCAAGGCCGATGGTGTTTCCACCTAAAAAGTGCATACGTCGTTCGTCCACTTAAAGAAAAAATATCAAAGTTTGGCTTAATTGGTGTGCTTTATCAAGTACCAATTAATTCATAAACTCCATTCATCATCTTATTTACCCATAAAAAAAAAATCCCATACTGAACTACGTTGATTTGATTTTTGTGAAGGATTCGTAATCAATTTAGAATCAAATGTAAATACAACTGAAGTCCAAACAGAATCCTTAATTTAATTACCCTAACCAAATTCGCTTCAAACTTTTTGTTTCTAAATTCAATTCAAATACCACCACGACCAAATAAGCCTCAAATACCCTAATCAAATGTGGATGCAACTACGATCTCAAATAAATTTCATACTTTTGTTGAGCGGAATACCTGGTGCATTTCCAACCAAATTCTCCCAAACATATATCCAAACACATCCATTCCAAATTCTTCTTTTTGAGTCATTTACTCATTAAAAAATCCTAGAGCTACGAGTGGCTTGATTTTGGTGATGGCTACGTAGGCAGCCTAAAGTTCAACTTAGATGCAACTGCAAAATTTAAAAACACACCATATCATTTTATTATTTCCTTTGAAGTTAGAATCAAAGGGTTTCTTCTGACGACAATGAAGTATAATTAAGAGATAATTATATTTTGGATGGGTCGTACTTTAACATAATAAAAACCTCTATTGCTTAGGCATTGATGATGGAATTATGTTGTGAACAAAATTTTCCCCAACACTATTTATAAAATAAATGCGTTTAGCCGTTTATATACTCTTTGAGCTTTTATATATATATGTTAATTAATTAATGTCAATATTATTATTTTGGTAACTTAATTACTTTTTACGTCTTATCAAAGTTATGTAAGTTGCATAACCGATATTTATTTATTATTGATAAGTCAGAAACTTTTTTTTTTTTTTTTTTTTTCTGTTGGTAAAAAGCCCATGAAAGAACTTTTAATATAAGAGCCTTCAAAAATAGTTTTACCGCCATATACGCTTTCAGCGACCGTGAGTTTACAAATTGACAAATTGCAAAATTCCCACGATAAAGTAACAATTCATAGCTCACCAAGGCATCCAAAACTTTCATAAATTTAAGAATCGCCCTTAATTTCAAACATTTCAGTCCCTAACCCAATCCCAGGTCCAAAATTACCATATTCCCCCATTTCTTTGCCACTTTCACCTTTTCGACCCCCGCCTTTCCCTTCTGTGGCCGCCAACCAAGTCCCCATCGCGTTTCTGCTTTCAACCTCCCTCTCTCTCCAAAATTCCCCAATACGTGTGCGATCAAATCGTTCTCTCTGCTGTTCGATCTAAACCGCGCCTTAAAACCCCTAGATTTTTCTCTTTGGTCCGCTTATTCAATCTGTTCTAGCGGGATTAGGGCTTTTTATGGAGAGGATCATCGCAGAGAAGTTCAAATTAGGTCGCAAAATTGGGAGCGGCTCGTTTGGCGAATTATACCTTGGTCTGTGAATAATTGGATTGGCTTTGCTTATTTTTTTGTACAATTTGTTATAATAGTTCATCCTCGTCATAATCATCCTTGTTATGGTGCTGATTAATATTTTCTTTTGGGTGTTTCAGCCACTCATATTGAGACTGGTGAGAATTTGGCCGCCAAGATTGTAAGTCTTGATCCAACCCTCTTCAAGTTTCATATTTTATCGAATTGTGGGTGTTTGTTTCCCTGGAATATAATTTCCACAAACAATTGGGTTTTTATTGTTTTTGAGCTGATCAATTAGGGTTATTGTCATTGTCAGTGGAATCTTGTTTTAGAATTATTTTCTATGTATTTATTGTGCATGCATGTGAGCGCGTGTTAGGAACATATCAATGGATCATAGTTTTAAGAGATTCCTTTTTGTATTCACTTGAACCCATTATAAGAATTGATAAGTTTGATGTAATAATATTGTCGATTTCTATCATAGAAATGAAAATTGGGTTTAGAATGGATATGGGTTTTTCTTGGGGATTTATATTGTTCTGAAGTTCCCTGTTCTCAGTTGGGTGATGAATAGCATGATGTAGTAATGATTGTAATTTTTCCATTGGCAGGAAAATAACAAGACAAAACATCCGCAGCTTCTGTATGAGGCCAAGCTTTATAAAATTCTATATGGAGGAAGTAAGGGTTGAATTGCAGTAGTGCTGTTTCTGAACTATGTTCAAGCTATTATCTTGCATTTTGTTTTCAATATGAATAATGACTTGGGTTTGTGAATTTTCAGCTGGTATTGCAAACATAAAATGGGCGGGATTTGATAGGGATGATAATGTCCTCGTTATTGATTTGCTTGGACCGAGTCTTGAAGACCTCTTTGTGTACTGTGGGAGGAGGTTGTCACTGAAGACCATCTTAATGTTGGCCGATCAGATGGTAATTTGCAATAATCTCTTTGTTGGCGTGTAACTTGTAAAGCATATATTTAGTTGTTACTTGTTAGAAAGCGGTTTCTTTTGCGGCATTGTTATGTTCCTTTGGTTCAGTTTTTTGGCTATTTTTCATAAACCCTCAGCAGGTTTTTTCTTCAGTTGCAAACTTGCAATTGAAAAGGGACGCATTTTTAATTAATGGCTTGAGAATTTTTTCTGTTTTAGATTATGCAATGACTAAGTGCTAAACTTTATGGATATTTTCATAAATTCTCAGCAGGTTTTTTTTTTTTTTTTTTTTTTTTTTTTTTTTTTCAGTTGCAAACTTGCAATTGAAAAGGGGCGCATTCTTAAATAATGAACTTGAGACCTTATTTCCTTTTAGATTATGTAATTATTAAGTGCTAAAATTTGTGTATAGCAGTAACTTTGATTGTTTTATAATTTTTCAGATTACAAGAATAGAATATGTTCATTCTAAAGGCTTTTTGCATAGAGACGTCAAACCAGACAATTTCCTTATGGGTCTTGGCAGGAAAGCAAATCAGGTAATGTTAATGCCCATTGACAGCTAACTTGCAGGAGCAATAATTCTTTTACAATTCCTCTATTTATTTATATTTTACCCATTGCTGAAACTCTTCCGTCAGGTTTACGTTATTGATTTTGGGCTTGCGAAAAGATTTCGGGACCAAACCACACACCGTCATATTCAATACAGGTAAATTCAACTTGTCTGTTCTTAAATCTGGTGGGACTTTTTGTTTCATGAATGCTCTTCCTGTCTCTAGACTTTTTGTCTCTAGAAGGGGCTCTTCGTGTTCTAGAGTGTATTTTCAGCTTTCAGCTTTGTTCTTTATAATTATATGCTTCAGGTACATGTGAGTCCGCCCATCTGGTATACCGCAGATTATATATGTGGACTCATATATCCATTAAGCCTATAATCTTTGATTATGCTAATGTTTATCTTTTTCTGGATATTTGCCTGAAATTTAATTGTAAGCTGGAAATTTATTTGTTTACATAATGAGATACAATTTTTATGGGTTTTTTTTTAACCTTTTTATTCATCTTTATATCTATAGCTTGTAGAAAAAGAAAAATTTCAAGAGGTCCAACTAAGAATTAAATTATTTTTACACATTTAAAAGATTTATGAATGTTTTCTGCATTTAATACTTATCAATTGAAAAAAAAAATGGAAAGCAAAGCGGACTTTGAATTTTCTATTTACAAAATTTGGAGTTTTCTTCGTTCCTTGTTTATTCAATACCTGGGTCATGGTTGACTAAATTTTCCTGTTTCCTTGACAAAATCATACAGAGAAAACAAAAGCTTAACTGGAACTGCACGCTATGCTAGTTGCAATACCCATTTGGGAATCGGTAAGTAGATGGGTATTTGCTTAGTTCTGTTTCAAAAGCTTGGATAGCTGTTTCCTCATTTTGTGGGTTCATTTTTTTTAGATCAGAGTCGCCGGGATGATTTGGAGTCACTTGGTTATGTTCTTCTGTACTTCTTAAGAGGAAGGTATGTCAGGAAGTCAAATAACCTTTCTGAATAGAATTTTGTAGTTTGAATGATTTTCCACTCCTCTCAGGATTTTATGCCAATTAGATTTTTTTCCTGTGAACCTTGTGTGGGTTATTACATTTTTAGTTTTTGTGACCAGCTCAATTTACACAATATTTTGACCGGATGACTGGGCACTAATATATTACTTTTTGGACTTACTGACCTTTTGTTTCTGCATTTAGCCTTCCTTGGCAGGGTCTAAAAGCTGCAACAAAGAAGCAAAAATATGATAAGATTTGTGAGAAGAAATTATCAACTCCCATTGAGGTATGTGTCACATCCTTTATATAGGGTGATTATTGTTAATTTTTTCCCCTTTATTTGTATTCTGTGTAAAAATGAACTCATGTCACTTTCCTTTTCAAGGTCCTGTGTAAGTCACATCCTGTGGAGTTTGCATCCTACTTCCATTATTGTCACTCATTGACATTTGATCAACGCCCCGATTATGCATTCTTGAAGCGCCTCTTTCGTGACTTGTTCAGACGTGAAGGTAAGAAATTCAGTTCACTATTTATCCTGCTGCAGTTAATTATTTGTTAGAAATGGAACCCACATTGTCTGGCATGTTGATGTTTTTCTTAATGAACTTTCTTGCATGGAAAACATTGATAATTTAATTTGATTCTGTATGTAAAATTATTAAAGTATCTCTCTAGGTGTATTTTGTGCTGGCAGTCTTTGTTTATTGGTGTTTAAAAATAAAGTTCCCATATTTTTCAGGATACGAGTTTGATTATGTATTTGACTGGACGATTCTAAAATACCATCAAGCACAACAGACAAGGACTCAGGGTCAATCATCTGTTAGTGTTTTCATGACACTTTCATTACTATCTCCTATTAATTGCTTCTGGAATTATGTACCTATTATTTCTCAAGTCTTTTATATGTAAGTATTGATACACAATCTTACATTTTCAATTTTGCTTCTTCTAAATTTATCTCAGAATCTGCAGCCAGCTATGGCGACCCACAGTCGAGAAATGGCTACCAGTCGAGCAGTGCCTATGGATGCAACGAGGCTCAAAGGTAAGGTCCAATACTGCAGTTTGCAGTTCATGTCCTTGGTGGTTATTAGACCCAAAAATTGATGAGATTTGGTATTGCTTGATAGTCAAGAGCCTGTTTATAAATAACATATTGGTTTACCAACTATTTTTAAGGTCTAAGGTTTTATATGGATTTCAGTAGGTAATGACGCATCTAAACCAGCTGAAGTCACAGATTGTAAGCGCTCAAGTAATCATCCAGATGTTCATATGCAATTTAGGTCATCAACAGCCCAGAATTTGGATGCTAATGATCCTGTTGGGAAACATGTATGTAACTTGTAGTGTAAATCGGATTATGAGTTGTCTCTTCATTTATCTCCTCTCCACCTTATCAAGTATTTCCTTTGTCAATGTAAATCATGAAATCTTTGTAATTGTTGTAGAATGTGACTAATGCTCGGATGCCATCTACATTTGCTCTGAGGAGGAATATTCCACAAGCAGAGGGACTGGCTGAAAACTCAAAGAAAGTTCAGGGAGTTGTGAATCAAAATGGACCTTCAAGCAGTTGGATGCCATCTCTAAACCAACTTTCTTCAGCAAAGTAATATAAGTAAGGATTTTTCGTTGTCTGAAATTGTCTCTTATAAGCTTTACACTCGTGTGTATCAAAAGGAATATAATTTCTCTACATTAGCTCAATTGTTACAAGCTATTCAGCACTGGTTTATTTCTTCAGCTACAGATCTGAAGGAGATTTACTCAGAGCATGCATCTTTCTGTAGCAAATGGCATGAAGTTTCAATTGCTTGCTTTCTTCCATGTCAGATGGCATGATGCATGTGAAAAATGTGACTGGCAGAACATGACGCACTGGATGTTGGACCTCACCTCCAAAGCATGGAGTTTTCACGTTCATAGGTGGCAAAATGACTGAGCCCATATCATGTTGTGTGGATGATGTGTAAAGTGTAGTTTTCCATTTTTCTGATAATAGATAATAAATTATTTTTGGTGTTTGGTTGTTTTGACCATGTATTTCATTCAATTCAGGATTGAGTTGCTTTCTGTTCTTATTGCTGTATCTTTTTCGGATCAAAGCCCTGGCTGTTCACCTGGATCAGTTTGAACCTAGTTACTCCAGAATCTGGAAAAGTGTAAACTATTATTTCAGGTATCGACTATATTTGATCTCTTCTGTAGGCGTTTCTGTACGGAATGTCCCTCATTTATGGCGTTTTTTGTTTGATTTGTACGTAAATGCTCATTAATTTTATTTTTCTTTGCTTCAGATATGTTGATAGGAGATGGGTTATAGAGGATGAAGGGGAGAACTTCATGGGGCATCTTGATCTCAATTGAAGAGGGTATTAGAGATCCTTCTTTCAGTCGTTAAATTCTTCCTAGTTTTGTATTTAGAAACTTTAATAGCCAGTCCATAATCTGAAGCAGGGCTGGACTTGGTTGATGCTAATTTTGTTTCTATATTTAGTGCCAGTTAGCCAACCCCAATCATAGCTATGATGCATTTCTCCATCCATTTTACTGAGCTTTGTGCTTGGTCCAGTCGAATCGCCCATAAGTCTCTTGACTCATGCATAAGCGACTGTTCTTAGCATTTCTTATTTATTGATAGCTGCTTTGACTTTTATAGGTTGGAAATTGCGAGTATCAACCTCGTTAAGCTCAGAGGTTAGGAGCGATTTGAGTTATGCTAATCAAGGGTTACCATAAACCAATGGATGTTGGGAGTGGGAGTGGGTCCTCGGAATTTTCAGTGCTCACTCTCTCGTCCACGACATGATTAGGGCTCAAAGCAATGATGAAAGTTCTACCATAAACCCATGTCCTCTTCTGGGTGCGTGGGTCTTGAAACTAGTAACTTATACCACCACTACCGTGGTGCTTGCCGCCAATTTATTTTTTTCCAACTACTTTAGTTCTCTATCTTTTTGACTAAATTTTTTCTTTCTTGAAACGTTATTGCCACTTTAAAAACGTCAATCTCTGATTTTAAGGTGTTATTACCAGTACCATGGTGTTTTTTTTTATACAATTAGCTGAAGGACGTTACTACAATTTAGAGCAATAAGCGATATCCCAGGGAAAACCCATCAACCCACGCGGGCATCGTAAGAGCTTTTTGGTTCTTTGTTTTTGTTCTGATTCCTGTGGTAGTTATGAATAGGGAAAGCAACTGAAAAGAGATCAGCTTTCGACACAGGTTACTTTAAACCATAATGTGGGGGACACATTTACTTTGCCCCTTATCAATAATGATCATACTTGTCACTTAAACTAAGGTAGCCCTGAATAAGCACTCACAAAACAATAGATTTAAGCCATTTAAAAAAATTCTTCCATAATTTCATGATTATAGGTTCCGTACCGTGGGCGAATCAAACGTAGCCAACTCTACCGATTGATTGTCACATTTTTACAATGAATTACAACCTCCTTGTGTTGTAACACGTGTGTAGTAACTAGTAAGGTTGGTTAAAAGTTAAAACTACCGTGTAATTCGATTATATCATAATATTCACTAAACAAGAGGAATGCACCAGACACAGAAGGGCCCCTGGGATTCAAACTTTAGACTTTGATATTGGTGACAAAAGAGGCCTAGCGATGATGAACAAGGCCGCTGAAAAAATGGAGCCTTTATCTATTTATGCATAAAAAGCACACAAGTCAGCAAAAGAAAAGCAACATCAATGAAGATGACGACACAAGATGAATATTCTCTGAATTCAAATTTATACTATGCCCAATTTCTCTGAAAGGAAAAGAGTTTGTATTACTCGCTCTCATTTTTATTAGAAATGAGATACATAATGTTGCTCGTTATTATATATTATTATTATTAACACTTAAGATTTTCGTCAATAAAGAAACATGCTACTTGCTTGTGCAACCCATGTTAAATAGGTTGTGCATAGTAGCCTCTTCTTCACCCTCATCTTCTTTCTTTCTGATGAGTCTTGCCTGACATTAGGCTTCAAAAGTAAGAAATAAGAAAAACAAAAAAAATATTTGGATGCAAATTTTGATGACAAGTGAAGACTTCACTTTGTGAGCTAACTCTTTCGCTTTGTGTATGTTTTGGCGTTTTAGTGAGCTCTTGCGGTTTGAAATGCTCAGCACATGGAGGAGGAGGAGGTGGAGGGCTAGAGAACATAGATGAAAATGGTGGCATTATGAGCGGGCTAGGAGGGCCTTCCGCCCCCCCGCCCGAAACTCCGACAGAGTCCATGGAGTTTCTGGCCAGGTCATGGAGTCTCTCAGCCATGGAGATCTCCAAGGCTCTTTCCAACACTCATCATGTTGTTGGTTCTAAAAATCTTGACAAGCAGGCATTCACTTCTGATGTGGAGATTGAATCACAAGGAGCAAGTTCCATGCGTGTAAGAGAATCTGTAAGTTAAATCTCTACTTAACATGTTGAATAATAATATTAACGA
Source organism: Prinsepia uniflora (assembly GCA_032719365.1). Lineage (NCBI taxonomy): Eukaryota > Viridiplantae > Streptophyta > Magnoliopsida > Rosales > Rosaceae > Prinsepia > Prinsepia uniflora. Next base: position 30,125,900 of record CM064861.1, on the reverse strand, counting down.
AAATGATCGTTTAGTCTAGTGACATTCAATCTTTTCAAGGTTATTACGTTTTAATGGAAGGTTATATATTTTTTCTGTTTTGTGTTTGTTTTTTATTCTACGATTTCTACTTCAGCAGCTAGCTAGTGGCGGTAGCCCTCCAAGTTCACCAAGAGACAGTGAAGAAATGAAGGTACTCTTTTCTCAAATTCTGAGTCTTTTGTTAAAGGTTGGTCTTTCGGATTTTTCTAGCCCGATTCAATTATAGAAGAGCTAAAGTAATGAGTTATGATTACGATAGATCACCATGGATCCTGATTTTGATTCCTTTGTAATATAACTAAAGTGCAATATATTTAGGCGTTGTCAATTTGTCATCACCATCATGTTTTGTGTGCACGAGCTCATGAGCTTAATTTTTAAACAAGTCTATAATTGCTGTATCAAATCTTTTGTCATTAATGCTCGATTACAAAAAGCTTCTTTTTCCCATAAAATATATACACCCAAGCACGATCTCAGACTCGAAGCAAGAAAATTTTACTGTTTTATAGCTGGTTAATATGTGCAGGAGTTATTCTTACTGCATCAAGCACTCCATCCAGATTTCCTTTCCAATCAACCGCAATTGCTCAATAATGGGGTATTTTCAATTTTCACCATTCAGCCTCATCATGCACTAGAAATTCCTCAACATCACCGTAATTTTCCAAAAAAACTTCATTTTTTTTTCTCTGCAGCTATACAAGAGTATTTTGAAAGGTAAAACAATGGGAAGATGGTTAAAAGATCAGAAGGAGAGGAAGAAGCAGGAAATCAGAACGCAAAATGCGCAGCTGCATGCGGCGGTTTCTGTGGCTGGGGTTGCTGCTGCTGTCGCAGCAGTTGCAGCTTCAACTGCATTGCCTGAAACATCATCTGTCCACCAGAAAATACCACTATCCGAATTGAGGACTGAAACATCAACTGCATTAGCATCTGCAGCGGCTCTAGTAGCTTCACGCTGCATCGAGATTGCAGAGGAAATGGGAGCAGATCATGATCATATTGTATCAGTTGTACATTCTGCAGTAAATGCAAGGACAAATGGAGATATCATGACCTTAACTGCTGGAGCAGCCACAGGTATCACTAAGCCCCTACAAGAACACGTAATAAATTCCATTGTATCACTTGAAAAGAAAAAAACTCAAAAATGCAGTCTAAACAATTTCCAAAACAAATATCAATCAAGAAAAAAGAACTCCATACACAGACCAACTCGGAAATCTATAAAGCTAAGCACAAATAGTATAAAACATATTGACACCAGTTAAACTTGATTGAATTCGTTAAAGCAGTTTCTGTTGAATGAGTTACAGCTTTACGAGGAGCTGCTACACTTAAGGTAAGGCTGCAAAAGGAGTACGGAGGCACGAACGTTGTTCTAGCTGAGGAAATATGTGAAGGAAAAGAAACAAATGCAGCACTGAACTTTATCTCAAGAGGAGGAGAACTTCTCAAACGAACGAGGAAAGGTAAATTAGTAAGATAAATTACTAAGATAAATTCATGCAGAAATAATGAACTTAGCTAACTGGCTAATGTGAAAGTCACTATGGTGTAACTTTGAAATGTGAATGCAGGTGCTCTTCACTGGAAGCGAGTTTCTTTCAACATTAATGCAAACGGGCAGGTAAAACAAGGAAAAGGTTACGGTTATTTATAGGCTACCAAAATATCGATATGGTTTTACAATACCTATTCAAAATGAATGATAACAGGTTGTAGCCAAAATGAAAAGCAAGCACATGGCGGGAACATTTACAAAGAAGAAGAAATGTAAGAAAGTTCTCATACCAAAGCATATATTTTAATTTTGACTCATGTCCCTGTCGATAAAGCCTTGCCATGATTTTGCATGCAGTTGTAGTCTCTGGAGTCTACTGTAACATCCCGACCTGGCCCGGAAGAGAGAGGGAAGATGGCAGCAAAGCAAGGGCATACTTCGGGATAAAAACAGCCAAAAGGGTTATAGAATTTGAATGCAAGAGTAAAGGTGACAAACAAATGTGGACTGATGGGATCCATCACATGCTGAATATCATGCCAACATAGAACAATTCAAAGAAATGTTAAAATTTGGATTGATGTAAAACTGAATCTTTAACCTTTTCACAATAATCGATGTGCAGCTACTATCTTGAACTATTAGATCTACAAATTGGCGGGTAAGGATGGCAATTATAACAACTGTTACAGTCTTATACAAAGTGATGTATATACAAATTTGGTTTGGGTATGTAATATCTCGGGATGCTTCAAGATAAACAGAATTGGCAGGTTAGAATAATTTACAATCAAAACTGTTACAAATCTTCATGGACTCCATTAATATTTGGTGATGCTTTTACTCATTCTAATTCCTTCAGAAAATCAACATTATCAACAAAAACCTGCAGGATGATGAAGGCAGGAAAATTGAATTACGCAGATTTCATGCATAAAAGATACAAAATATTGCATAACAACTCCAATGTATTATTCAAACATCAAAGGTAGAGGAACCCAACAAAGAAACTAGTAGAAGGAAATGCAAGTCAATCAAATATCACTTATGGAAAGCACAGGTCATACCGATTTCCAGCCATCAGGATCTGTGCAAATAGTTATCTTTGTGTTGATACCTGGCAAGGGACCAGGTTCAAGAATAATCTTCCCTCCGCTGAGTTTGATTGCTTCTGCGCTCTTATAAACATCATTAGTTCCTATTGCGATCTGTTAAAAGGTGGTATAATAACAGAGTGGTGAACAAAATTTGTTTAGTTAATGTACAGTTCTTCTAATAGCAAAATGTGTTGTAAGAAAAGGCATAGCATATACCTGTGCATAACCATTTCCTTTGTCGTAATCTGTGATCCCATAGTTATACGTAAGTTCAAGCACTGGACTTTTATCTTCAGGACCAAAGCCCAACATGGCTACTGTATACTAACAAAAAGGCAGAACAAAATATCAGATAGAGTAATTATATGATCAGGTAGTAATTATATGGGCAATACAAAACCGCCAGAGGAACCAGTTTCAACTAAACAAAAGATGTGTATGGGATATACCTTCCTGCACAGCTACCCATATACCTAAATCCAGGGAGCAAGAAGCAATGGGCAAATAATGAGCAAACAAATTACAAAAATGACATTCAATACAATGGTAGACCTACTCATCATTCATCAAGATCAACAAGCCAATAACTCCTAGACAAACAGCCACATAACCGAAAATTCAGCAATAGCATCGGTCATAATGTCTGATTATCATACATACCAGGGAAGCTATCAGTGAGTAAGTGTGAAGTTACCTTGTACTCAGGGCTATCTCTTCTACGGACAAGTTCCATTCCGAAAGCCTTCAAGTTAACGAAACAAAATGGTAAAAGCTTCAGGAAGCTTACATCAATAAAAGCCTAACCAGAAACAAATATTTTTTAGGTTTAATAATACAAGGCCATTTAAAGTTGCTCACCTTCTTATAAAAGTCAATAGCACGGTCAAGATCACCAACATGAAGCATCACTTGACAGAAGGGCTCAGGTGAAGGCCCTCCCTCCAAAAGCTCAAATGTATAGCCATCAGGATCTTCAATATAGGCAGCTTTAGTACTGCCCCCTTTAGCAGGACCAGGTTCCCCAGTAACTTTCCCTCCCTTTGCCTTTATAAGTTCCACGGCTTTGGTGACCTACAGAAAATTGTATAACTGAAGTAAGTTCCCAAATCATGGCTTATAAATACATTATGGACAAGAAGTAAAGGTTAGAGATATTGCTCCAAAATCTTCGTAGGGCTTGGATGTTAAAAAAAAACAAAGTTAGATATGGATGTAAAGCTGTTTGTAAAATGCTACTTTAATTTCTGCAACAAGTAACAGCAGTTTCTTATCATACACTCTTATTCTTTGAATGAGTGAATCAACAAAATGTTACTCCCCTTCTCTGTATCTTCAAAGACAGAAGTACAAATCACAGGAAAAACCCAAAAACAGAAGCAGAAGAGCAAATACTTACATATAAATTTGAAGGGTAAGCTTTCGGTAGAAAATCGGAAAGCGTCGCATAATACTCTTTCCAATATTTCCATAGGAAGCATGATATTATTCAATTTTTTAATTATGCAATCGGGCATGTTCTCATGCAAAACAAATTGACTCATAAATATCATGCGGGTTAAAAGTAAAAGCTGAGAAGAATATTGCTTATTTGTTTCATATTTCACTAGAAAGACAGTGGAATCAAAATTTAAAGCAAGAAAAAGGAAGTACATTTAAAAAGCAGTTTGGTACAAGACAAAATCCACATCAATATTCGGAAAGAAAAACTTACATCTTCGACTGCAATACCGAAATGGCCAAAACCAGTCCCGATGTGGTACTTGTCCACTCCATAATCTACCAGCAAAATATAATACCATTTTCACAATAATAAAAGAAAATGTAAAGCATACGAAATCCTTCTATTATAAAGCAAAATACACTCTAGTTTTTATATAGTTACGTGAAAATGACTTACTGTATGCAAGTTCAACAACAAAATTGGAATCTTCTGGCCCATATCCGAGAAAAGCATTTGAATATCGTTCCTCTGGTATGTCACGTTTTCTTAACACCTTCATCCCCAAACATTCAGTATAGAATCTGCATCTCAAGAGAATAATAAGCCATCTCTATCAATTATGAATTATTGAAGCAATAATTCTTCTACCATATAGACACGTACTTTATAGTCTTGTCCAAGTCCCCAACACGATAGACAACATGAAGCATTCTCCGGTTGTCATTTTTAACCCAATCCAGTGCATTTTCCTTGGTGATAGCGGTGCCTACTTCTGCCAAATTTGCAACTAGGGGAGCCTCAATAGGCTTTGCCTCTCCTCTCAGCAACTCCGATGCTTTTGCACCTAATAGTTGCGACTGAGGTAGAGCTGCAGAACCACCCCAATCCACAAGCGTAGAACATAATAAATCAGAATATTTGATTTGGATCAATCAAAATTTTAAGTTAACTAAACTGAGTGCCAACAACATGCTTTTCATGATGTTATATGTTAAGATCATTTTTTTTTTTCACAGGAACTTATGTGAATGTTGTATCTCTGCATTGCAGAAAGAAACCAAAATTTGCATAACCCGTACAATTTGAAGTTTCTTAATCTCTCTCTTCACAAAAACCACATTTCAAACCATACATTGACAAGAAAAAAAGAACCAAATTGAAGCTAAAGGAAACGAAAGATGCCAAGATTTTCCAACTCTTATTAATATATCATACATTTCACATTTGAGTTACAATTTTTATACAGTATAAACCAAAACCGCCCAAAACCTTAAAAGAAAAACATTAAGGATTGATATCAGAAACTCAAAATAAGAACAAACAAAACATGGGTTTTACCAGAGCCGAGCTGAAACAGAGCGAGTCTTCTAGAAGTGGAAGCTGAACTCCGTACATAATAGAACCTCGAGGAAGGTGGTGAAGGAGCAAGAGATGGTCGTAGGATATTCAGAGTGGCCGATAAAGATGACATTGTGGTTATCTTTCTCCACCACCAATCCACCACACTATCTATGTGTATTGTGTGTCTCTCTGTGTTCTTTTGCTGCTTCTACTGTTCGTTATCTGCATGTTGAAGAAATTATGTGTGGGTAATTGGGCATTGCTTGCAATTGCATGTGGTATTTCGGCCTTCTAAAGGGGCCCAATTTTTTCACAGGTCTAGGTTTGGGTTGGGCAGATTTTGGGCTAAGTTCTCTATGAGCTCGTTTGGCACTTAGTGTGTATATACATATATTTTATCCTATTTCTATTTTATTAATTTAAAAATAATTAATTTAAAGTGAATAGATATATAAGTTTGACAAAAAGAAGAATAGATATATAAGGTCTTAATATTTGATTGGTGACTGGCCGGTGAATGATGATCATAGTTTTTCAAGAATGAAATGGGAGGGATTCCAATTATTTGATCAAAGAAAAAGTAGTTCTAAATTCCAATACACAAAAATAATATAATATTATACATGCATGAATGTCTAATGGTCTGAAAATATTACTCTTAGAAATTTAAGAAAAAGCCAAAAGGAGATGTACTATATATGTATATGGAAGAAGAGGGCACAAAATGCACACTCAGAGAATACCATTGATTAGAATATCACAGCACGCCCTTTGTAAACCCTAACAACATCGAATAATATTACATGATGTCTTATAAATTATAACATAAGTGAGTTCAAGTACGAAACTAAAGGATGAAAATGAAATTACGTACCATTCACATTTTTGTGATCTCCTAGCTTTATTGGAATGAATTAATACGTACGGGATCATGCGTCATCATCCATATAATTAAGTTATAAAAACTTTATACAAACATATTGCATGCATGCACTACAAGAGAAGAAGCTTTGTTCGGGCAAGTTTTGTTCGATGGAGGCGTATTTGCCGCTAAAAGAACGTTTGCCCTGCGAAAGAAGGAGGGTTCGCTGGAAAAACTCCACGTGAGAAGCCAGCATCGTTGAGGCGCAAAAAACGAAGGTTTTGCCCGGCGAGCCTTGAGAATTCACTGGGCAAAAATGTTTTAATGGCGAATTTGGCTTCACCGGGTAAACCTTTACATCGACTTAGATTGACGCGTGGAAGAAAATTTTGGCCCCGGCCGGTCATTAAAGTTTGCTGGCGAATTTTTAGTAGGACAAAAGTCTCAATGCATTAAATGTCCTGCATCTGCATTTCTTCTTTGTTTTCCTCTTAACTCTCTCACACCTCTCATTACTCTCTCACACCTCTCATTATCCGCATTTCTTCTTTGTTTTCCTCTTAACTCACTCACACCTCTCATTACTCTCTCACACCTCTCATTATCCGTACATGCCATATGTATTTCTTGCTTTCTGACATTAACTCATGATAAACAAAAAAACAAGCTAACTTATTGCCTCATTGGATCATTTTTGTTTATGTCTGATCCTTGTTGTAAATATAGCATACAATTAATATTGTCGTTGCTGTAGAGCAGCTAGCAGCAACTTAATTATTCAAGTTAGAAGTAGGTATGGCGAAAATAGCGTTGGGAACCACCGGTGAGGCAGCCCTACCACAAGTATGGACAGCCCTCGTCGTTGAGTTCATCGCTACCTTCCTCTTCGTCTTTGCCCGTGTCGGATCCCTCATGGCTACAGGTAATTATATATACGTACCTAGCTTTATCCAATTATTAATTTTTCGTTAATTAATCTTCGGTCGTTTATTAAATAATTTATATATATGTTGGTTTTTGTGGGTAGATAAGCTAGAGGTAGATGCTTTAGTGGCGTTGTTTGCCATAGCTGTCACAAATGCACTAGTTGTGGCAGTCATGATATCTGCCGGCCACATTTCCGGTGGTCATCTAAACCCGGCCGTCACTTTTGACCTTTCTGTGGGCGATCATATCACCCTCTTCCGATCCATATTCTACTGGATCGATCAGCTCTTGGCAGCTGCCACAGCTTTATTGTTAGTATCGCACAAATGGATTGGCAAGTAACAAATTGAACTTTTTTTTTTTGTTTTTTTTTTGTTTTTTCATATTTGGATCCGTCGAGTGTTTTTTCACTGCAACCATTTCTCCTATATATAAATAATTTAATTAATTAAACAGACAACTTCAATTCATTCACTCGCAAGTGGCCGTGTAGGCTACTTACAAGGGGTGATATGGGAGATTGTTCTCACATTCTCCTTGGTATTCACCGCCTATGCAATAATTGTGGACCCCAAAAGGGAGCTAATGGACCACCCTAACAGGTTTGTAGCGGAGGCCAACGTCCTTGCTGGTGGGGCCTTCTTAGGAGCTTCAATGAATCCAACAAGGTCATTTGGTTTTGCTTTGGTCAGCTGGAATTGGACTGACCACTAGCTTATTGGAAATGTTGAAGCTTACGATCGCCACAAATTTTTTTTACAATGCCTACAAGCAGTAAACCCTACAAACATCAAACAAGAGACAATCGAAATTAAGGTTGAAATCTCTGAGGATTATTCAACCAAGAACGCTCTGATACTTAAGTAAGCTTTGAAAGAAGAAAAAGAAATACTTTGAAGCGAAAAAACAACTTACCTTGAAAATGGAATGAGTCATGCTATTTATAGCCTTATATGGAAGCCTTAAAAGTCACAGAGTGTTCTGATTGGTCGGTTGAATTTGTAATTAATAAATAATATATTTTTAATAAAAGATATTATTTAATAATTATAATATTTGCTCATTATGATGATAATTATAACAATTCAATATTAATAATAATTGCTCATTATTAAGAATAATGACAATTAATTCTCATGTAAAATATTAATATTTTTGAGGTTTTAATCCGATTTAAATGTATGAGTGTTTTTGAGCCGTTAATGTCATTACCAGTGGTAATTTGGACATTTTCGGAATTATGGGTTGCGTGGTAACTCCACAATTTTCAGGTGATTTTGAATTCCACAGATACCCCAATGTCACTTAGGAATTCAAAGAATCCTAAGAGATCTACATTTTTTTGAATTTTTGTTACTAAGTTTGTTGGTATTTTTGTCATGCTCGCGTGATGGAGAAAAATGTTGAGCTAAGTTGATATATATTTGTTTAAAAACATATACCATGAAGATTGATGTTAGTCTTTTTTTTTTGAACCCAAAGTGTTTGAGAACTAAAAGATTTTAATCATGGCAATTAATTTCATTTAATTTGAAATTAATCCCATTTAATTGATGAAAGCACGAAGGGGGTTTCTTTGTCTATTTAAGGAAGAAAGGCCGCAGAAGGGAAAGACTAACCCTAGCTTTTGTTTTGTTCGGTGGAAAGTGGAGTAAAAGCATGGCAGCTGTTTGGAGAAGTGACTATGTGTCAAATCAATAAGAGATTTTGTCGGTAAGATTATATATTTTTATCTTTATTTCGTTTTTTTTTTAACACTGTTGTTGATGATTTGTGGTGGACAGTAAGCTTGTTCACAAATGGACGGAGTACATTTGTGTGTGTGGGTTCAACTATAAAAAATGGCATGATTTGCTTAGGGAAAATAAATGTGTCAAATCCTGATGGGCGGAGGGGCTTCCGCGTTAGGCGAGTGCACGCCAAGCGGGAACAGCAGACACAAAAAACATAACTCCGTTAGTGCAGTCTAAAGATTTTAGGTGCGTGCACGGCACACCCTGACAGCGGCAGTGCGGGGCTAGCGGCTGGCAAGCTTCATCAGAGATAGTTGGAGAAGGCGAATCATGTGGAGACACATGGCAAGTGATAGATGAGCTCCGTGTCTAGCAAGTGATGCTCACGCTCCAACAACTGGCTTTGATGTGCAGAAAGTTGTTGACATTGAAGGCTGCGCAATCATGGACCGCCACACGACTTGTTATGATAGGATGGACGACGCGTGCTTCTCACGAGGAGCAGTAGATCATGTCCCAATAGACTTTGTCAGATCTTGCAGCTTTGCAACTAGGCGCTGTCACATGTCGAGCGCTGATTGGAGACCTCACACAGATCAGCTTTATGGGGAACTCCCTTGCGACGTGGCTCATTCTTACTAGAGACTGGAAGAGTGCCGGTTGTCAACCCTTATCACTTTGCATGTATTGTAACGACCCGTCCCGAATTTCGGAATTAGATTAGTGACTAATAAAGGATTAGTGAGGTTAATCGATGATCAGTTGGCGAAATCGGACGGACGACGCAAAATGACCGTTTTACCTCTAGTCGTGGGCGAAGTCACGCTGACGTCAGCTTGTCAGATATGACAATGTCAAACCAGAGGCCAATAGGGACTGAACACGTGGCACTGTCAGACTGTCAGTACTGACATCATGCTGACGTCAGCGTTGACTTTTGGGGATTGACTTTTCAACATTGACTTTGGGTTGACCAGGCGCGTGGGGCGCGTGTGAACAGTACTTGAGGTGGGCCCAGTGTCATTTTAAAGGTTTTGACGATCCGAATCCAGTGACGGTGGTTTCTGGTCGATCACAGATCGTTAGGTTGGTCAAATCGAGGTTTTTCACCTCGAGAATCGTGTCCGGGACACGTTGACTTTTCTGGGAAAGTTTAGGGTTCTTATTATGGACTTGTATGGGTTAGTAGTAACCTTTGGATATGATTTGGACAGGTCTGGATGAACCGGAAAGGTCAGATTAGCACGAGGAGGCTTATGTCACACATATTGAGTGTAACGACCCGTCCCGAATTTCAGGATTAGATTAGTGACTAATTAGGATTAGTGAGGTTAATCGGTGATTAGTTGAGTGAAATCGGACGAACGATGCAAAATGACCGTTTTGCCCCTAGGCGTGAGCAAAACGTTGACTTTTCATTCACGCGGTCAAATGTACTTTGGCCAATGACTGTGACGTAGTTCGGGACGTCACGAGTTCATAGACAGCGGCACGCTGAAATCGGACTTCGAACGGGAAAGTTATAGGTCATGGAAGCTAGATTTCACTATGCACGTATATCGAGGCATTGATGAGGTGGCTTATTCTGATTGGGCAGATATTTTAAGTGGGACCCATGGATGAGTGACAAGTCCATTGGCCCAAACCCCTAAATTCTGGATCTAACTAATTAAATAATATTAATTTAATAATTTTATATTTTAATCTCTACCCACCTTTCAATCTTAACCCTCAATCTCATCTCATCCTTCAATCCTCACCCTCCATTCCTATCTCCCTCTCACCTGATCAGCCATCACCTTCTTTTATTTCTCACAAACCTGAAACACCATTTTCTTCTTTCTCCTTGAACAAACAACCCACACGACTCACCACACCTCACCACCATAATCATTATGAGTGCTCGTGTGTGACCGTGAAGGATGACCTGAGGGACTGAGGACGACGACGAGCCACGGTGGTGGACGGCGGAGGAACCCGGTTTGGGCGGGAAGCTTGTTCAAAAATCTAAGTTTGAGTTTGGGAGGTTCTTGATTGCTTTCATTAATTGGGTTGGCATCTAGGGACCTAGGGGAGTCAAGATGGATCGGTTTTGAGGCCTAGGACGGCCGGAGGCCACGACGGTGGAGACTAGTAGGTGGCCGGTTCAAACATGAACCTTCAAGGTGAGTTTTAATCCATTTTATTCGGTTTTTAATGACGAGGAAGACTAGGGTTGATGTTAGGGATGTTTTGGAATTAAAAAGGAAAAGATTGGACCGAAAATGAGGGAAGAAACAAGCTGGACCGGTCACGTCAGTCCAGCTGGACCGGACTGCACTGAACCGGCCGGTTCAGACCGGCCAGAGGTTGAAAATGGTGCTACAGTGTCCTGGCGCGTGAGGCCCACGTGCAGGAGCTTCTAGGGGCTCGTGTGGGTGCGTGGCCCATATTTTGGGGATGTCTTCAACATGTGAAATCATCTATTCGATGTAACGAACATTTTGGGACTGGTTTCGTGTCGATCGGACATCGTTTCGATAGGTTTCGGGGGTGTCCGAAGTAGGATCGGGATTAAAAATAGTTACAAATTCCAGAAAATTACAGGGTTTTAGTGAGGGGTTATTTAAGTAGTTAGTAACCCTCAATTACAATTTGGACAGGTTTGGGAGTCCCGGTGACAGTGATTGGCTCGGGAGAGCAATATGACACGCGTATCGAGACGGCAGTTCGGACGGTCTGTGAGTGGACCTTTATTTTCTAAATTGGTGCATGCATAAATATTTATTATATGTTTTAATACTAGTTTGGTGATGCCATGAGTGCATTTGTGTGTGGTTACGTATTGTCATGTATTTCGAGGTTTCGGCCCTATACGTTGCCGATACGGGTTTGTACTTTTTTGGTTGGGTTCTATGAAATGGTTTTTGATTTCAAAAGGATAAACTCAGGCATGAGGCCCATTTGGTTTTGTCTCGGGCATGTGGCTCTATTTATGACCTACGAGTCTGAATCATGGTCGTGGCGAGTAGATCAAGGATAGAGGTAGACTGGTGATGGACACATGGTTGATGTCCGAGTGTGTTGGTTCCGACATGGTTGGAACTACAGAATCGAGAGTGGTTATGTTTGAGGTGACGAGAGGAGTACGGGTTTTCTGCATTGGTAATGGGTATTTCGAAGTCCTTAGGGTGACTTCTCAGGTTCTACCATGGTAGGTGATGTAGATGATGGTTGTGTCACCAGTACATTGGTCGTGTATTGGTTGGTGGACCCGGGATTTGCCTTGGGTCATCAGGAGAAGTTAAGTATATCGAAGTTAGGTGAAGGAGATTTATCATTTTCTGCTTGGTGGCAGACGATGTTGGATTACGTGGCGTGGTGAGTGCAGTGAGTTTGTTTGCATTTGTAACGACTCGGACCTTCGAAAAAGGAAATTTTGGAAAATTTGAAGAAAATGACGATTTTGCCCCTGGAATGGACGTTGACCGATGACTGTGACTTAGTTCGGGACGTCACAAGTTCATAGACAGGTGGCACGTCCGATTCCGACATTCGAAGAGAAAGTTATGATGTTCGGAAGTTCAAGGGTAATTCGGTAATTTGGTTAAAGGGGCAATTTGTTGACTTTTCAAACGACAAGGACTTTGCAAGTAATGCAAAGACTGTTGGGAAGGTCTCGAGACGCTGAGTCCGTAGACAGGCGGCACGCGTCAATCAGAGTTCGGACGATAAACTTACGGGTCTAGGAACATGAAGGGCATTTTGGTAAATTGTGAAAGCAGGGGCAAAAAGGTAATTGGTTAATTAAATGAGAAATGGGACGCTGATTGGGCTGATTCAGCCATGGTTATGCTAGACAGTGACATCTGTCATTTTGATGAAGCAATTAGTGGCAAAAGAAAATTGGTGTAGCGGTGGGAAACTTTAACCATGTGTGAGTGTGTTTGAAGTGAAAAACAGAGACAAAAGGGCGATAACTGAGCTTGATCGACCTCCCCAGCAACCTATAGAGAGCAACGAAGAACTAGAGAAGAATTCAGAGAGGGAAAATAGAGGATCAAGAGACTAAAATAGAAAGAAAACACGAGGGACTGAGAGAAAACCCGAAGAGGAAACCCGAAACCTGTTCTTGGATAAATTTAAATTCGAATTTGAGTTGTAGACCAGCCCAAATCAAATTAAGGTTAGATTATGCCTTCTGGGACGTTTATTAGCCGATTCAAATCAAGAAATTTAAGGTTTGAAGCCTTTGGAGACATGAACAGACATGGCGGAGTTCCAGAAATCGTGAGCTTGTGTTCGTGTAATTGGGGGTAGGTTCTTGTGAAATTGATTACAAAATCATCTTTAAAGTAAGTCTATGTTGCTCCGCAACTAATTAATTGAAGAAACCGGTGACTGTTTGATGAACTGGGACGATGAACATTCATTATAGCTTGAATTCAATTGACTTGGTTTGAGGCCATGATGATTGAAATTAATATTACAGACCCTTAATTTAGTTGATTACGATGCTACATGATGGATCAATTGAGGAATTTAAGTTGAAATTGGCAGAGATTGGACCTGGTCAATATGTGGGCTAAAATGCCCGTTTTACAGGTAGTCGGGTGAGGAAGAACACTGTAGCTGCACTGTAGCAGCGCGTGAGCTTCACGCGCAGCCACTCACGGCGGCGCGAGGGGGCACGTGGGACCGAATCTCGAGGTGAGTTCAACATGAAACTTGCTCCTGTTAATGTAACGAACATTTTGGCACTAGTTTCGAGGAAATCAGATATAGTTTCGATAGTGTTTAGTGTATCCGAAGTTTTCGTATATGTTTAAAATACGTATTTAAATCCTGAAAAAATTGGGGAAATTAATATGAAGTATATTGGAGTGTTAGTGGCCCTCGATATTGATTTTGGACAAGAATTATGATTTCTGGAATTTATGGAAAAACGTGCAGTTCGGAAGCGAGCCGTTTGGACGGTGTGTGAGTGGACTTTGCTTTCTAAAATTGAATGCATGCATAATTGTTTTCTATGCTTTCTATGATTGTGATTATGGTTTATGGTAATTACGATTTCCATATTTATATGTATTTTAATATGCAATACGTAATTGCACGTATTTCGAGACTATGGTTTCTCCTATACTTTGATGATGGTTTAATGGATAATTTTATATGATTTGTGCGTATCATGTTTTGATGATGTTTTGATTATGATTGTGAGTATGATTTACGATTTTGGCACGTATTTTGAGATTATTATGGATTTGCACGTTTTACGAGATTTCGAGTATGTTGTGATTTGACCATGGTTTTGGTGATTTGAATTTGGGATTTGAAATATGATTTGATTTCAAAGATTTAAAACGGATTTTGGAAAAAGTGATTTCGGGCTTGATGTCCAGTTCATAATGGTTATTTCGGATGCCAGCTTACGGAATGATGGTTTCGGATTCGGATTTGGAAATAGATGGTGCGTATGATTTGGGATTTGAATGTGAAATTCGGACATGAGTTCCATTTTGATAAACTGTGATGTCGGATTTGGTTTTGGAAATTGGAGTACGATGGATTCTGGATTTGTTATGAATTACACATGGTTTTGGGTTTAAAGACCCGGTACTATTGCTGGATCATGTGACAGGACCCATCCCAATCCCCCGGGATTAACGCGGAATGACCCTGCTTCTGTCTGACACGGAGTGTCAGACAAGGGATATTTCCGACCTTTGCCCTCCCGGGCTATCAGAGTACGCCAGGATCCGAAGGAGGTATGTGATATCTCGACCTCCGCTACAGTCCACATCCGTTGTCAACTTGAAGGGCAGTCAAAACATTAAAAGCTGCGAGTGGACAAAACAAAAAGTTTATAAAAACATTTCCATAAAGACATTTGTACCCTTCACTAAAAAGCATGCATGCATTCGAAAACCATTTAATCAAATGGAAACCATATGTGGGAACTAAGCCCAAATCAGAAATAAACCAAGGTCGAAAGGACCACAATGAAATCGACCATACGGGCCACTGCCCAAAGCCATAAGAAACCAATAAGGGACTCAGCCCATAACCATAAACATACACGAGCCACTGCTCAATCCTGTGCACACCTGTGCACACCACATATCAAAGAATCATAAAGATTCAACCATACGGGCCACTTCCCAAAACCATACGGGACTCAGTCCAAAACCTGTGTAACCACACATCACATCTCATATATCATATATACATATAAGTCACACAACCAATCCTGTCACGGTATCCAAAGCTACGAGCGTGCTACCCGGGTCTCAATCCGAGTCTTCTCAAAGTCAAGGTCAATGTCCGCAGACCACTGATCCTACCCGAGGTTATAGTAACCATAGCCTTCCTGAGAGTAAGGAACCCAACTAGGGGGTGACTCCACTCAGTCGGTGCTCCGTGACTACTCCGGGGTCCACCCAGGCCAACGACCCTCCCCGGAGGAGATAATAGAAGTAAAGGAAGGTATATGCATATATATATATATATATATATATACATAATACAAATATTCATGCCTGGTTCCCCGGAACCGTCATGATCCATAATATTCAGTTCGTATACATATAAACCATATCCTCCATGTCCGGTTCCCATAAACCGTCATGTACCATAATAACATAACCAGGGTTCATGTCGGTTCCCATAAACCGTCATGTACCATAATAACATAACCAGGGTTCATGCCGGTCCCCATAATCCGTCATGAACCACGATACCACAACAAGGGTTCATGCCGATTCCCATAAACTGTCATGAACCGGGAAATCCATTTAAGGTTCCCTGACCTAAAATCAAAACCATAAAGTAACCTGGGTCTCGTGCCCGAACATAGGACATCAGCAGGGCACCGTGCCCGATATCTGAGGTCATATGCCTTTGAAAAAACCAAATGGGTCTCATACCCGAGTTTATCCTTTTGTAAATCCAAATCCAAATCATTTAAACCATTAAAGAAATACAGACTTATATAAGCACCGTATAAGGCCGAACCCTCGAAATACGTGCTTATACGTAACCACAACCAAATGCACCCATGGCATTACCAAACATGTATAAAAATATATAATAAACATTTATGCATGCACCAATTTAGAAAACCAAGGTCCACTCACAGACCGTCCGAGCTGCCTCCTCGATTTGCGTGCCATACGATTCTCCCGAGCTAATCACCATCACCGGGACTCCCAAACCTGTCCCAATCATAATAGAAGGTTACTAAATACTTAATTAACCTCCTACCAAAGCCCCGTAATTTTCCGATATTTTTAACTATTTTTAAACCGACCCAAAACCTTCGAACACCCCGAAACCTATCGAAACGATGTCCGATTGACACGAAACCAGTCCCAAAATGTTCGTTACATCAAATAGAAAATTTCATATGTTGAACACTTCCCCAAATTACTGTTCACATGCCCTCACGCGCCCCAAGAAGTCCCTATGCACTATTCATCATCTTCAAGCTCCAGCTGAACCGGTTTTACTGTGCTGAATCGGTTCTACTGTGCTGAACCGACGTGAACGGTTCGGCAGTTTCCTCCCTTCGTTTTGGTCCGATTCCAACCCCAATTAATCCTATAATTCCTATTTCTTCATTCCCTATCAATTCCAATCATTAAAACTACTTAAAACCATCTAAATCCCATGGTTTAATTATGAACCAAAAGGTTCGAGCTTCCCAAAACTCACCCACGGCTTCAAAGCCGTCCACAGCTTCCTAAAATCATCCTAACACAATCCTAATAACCCATTTAACTCATTGAAACCATCAAAAATCAACCATAATGTATATATTGAAAAATGGAAAGGATTGGGTCTAACTAGGTAACATGTTCGGGTTCAAGGCCGCCGTCCACGGCGGCGTGGCTTTTTGCCGGCCACCAATGACACGACCCATCCCAATCCCCCCGGGATTACCATGGAATGTGTCATGCTCCCGTCTGACAAGAGGTGTCAGACAAGGGATAACCTGTTGCCACTGCCCTACCGGGCTTCCAGAGTGCGTAAGGATCGATGGAGGAGGTGTGCTATGATCAAGTCTCTGCTGCAGTCGCATCCGGAAACAACCTGAAGGGCATTAAAAACAAACGCTGTGAGTGGACGAAAATAAACAAGTCTGTTTAAAACATTTATAAGACATTTATGCCCCTCAGTAAAATCATATGCATGCACCATCATTTAAAATCATATATCATATAATATGAACCATAAACATAATTTTAGCCACTGCACCATACACTCCAATCCGACAACCCTGATGTCTGACGTCCCTGACGTCTAATAAGGTCACAATCACAAGGCTACGTGTGCCACTCGGATCTCAATTTCTGAGTTCAATCCCCGAACCCCGTTCGGGTACAGCATCTCCGATGCTTAGTGTCATAGACGCTGGACGTTCTATACGTCCGTGACCTCTCCGGGGTACCTCATCCGGAGGAGACAGTATCATATGGAAGGATCTATACAGTGCAGTACCAAATACATTTTATTGATATCCACATGCAAAGCATATATATATATATATATATACATAGATAAAATCCAAACCAATCTTTAAGTTTCATCAGACGGGTCTCAAGCCCAAATACCGTGAAACGTGCCATAACCATAATTTCCATATCATCAAACCGTTATTTGTTTTTAGCATATGAATATATATAAAATGTAAACCAGAAAACATTTATTCAATTCCATTTTAGGGTCCCCGACCCGCAAGCACATGTAGAAATCAACTGGGCTCCTGGCCCGATTTCATAAGTTAACTGGGCCCTTGGCCCGATTCACAAGTTAACTGGGCCCCTGACCCGATTCATAAGTTAACTGGGCCCCTGGCCCGATTCATAAGTTAACTGGGCCCCTGGCCCGATTCACAAGTTAACTGGGCCCCTGGCCCGATTTTACTTTATCAAGTCCGTAACCGTTTCATGAAATCATATCCAACCACATTTATGGAAATCGGTGCAAATCCAGAAAACCTCGGTTTACGTGCAAATACGTAAATCACCTCGAAATGTGTAAAATCATTTAAATTCACCGATATCCAAAGTAAATCATTTAATCATAATTATAACAATCATGAAACAGTTATGCATGCATCGAATTTATAAAACCAATGTCCACTCACAGATCGTTTAACTGAGCGCCTTGATACGCGTGCCATAGGCCTTCCCGGGCCACACCACTATCACCGGGACTCCCAATCCTGTTCAAATCACATCAGAGGATTACTAACCTCATCATTAACGTTCTATTCAAGTCCCGTAATTTTCTCGAATTTTTAAGTATTTTTAAACTGGATTTAAAACCTTCGGACATCCCGAACAATATCGAAACGGGATCCGAATGACACGAAACCAATGCCAAAATGTTCGTTACATTGTATAGGACAAAAGTCATGTTGACCTCACCTCGAGATTCGTGCCCACGTGCCGTCACGCGCCGCCGTGAGTGGGTGCGCGTGAAAGCCACGCGCTTGCTACAATGACTGCTACAGTCACCACCTTCACCCGTATGTCTGGTAAACGGGTCTGATTACCCGCGATCTGACCTGGCCAGATAACCCTCAATTTGACCTTGATTCCATCCGTTTTTGATCCTAAAACAAACATTAACCAATTAATTCCAGTTCTGTGTCAATGATTAATCTCGACATGGAGTAAATCGACCAATCCAAGTCCGAACAGCCAAACGGGTCGATGATATCAACTCACCCAACTCAAGTCCATTGTCAAATTAACTTCACAGGAAGCTTATTAGGATTAACACGAACCAATTCGAATGATTAATTTAACACGAAGTTACCTCAATCACCACGACTCAAGCTTGGATTTTCCGGCCGTCCACCTCGTCCGTCCACGACCCTAGGAGCCTCAAAGCTTGCCCCAAATGATCTGGATCGACTCGTGGAGGTTCCAGGAAGCTCATTCAATCATCAATAAGTCATGGGCTGGCCTAAAACTAGAAGTTCGAATTTGAACTTCACAAAAACCAGTTTCGGGTTTTTGAGCATTCCTCCACCATTTCCACTCCAGTCCTTTCATTCTCAATCTCAGAGTCAACCTCTCGACTCACTCTCAATTCTAACAATCCAAATCAGCCATTAAAAGCATCCCAAAGTGCCACTCAGTCCACTGTGTAAAGTCCCCTGCACTGACCCGAAAACATAATAAAATGGTGCCCATGTTCTTGTGATCGATTGCCAGCACAATTACATGTGCAATGACACCTCAAACTGTCCCAATTCAGTCATTTAATTGATAAACAATACATGGGATCGATCGCACAAACATCCCATTTCACGGCTGTTTCAATCAAACAGTACCACCGTGAAAATTACCATTCTGCCCGTGTGCAGAAAATTACCAAAATGCCCTCACACATCCTGACCCCGTAACTCGGTCATACATACTCCGATTGATGCGTGCCGCCTATCTACAGACTCAGAGCATCGAGACCTTCCTAACGGTCCTCGTTCCTCGGCCATCGGACCTCCCGATCAAAAAGTCAACATTTCCCATTACGAAATTGCCCTTGAAATTCCGTACAACATAACTTTCACCACGAACATCGGAATCGAACATGCCACCTGTCTATGAACTCGTGACGTCCCAAAATTCGTCACGGTCATCAGTCAAAGTCCATTTGACCGTCCGAATTAAAAGTCAACGTTTTGTCCACGCCCAAGGGCAAAACGGTCATTTTGCACAATTCGTCCGAAATCACTCAACTAGTCCTAGATTAGTCATTCTAAATCATAATTAAATAATATTAAATCCCGATACTCGGGACGGGTCGTTACAACCTTCCTTCCTTAAAGAATTTCGTCCTCGAAATTACCAATATCCTTATTCCACAACCACCTTGTGGAAAACATCCTTATTACCCACTAACTAGAACAACACCAGCCTCGTCTGCACCCAGACATCCCATCACAGTCATACGTCATAACAACAACACTCGACCACCTCGAGTGAACATAATCACCTGATCCGCGATAAAATCGCCTAACCACTAAGCTGACTCCTTCAGCTAGACGGTTCCCTTTCATTGCCAAAATATCCTTAAATTTGCTCCCATTGGGAGTCACCAAATCTCATTTGTCAGTCCACGCTGACACCACCAGTCAAACTGTCACCGCTAAGCTTTACCACCCTAGTAAAGCCCCAACCATCAGCCAGTCAGTGACAACACCACACACTACATCACTCTCGATGTAGCGTAAGATCAACCACATGATCTCAATTCGCAGGGCAAGCCTAATCCTGCGACATATATTAATCTCAATGTCCATAATCGCCGAGTCCCTCAGCGAACCAAGACGTTGGGATATCACGGTGTGATCAAGTCACACAAGGCTACTCGTGGTTACTCAGACCACCAATTCACTCATCCTGAGTGTACGTATACCGTCAACTTACACAATCAAGTGGTGTAACTGGAACACATTGAATACCAGCCCAGCAGTGATCACACATCTTAATACTAGGGTTCCACTAGCCAACCATGGCTAAGAGCACCTGCTCATACAATCACTGAACCTGAAAAAATCACTCTGCACAGCGCACAGTATCCAATGTCCAGTCCACAACACAGCCAAACAAATGATATCGGAACCAAGCCGATTACCAACACGTTTAATCACACACCACGGGTACATCCCATGTACCGCCATTAGGCACCAATCAGCCTAACCAGTATCAATCCTCGTACAACGTACCCTGTACGCACCTCAATCCATCAATCTGCCTATAACCACCCAGGTCATAGCCAAACACATTCCAATAATGAAGTACCTTTTCCCAAACCAACATGAGACAAAACGAACTCCACCCATCATCCCGTTTCAATTCCGGATCCGAATCCGCGATTTCGTAAGAAATCCCAAATCCGAACCCAAACATCATATTTTTATTCCATGTCCAAATCCGAATCCGAAATCATTATTCCGTAAGCTAGCATTGGAATAATCATTCCGCACCCAAATCCAGTAATCCATTTTCGAGCTTGGCAATCGAATCCTGAATCGTCACCCAGAAATTCGATTCCAAAACCCAAAATCTTGTTTACGTCTACTTGAGACGTACCAAAACCGAACCTATCGGTTACCTGTCCAAAACACTCGATTGACTCCATAGGGAAGCCAATCCCAATATCCACACGTCAAAGGTTGACAAAATCCGACCACTTCGGAAACCTACTCAACCGAGTAACAAACCATATGGACTCCACTCCGAAAAGAAGTTCAGTCCCGTCATTTTCGACTCACATACCAAGGTAAGAGTGATAAACTCTCATCCAATCTGGATCATCACGATCACGATCCAGATCCATCACTATGTCACCCGACAAGTAATATCACGATCCTAGATCGTCACATCGTCCAAAGTCGACAACATCACAAATCAGATCCACCTAGGATCCACACATGCTCGCATAGCTAACAATCCATCTGAAAGCTGATCGTAGGGTCTTACACCCTCAATTGAATCCTTCGTAAAATTTCCCTTGGTGGAATGGTGATCCCGCATTTCAGCACCAAATCCAAAATCATACACAACTTCTAGTGTCCAATGACCCCAAGCCAAACATGGGTCCACCCACCAATACACGCTCAACGTACTGGTAGCAACAATAATCATCTGCCACGGCAGGAAATAAGAAGTCAGCCCCAATGACTTCGGAATACCAATCACCGATGCGGAAACGAGCACTCCTCTCGTCTCCCAATCACAACTCTCCCCGAATCGGGAGTTCCAACCATGTTGGAAACAGACATGCTCCCAATGATATGTCAAGTCCAACCACTGGACTGCCCACATCCTTACCTCACTTGGACCACCACGTGTCCAAAATCAATTTATTACTCGGACCTCACGTCCGCCAATAATCATTTATGCACATACCCTGATTCCGAACGGAATATCCACAACTCTGCCTGGATGTGCATACCCAACTGCCTCCATCTCACATATCAACCTTTACAGGTTCAATCCTCAGGTTCCAAGTGATTCACAATCACAAAATCTTACATCAATTCCACGAATGGTTTTCCTCAACTTTTCAAATTTCAATAATTTTCTTGTACTTCCTGGGGATATTAGAAATATACAATCTTACCAATCTCGGAGCTGACAACAACCCCAAATCCACCAATTCTAATGACATAGGGAACATCATCCCTAGATTCCCCAAATTCCAATCATACCTTTATACCCATTCATCACTTGTCATCCTAAATCTGTTGGGACTTATCTCAACACGTTACAACCTCCTCTGGATCCTATACAGTCCATGACTCAACCACCACTGAGTCGCAGATACCGATCCCATGTCCATCATGACAGAGTCACACCCCCACTTGTGGCTCATCGTCATCACAATCACCGACACCGGTACCAGCACCAGTGCTAGTACCAGCACCAGTGCTAGTACCAGCACCACACACTATCATCAACACTAGTATCAGCACACAGGCATCCATACTAGTATTGGCATAAAAGTACCAACATACCAACATTCATACATAGCACACGAACATCCACACTAGCACACGAACATCCATGCTAGCACACTGTGTGCAAAGTTGTTACCCTGGATCTCCGTTCATTCCGAACGACGATCCCGTAACAGCACTCGTACCCCACGACTATGGGTACCTCCAATTTTTGCCATCGGCACATCAGGATAATGAAAGTTCCCTGAACGTCCCCTGATCCTCAAGGGTTAAAACCACACTAAATACTCTCGGTAACCAGTTATCTCGACACAACTGTCGACCAACAGTCATCGTTGTCAAGATCCGTATCCACACATCACACTAATATTCGATCCAACACGGGATTCCATATTTTCTCATAACCGTATCCGTAGATCGAAACCCATAAGACTCACTAGAGTCATCCACATGGTCATCCACGACCTTCGCCGCTCGTCGCAGCACAAGTTCTCATTTAAAGTTCACCTTCCAGTCCATCAATCATAAACTAGGGTTCCAAAATCACACCTTAGGGTTCCACCGAACCCAACTACCTTCCACAACGTGACCGACTCCGCGGTCCTGACATCGCATAGATGTCAAATCCAATCCAATCGTCAACTCAACGTGGGTTCCACCACGAAGGTCATCAGCTAACTCCGATGCACCAACACCCCGTACACTAGCCAACACTACCAGGGTCCATAATTTAGACCATTACTCAACTGAGTTTCGTATTTCCAATACATTATTCAAATGGGGTTCCCTGAACCCAGCTGTGCCCAGTAGCACAACAATCCATCACCACATGACCGAACCGACGGTCCTCACATTACCAGTTAATCACAAACAACCCCACTTGGGTCGAATCACATTAACGCACGGCACATCGGGCCAAACACACATTATCCTCTACTCAAACCCAAAACTATCTATCAGGTTGACAACAAAACTGCAACCCAAAGAGACATCACACCCTCGACCTTCGCGCACAAAAGAGCAAAACCTGCTCTGATACCACTTGACACGACCCATCCCAATCCCCCCGGGATTACCATGGAATGTGTCATGCTCCTGTCTGACAAGAGGTGTCAGACAAGGGATAACCTGTTGCCACTGCCCAACCGGGCTTCCAGAGTGCGTAGGGATCGATGGAGAAGGTGTGCGATGCTCAAGTCTCTGCTGCAGTCGCATCCGGAATCAACCTGAAGGGCATTAAAAACAAAAGCTGTGAGTGGACGAAAATAAACAAGTCTGTTTAAAACATTTATAAGACATTTATGCCCCTCAGTAAAATCATATGCATGCACCATCATTTAAAATCATATATCATATAATATGAACCATAAACATAATTTTAGCCACTGCACCATACACTCCAATCGGACATCCCTGATGTCTGACGTCCCTGACGTCTAATAAGGTCACAATTACAAGGCTACGCGTGCCACTCGGGTCTCAATTTCCGAGTTCAATCCCCGAACCCCGTTCGGGTACAGCATCCCCGATGCTTAGCGTCATAGACGCTGGACGTTCTAGACGTCCGTGACCTCTCCGGGGTACCTCATCCGGAGGAGACAGTATCATATGGAAGGATCTATACAGTGCAGTACCAAATACATTTTATTGATATCCACATGCAAAGCATATATATATACATAGATAAAATCCAAACCAATCTTTAAGTTTCATCAGACAGGTCTCAAGCCCAAATACCGTGAAACGTGCCATAACCATAATTTCCATATCATCAAACCGTTATTTGTTTTTAGCATGTGAATATATATAAAATGTAAACCAGAAAACATTTATTCAATTCCATTTTAGGGTCCCCGATCCGCAATCACATGTAGAAATCAACTGGGCCCCTGGCCCGATTTCATAAGTTAACTGGGCCCCTGGCCCGATTCACAAGTTAACTGGACCCCTAGCCCGATTCATAAGTTAACTGTGCCCTTGTCCCGATTCATAAGTTAACTGGGCCCCTGGCCCGATTCACAAGTTAACTGGGCCCCTGGCCCGATTTTACTTTATCAAGTCCGTAACCGTTTCATGAAATCATATCCAACCACATTTATGGAAATCGGTGCAAATCCAGAAAACCTCGGTTTACGTGCAAATACGTAAATCACCTCGAAATGCGTGAAATCATTTAAATTCACCGATATCCAAAGTAAATCATTTAATCATAATTATAACAATCATGAAATGCATGCATCGAATTTATAAAACCAATGTCCACTCACAGACCATTTAACCGAGCGCCTTGATACGCGTGCCATAGGCCTTCCCGGGCCACACCACTATCACCGGGACTCCCAATCCTGTTCAAATCACATCAGAGGATTACTAACCTCATCATTAACATTCTATTCAAGTCCCGTAATTTTCTCGAATTTTTAAGTATTTTTAAACTGGATTTAAAACCTTCGGACATCCCGAACAATATCGAAACGGGATCCGAATGACACGAAACCAATGCCAAAATGTTCGTTACATTGTATAGGACAAAAGTCATGTTGACCTCACCTCGAGATTCGTGCCCACGTGCCGTCACGCGCCGCCGTGAGTGGGTGCGCGTGAAAGCCACGCGCTTGCTACAATGACTGCTACAGTCACCACCTTCACCCGTATGTCTGGTAAACGGGTCTGATTACCCGCGATCTGACCTGGCCAGATAACCCTCAATTTGACCTTGATTCCATCCGTTTTTGATCCTAAAACAAACATTAACCAATTAATTCCAGTTCTGTGTCAATGATTAATCTCGACATGGAGTAAATCGACCAATCCAAGTCCGAACAGCCAAACGGGTCGATGATATCAACTCACCCAACTCAAGTCCATTGTCAAATTAACTTCACAGGAAGCTTATTAGGATTAACACGAACCAATTCGAATGATTAATTTAACACGAAGTTACCTCAATCACCACGACTCAAGCTTGGATTTTCCGGCCGTCCACCTCGTCCGTCCACGACCCTAGGAGCCTCAAAGCTTGCCCCAAATGATCTGGATCGACTCGTGGAGGTTCCAGGAAGCTCATTCAATCATCAATAAGTCATGGGCTGGCCTAAAACTAGAAGTTCGAATTTGAACTTCACAAAAACCAGTTTCGGGTTTTTGAGCATTCCTCCACCATTTCCACTCCAGTCCTTTCATTCTCAATCTCAGAGTCAACCTCTCGACTCACTCTCAATTCTAACAATCCAAATCAGCCATTAAAAGCATCCCAAAGTGCCACTCAGTCCACTGTGTAAAGTCCCCTGCACTGACCCGAAAACATAATAAAATGGTGCCCATGTTCTTGTGATCGATTGCCAGCACAATTACATGTGCAATGACACCTCAAACTGTCCCAATTCAGTCATTTAATTGATAAACAATACATGGGATCGATCGCACAAACATCCCATTTCACGGCTGTTTCAATCAAACAGTACCCCCGTGAAAATTACCATTCTGCCCGTGTGCAGAAAATTACCAAAATGCCCTCACACATCCTGACCCCGTAACTCGGTCATACATACTCCGATTGATGCGTGCCGCCTATCTACAGACTCAGAGCATCGAGACCTTCCTAACGGTCCTCGTTCCTCGGTCATCGGACCTCCCGATCAAAAAGTCAACATTTCCCCTTATTTCGTTCAAATTACGAAATTGCCCTTGAAATTCCGTACAATATAACTTTCACCACGAACATCGGAATCGAACGTGCCACCTGTCTATGAACTCGTGACGTCCCAAAATTCGTCACGGTCATCAGTCAAAGTCCATTTGACCGTCCGAATTAAAAGTCAACGTTTTGTCCACGCCCAAGGGCAAAACGGTCATTTTGCACAATTCGTCCGAAATCACTCAACTAGTCCTAGATTAGTCATTCTAAATCATAATTAAATAATATTAAATCCCGATACTCGGGACGGGTCGTTACAACCTTCCTTCCTTAAAGAATTTCGTCCTCGAAATTACCAATATCCTTATTCCACAACCACCTTGTGGAAAACATCCTTATTACCCACTAACTAGAACAACACCAGCCTCGTCTGCACCCAGACATCCCATCACAGTCATACGTCATAACAACAACACTCGACCACCTCGAGTGAACATAATCACCTGATCCGCGATAAAATCGCCTAACCACTAAGCTGACTCCTTCAGCTAGACGGTTCCCTTTCATTGCCAAAATATCCTTAAATTTGCTCCCATTGGGAGTCACCAAATCTCATTTGTCAGTCCACGCTGACACCACCAGTCAAACTGTCACCGCTAAGCTTTACCACCCTAGTAAAGCCCCAACCATCAGCCAGTCAGTGACAACACCACACACTACATCACTCTCGATGTAGCGTAAGATCAACCACATGATCTCAATTCGCAGGGCAAGCCTAATCCTGCGACATATATTAATCTCAATGTCCATAATCGCCGAGTCCCTCAGCGAACCAAGACGTTGGGATATCACGGTGTGATCAAGTCACACAAGGCTACTTGTGGTTACTCAGACCACCAATTCACTCATCCTGAGTGTACGTATACCGTCAACTTACACAATCAAGTGGTGTAACTGGAACACATTGAATACCAGCCCAGCAGTGATCACACATCTTAATACTAGGGTTCCACTAGCCAACCATGGCTAAGAGCACCTGCTCATACAATCACTGAACCTGAAAAAATCACTCTGCACAGCGCACAGTATCCAATGTCCAGTCCACAACACAGCCAAACAAATGATATCGGAACCAAGCCGATTACCAACACGTTTAATCACACACCACGGGTACATCCCATGTACCGCCATTAGGCACCAATCAGCCTAACCAGTATCAATCCTCGTACAACGTACCCTGTACGCACCTCAATCCATCAATCTGCCTATAACCACCCAGGTCATAGCCAAACACATTCCAATAATGAAGTACCTTTTCCCAAACCAACATGAGACAAAACGAACTCCACCCATCATCCCGTTTCAATTCCGGATCCGAATCCGCGATTTCGTAAGAAATCCCAAATCCGAACCCAAACATCATATTTTTATTCCATGTCCAAATCCGAATCCGAAATCATTATTCCGTAAGCTAGCATTGGAATAATCATTCCGCACCCAAATCCAGTAATCCATTTTCGAGCTTGGCAATCGAATCCTGAATCGTCACCCAGAAATTCGATTCCAAAACCCAAAATCTCGTTTACGTCTACTTGAGACGTACCAAAACCGAACCTATCGGTTACCTGTCCAAAACACTCGATTGACTCCATAGGGAAGCCAATCCCAATATCCACACGTCAAAGGTTGACAAAATCCGACCACTTCGGAAACCTACTCAACCGAGTAACAAACCATATGGACTCCACTCCGAAAAGAAGTTCAGTCCCGTCATTTTCGACTCACATACCAAGGTAAGAGTGATAAACTCTCATCCAATCTGGATCATCACGATCACGATCCAGATCCATCACTATGTCACCCGACAAGTAATATCACGATCCTAGATCGTCACATCGTCCAAAGTCGACAACATCACAAATCAGATCCACCTAGGATCCACACATGCTCGCATAGCTAACAATCCATCTGAAAGCTGATCGTAGGGTCTTACACCCTCAATTGAATCCTTCGTAAAATTTCCCTTGGTGGAATGGTGATCCCGCATTTCAGCACCAAATCCAAAATCATACACAACTTCTAGTGTCCAATGACCCCAAGCCAAACATGGGTCCACCCACCAATACACGCTCAACGTACTGGTAGCAACAATAATCATCTGCCACGGCAGGAAATAAGAAGTCAGCCCCAATGACTTCGGAATACCAATCACCGATGCGGAAACGAGCACTCCTCTCGTCTCCCAATCACAACTCTCCCCGAATCGGGAGTTCCAACCATGTTGGAAACAGACATGCTCCCAATGATATGTCAAGTCCAACCACTGGACTGCCCACATCCTTACCTCACTTGGACCACCACGTGTCCAAAATCAATTTATTACTCGGACCTCACGTCCGCCAATAATCATTTATGCACATACCCTGATTCCGAACGGAATATCCACAACTCTGCCTGGATGTGCATACCCAACTGCCTCCATCTCACATATCAACCTTTACAGGTTCAATCCTCAGGTTCCAAGTGATTCACAATCACAAAATCTTACATCAATTCCACGAATGGTTTTCCTCAACTTTTCAAATTTCAATAATTTTCTTGTACTTCCTGGGGATATTAGAAATATACAATCTTACCAATCTCGGAGCTGACAACAACCCCAAATCCACCAATTCTAATGACATAGGGAACATCATCCCTAGATTCCCCAAATTCCAATCATACCTTTATACCCATTCATCACTTGTCATCCTAAATCTGTTGGGACTTATCTCAACACGTTACAACCTCCTCTGGATCCTATACAGTCCATGACTCAACCACCACTGAGTCGCAGATACCGATCCCATGTCCATCATGACAGAGTCACACCCCCACTTGTGGCTCATCGTCATCACAATCACCGACACCGGTACCAGCACCAGTGCTAGTACCAGCACCAGTGCTAGTACCAGCACCACACACTATCATCAACACCAGTATCAGCACACAGGCATCCATACTAGTATTGGCATAAAAGTACCAACATACCAACATTCATACATAGCACACGAACATCCACACTAGCACACGAACATCCATGCTAGCACACTGTGTGCAAAGTTGTTACCCTGGATCTCCGTTCATTCCGAACGACGATCCCGTAACAGCACTCGTACCCCACGACTATGGGTACCTCCAATTTTTGCCATCGGCACATCAGGATAATGAAAGTTCCCTGAACGTCCCCTGATCCTCAAGGGTTAAAACCACACTAAATACTCTCGGTAACCAGTTATCTCGACACAACTGTCGACCAACAGTCATCGTTGTCAAGATCCGTATCCACACATCACACTAATATTCGATCCAACACGGGATTCCATATTTTCTCATAACCGTATCCGTAGATCGAAACCCATAAGACTCACTAGAGTCATCCACATGGTCATCCACGACCTTCGCCGCTCGTCGCAGCACAAGTTCTCATTTAAAGTTCACCTTCCAGTCCATCAATCATAAACTAGGGTTCCAAAATCACACCTTAGGGTTCCACCGAACCCAACTACCTTCCACAACGTGACCGACTCCGCGGTCCTGACATCGCATAGATGTCAAATCCAATCCAATCGTCAACTCAACGTGGGTTCCACCACGAAGGTCATCGGCTAACTCCGATGCACCAACACCCCGTACACTAGCCAACACTACCAGGGTCCATAATTTAGACCATTACTCAACTGAGTTTCGTATTTCCAATACATTATTCAAATGGGGTTCCCTGAACCCAGCTGTGCCCAGTAGCACAACAATCCATCACCACATGACCGAACCGACGGTCCTCACATTACCAGTTAATCACAAACAACCCCACTTGGGTCGAATCACATTAACGCACGGCACATCGGGCCAAACACACATTATCCTCTACTCAAACCCAAAACTATCTATCAGGTTGACAACAAAACTGCAACCCAAAGAGACATCACACCCTCGACCTTCGCGCACAAAAGAGCAAAACCTGCTCTGATACCACTTGACACGACCCATCCCAATCCCCCCGGGATTACCATGGAATGTGTCATGCTCCTGTCTGACAAGAGGTGTCAGACAAGGGATAACCTGTTGCCACTGCCCAACCGGGCTTCCAGAGTGCGTAGGGATCGATGGAGAAGGTGTGCGATGCTCAAGTCTCTGCTGCAGTCGCATCCGGAATCAACCTGAAGGGCATTAAAAACAAAAGCTGTGAGTGGACGAAAATAAACAAGTCTGTTTAAAACATTTATAAGACATTTATGCCCCTCAGTAAAATCATATGCATGCACCATCATTTAAAATCATATATCATATAATATGAACCATAAACATAATTTTAGCCACTGCACCATACACTCCAATCGGACATCCCTGATGTCTGACGTCCCTGACGTCTAATAAGGTCACAATTACAAGGCTACGCGTGCCACTCGGGTCTCAATTTCCGAGTTCAATCCCCGAACCCCGTTCGGGTACAGCATCCCCGATGCTTAGCGTCATAGACGCTGGACGTTCTAGACGTCCGTGACCTCTCCGGGGTACCTCATCCGGAGGAGACAGTATCATATGGAAGGATCTATACAGTGCAGTACCAAATACATTTTATTGATATCCACATGCAAAGCATATATATATACATAGATAAAATCCAAACCAATCTTTAAGTTTCATCAGACGGGTCTCAAGCCCAAATACCGTGAAACGTGCCATAACCATAATTTCCATATCATCAAACCGTTATTTGTTTTTAGCATGTGAATATATATAAAATGTAAACCAGAAAACATTTATTCAATTCCATTTTAGGGTCCCCGATCCGCAATCACATGTAGAAATCAACTGGGCCCCTGGCCCGATTTCATAAGTTAACTGGGCCCCTGGCCCGATTCACAAGTTAACTGGACCCCTAGCCCGATTCATAAGTTAACTGTGCCCTTGTCCCAATTCATAAGTTAACTGGGCCCCTGGCCCGATTCACAAGTTAACTGGGCCCCTGGCCCGATTTTACTTTATCAAGTCCGTAACCGTTTCATGAAATCATATCCAACCACATTTATGGAAATCGGTGCAAATCCAGAAAACCTCGGTTTACGTGCAAATACGTAAATCACCTCGAAATGCGTGAAATCATTTAAATTCACCGATATCCAAAGTAAATCATTTAATCATAATTATAACAATCATGAAATGCATGCATCGAATTTATAAAACCAATGTCCACTCACAGACCATTTAACCGAGCGCCTTGATACGCGTGCCATAGGCCTTCCCGGGCCACACCACTATCACCGGGACTCCCAATCCTGTTCAAATCACATCAGAGGATTACTAACCTCATCATTAACATTCTATTCAAGTCCCGTAATTTTCTCGAATTTTTAAGTATTTTTAAACTGGATTTAAAACCTTCGGACATCCCGAACAATATCGAAACGGGATCCGAATGACACGAAACCAATGCCAAAATGTTCGTTACATTGTATAGGACAAAAGTCATGTTGACCTCACCTCGAGATTCGTGCCCACGTGCCGTCACGCGCCGCCGTGAGTGGGTGCGCGTGAAAGCCACGCGCTTGCTACAATGACTGCTACAGTCACCACCTTCACCCGTATGTCTGGTAAACGGGTCTGATTACCCGCGATCTGACCTGGCCAGATAACCCTCAATTTGACCTTGATTCCATCCGTTTTTGATCCTAAAACAAACATTAACCAATTAATTCCAGTTCTGTGTCAATGATTAATCTCGACATGGAGTAAATCGACCAATCCAAGTCCGAACAGCCAAACGGGTCGATGATATCAACTCACCCAACTCAAGTCCATTGTCAAATTAACTTCACAGGAAGCTTATTAGGATTAACACGAACCAATTCGAATGATTAATTTAACACGAAGTTACCTCAATCACCACGACTCAAGCTTGGATTTTCCGGCCGTCCACCTCGTCCGTCCACGACCCTAGGAGCCTCAAAGCTTGCCCCAAATGATCTGGATCGACTCGTGGAGGTTCCAGGAAGCTCATTCAATCATCAATAAGTCATGGGCTGGCCTAAAACTAGAAGTTCGAATTTGAACTTCACAAAAACCAGTTTCGGGTTTTTGAGCATTCCTCCACCATTTCCACTCCAGTCCTTTCATTCTCAATCTCAGAGTCAACCTCTCGACTCACTCTCAATTCTAACAATCCAAATCAGCCATTAAAAGCATCCCAAAGTGCCACTCAGTCCACTGTGTAAAGTCCCCTGCACTGACCCGAAAACATAATAAAATGGTGCCCATGTTCTTGTGATCGATTGCCAGCACAATTACATGTGCAATGACACCTCAAACTGTCCCAATTCAGTCATTTAATTGATAAACAATACATGGGATCGATCGCACAAACATCCCATTTCACGGCTGTTTCAATCAAACAGTACCCCCGTGAAAATTACCATTCTGCCCGTGTGCAGAAAATTACCAAAATGCCCTCACACATCCTGACCCCGTAACTCGGTCATACATACTCCGATTGATGCGTGCCGCCTATCTACAGACTCAGAGCATCGAGACCTTCCTAACGGTCCTCGTTCCTCGGTCATCGGACCTCCCGATCAAAAAGTCAACATTTCCCCTTATTTCGTTCAAATTACGAAATTGCCCTTGAAATTCCGTACAATATAACTTTCACCACGAACATCGGAATCGAACGTGCCACCTGTCTATGAACTCGTGACGTCCCAAAATTCGTCACGGTCATCAGTCAAAGTCCATTTGACCGTCCGAATTAAAAGTCAACGTTTTGTCCACGCCTAAGGGCAAAACGGTCATTTTGCACAATTCGTCCGAAATCACTCAACTAGTCCTAGATTAGTCATTCTAAATCATAATTAAATAATATTAAATCCCGATACTCGGGACGGGTCGTTACAACCTTCCTTCCTTAAAGAATTTCGTCCTCGAAATTACCAATATCCTTATTCCACAACCACCTTGTGGAAAACATCCTTATTACCCACTAACTAGAACAACACCAGCCTCGTCTGCACCCAGACATCCCATCACAGTCATACGTCATAACAACAACACTCGACCACCTCGAGTGAACATAATCACCTGATCCGCGATAAAATCGCCTAACCACTAAGCTGACTCCTTCAGCTAGACGGTTCCCTTTCATTGCCAAAATATCCTTAAATTTGCTCCCATTGGGAGTCACCAAATCTCATTTGTCAGTCCACGCTGACACCACCAGTCAAACTGTCACCGCTAAGCTTTACCACCCTAGTAAAGCCCCAACCATCAGCCAGTCAGTGACAACACCACACACTACATCACTCTCGATGTAGCGTAAGATCAACCACATGATCTCAATTCGCAGGGCAAGCCTAATCCTGCGACATATATTAATCTCAATGTCCATAATCGCCGAGTCCCTCAGCGAACCAAGACGTTGGGATATCACGGTGTGATCAAGTCACACAAGGCTACTTGTGGTTACTCAGACCACCAATTCACTCATCCTGAGTGTACGTATACCGTCAACTTACACAATCAAGTGGTGTAACTGGAACACATTGAATACCAGCCCAGCAGTGATCACACATCTTAATACTAGGGTTCCACTAGCCAACCATGGCTAAGAGCACCTGCTCATACAATCACTGAACCTGAAAAAATCACTCTGCACAGCGCACAGTATCCAATGTCCAGTCCACAACACAGCCAAACAAATGATATCGGAACCAAGCCGATTACCAACACGTTTAATCACACACCACGGGTACATCCCATGTACCGCCATTAGGCACCAATCAGCCTAACCAGTATCAATCCTCGTACAACGTACCCTGTACGCACCTCAATCCATCAATCTGCCTATAACCACCCAGGTCATAGCCAAACACATTCCAATAATGAAGTACCTTTTCCCAAACCAACATGAGACAAAACGAACTCCACCCATCATCCCGTTTCAATTCCGGATCCGAATCCGCGATTTCGTAAGAAATCCCAAATCCGAACCCAAACATCATATTTTTATTCCATGTCCAAATCCGAATCCGAAATCATTATTCCGTAAGCTAGCATTGGAATAATCATTCCGCACCCAAATCCAGTAATCCATTTTCGAGCTTGGCAATCGAATCCTGAATCGTCACCCAGAAATTCGATTCCAAAACCCAAAATCTCGTTTACGTCTACTTGAGACGTACCAAAACCGAACCTATCGGTTACCTGTCCAAAACACTCGATTGACTCCATAGGGAAGCCAATCCCAATATCCACACGTCAAAGGTTGACAAAATCCGACCACTTCGGAAACCTACTCAACCGAGTAACAAACCATATGGACTCCACTCCGAAAAGAAGTTCAGTCCCGTCATTTTCGACTCACATACCAAGGTAAGAGTGATAAACTCTCATCCAATCTGGATCATCACGATCACGATCCAGATCCATCACTATGTCACCCGACAAGTAATATCACGATCCTAGATCGTCACATCGTCCAAAGTCGACAACATCACAAATCAGATCCACCTAGGATCCACACATGCTCGCATAGCTAACAATCCATCTGAAAGCTGATCGTAGGGTCTTACACCCTCAATTGAATCCTTCGTAAAATTTCCCTTGGTGGAATGGTGATCCCGCATTTCAGCACCAAATCCAAAATCATACACAACTTCTAGTGTCCAATGACCCCAAGCCAAACATGGGTCCACCCACCAATACACGCTCAACGTACTGGTAGCAACAATAATCATCTGCCACGGCAGGAAATAAGAAGTCAGCCCCAATGACTTCGGAATACCAATCACCGATGCGGAAACGAGCACTCCTCTCGTCTCCCAATCACAACTCTCCCCGAATCGGGAGTTCCAACCATGTTGGAAACAGACATGCTCCCAATGATATGTCAAGTCCAACCACTGGACTGCCCACATCCTTACCTCACTTGGACCACCACGTGTCCAAAATCAATTTATTACTCGGACCTCACGTCCGCCAATAATCATTTATGCACATACCCTGATTCCGAACGGAATATCCACAACTCTGCCTGGATGTGCATACCCAACTGCCTCCATCTCACATATCAACCTTTACAGGTTCAATCCTCAGGTTCCAAGTGATTCACAATCACAAAATCTTACATCAATTCCACGAATGGTTTTCCTCAACTTTTCAAATTTCAATAATTTTCTTGTACTTCCTGGGGATATTAGAAATATACAATCTTACCAATCTCGGAGCTGACAACAACCCCAAATCCACCAATTCTAATGACATAGGGAACATCATCCCTAGATTCCCCAAATTCCAATCATACCTTTATACCCATTCATCACTTGTCATCCTAAATCTGTTGGGACTTATCTCAACACGTTACAACCTCCTCTGGATCCTATACAGTCCATGACTCAACCACCACTGAGTCGCAGATACCGATCCCATGTCCATCATGACAGAGTCACACCCCCACTTGTGGCTCATCGTCATCACAATCACCGACACCGGTACCAGCACCAGTGCTAGTACCAGCACCAGTGCTAGTACCAGCACCACACACTATCATCAACACTAGTATCAGCACACAGGCATCCATACTAGTATTGGCATAAAAGTACCAACATACCAACATTCATACATAGCACACGAACATCCACACTAGCACACGAACATCCATGCTAGCACACTGTGTGCAAAGTTGTTACCCTGGATCTCCGTTCATTCCGAACGACGATCCCGTAACAGCACTCGTACCCCACGACTATGGGTACCTCCAATTTTTGCCATCGGCACATCAGGATAATGAAAGTTCCCTGAACGTCCCCTGATCCTCAAGGGTTAAAACCACACTAAATACTCTCGGTAACCAGTTATCTCGACACAACTGTCGACCAACAGTCATCGTTGTCAAGATCCGTATCCACACATCACACTAATATTCGATCCAACACGGGATTCAATATTTTCTCATAACCGTATCCGTAGATCGAAACCCATAAGACTCACTAGAGTCATCCACATGGTCATCCACGACCTGCGCCGCTCGTCGCAGCACAAGTTCTCATTTAAAGTTCACCTTCCGGTCCATCAATCATAAACTAGGGTTCCAAAATCACACCTTAGGGTTCCACCGAACCCAACTACCTTCCACAACGTGACCGACTCCGCGGTCCTGACATCGCATAGATGTCAAATCCAATCCAATCGTCAACTCAACGTGGGTTCCACCACGAAGGTCATCGGCTAACTCCGATGCACCAACACCCCGTACACTAGCCAACACTACCAGGGTCCATAATTTAGACCATTACTCAACTGAGTTTCGTATTTCCAATACATTATTCAAATGGGGTTCCCTGAACCCAGCTGTGCCCAGTAGCACAACAATCCATCACCACATGACCGAACCGACGGTCCTCACATTACCAGTTAATCACAAACAACCCCACTTGGGTCGAATCACATTAACGCACGGCACATCGGGCCAAACACACATTATCCTCTACTCAAACCCAAAACTATCTATCAGGTTGACAACAAAACTGCAACCCAAAGAGACATCACACCCTCGACCTTCGCGCACAAAAGAGCAAAACCTGCTCTGATACCACTTGACACGACCCATCCCAATCCCCCCGGGATTACCATGGAATGTGTCATGCTCCTGTCTGACAAGAGGTGTCAGACAAGGGATAACCTGTTGCCACTGCCCAACCGGGCTTCCAGAGTGCGTAGGGATCGATGGAGAAGGTGTGCGATGCTCAAGTCTCTGCTGCAGTCGCATCCGGAATCAACCTGAAGGGCATTAAAAACAAAAGCTGTGAGTGGACGAAAATAAACAAGTCTGTTTAAAACATTTATAAGACATTTATGCCCCTCAGTAAAATCATATGCATGCACCATCATTTAAAATCATATATCATATAATATGAACCATAAACATAATTTTAGCCACTGCACCATACACTCCAATCGGACATCCCTGATGTCTGACGTCCCTGACGTCTAATAAGGTCACAATTACAAGGTTACGCGTGCCACTCGGGTCTCAATTTCCGAGTTCAATCCCCGAACCCCGTTCGGGTACAGCATCCCCGATGCTTAGCGTCATAGACGCTGGACGTTCTAGACGTCCGTGACCTCTCCGGGGTACCTCATCCGGAGGAGACAGTATCATATGGAAGGATCTATACAGTGCAGTACCAAATACATTTTATTGATATCCACATGCAAAGCATATATATATACATAGATAAAATCCAAACCAATCTTTAAGTTTCATCAGACGGGTCTCAAGCCCAAATACCGTGAAACGTGCCATAACCATAATTTCCATATCATCAAACCGTTATTTGTTTTTAGCATGTGAATATATATAAAATGTAAACCAGAAAACATTTATTCAATTCCATTTTAGGGTCCCCGATCCGCAATCACATGTAGAAATCAACTGGGCCCCTGGCCCGATTTCATAAGTTAACTGGGCCCCTGGCCCGATTCACAAGTTAACTGGACCCCTAGCCCGATTCATAAGTTAACTGTGCCCTTGTCCCGATTCATAAGTTAACTGGGCCCCTGGCCCGATTCACAAGTTAACTGGGCCCCTGGCCCGATTTTACTTTATCAAGTCCGTAACCGTTTCATGAAATCATATCCAACCACATTTATGGAAATCGGTGCAAATCCAGAAAACCTCGGTTTACGTGCAAATACGTAAATCACCTCGAAATGCGTGAAATCATTTAAATTCACCGATATCCAAAGTAAATCATTTAATCATAATTATAACAATCATGAAATGCATGCATCGAATTTATAAAACCAATGTCCACTCACAGACCATTTAACCGAGCGCCTTGATACGCGTGCCATAGGCCTTCCCGGGCCACACCACTATCACCGGGACTCCCAATCCTGTTCAAATCACATCAGAGGATTACTAACCTCATCATTAACATTCTATTCAAGTCCCGTAATTTTCTCGAATTTTTAAGTATTTTTAAACTGGATTTAAAACCTTCGGACATCCCGAACAATATCGAAACGGGATCCGAATGACACGAAACCAATGCCAAAATGTTCGTTACATTGTATAGGACAAAAGTCATGTTGACCTCACCTCGAGATTCGTGCCCACGTGCCGTCACGCGCCGCCGTGAGTGGGTGCGCGTGAAAGCCACGCGCTTGCTACAATGACTGCTACAGTCACCACCTTCACCCGTATGTCTGGTAAACGGGTCTGATTACCCGCGATCTGACCTGGCCAGATAACCCTCAATTTGACCTTGATTCCATCCGTTTTTGATCCTAAAACAAACATTAACCAATTAATTCCAGTTCTGTGTCAATGATTAATCTCGACATGGAGTAAATCGACCAATCCAAGTCCGAACAGCCAAACGGGTCGATGATATCAACTCACCCAACTCAAGTCCATTGTCAAATTAACTTCACAGGAAGCTTATTAGGATTAACACGAACCAATTCGAATGATTAATTTAACACGAAGTTACCTCAATCACCACGACTCAAGCTTGGATTTTCCGGCCGTCCACCTCGTCCGTCCACGACCCTAGGAGCCTCAAAGCTTGCCCCAAATGATCTGGATCGACTCGTGGAGGTTCCAGGAAGCTCATTCAATCATCAATAAGTCATGGGCTGGCCTAAAACTAGAAGTTCGAATTTGAACTTCACAAAAACCAGTTTCGGGTTTTTGAGCATTCCTCCACCATTTCCACTCCAGTCCTTTCATTCTCAATCTCAGAGTCAACCTCTCGACTCACTCTCAATTCTAACAATCCAAATCAGCCATTAAAAGCATCCCAAAGTGCCACTCAGTCCACTGTGTAAAGTCCCCTGCACTGACCCGAAAACATAATAAAATGGTGCCCATGTTCTTGTGATCGATTGCCAGCACAATTACATGTGCAATGACACCTCAAACTGTCCCAATTCAGTCATTTAATTGATAAACAATACATGGGATCGATCGCACAAACATCCCATTTCACGGCTGTTTCAATCAAACAGTACCCCCGTGAAAATTACCATTCTGCCCGTGTGCAGAAAATTACCAAAATGCCCTCACACATCCTGACCCCGTAACTCGGTCATACATACTCCGATTGATGCGTGCCGCCTATCTACAGACTCAGAGCATCGAGACCTTCCTAACGGTCCTCGTTCCTCGGCCATCGGACCTCCCGATCAAAAAGTCAACATTTCCCCTTATTTCGTTCAAATTACGAAATTGCCCTTGAAATTCCGTACAATATAACTTTCACCACGAACATCGGAATCGAACGTGCCACCTGTCTATGAACTCGTGACGTCCCAAAATTCGTCACGGTCATCAGTCAAAGTCCATTTGACCGTCCGAATTAAAAGTCAACGTTTTGTCCACGCCCAAGGGCAAAACGGTCATTTTGCACAATTCGTCCGAAATCACTCAACTAGTCCTAGATTAGTCATTCTAAATCATAATTAAATAATATTAAATCCCGATACTCGGGACGGGTCGTTACAACCTTCCTTCCTTAAAGAATTTCGTCCTCGAAATTACCAATATCCTTATTCCACAACCACCTTGTGGAAAACATCCTTATTACCCACTAACTAGAACAACACCAGCCTCGTCTGCACCCAGACATCCCATCACAGTCATACGTCATAACAACAACACTCGACCACCTCGAGTGAACATAATCACCTGATCCGCGATAAAATCGCCTAACCACTAAGCTGACTCCTTCAGCTAGACGGTTCCCTTTCATTGCCAAAATATCCTTAAATTTGCTCCCATTGGGAGTCACCAAATCTCATTTGTCAGTCCACGCTGACACCACCAGTCAAACTGTCACCGCTAAGCTTTACCACCCTAGTAAAGCCCCAACCATCAGCCAGTCAGTGACAACACCACACACTACATCACTCTCGATGTAGCGTAAGATCAACCACATGATCTCAATTCGCAGGGCAAGCCTAATCCTGCGACATATATTAATCTCAATGTCCATAATCGCCGAGTCCCTCAGCGAACCAAGACGTTGGGATATCACGGTGTGATCAAGTCACACAAGGCTACTCGTGGTTACTCAGACCACCAATTCACTCATCCTGAGTGTACGTATACCGTCAACTTACACAATCAAGTGGTGTACCTGGAACACATTGAATACCAGCCCAGCAGTGATCACACATCTCAATACTAGGGTTCCACTAGCCAACCATGGCTAAGAGCACCTGCTCATACAATCACTGAACCTGAAAAAATCACTCTGCACAGCGCACAGTATCCAATGTCCAGTCCACAACACAGCCAAACAAATGATATCGGAACCAAGCCGATTACCAACACGTTTAATCACACACCACGGGTACATCCCATGTACCGCCATTAGGCACCAATCAGCCTAACCAGTATCAATCCTCGTACAACGTACCCTGTACGCACCTCAATCCATCAATCTGCCTATAACCACCCAGGTCATAGCCAAACACATTCCAATAATGAAGTACCTTTTCCCAAACCAACATGAGACAAAACGAACTCCACCCATCATCCCGTTTCAATTCCGGATCCGAATCAGCGATTTCGTAAGAAATCCCAAATCCGAACCCAAACATCATATTTTTATTCCATGTCCAAATCCGAATCCGAAATCATTATTCCGTAAGCTAGCATTGGAATAATCATTCCGCACCCAAATCCAGTAATCCATTTTCGAGCTTGGCAATCGAATCCTGAATCGTCACCCAGAAATTCGATTCCAAAACCCAAAATCTCGTTTACGTCTACTTGAGACGTACCAAAACCGAACCTATCGGTTACCTGTCCAAAACACTCGATTGACTCCATAGGGAAGCCAATCCCAATATCCACACGTCAAAGGTTGACAAAATCCGACCACTTCGGAAACCTACTCAACCGAGTAACAAACCATATGGACTCCACTCCGAAAAGAAGTTCAGTCCCGTCATTTTCGACTCACATACCAAGGTAAGAGTGATAAACTCTCATCCAATCTGGATCATCACGATCACGATCCAGATCCATCACTATGTCACCCGACAAGTAATATCACGATCCTAGATCGTCACATCGTCCAAAGTCGACAACATCACAAATCAGATCCACCTAGGATCCACACATGCTCGCATAGCTAACAATCCATCTGAAAGCTGATCGTAGGGTCTTACACCCTCAATTGAATCCTTCGTAAAATTTCCCTTGGTGGAATGGTGATCCCGCATTTCAGCACCAAATCCAAAATCATACACAACTTCTAGTGTCCAATGACCCCAAGCCAAACATGGGTCCACCCACCAATACACGCTCAACGTACTGGTAGCAACAATAATCATCTGCCACGGCAGGAAATAAGAAGTCAGCCCCAATGACTTCGGAATACCAATCACCGATGCGGAAACGAGCACTCCTCTCGTCTCCCAATCACAACTCTCCCCGAATCGGGAGTTCCAACCATGTTGGAAACAGACATGCTCCCAATGATATGTCAAGTCCAACCACTGGACTGCCCACATCCTTACCTCACTTGGACCACCACGTGTCCAAAATCAATTTATTACTCGGACCTCACGTCCGCCAATAATCATTTATGCACATACCCTGATTCCGAACGGA
This sequence comes from Prinsepia uniflora, assembly GCA_032719365.1. Taxonomy (NCBI): domain Eukaryota; kingdom Viridiplantae; phylum Streptophyta; class Magnoliopsida; order Rosales; family Rosaceae; genus Prinsepia; species Prinsepia uniflora. The sequence goes on along the minus strand of CM064861.1, from coordinate 30,084,220 downwards.
ATATCCACAACTCTGCCTGGATGTGCATACCCAACTGCCTCCATCTCACATATCAACCTTTACAGGTTCAATCCTCAGGTTCCAAGTGATTCACAATCACAAAATCTTACATCAATTCCACGAATGGTTTTCCTCAACTTTTCAAATTTCAATAATTTTCTTGTACTTCCTGGGGATATTAGAAATATACAATCTTACCAATCTCGGAGCTAACAACAACCCCAAATCCACCAATTCTAATGACATAGGGAACATCATCCCTAGATTCCCCAAATTCCAATCATACCTTTATACCCATTCATCACTTGTCATCCTAAATCTGTTGGGACTTATCTCAACACGTTACAACCTCCTCTGGATCCTATACAGTCCATGACTCAACCACCACTGAGTCGCAGATACCGATCCCATGTCCATCATGACAGAGTCACACCCCCACTTGTGGCTCATCGTCATCACAATCACCGACACCGGTACCAGCACCAGTGCTAGTACCAGCACCAGTGCTAGTACCAGCACCACACACTATCATCAACACTAGTATCAGCACACAGGCATCCATACTAGTATTGGCATAAAAGTACCAACATACCAACATTCATACATAGCACACGAACATCCACACTAGCACACGAACATCCATGCTAGCACACTGTGTGCAAAGTTGTTACCCTGGATCTCCGTTCATTCCGAACGACGATCCCGTAACAGCACTCGTACCCCACGACTATGGGTACCTCCAATTTTTGCCATCGGCACATCAGGATAATGAAAGTTCCCTGAACGTCCCCTGATCCTCAAGGGTTAAAACCACACTAAATACTCTCGGTAACCAGTTATCTCGACACAACTGTCGACCAACAGTCATCGTTGTCAAGATCCGTATCCACACATCACACTAATATTCGATCCAACACGGGATTCAATATTTTCTCATAACCGTATCCGTAGATCGAAACCCATAAGACTCACTAGAGTCATCCACATGGTCATCCACGACCTTCGCCGCTCGTCGCAGCACAAGTTCTCATTTAAAGTTCACCTTCCGGTCCATCAATCATAAACTAGGGTTCCAAAATCACACCTTAGGGTTCCACCGAACCCAACTACCTTCCACAACGTGACCGACTCCGCGGTCCTGACATCGCATAGATGTCAAATCCAATCCAATCGTCAACTCAACGTGGGTTCCACCACGAAGGTCATCGGCTAACTCCGATGCACCAACACCCCGTACACTAGCCAACACTACCAGGGTCCATAATTTAGACCATTACTCAACTGAGTTTCGTATTTCCAATACATTATTCAAATGGGGTTCCCTGAACCCAGCTGTGCCCAGTAGCACAACAATCCATCACCACATGACCGAACCGACGGTCCTCACATTACTAGTTAATCACAAACAACCCCACTTGGGTCGAATCACATTAACGCACGGCACATCGGGCCAAACACACATTATCCTCTACTCAAACCCAAAACTATCTATCAGGTTGACAACAAAACTGCAACCCAAAGAGACATCACACCCTCGACCTTCACGCACAAAAGAGCAAAACCTGCTCTGATACCACTTGACACGACCCATCCCAATCCCCCCGGGATTACCATGGAATGTGTCATGCTCCTGTCTGACAAGAGGTGTCAGACAAGGGATAACCTGTTGCCACTGCCCAACCGGGCTTCCAGAGTGCGTAGGGATCGATGGAGAAGGTGTGCGATGCTCAAGTCTCTGCTGCAGTCGCATCCGGAATCAACCTGAACGGCATTAAAAACAAAAGCTGTGAGTGGACGAAAATAAACAAGTCTGTTTAAAACATTTATAAGACATTTATGCCCCTCAGTAAAATCATATGCATGCACCATCATTTAAAATCATATATCATATAATATGAACCATAAACATAATTTTAGCCACTGCACCATACACTCCAATCGGACATCCCTGATGTCTGACGTCCCTGACGTCTAATAAGGTCACAATTACAAGGCTACGCGTGCCACTCGGGTCTCAATTTCCGAGTTCAATCCCCGAACCCCGTTCGGGTACAGCATCCCCGATGCTTAGCGTCATAGACGCTGGACGTTCTAGACGTCCGTGACCTCTCCGGGGTACCTCATCCGGAGGAGACAGTATCATATGGAAGGATCTATACAGTGCAGTACCAAATACATTTTATTGATATCCACATGCAAAGCATATATATATACATAGATAAAATCCAAACCAATCTTTAAGTTTCATCAGACGGGTCTCAAGCCCAAATACCGTGAAACGTGCCATAACCATAATTTCCATATCATCAAACCGTTATTTGTTTTTAGCATGTGAATATATATAAAATGTAAACCAGAAAACATTTATTCAATTCCATTTTAGGGTCCCCGATCCGCAATCACATGTAGAAATCAACTGGGCCCCTGGCCCGATTTCATAAGTTAACTGGGCCCCTGGCCCGATTCACAAGTTAACTGGACCCCTAGCCCGATTCATAAGTTAACTGTGCCCCTGTCCCGATTCATAAGTTAACTGGGCCCCTGGCCCGATTCACAAGTTAACTGGGCCCCTGGCCCGATTTTACTTTATCAAGTCCGTAACCGTTTCATGAAATCATATCCAACCACATTTATGGAAATCGGTGCAAATCCAGAAACCTCGGTTTACGTGCAAATACGTAAATCACCTCGAAATGCGTGAAATCATTTAAATTCACCGATATCCAAAGTAAATCATTTAATCATAATTATAACAATCATGAAATGCATGCATCGAATTTATAAAACCAATGTCCACTCACAGACCATTTAACCGAGCGCCTTGATACGCGTGCCATAGGCCTTCCCGGGCCACACCACTATCACCGGGACTCCCAATTTTGTTCAAATCACATCAGAGGATTACTAACCTCATCATTAACATCCTATTCAAGTCCCGTAATTTTTCCGAATTTTTAAGTATTTTTAAACTGGATTTAAAACCTTCGGACATCCCGAACAATATCGAAACGGGATCCGAATGACACGAAACCAACGCCAAAATGTTCGTTACATTGTATAGGACAAAAGTCATGTTGACCTCACCTCGAGATTCGTGCCCACGCGCCGTCATGCGCTGCCGTGAGTGGCTGCGCGTGAAAGCCACGCGCCTGCTACAGTGACTGCTACAGTCACCACCTTCACCCGTATGTCTGGTAAACGGGTCTGATTACCCGCGATCTGACCCGGCCAGATAACCCTCAATTCGTCCTTGATTCCATCCGTTTTTGATCCTAAAACAAACATTAACCAATTAATTCCAGTTCTGTGTCAATGATTAATCTCGACATGGAGTAAATCGACCAATCCAAGTCCGAACAGCCAAACGGGTCGATGATATCAACTCACCCAACTCAAGTCCATTGTCAAATAAACTTCACAGGAAGCTTATTAGGATTAACACGAACCAATTCGAATGATTAATTTAACACGAAGTTACCTCAATCACCACGACTAAAGCTTGGATTTTCTGGCCGTCCACCTCGTCCGTCCACGACCCTAGGAGCCTCAAAGCTTGCCCCAAATGATCTGGATCGACTCGTGGAGGTTCCAGGAAGCTCATTCAATCATCAATAAGTCATGGGCTGGCCTAAAACTAGAAGTTCGAATTTGAACTTCACAAAAACCAGTTTCGGGTTTTTGAGCATTCCTCCACCATTTCCACTCCAGTCCTTTCATTCTCAATTTCAGAGTCAACCTCTCGACTCACTCTCAATTCTAACAATCCAAATCAGCCATTAAAAGCATCCCAAAGTTCCATTCAGTCCACTGTGTAAAGTCCCCTGCACTGACCCGAAAACATAATAAAATGGTGCCCATGTTCTTGTGATCGATTGCCAGCACAATTACATGTGCAATCACACCTCAAACTGTCCCAATTCAGTCATTTAATTGATAAACAATCCATGGGATCGATCGTACAAACATCCCATTTCACGGCTGTTTCAATCAAACAGTACCCCTGTGAAAATTACCATTCTGCCCCAGTGCAGAAAATTGCCAAAATGCCCCTCACGCATCCTGACCCGTAACTCGGTCATACGGACTCCGATTGATGCGTGCCGCCTGTCTACGGACTCAGAGCATCGAGACCTTCCTAACGGTCCTCGGTCCTCGGCCATCGGACCTCCCGATCAAAAAGTCAACATTTCCCCTTATTTCGTTCAAATTACGAAAATGCCCTTGAACTTCCGTACATCATAACTTTCATCACGAACATCGGAATCGAACGTGCCACCTGTCTATGAACTCGTGACGTCCCAAACTACGTCACGGTCATCGGACAAAGTCCATTTGACCGTCTGAATTAAAAGTCAACGTTTTACCCACGCCTAGGGGCAAAACGGTCATTTTGCACAATTCGTCCGAAATCACTCAACTAATCCCAGATTAGTCATTCTAAATCATAATTAAATAATATTAAATCCCGATACTCGGGACGGGTCGTTACAACCTTCCTCCTTAAAGAATTTCGTCCTCGAAATTACAAATATCCTTATTCCACAACCACCTTGTGGAAAAAAATTCGACCTCATATCATGTGTCATCTGTACACCCACTAACTGGAACAACACCAGCCTCGTCTGTACCCAGAAATCCCATCACAGTCATACGTCATAACAACAACACTCGACCACCTCGAGTGAACATAATCACCTGATCCGCGATAAAATCGCCTGACCACTAAGCTGACACCTTCAGCTAGACGGTTCCCTTCCATTGCCAAAATATCCTTACATTTGCTCCCATTGGGAGTCACCAAATCTCATTTGTCAGTCCACGCTGACACCACCAGTCAAACTGTCACCGCTAAGCTTTACCACCCTAGTAAAGCCCCAACCATCAGCCAGTCAGTGACAACACCACACACTACATCACTCTCGATGTAGCGTAAGATCAACCACATGATCTCAATTCGCAGGGCAAGCCCAATCCTGCGACATATATTAATCTCAATGTCCATAATCGCCGAGTCCCTCAGCGAACCAAGACGGTGGGATATCACGGTGTGATCAAGTCACACAAGGCTACTCGTGGTTACTCAGACCACCAATTCACTCATCCTGAGTGTTTGTATACCGTCAACTTACACAATCAAGTGGTGTAACTGGAACACATTGAATACCAGCCCAGCAGTGATCACACATCTCAATACTAGGGTTCCACTAGCCAACCATGGCTAAGAGCACATGCTCATACAATCACTGAACCCGAAAAAATCACTCTGCACAGCGCACAGTATCCAATGTCCAGTCCACAGCACAGCCAAACAAATGATATCGGAACCAAGCCGATTACCAACACGTTTAATCACACACCATGGGAACATCCCATGTACCGCCATTAGGCACCACTCAGCCTAACTAGTATCAATCGTCGTACAACGTACCCTGTACCCACCTCAATCCATCAATCTGCCTATAACCACCCAGGTCATAGCCAAACACGTTCCAATAATGAAGTACCTTTTCCCAAACCAACATGAGACAAAACGAACTCCACCCATCATCCCGTTTCAATTCCGGATCCGAATCCGCGATTTCGTAAGAAATCCCGAATCCGAACCTAAACATCATATTTTTATTCCATGTCCAAATCCGAATCCGAAATCATTATTCCGTAAGCTAGCATTGGAATAATCATTCCGCACCCAAATCCAGTAATCCATTTTCAAGCTTCGCAATCGAATCCTGAATCGTCACCCAGAAATTCGATTCCAAAACCCAAAATCTCATTTACGTCTACTTGAGACGTACAAACCGAACCTATCGGTTACTTGTCCAAAACACTCGATTGACCCCATAGGGAATCCAATCCCAATATCCACACGTCAAAGGTTGACAAAATCCGACCACTTCGGAAACCTACTCAACCGAGTAAGAAACCATATGGACTCCACTCCAAAAAGAAGTTCAGTCCCGTCATTTTCGACTCACATACCAAGGTAAGAGTGATAAACTCTCATCAAATATGGATCATCACGATCACGATCCAGATCCATCACTATGTCACCCGACAAGTAATATCACGATCCTAGATCGTCACATCGTCCAAAGTCGACAACATCACAAATCAGATCCACCTAGGATCCACACATGCTCGCATAGCTAACAATCCATCTGAAAGCTGATCGTAGGGTCTTACACCCTCAATTGAATCCTTCGTAAAATTTCCCTTGGTGGAATGGTGATCCCGCATTTCAGCACCAAATCCAAAATCATACACAACTTCTAGTGTCCAATGACCCCAAGCCAAACATGGGTCCACCCACCAATACACGCTCAACGTACTGGTAGCAACAATCATCATCTGCCACGGAAGGGAAATAAGAAGTCAGCCCCAATGACTTCGGAATACCAATCACCGATGCGGAAACGAGCACTCCTCTCGTCTCCCAATCACAACTCTCCCCGAATCGAGAGTTCCAACCATGTTGGAAACATACATGCTCCCAATGAGATGTCAAGTCCAACCACTGGACTGCCCACGTCCTTACCTCACTTGGACCACCACGTTTCCAAAATCAATTTATTACTCGGACCTCACGTCCGCCAATAATCATTTATGCACATACCCTGATTCCGAACGGAATATCCACAACTCTGCCTGGATGTGCATACCCAACTGCTTCCATCTCACATCTCAACCTTTACAGGTTCAATCCTCAGGTTCCAAGTGATTCACAATCACAAAATCTCACATCAATTCCATGAATGGTTTTCCTCGACTTTTCCAATTTCAATAATTTCCTTGTACTTCCTGGGGATATTAGAAATATACAATCTTACCAATCTCGGAGCTGACAACAACCCCAAATCCACCAATTCTCATGACATAGGGAACATCATCCCTAGATTCCCCAAATTCCAATCATACCTTTATACCCATTCATCACTCGGTCATACAGACTCCGATTGATGCGTGCCGTCTGTCTACAGACTCAGAGCATCGAGACCTTCCTAACGGTCCTCGGTCCTCGGCCATCGGACCTCCCGATCAAAAAGTCAACATTTCCCCTTATTTCATTCAAATTACGAAAATGCCCTTGAACTTCCGTACATCATAACTTTCACCACGAACATCGGAATCGAACGTGCCACCTGTCTATGAACTCGTGACATCCCAAACTTCGTCACGGTCATCGGTCAAAGTCCGTTTGACCGTCCGAATTAAAAGTCAACGTTTTGCCCACGCCCAGAGGCAAAACGGTCATTTTGCACAATTCGTCCGAAATCACTCAACTAATCCCAGATTAGTCATTCTAAATCATAATTAAATAATATTAAATCCCGATACTCGGGACGGGTCGTTATAACCAACATCCACCCATCCTCCTCTCAGCCTCTGGGCCTTGCCATGATGTTCAAAGGGGGTAAGGGTATGGTTTTGGGGTGAATGGTTGAGGTGAGAAAATGAGATCGGGTTGTTTGTTTAGGGAGAAAAGAAAATGATCGATGCAATGGGGAGATGCATGAATATGTGTGGGCTGTGCAATGGATGGGTGACACTTGTCACTCATCCATTGGGCCTCCATAAAATATCTAGGCCCACTAGAGTCCAAAAGTTAAGTTATTTTGTAATTCGTGCAATAGTGCCCCGAAACGTCCGTGACCCGTAACTTTGCCGTCGAACGTTCGAATTCGACGTGCCGCCTATCTATGGATTCGTATCGTCCCGATCTACATAATGGTCCTCGACCCTCGGACATCAGACCTCCTGGTCAAAAAGTCAACATTTGCCCCTTTTTAACCATAATTACCAAAATACCCTTAAACTTCCGAACGTCATAACTTCTTCCTCGAATGTCGGAAATGAACGTGCCATTTGTCTATGAACTCGTGACGTCACAAACTACGTCACGATCATTGGTAAAAGTCCGTTTAACCGCCAGAATGAAAAGTCAACGTTTTACCCACGCTTAGGGGTAAAATGGTCATTTTGCATCGTTCGTCCGATTTCGCCTAACTAGTCACCGATTAATCTCACTAATCGTGATTAGTCACTAATTTAATCTTAGAATTCGGGACGGGTCGTTACAACCTTCCCTCCTTAATTAATTTCGTTCTCGAAATTCCAACCGGTCTTCCCTCCTTAATTAGTTTCATTCTCGAAACTCCAACTTTCCTGATTCCACATCCATCCCGTGGAAAGTAGAATCGACCTCGAAACTCATGTACACTCGTACGCCAACTAACTAGAACAAGACTCGTCTGCACCCAAACGTACCGCTAATACTCACGTCATATCGACTACGCTCGACCACGTCGGATCACAGTAGTCATACGTTCCGAATTGACACTACTTGTCAAATCTACCAAGTCACTGACACAAACACTCGAAGGTTCCTTCCTCAATCACCAAACTATCCTGATGTCTACTCCCACCGGGAGTCCTCAGATCCCACTAATCGATCCTCATTGACACCTCCGACAAACTGTCACCACTTGACAGTCGTCAGTCGAAAACTGACACTATGGCCATTTGTGGTTATACTAACCACCAAATGACTCAACCATGAGTAAACACTTACCCACAAAGCATTTCACTCAATATGTGTGAAACTACACCCATCAGAAATACCATGACCCACCACACAGTATCCAATGTCTAGTGCACGACCTCGACTAATCCAATGGTATCGGAACTAAGCTGACTACCAACACGTTCACCAACGTACTACTAGTGTAACCTATATACCGTCACCAGGTATCACAAGTCTACCCAGTATCGTACCTCGAACAACGTACAAGGTACACACATCTACCCATCAATCAGCCTACAACCACCTAGGTTGTAGCCAAACACATTTCTATTCTGGAGTCTATCTGTCCAATCCAGTACTAGACAAATCAAAACTCCGACCCAATGTCTATTGCCAAGTCCGAATCCGAATCCGCAATTTCGTAAGAAATTTCGAATCCAAGCCCAGAAATCATATCCATAGCCATATCCAAATCCGAAATCATTATTCCGTAAGTTAGCATTTGGAATAACCATTCCGAACCCAAATCCATAAAGGAAATCCACTGTCAAGCTCCATAATCAAATCCTGAATCGTAACCCAGAATCCAATTCCAAAACCCAAATCCAGAAATCCACTTTCAAGTTCCAAAATCAAATCCTGAATCGTCATCCAGAAATATGATTCCAAAACCCGAAATCTCGTTCACGTCTACCAAGACGCACCATAACTGAACCTATCGGTTACCTGTTTAAACGATTTACCACAATAAGTTCGATTGACTTCATAGGGAAGCCAATCCCAACATCAACACATCTACACTGACAAAAATCCAACCTCATCGGACACTTACTCAGGCGTAATATATCGTACGGGGTTCACTTCGAAAAGAAGTTCAGTCCCAACATCCTCAACTCAAACATCCAAGTAAGATCGATAAACTCTCCATCTATCTGGATCTTCAAGATCACGATCCAGATCCATCACTACGTCACTCGATCATAGACGTCACGATCGAGATTCATCACTGTGTCATCCGATCATAAATGTCACGATCGAGGATCGTCACGACATCCAAAGTCCTCAACATCAAAATCTCGATCCATCTAGGATCCACACATGCTCACTCAGCTAACAATCCACCTGATATCCGCTCATAGGGTATTACACACTCCTGAATCCTTTGTCAGTCACATCACTCTTTAACAAATTCCCACATCTAAACAGATCAGCCAACGACGAGACACCTCGAGACTGTGGGTTCTCCCTAATCACATCGTATTGATCCTTGTCATTCCACCGAGGAAAAACCAAGGATGATTCAACACGATGACATCAAAACTCATCCTATGTGAATGCAACCAATACCCCGTTGCACTCACCACATCATGTAAACCAATACATTGCCACCAAGCAGGAAATGAGAAATCTCAGTCACCTAACTTCGATATACTCAATTCCTCCTGATGGCCCAAGGCAAATCAAGGGTCCACCAACCAATACACGATCAGTGTACTAGTGGCAACCAACCACATCTACATTATCAACATCATCTACCATCATCTACAACATCTACCATGGTAGAAGCTGAGAAGTCACCCTAATGACTTCAAAATACCCATTACCTATGCGGAAAACCCGCATTCCTCTCGTCACCTCAATGGCAACCTCTCGCGATTCCGAAGCTCCAACTAGATTGGGAACAACATACTCGGACATCAACCACGTGTTCCTTAACTATCCGTGACCCACTCCCGAACCACAGATACCGAACATATGCCCATCTTGACGGATGTGACTCAACGTCATCACGATCACCGGCACCAGCACTAGTACCAGTACCAGCATCATCACTATCACCTGTCAGCATCCACACACAAGCATCAGTACTGACACTAGCACACCTTGTGTAACACTGATAACCATGGATCTCCGCTCATACCGAGCGACGACCCCGAACCTCTGCTCGGATTGGAGAAACTCTGCCTCCCTCGTACCCAACAACACTGGGTATAGTCACCCTGACAACTCATAAGAGAAAAGGAAACGTCCTTTGAACGTCCCCGTCTCGTTCTGCGATCGCACTCAGTCGTAACCGAGTCGAATCCAGAATCACCGCTCGTACATATGCGTTACTCACGCACCTCGTATCATCGTCACGACTGACAACCCCATCGTCACAATCGTCACGGCAACCTGAGTCTACTCGACCTGATAAGACTCGACTACGTCCATCGATAGTAGCATCTGCCACAACCTCGTGCAGACCTAACTACCAGGCATCTCGATATCCAGACTCCGAATCCAACGGAATCAACCACCCGTATTTAACTATTCCGTATCCCCACTCCAGGATTCCATCGACAAGTACCAACCCTGATAACTTGTACAACCAACTCTAAACAGTCGTAACTCGACTAAACCAATGTCGTCTACCAGGTCATCCACGACCTTAGTTCAACAAACCACAACTGAGTAGCACAACAACCAACTAGGTCTAACTGATAAGTACAACCTCGACTGCGGAGTGCAGTCCCATCACTAAAGCTGACATGACTAGACCGACTAACGAATCCAAATCCGAATAGTTGTCAAAGTCGAACCACTCGTTAACTCACCTTTCCGAACCATACACCCAAGGTAGGGTTCCACGATCACACCTAGGGTCACTCTGAACCCAACTGCAAGCTACCAACTGCAGTACAATCCACAATCTGACCTACTACGCGGTCTTGACATCGTAAAAACGTCAATCCAATCCTACCGGCAATCCAACTAGGATTCCACAAATCCGACCGCTAACTGCCATAAGCAGTAAATCCATTTAACTTACCAAATCAGATCATCAGATGATCACAATTCCCAACCAGTCGTTGGAACTGATCCTACGACATCGTGAAAGATGATCCCAACTAACTGTCTCACGATCAAAACTTGAAAGTACCGTTTACGTTCATCCATTCATAAGGTCCCACACTGTCAACCCTGACAGAACTATGGCAACCCCGGCATCTAGTGTCGAACCAAAACGATCCAGTCCTACTAACTATCGTATCGGCACCCCAACCTATCAGGTTGATCACTAACTGTAGCCACTTGAGATATCACATCCTCGACCTGCGTACTACTCCAAGAGCTCCGCGGTTGCTCGAATAGAGACAACCCCCGCTCTGATACCACGTTGACAGGACCTATCCCAATCCCCCCGGGATTAACGCGGGATGACCATCCGTGTTAGACAAGGGATATTTCCGACCTTTGCCCTCCCGGGCTATCAGAGTACGGCAGGATCCGGAGGAGGTATGTGATATCTCGGTCTCTGCTACAGTCCACATCCGCTGTCAACCTGAAGGGCTGTCAAAACATTAAAACCTGTGAGTGGACAAAACAAAAGTTTATAAAAACATTTCCATAAAGACATTTGTACCCTTCACTAAAAAGTATGCATGCATTCGAAAACCATTTAACCAAATGGAAACCATATGTGGGAACTAAGCCCAAATCAGAAATAAACCAAGGTCGAAAGGACCACAATGAAATTGACCATACGGGCCACTGCCCAAAGCCATAAGAAACCAATAAAGGACTCAGCCCATAACCAGAAACATACACGAGCCACTACTCAATCCTGTACACACCTGTGCACACCACATATCAAAGAATCATAAAGATTCAACCATACGGGCCACTGCCCAAAACCATACGGGACTCAGTCCAAAACCTGTGTAACCACACATCACATCTCATATATCATATCATATATCATATATACATATAAGTCACACAACCAATCCTGTCACGGTATCCAAAGCTACGAGCGTGCTACCCGGGTCTCAATCCGAGTCTTCTCAAAGTTAAGGTCAATGTTCGCAGACCACTGATCCTACCCGAGGTTATAGTAACCATAGCCTTCCTGAGAGTAAGGAACCCAACTGGGGGGTGACTCCACTCAGTCGGTGCTCCGTGACTACTCCGGGGTCCACCCAGGCCAACGACCCTCCCCGGAGGAGATAATAGAAGTAAAGGAAGGTATATGCACATATATATATATATACATAATACAAATATCCATGCCCGGTTCCCCTGAACCGTCATGATCCATAATATCCAGTTCGTATACATATAAACCATATCCTCCATGTCGGTTCCCATAAACCGTCATGTACCATAATAACATAACCAGGGTTCATGCCGGTCCCCATAATCCGTCATGAACCACGATACCACAACAAGGGTTCATGCCGATTCCCATAAACCGTCATGAACCGGGAAATCCATTTAAGGTTCCTTGACCTAAAATCAAAACCATAAAGTAACCTAGGTCTCGTGCCCGAACATAGGACATCAGCCGGGCACCGTGCCCGATATCTGAGGTCATATGCCTTTGAAAAAACCAAATGGGTCTCATACCCGAGTTTATCCTTTTGTAAATCCAAATCCAAATCATTTAAACCATTAAAGAAATACAGACTTATATAAGCACCGTATAAGGCCGAACCCTCGAAATACGTGCTTATACGTAACCACAACCAAATGCACCCATGGCATTACCAAACATGTATAAAAATATATAATAAACATTTATGCATGCACCAATTTAGAAAACCAAGGTCCACTCACAGACCGTCCGATATGCCGCCTCGATTTGCGTGCCATACGAGTCTCCCGAGCCAATCACCATCACCGGGACTCCCAAACCTGTCCAAATCATACTAGAAGGTTACTAACTACTTAATTAACCTCCTACCAAAGCCCCGTAATTTTCCGATATTTTTAACTATTTTTAAACCAACCCTAAACCTTCGAACACCCCAAAACCTATCAAAACGATGTCCGATTGACACAAAACCAGTCCCAAAATGTTCGTTACATCGAATAGAATATTTTATATGTTGAACACTTCCCCAAATTACTGTTCAAACGCTCTCACGCGCCCCAAGAAGTCCCTATGCACTATTCATCATCTTCAAGCTCCAGCTGAACCGGTTTTACTGTGCTTAACCGGTTTTACTGTGCTGAACCGGCGTGACCGGTTCGACAGTTACTCCCTTCGTTTTGGTCCGATTTTAACCCCAGTTAATCCTATAATTCCTATTTCTTCATTCCCTAGCAATTCCAATCATTAAAACTACCTAAAACCATCTAAATCCCATGGTTTAATTATGAACCAAACGGTTCAAGCTTCCCAAAACTCACCCATGACTTCAATGCCGTCCAAAGCTTCCTAAAATCATCATAACACAATCCTAATAACCCATTTAACTCATTGAAACCATAAAAAACAAACCACAATGCATATATTGAAAAATGGAAAGGATTGGGTCTAACCGGGTAACATGTTCGGGTTCAAGGCCGCCGTCCACGGCGGCATTGCTTCCAGCAGGCCACCAACATCCGCCCATCCTCCTCTCAGCCTCTGGGCCTCGCCATGATGTTCAAAGGGGGTAAGGGTTTGGTTTTGGGGTGAATGGTTGAGTGAGAAAATGAGATCGGGTTGTTTGTTTAGGGAGAAAAGAAAATGATCGATTCAATGGGGAGATGCATGAATATGTGTGGGTTGTGCAATGGATGGGTGACAATTGTCACTCATCCATTGGGCCTCCATAAAATATCTGGGCCCACTAGAGTCCAAAAGTTAAGTTATTTCGTAATTCGTGCAATAGTGCCCCGAAACATCTGTGAACCGTAACTTTGTCGTCGAACGTCCGAATTCGACGTGCCGCCTATCTATGGATTCGTATCGTCCCGATCTACGTAATGGTCCTCGGCCCTCGGCCATCGGACCTCTTGGTCAAAAAGTCAACATTTGCCCCTTTTTAACCATAATTACCAAAATGCCCCTAAACTTCCGAACGTCATAACTTCTTCCTCAAATGTCGGAATTAAATGTGCCACCTGTCTATGAACTTGTGATGTCACGAAATAGGTCATGATCATCGGTCAAAATCCATTTGACCGCCAGAATGAAAAGTCAACATTTTGCCCACGCCTATGGGTAAAACGGTCATTTTGCATCGTTCGTCCGATTTCGCCTAACCAATCACCGATTGACCTCACTAATCTAATCTTGAAATTCGGGATGGGTCGTTACATCATGTTTTGGGTTTAAAGACCCGGTTGATTGATGACGGGGGAGGGCCCTTGATTGATATATTTTGAATTTAAAGACTCGGTTATTGTGATATCCCCCGAGGCCTATTGATTGTGTTTTGAGTTTAAAGACTCGTTGATATCCCAGGAAGGTCTGATTATGCGCATGATTTTGAGTTTAAAGACTCGGGCGCACTTGAGATCCAACAGATTGATTGACTTGTGATTTACTGTTGATTTCTGATATTTTCGGATGTGTTGGGCAATGACCTGGTTTATATGGCTTGATGGATTTTTGGGTTATGGCCTGTACTTGGATTTTGATTCATGATTTTGGGCTGAAGCCCCGTATTTATTGTTTCGGACTAAGGCCCGAGGTTTGAGAAAAGGAAAATGATTTTGATTTTCATACACGGGTTTCTTGTACTGGAAATGAAATGGATTGTGAAATGATTTTCGAATGCATGCATTGGTTTTACGTGGAGGGTAGAAATGTATTTTTTGTAACATGTTTTATAAACTGATTTGTTTTTGTCCACTCACACCTTTTATGTTTTTATTGACCCTCCAGGTCGTGGTGCTAAGATCGAGGCTGATCGAGAGGTGGATGCATGAGTGGGCACATGTGCGGCTATCCTTTGTTTGGCAAGTGCTGAGGGAAATTTTGGGATCTTCAGTTGACTTGTCAGACGGGAGCAGGATTGGGCACGTTTATCAATGTTCCTCAGGGGACGGACTTGTCAGCATTCACGTGGGATGGATTTTGGTGTCATTGTTTTGGATCATCCTTGATTTTCCTAAGTGGAATGACAAGGATCGATACAAGATAATTGGAGAGAACCCACAGTCTCGACGTGTCTCATCGTTGACTAAACTGTTTAGATGTGAGAATTGGTTGAGGAGTGATGTGACTGACGAAGGATTCATGAGGGTGTGAGACCCTATGACCTGAAATCTGGTAGTTAGTTGAGGGAGAACTAGTATGGATCCACCTAGGATCGCGATGTGGATCAGGATTGTGATGTTGTGGACTTTGGGCATCGTGACGATCGAGGATCGTGACGTTTATGGTCAAGTGACGTAGTGATGGATCTAGATCGTGATCTCGATGGTCCAGATAGGTGGAGAGTTTATCGCTCTTACTTGGATGTTTGAGTTGAAGATGTTGGGACTGAACTTCTTTTCGAGGTAAATCCCGTATGGTACACTACTCAGGCGAGTAAGTGTCCGACGAGGTCGGATTTTGTTAGCCTTAGTGATGTGCAGATGTTGGGATTGGCTTCCCTATGAAGTCAATCAAATGGATTGAGCAGATAACCGATAGCTTCGGAATTAGTGCGTCTCGGTAGACGTGGGTGAAATTTGATGCCAGTTGGTATGAGTGGGTATGGCTTGGTAGACGTTAGTCGGATTGGTACATATTGGATTACGTGATTAGAAGTAGACGTTTTGTTACTGGTCGGGTGACCATGGGACTCGAAATGGATGATGGATTGGAGTTTTTGATTTGTCTGGTGCTGGATTGGACATATGGACTCCAAAATTGAAACGTGGTTGGCTACGACCTAGGTTGTTGTCATCGTTGTTGTGGTTGTAGTGGACTGGTTGGTGGATAGATGTACGTACCTTGTACGTGGTTCGAGGTATGATACTGGGCAGACTTGTCATGCCTGGTGACGGTATAGAGGGTATACCTGAGGTACGTTGGTGAGCGTATTGGTAGCCGACTTAGTTCCGATACCATTGGATTAGTCGAGGATGTGAACTGGACATTGGATACTGTGCATTGGGTCATAGTATTTCTGGTGGGTCCAGTTACACATATCGAGTGTTTGATGGTATACATATACTCAGGTTGAGTGAGTTGGTGGTTGGTGTAACCACAAGTAAGTATTGTGTTAGTTTTCGACTGGCGACTGTCAAGTGGTGGCAGTTTATCGAATGGCTCAACGTGGATCGATGAGTGAGATCTAGTGACTCCCAGTGGGAGCAAACGTCAGGGAAAATTGGTGATTAAAGAAGGAACCGTCTAATTGTTTGTGTCAACGAAATGGTAGATTAGTCAAGTGGCATCAATTATGAACGTGTGGTTACTGTCATTCGACGTGGTCAAATGTAGTCGATGTGACGTGAGTATTAGTGGAACGTCTGGTTGCAGATGAGTATCATTCTGGTTAGTGGGTGTACAAGTGTACATTTGAAGTGAGGTTGAATTTATTTCCACGAGGTGGATGTGGAATCTAGATAGTTGAAATTTCGAGGACGAAATTAATTAAGGAGGGAAGGTTGTAACGACCCTTCCCGAATTCCAGGATTAGATTAGTGACTAATCAGGATTAGTGAGGTTAATCGGTGATTAATTGAGCGAAATCGGACGAACGATGCAAAATGACCATTTTGCCTCTAGGCATGGGTAAAACGTTGACTTTTCGTTCAGGTGGTCAAATGGACGTTGGCCAATGACTGTGACGTAGTTTGGGACGTCACGAGTTCATAGACAGGCGGCACGCTGAAATCGAACTTCAAACGGGAAAGTTATGGGTCACGGAAGTTCGATTTCATTATACACGTATATAGAGGCATTGATGAGGTGGCTTATTCTGATTGGGCAGATATTTTAAGTGAACCCATGGATCACTCATCCCATTGGCCCAAAACCATAAATTGTGGATCTAACTAATTAAATAATATTAATTAAATAATTTTATATTTTAATCTAACCCTCCATCTCATCTCATCCTTCAATCCTCACCCTCCATTCTTATCTCCCTCTCACCTGATCAACCATCACCTTCTTCTGTTTCTCACAAACCCGAAACACCATTTTCTTCTTTCTCCTTGAACAAACAACCCACACGACTCACCACACCACACCACCATAATCATTATGAGTGCTCGTGTGTGACGGTGAAGGATGAACTGAGGGACTGAGGACAACGGCGAGCCACGGTGGTGGACGACGGAGGGAAACCCTGTTTGCTCGGGTAAGCTTGTTCAAAAATCTAAGTTTGAGTTTGGGAGGTTCTTGATTGTTTTCATTAATTGGGTTGGCATCTAGGGACCTAGGGGAGTCAAGATGGATGGGTTTTGAGGCCTAGGACGGCCGGAGGCCACGGTGGTGGAGACTAGCAGGTGGCCGGTTCAAACATGAACCTTCAAGGTGAGTTTTAATCCATTTTATTCGGGTTTTAATGACGAGGAAGATTAGGGTTGATGTTAGGAAATTTAAGAATTTAAAAGGAAAAGATTGGACCAAAAATGAGGGAAGAAACAAGCTGGACCGGTCATGCCAGTCCGGCTGGACCGGAATGCACTGAACCGGCCGGTTCAGACCGGCCAGAGGTTGAAGATGGTGCTACAGTGTCCTAACGGGTAAGGCCCACGCGCAAGAGCTTCTCGGGGCCCGTGTGGGTGTGTGGCCCACATTTTGGGGATGTCTTCAACATGTGAAATTATCTATTCGATGTAGCGAAAATTTTGGGACTGGTTTCATGTTGATCGGACATCGTTTCGATAGGTTTCGGGGTGTCCAAAGGTTTAGGATAGGGATTAAAAATAGTTAAAAATTCTAGAAAATTACGGGGCTTTAGTGAGGGGTTATTTAAGTAGTCAGTAACCCACTATTACAATTTGGATAGGTTTGGGAGTCCCGGTGATGGTGATTGTCTCGGGAGAGCCGTGTGGCACGCGTATCGAGGTGGCAGCTCGGACGGTCTGTGAGTGGACCTTTGTTTTCTAAATTGGTGCATGCATAAATGTTTATTATATGTTTTAATACTTGTTTGGTGATCCCATGAGTGCATTTTTGTGTGGTTATGTATTGGCATGTATTTCAAGATTTCGGCCCTATACGTTGCCGATACGGGTTTATACTTTCTTGGTTGGGTTCTATGAAATGGTTTTGGATTTCAAAAGGATAAACTCGGGCATGATGTCCATTTGGTTTTTTCTCGGGCATGTGGCTCTATTTCTGACCTACGGGTCTGAATCGTGGTCGCGGCGAGTGCTATGTGCACTGCGACAGACGATACGATGCTCGCCTCCAGACTAGGATATGTTCCTTCCGGAGACGTCACGATGCACGATTTGTTGTCGGGCAGCCGATGGAGGCTCGACTTTGGAGTGCTGAGGGTTCAGGATATTGATCGGTGATGAGTACTCCATAATCTAGCGGTGGTCGCGTCGGTTGATTCGTTCACGGCGACATACCAGGATTGAGGGCGGTCCTGGATGGATGGTTGCACGCATCACTACGATCGGAGTCGTGACTGACCCTGAGATATTGGGCACGAAGCCCAGATGAGTCATGTATTTGGGCACGAGACCCAGTTACTTTACGTTTATGTTTCGGGTCGGGGACCCTAAATGGATTTCCAGGTTCATGACGGTTTATGGGAACCGACATAAACCCTTGAAAGGTTTTTGTGATTCATGACGGTTTATGGGGACCGGGCATGAATCCGTTGAAAGGTTTTAAGGATGATTTCGTTATATATATATATTCATATACCTTTCTTTACTTGGATTGTCTCCTCCGAGGAGGGTCGTTGGCCTAGGTGGACCCCGCAGTAGTCACTAAGCACTAACTGAGTGGAGTCGCCCCCATTGGGTGCCTTACTCTTAGGAAGGCTTGGATTATAAGCTCAGGGAGGGTCATTGGTCTACAGACATTGACCTTGGACCCTGAGAGACTTGGGCTTGAGACCCCGGGTAGCACGTGCGTAGATTTGGAAACCGTGACAGGATTGGCTGTGTGATTTATATGTATATATTATATATGATATGTGATGTGTACAGGTTTTGGGCTGAGTCCCATATGGATTTGGGAAGTGGACCGTATGGTTGGTATCTTTATGGATTTGCGTAGTGGCCCGCATGGTTGGTTCTTTATGGTTCTTTCAGTTATGGTTTTGGGCTTAGTTCCCACATATGGTTCTTTTGGATGAAATGGTTTTCGAATGCATGCATGCTTTTTAGTGAAGGGTACAAATGTTCTTATGAAATGTTTTTATAAACTCTTTGTTTTGTCCACTCATAGCTTTTAAATGTTTTGACTGCCCTTCAGGTTAACAGCAGATGTGGACTATAGCAGAGACCGAGATATCACATACCTCCTCCGGATCCTGGCATACTCTGATAGCCCGGAAGGGCAAAGGTTGGAATTTTCCCTTGTCTGACACTTCGTGTCAGACGGGATCGGGGTCGTCCCGCATTAATCTCAGGGGAATTGGGATGGGTCCTGTCATCGAGGCGGCAGCTAGGACGGTCTGTGAATGAACCTTGATTTCTAAATTGTGATGCATGCATAAATGTTTTATATGGTTTATAGATGTGATTCTATGATGATGATTTGGTTGTTAGTGATTTATATGATTTCACGCAATTTGAGGCGATTTACGTGTTTGCACGTAAATCGAGGTTTGCATTTTGCACTGATTATATGTGCTTGTGGTTTCAGAAATAGTTTAATGAAAAAATTTTGGATTTGAAAAGTTAAACTCGAGCATGAGACCCATTTGTTTTTGAAACCCTCGGACTCGAAGTCCATTTTAATCACGTTATCGGGACAGGGGCCCAATTGGTTCGTGAACTGATTTTGGATTTGAAAATATGGAATCGGCCACTAGGCCCATTTGATTTACGAACTCTCGGCTTGAAGTCCTTTTGATTTAATGAGACATCGGGCTGAAGGCCCAGTTGGTTTACGTATCGGGCTTGAGGCCCAGTTGGTTTGCGAGTCGGGCTCGAGCCCCAGTTGACTTACGTATCGGGCACGAGGCCCATTTAGTTTACGAAATTGGGCTTGAGGTCCAGTTGGTTTACGAATCGGACCGACGACTCAGTTGGTTTATGAATTCGGGCTTGAGGCCCAGTTATGGTTTACGATTGTGATTCCGTGTCGGGGACCCATAAATGGATTTCTGGTTCATGACGGTTTATGGGGACCGAGCATGAACCCTTGAAAGGTTTTGATAAGGATTTCAAAATGGTTTTTCATATACCAGCCTTATATATTTATGGATTGCCTCCTTCTAGGAGGGTTGTTGGCCTGGGTGGACCCCAGAGTAGTCACAGAGCACTAACTGAGTGGAGTCGCCCCCGTTGGATTCCTTACTCTCAAGAAGGTTTTTATGGATTATACCCCCAGGGAGGCTCATTGATCTGTGGACATTAACTTGGGTGGATACGGGGGAGACTTGGGATTTGAGACCTCGGGTAGCACGCGCGTAGCTTTAGAAACCATGACTGGATTGGTTATATGATATTTGGATAAACATGATTTCTTGGATTTGCGAAATTGTGTTTTATGAATAATAAATGGATTTGGGCTGAGATCCCACATATGTTTACTATGTTATGGATTTGTATAAATGGTTTTGGGTAGGGGCCCGTGTGACTTCAATTTGCGGAACTTGGGGCTGAGACCCTAAATATGGTTGTTTAAACATATGTGGTTTGATAAATGGTTTTCCTATGCATGCATGCTTTTTAGTGAGGGGCATACAAGTCTTCTATGAAATATGTTTTTATGAACTCTTTTATTTTAGTCCACTGACAGTCTTTTCTGTTTTTCAATGCCCTTCAGGTTGATCTCAGATGCGGACTGTAGCAGAGACCGAGACATCACACTCCTCCACCAGATCCCGGCGCGCTCTAGAATTCGGTCGGGCTAAAGGTTTAAATTTTACCTGGTCTGACACTTCGTGTCAAACGGGATCACGACACATCTCGTGTTAGTCCCGCGGGGATTGGGATGGGTCCTGGCATGTATCGATTAGTCCTATTGTCAGGACCCGTCCCAAATATCACCTCGATGCCCGGGACGAACCCTGCTCCCGTCTGACAATCACACTTAAAGTACCAAAATAACCTCAACACAATCATAAGCATAACTATCAGACAAGGGAGTAAATAAAATACAACCGTAAGTCAGAGCATAGTTTATACAAAGCAGGCACAAAATCTTACTAGGGCTAATCTCGTAACGGAAGGACGTCGTAAGCTCTATGCCTCGGATCCTGCCTCAACGTTTACCCCAGTGCTATCACCACGACCTGG
Source organism: Prinsepia uniflora (assembly GCA_032719365.1). Taxonomy (NCBI): domain Eukaryota; kingdom Viridiplantae; phylum Streptophyta; class Magnoliopsida; order Rosales; family Rosaceae; genus Prinsepia; species Prinsepia uniflora. Next base: position 30,062,571 of record CM064861.1, on the reverse strand, counting down.
AGGGAAAATTTAAAACAAAAGGGTGAGTGGACTAAAAGAAATAAAAGTTTTCAAAAACCGTTTAACATCAAACTAGGGTTAAGAAAACCAGAAGATTTTTCCCTCCGTTTTAAAAACATGCATGCCGAACGAAGTATCAGAAAACCACGTCATAAAACAGTATCATCAATATGCTAAGATCGTATCATAAAACCAAATCCACATATATCAAAGTCCGATCAAACCTGCTGGGTCTATCCGAGTCTTTAAACTTAACCAGGCCTCAAATGTAATCCGAGTCTTTAAACTCCCGAGTCTTTAAACTTATTAGGCCTACGGGGGTAATATCGTAAATATCCGAGTCTTTAAACTCAATCCGGGCCCGTCCCCCGTCAATCAGATCTCAGAAACTCAACCTCACCTCCCCTGTGTCTCCGTGCACGATATCATTCCCAAAACTCGATCACCAACCTCCTCTCTTCCTTCTTTCACTCTCACAACTCACACACACCCTGAATCGATCACCCACTCTCAATTTCTTCCTCTTTGTTTCTGTTGCTCAACCCCAAATACACGGTTTGAACGAGAACAATATGTGGCCGTGTGTAGTTTAGGCTGTCCTAGAACCCTCTAGTTCTCTCCCACGTGTCCACTTCCTATGGACCAAAACTAAAATATCCCAATCCACTATTGCCACTTGTTCTGATCTGATTGGGCATAAGGGAAAAGACCAAATTGTCCCTAGTGTTAATAATTTACCGTTTTACCCTCGAACTTTCCAAACCCACAACTATTCCGTCTGACGTCCGATGACAACGTGCCGCCTGTCGTTGTACTCAGGACGTCGAGACCCAGCTAACGGTCCTCAATCTACGTGAAAATCACAAGTCCATTAAAAATTCAACATTTTCCTCGACTAGTCCAACTTACGGTAACGCCCTCAATCTTCCGAACATCATAACTTTTTCTCTGAGTGTCCAAATCGGACATGCCACCTGTCTACGGACTCGTGACGTCCTAAACTACGTCACGATCAATGGTCAACACTCATCTAACCTGTAAATCAAATAGTCAACTTTTGACACACTATTCATAAGGGCAAAATCGGTCTTTTATACAATTCTTTTTACAAAATTACATTTATACCCTTCCCAAAGGTACGGGTTGTTACACCTATGCTTTTTTTCATGTGGGTGGGCCCAACTTGTGCGCATTGCATACTGGCTACTTGGACTTTTTTTTCTTCAGAAATTCAGTACATATATATATATATATATTTATATACCTTTAAAATTTAAAGTATATTAAAAATATATATCTAATTAAAATTTTCTTTAATTGCAGTCATGCATTTTTGTATATTCTAAGAGCTTGGGATATCCATTGATAATGGTTCGAGTGGCGACTTCTCCATTTTTTGGAGGTGGTTATTTTATGATATGATAAGGTGCATTTTCAAAGAGTTCTAGAAAACTCGCATTGTGGGAGCGTGGAGGTTTGCGTAGTCAGAGTCCATTCTAAGTGAAGGGTATGGAGTTTGAGGGACTCGAAGCTTTTAAGGCATGGAAAGTTCGTAAACTGATTGCCTCTCCAGATGGTATCTTTGTGGACCTTGACAAAAAGTGCTCTTCCATGTAGTCTCTCAGAAATCGCTAGGGCAAAAATCCAGTCAGTAGTCGATATATGAATTTCATCCTTTGATCATCAGTTGGATTTTGAACTTTTCATTCTAAAAAAGTTTGGACGATAGAAGGCCATCTGAAAGCTTGGTCAAAGAGTGGTTGAGCACTCCATTGCATCTGACAATTGTTGTTATCTGGAAGAAGAACAACAAATAGAGACTTGACATGCATGTTTGTGGGAATAAGTTGAGCCCTGAAATGCCTTCCAAGTCTCTATTTCCTGGCCGCTCTAATCCAACAAGGTCATCCAACATATGTAGAGTTTTCAGCATTCCTTTCAAGCACTTAGTCAAGGTCTTGGAGGTGAAAATCAAACATGGGTGGAAATCCAACAATTGAGCCCTGAATGTATTTGGTCATATTATCATATACCCCACAACTTTGCTCCAAAAATGGTGCTAAATTTGGGTATGATGAGTTACAATGGAGTCCCTACTAAAGAGTTGGAGCTGGAGCCATAGGTTGAGGTTAAGAATGGTGGAGTTCTTGTCACTGATGTCTCATTGTTGGACAACGTTGCACTACTTTCAATTATAGAATGGATCGAGTTCCAGAAGATGATAGGCATTGACGCTGTGCCCCTAGAATTCCCATAGATTAGTTACTTTTTGTCCATGATTGTATTTTCATTCTAGTATTGAATACTTGGTTTGAGCAATCAATATATAATAGGCATTTTGTGTAATTGTAGTATTGGTAAATATGGATCGTTCTTAACCGGGGAAATTAGGGAACATTAATAATATGTTAGTAAGAGAGAATAATGAATAATCAAAGAATAAGGAATTGAAGAATTAAAGAATTAAATGATTAAAGAATAAAGGAATTAATGAATTAATGAAATAAAGAATTAAAGAATTAAAGAATAAAGAATTAGATGGGGGGTTTGAAAGATTGTAATTGTATAATAAAGAAAGCAAGTAAAAATAATTAAGAACTTAATTCTACTTCTAGTTTAACTTTTATGCAAGTGAACTTTCTTCAAACACATATTTTTACCAACACTCTAACATCATGCTCATAGTGAACCAATCACGAAATTCTACCATAATCATCTCAAATACATGCATACATTTTTCAATATTATAAATGCACCGAACAGCGGTCATAAACACTTATAATACGATTCACCTTAAGTTTGTGATTTCAATGTGTGTCAAACATCTAAATCTCTTCAATTCTATTCTAAGTGCACCGAACAGCGGTCATAAACACTTAGTGTTAAATTGAAGGTTAAGCACTAAAACATATGAAGTAGATGAAATTCAAAAAGTAAAACACATGGAGATTATATTCACATTTACAAATGTTAGAAAGAAAATACCAACACATATATTGAATTATAAGTAAAACCAAAATAATAACAAGAATTTAAGTAAATAGATAAAAGTTACACTTTCGGAACCCAAGAACAGCTTGTGATTCCGAAAGTGGATGGAAACAATGGAATGTTATTCATAAGGAACACCGAACAACGGCAAGAACCTTATGAAGATGGAGGATAAAACATAAGAATACGGACTTAAATTCTAGAATTATTTCGGAAATACTTGGCCTATGTATTTCTTAAGGAAAGCATAAAAATGTATTTAAGAGATCTCAAAGAAAAATCACAAGAACAAAGTAAAGAAGAAATGAAATTAAGGATTAATATAAAAATAACATAATTTAAGAACAAGAATTAAAGAAATCTAATTAAATAAATAATCTAAAAGAAGTTAAATTGGTCCTCAAAAATAAAGAAGATGAACTAATAGAAGAGAAACTAGAAAGAAAATAAGAGAACTTAAACTAAAGAGAGGAACAAAAATGGGAAAAATGGGGACCCTTTGTTACATGAATTGAACCCATATTTATAGGGATAAAAAGCTAACAAAAATAAAATAAAAATTACAATAAAAATAATTAAAAGTGAAATGATGAATAATGATGAAATTAGGGATGGGTTAGGGCTGAAAATCTGATTTTTTGATGCAAAATAGGGTAGGTTGGAGCAGTTTTGAGTAGTTGGGCTGGTTTGAGAAATCAGAGCAGGAAAAAGTTGGTTGGTTTAGGGGGTTTGGTGGGCTCAGAACCCTGCAGGCGGGTTGGTGGGGCTGGAGGCAGACGGGGCTTGCACGGATGGATTGGAATGGAGCAGTGCAGCAGATGGTGAAGACATGCGGGCTGGAGCAAGAGGCGGGCCTGGTGGGCGGCTGTGTGCGGGCTTGGGAGAATTTGCGCGCATGCTTGGGAGCAAATCGGATGGACCAGGCAGGTTGGACTGAAGAGAAGACTATTGCGACGTGGGCTGGAACTGGGCCGCGCGGGAAATGGCTGGCGCATCAGCTGGGCTGGCGGGTTGGTGGGTTGAAGTGTATGGGTTTGTAAATCCGGGCTGCACACAAACAAAAATGGGTCAAAGAGTGAATTTGGGCTTTGAAAAATTAATTAAGAAAATGATTTGGGCTGCAAAAAAAATGAATTTTGGGCTGGATTTACAAAATTAATTTTAATTCAATTGTAATTCGTCCATAATTTATTCGTTATAATTCCGATCGGGAAGATTCTTTCGCCAAACGCTCCCAATTACAAGCTTTATTTATTTAAAAGAAATAACACAAAATAAATTATTTTATCTAATTATTTATTATTTTAATATTAAAATTCAAGTATAAGGGTATAAAATAATATAAAATAATGCTTATTTGAGGACCTATCAAATACCCCCACACTTAAACTTTGCTAGTCCCTAGCAAATACTAAAATTAAACTACGAATTCAAAACAAGTAAACCCTTAACCATTTGTCTCAATGTTTCATTATTATCATGGCATCAAAGATTTTCACTTAAAGCACTTAAGCATATGGAATTCAAGAGTTAATACATTGTAACAAAATGTTTTAACAAGTACGATAATGCGTAAATATGGTGAAATGGATCTCAACATGAATAAAACAAGTATGAATCAACTCACAAGGATATGCACTCATAAATTCACTCAATTTTGTAAGGGTTTGTGTTTGCACTCAAAATATGTGAGAAAAATGCTCACATAGTAGAAATGAAGTACTTTTGCAAAATTTCAAACAAATACCTCATGATAAAAACAAAACATACTTGCAAAAATGAACCAAAACCATAAGTTTACTCAAGTGATTGACTCCACTAATCAAAATTTACCATCTTAAGGATAATAAGGTCTTTACGAAGGTTGTAATGGGGCTAAGTTAGAGGCAAAGAATATATAGGACAAGTGGTGCTCAAATTCGTTCCAAGACTCAAAAGGCTCCCAAAACATAACATAACTTCCCGTCCTTAGTGCAATGATATCATGAATTCATCCCTTTGAACATAGGCCAAATTTCATCATATTGGACCTCAAATTCATTCTTTGCATCGGATTTACGAATGTAAAAGACTTAACTCAAACATTACATAATCAAACCCTATTACCTTGATAGAAACTCAAAACCTTTTTTTTTGTTTCTTTTTTTTTTCTTTTTTCATTTTCATTTTTTTTTCATTTTTTTTTCTTTTCATATAATTTTTTTTTCTTTTTCATATATCAAAGTAATAACATGTGTCAACAATACTACAAAGTTTGAGTAAGTAAATCCATATACATAAAAGTCTTCAAAACATCATCAATTTCTCTTCACACAATCTTTATGTCTTCAACCGAGTCCTTGGAACAAGGGTGAAAGATGTCTATACTAAGCTCAAGTATTTAGATAATCATGGTGATGAAAGAAAATGCTTAATGTAGGCTCAACGGGGTTAAAACTAAGGGGGTCGCAACTTGTGCGCACAAAATAGGGAACATGGATGTTTGAATTTGTGGTGTTAACCCTAATGCCTTAATCATTTCCAAAATCAGAGAGTTTATTGACTTAAAAGTTTTGAAAATCACATAGAATAAGTTCTAGTACTCTAGAGTTCATTAAGATCTATTGCAAGCAGTTTATGAGGCATATGTATATCAATTTAAATAAAGAACTTATGAATCACTCATCAAAGATGTATATAAGGTTCTAAAGCTCACATAAGGTTCAAATGATTCATACTTATCTTAACATGCTCGTTTATGTACCAATTTACAAGCATTATCTACAAGTTATAACACTTAATCACAAAATATTAACAAACAAATTCAAGTTATAGTGATCATCTTTATAGCCATAACATATTCATTTTCGTTCATTTATATCATTGACAAGTTAAAGGTCAACTTAATATTCGTAAAAACACTAAGTTAAAACAAAAAGACTCTAAGAAAGCAATAAACAAATAATTTTTTTTTGAATAATTAATTATTATTTTATTATTATTATTTTATTATTTTTTGTATAATTTTTTTTTAAACAATTTTATTGCACAATTAAAATTTGTAAATCACTCCCCCACACTTAAATTCTACATTGTCCTCAATGTAAGAAAATAAAAAGTAATTGAACATAGAATCAAAGTACGGAAGATGATTTACGAAAATAACTCAAGAAAATAATAAATAAACAAAATAAATGCGAGTGAAGGGTAGAAAGATAGCAAATCTGCGTTGATGACTCCTTCACATTTCGGGAATACATTGGGTTGCCTCCCAGCAAGCGCTTGGAGTTTAACGTCCATCCAGCCTAGACATAAATGTACGTTAGTTAGTAATGCAAATTTAAGTTAAGGATGCAAGTTAAATGAAGGATGTAAGTTAGTTACACTAAAGATGCAAATAAAATTTGTCATGAAAAAAAAATGTAAGTTAAGATATAAACAATATTTACATGTTGGGGGAAGTAAAAGATATATATAGTTAACATAGTTTCAAAGTTTAGATGGAGATTTATACGTCCGTGCAGCCCAAGTAAATATCTTGGATTAATTCAACTGTTTGGGCAAGTTCAAAGGTGACCAGGTTAGAAAGAATACACACAAAAGGCAGGGCTAATTTCGAGACGTCCCGAGGCTTAAACTCCATTGATGTCCCTTTCTTAGACCCAAAACCCGTTATGAGTACCGTCTCTTGTCCTAGACATCACCCTCGAAAATTTCTTACTCCAGAGGAATTAAGATAACTCAAGTGTTAACAATCACCGTAGGTGAGAGTTAACAAAAGAGTCTTCACCGATTAAAGATCAAAATCTAAACTTCGAAGCACACGTGATCTACATATAACCGAGACTAATGCACGAATTATTTACAAGTATGTTTTTATGCACAATTTACAAAAATAACATGACAATTTACATATGAACAATTTATTCATAAGTATGAACAATTTATGAATTAAAAAGACAAAGAAGTATAAATATATCCACAAATAATATACAACTTAAATAAATACATCCACAAATAAAATAAAATGAACAAGTAAAAACAATTAAGTATGAATAAAGAGGTACAATTATAAATAAAGTATGAACAAGTATAACTCAAGTATGACCAAGCAAACAAATGAAAATTATAAATAAGGAGAATAATTATGAAGAAGTATGAAGAATAACAAGTAACCTATGTACAAAATTTTATTCACAAGTATGAATTAACACTAACATGAAGTTAAAACTAAAGAAAGTTGGAAAGTAAATCTAAATATTTAAATTTATTTTTTAATTAATTAATTAATGTTTTTTTCGGAATTTAATAATTAAATAATTGAAGAAGTTTTTTTTTTTTTTTAATATATTAATTAATTTTTATTTTTTTTGTTACGAATTTTAATTATAAAAACAAATAAAAGTGAACATGTACCAAATGCATTTATGAACAAGTGAAAAGAAAGAACATTATGTACAAGTATGAACAAGCATAATATGACATGTATAAGAATTATAAACAAACATAAATGAAAGTCAATTATTTAACAAGTATGTATAAGTATAAAATGAACAAATAAAATTGAAATTGAAATTTACATAAACAATTATAATATGACAAGTATATAAAAAAAAATTAAGAGAATTTATGAACAAATATAATAAGAACAAATAAAGTATGAACAAAAATAAATAGAACAAATATAAGAATCGAAATTATAAACAAGCATAAAAATAAAAATTATGAACAAGTATAAAAATAATATACAAGTATAATATGAACATGCACAAAGATAAACATTAAGAACAACTGTTATATGTACAAATATAAAAATAAACAAATAATAAGAATAAAAATACGATGGATAAAATATAAACAAGTATAAGAATTATAAACAAGTAAGTAAAAGTTATGAACAAATAAAATAAGAACCAAAATAAAATAAAATAAATATAAACAAGTATAATAAGCACAATTTATAGACATAGACCAACATATTAAAAATGATTTTCAATTTCCCCGGCAACGGCGCCAAAAATTGATAACGCCCAAACTACGCATTAAATTAAACACGTAATTCGGGTGTTATGCAATTTAAACCTTTTTTTTTTGTGTAATTGTAGTATTGGTAAATAGGGATCGTTCTTAACCGGGGAAATTAGGGAACATTAATAATATGTTAGTGAGAAAGAATAATGAATAATCAAAGAATAATGAATTGAAGAATTAAAGAATTAAATGATTAAAGAATAAAAGAGTTAAAGAATTAAAGAAATAAAGAATTAAAGAATTAAAGAATAAAGAATTAGATGGGGGGTTTGAAAGATTGTAATCATATAATAAAGAAAGCAAGTAAAAATAATTAAGAACTTAATTCTACTTCTACTTTAACTTTTATGCAAGTGAACTTTCTTCAAACACATATTTTTTACCAACACTCTAACATCATGCTCATAGTGAACCAATCACGAAATTCTACCTTAATCATCTCAAATACATGCATACATTTTTCAATATTATAAATGCACCGAACAGCGGTCATAAACACTTATAATACGATTCACCTTAAGTTTGTGATTTCAATGTGTGTCAAACATCTAAATCTCTTCAATTCTATTCTAAGTGCACCGAACATCGGTCATAAACACTTAGTGTTAAATTGAAGGTTAAGCACTAAAACATATGAAGTAGATGAAATTCAAAAAGTATTACAAATGTTAGAGAGAAAAATACCAACACATATATTGAATTATAAGTAAAACCAAAATAATAACAAAAAATTTAAGTAAATAGAGAAAAGTTTACACTTTCGGAACCCAAGAACAGCTTGTGATTCCGAAAGTGGATGGAAACAATGGAATGTTATTCATAAGGAACACCGAACAACGGCAAGAAACCTTATGAAGATGGAGGATAAAACATAAGAATACGGACTTAAATTCTAGAATTATTTCGGAAATACTTGGCCTAGGTATTTCTTAAGGAAAGCATAAAAAATGTATTTAAGAGATCTCAAAGAAAAAATCACAAGAACAAAGTAAAGAAGAAATGAAATTAAGGATTAATATAAAAATAACATAATTTAAGAACAAGAATTAAAAGAAAGCTAATTAAATAAATAATCTAAAAGAAGCTAAACTGGTCCCCAAAAATAAAGAAGATGAACTAATAGAAGAGAAACTAGAAAGAAAATAAGAGAACTTAAACTAAAGAGAGGAACAAAAAATCGGAAAAATGGGGACCCTTTGTTACATGAATTGAACCCCTAATTTTATAGGGAGAAAAAAGCTAACAAAAATAAAATAAAAATTACAATAAAAATAATTTAAAAGTGAAATGATGAATAATGATGAATAATGATGAAATTAGGGATGGGTTAGTGCTGAAAATCTGATTTTCTGATGCAAAATAGGGTAGGTTGGAGCAGTTTTTGAGTAGTTGGGCTGGTTTGTGAAATCAGAGCAGGAAAAAGTGGGTTGGTTTAGGGGGGTTTTGGTGGGCTCAGAAACCCTGCAGGCGGGTTTGGTGGGGGTTGGAGGCAGACTGGGCTTGCATGGATGGGATTGTTCTGGAGCAGTGCAGCAGATGGTGAAGACGTGCGGGCTGGAGCAAGAGGCGGGCCCTGGTGGGCGGCTGTGGTGGTGCGGGCTTGGGAGAATTTTCGCGCACGCATGGGAGCAAATCGGATGGGACCAGGCGGGTTGGACTGAAGAGAAGACTGTTGCGACGTGGGCTGGAACTGGGCCCGCGCGGGAAATGGCTGGCGCATCAGTTGGGCTGGCGGGTTGGTGGGGTTGAAGTGTATAAGTTTGTAAATCTGGGCTGCACACAAACAAAAAATGGTTTAAAGAGTGAATTTGGGCTTTGAAAAATTAATTAAGAAAATGATTTGGGGCTGCAACAAAATGATTTTTTGGGCTGGATTTACAAAATTAATTTTAATTCAATTGCAATTCGTCCATAATTTATTCGTTATAATTCCGATCGGGAAGATTCTTTCGCTAAACACTCCAAATTACAAGCTTTAATTTATTTAAAAGAAATAACAAAAAATAAATTATTTTATCTAATTATTTATTATTTTAATATTAAAAGTCAAGTATAAGGGTATAAAATTAATTATAAAATAATGCTTATTTGAAGACCTATCAACATGCCCCATTGCAACCATGAGCATCCATTGAGAACTTCTTGACAATTTACCTTTCAGAGATGGATTTTGCTTTGCCTTCTGAAGAAGGGCTTTTTATTGTCCTCAATCAAGAGCTTTTTTTATTTCTTTCATCAAAAAGGCTTAGAGTGAGTCCATGGAATAAAGTCTTGGATTGCTCCTACGATGAAGTTTTGGATTGCCTTCTTCGAGGAAGGCTTGAAGTGCTTCCAAGAGGAAGGCTTGAAGTGCTTCCTGAATGAAGGTTTTGCGTGCTTCCCTAACGAAATGATTGAGGTGCTTCTTGGAGGAAGACCTTGATGATTCGTAAGGTGAAGGTTTGGATGCTTTGTAGGGCGACTTGGATGCTTCACATGGTGAACACTTGGATGCTTCACATGATGAAGGCTTGGATGCTTTGCATGGCCAAGGATTTGATTCTTGAAGGAATGTTTAGTTGCTCTCTGAAGGAAGACTTGAATGCTTTCAATAGAAAGATTTAAAGTTCAACCTGGTGGGGATGATTTAGGTGCTTCTCAGAGGAAGGCTTTGGATTGCTTTGTATACTTCTTGGAAGAATTCTTCCAAAATGCGTATTATGTTCATATGCATTTGTATAAATTCATAAATACTTGAAATTTTTTGTTGATAATTCAAATAGGTTTCTTGAATTTAGAAGTCAACATGAAAAACAAAATAAAGACTTTCCTTGGCTTCTATATCTCTTGAAGTTTGACATGCGGCTTGTGGAAAAATGATGGCATGATCATTAACATGTAGCTAGTTGATGGGAATCACTTTTGATGTAGACCTCATTGGGTTCTTTGTTCTCCAAATGATTTGTATTCTTTTTTTATGTAATCAGTACAATGTTCTTCTTTTATGAGATTTTGGAGATATCTTTCAAAAGATATACATATGCTGATGTTGTGCCCATAGGATTCATGATAGGCCACACCATTTTGGTTTTTATGAGCCTTCTCCTGATCGCCTTTGATGGGTCTTGGTTTTTGAACCAAACCTTGACTTTTGATCTCATCATGAATCTAATGGACCAGTACTAAGAATTGAAAAATTAGGCTTCCCAATGGCCGAGACATTAGATGTTTTGGTTCACATTGCTCTTGTTAGACCCCTATATGAAAAATTTGTTTTCGACATGCTCTTTGCTTGGTGTTGACTGTTTGGACGCTTTCTCGTTCATCCTAGCATGATCTGGCGCATAGGCCAGCATGCATGTTGCTTTGATAAGGAGAGCATTTTTTGTGAGGCTGCAAGCATTGTCCATTACAATATTCTCGTAAAACTGGTTATCCAAAGGAATCCCTTGCTTGAATGCCATTTCTACACCTAGATCACTCCATCTAACTATCCGAGAATTTTCCTCGCAGTAACTCTAGATGTATTGTCGTAGGGGTTTCTTTTGATCTCTTTCTAATAGTAAAATAGATGATCTTCCTTCACTTTCATAGTGTGAATTTGTGAGTATTCTTTCACAAGTGCTAGAGCTGGCTCTTCAAATGAGGCGATGGATCTTTAGGGGAGATGGGTGAACCATGTCCATTGCTGGCCTTTCAGAGCAGCTTGGAAACACTTTACACATGAGTGCATCATTGTGTCTATGAGGGATCATGACTCCTCAGTAATAGTCAATATGCTTCACTGGGTCAGAAATTCCTTTAAATTGATTAGAAAATCGGAGCTGTGAACCTTTGAGGGAATTGTTCCAACTCGATTGTCTCTCACAAAAGGTGAGGATGATTGAATTTAGCGTCGTAGATAGTTTTTCCAGATCGCCATAGCGTTGGATGTGAAGGTGCTAATCCAATATTTTTTTAGTAATCATTAGCTTGCAGCGTGCCTTGATGAGTTTTGAGAGTCAGGCCAATTGGTTTTATTGATCAAATTCCAGGTATTTCCACTCTTTTCATCTAACTTCTCCTTAATAAAAAACCCTATCCATTTTGGCATGTTTCATTCTGCCATATTTGAACTGGATTTTTCTGCAATGTCACGTGCAAACTTATTATAACAATATAACTTCATAGACTCCTTGGTGGATAATCCCAAATCTTGTTCCAAAAAGTTTCAACTATATTGTTTTCTTGGATTCCCAGACACCATTCCTCTATATTCAACTACTATACTAGACCGTGCAACAAAATAATATATCTTACTTCTCCAAAGCTAGACCTTTGATCATCCAGAACTTCTACCTAATTTGCATTAGTGTATGCTTCAACCTTCAAATAATCTTCATTCTTAGCGATAGGACCTGCCTCTAGAATTGTCTTGATAACCGTACCTGATCTAGATCCTGTCTAACAACTAACCAAAGTTTCAAAAGTACCTTTAGAGTCTTAGCTCCTAGTAAGAGAATCCGTCAGGTAAGGGATATGTAACCAAACAAAATTCGTCCTCCAAGGATCACCATCCACACCAACCCACTGACGTTGGAGACAAGGTAAAACCTGGCACGATAACTCCAACTTTAATCGTAACCCATAGCATAACTAATATCTCAAATCAACTAGCAACATCCTCGGCTATCAACCATGTACTAGTCGAAACTCCATAGGCTCCCCTAACTCCTCACTAGTCCCTAACCAATAACTTAATTCGTCTTGAATTCTAATCTGGTGTCCCGACTCATCTAGAATCCCAATATGGTATCCAAACTCATCTAGAGTTTCAATTGGTATCTCGACTCACCTAGAGTCCTACTTTGGTATCTCGACTCTTCCTCAGTCATAAACTGATGTCTAGGCTCTCCCGACTTCCCTGAGTCCTAAACCAATCTCTGCCCTAACCCCAGGAATTCACACACACCCTAAATATAAATATTGTCGCTTTGGACGCCCAAAAATACCCCCAAATTTTGTTCAATTGATCTAAAACTGGTGCCATTAGATTCGAATCTTAGAGAGCTTGAAAATAAGTACTATCATGGACCGTAGGAAGGTTCCACGTGCTAGTGGAAGGCCAATAGCTTCCCCATATGATGGAGGAATACTCCCTCAAAATGGAATATTCTATTAGGGAATATACCACCAACTGAAAAAAAATATTTTGTCATTAGAGGAATATTGCATTACAGTAAGAATATTCTGTAGTCAGAATTTTCACCGGAGAAGATGACCATCGTCTAGTTCATTGGAGACTTGCCAAAAAACTCCATTTTTGGCCTAAATTTCAATCCTTCATAACTTCCTCATTTCTCAACCAAATTGAACATTCTAATAATGAAAATTCATCTACTCAACCCAAGGAACGTGAATCTTAGCTCAGAATTGCAAGAAAGTACCTGGATTCTAAGATAAAAAAAATTTGGATTTTCCTTCCTTCACGGTTCCGAGCTATTTCATGGTCATTTTCTTCGATGGATGGTAAGTACTTGATCGCGATGAGGAGAAGAACGTGACTAGTGGAACCAAAGTGGTTGAAATGGTCTTAAAACAAAGTTCCAATTTTTGGGTTCTCTTTGGAGTCTCACGGGTGGAAGGACAGAGAGAGTGAGGGTGTGTTATGGATAAGTCCCAAAAATAGAAGGAGAGATGAGGAGAAACTAATCTCCTTCTAAAAAATATCCCAACACCCAAAAAGACCAAAATACCCCTCAAGCTTCTTGAACCGTAACTTCCTCATACAAAACCTATTTAACGTGTGCCACATACCTATGCACTCGCGTGTTTGAGACCTATACAATGGTCAAAGAAACATGTCCAAAAGTGTCTCCATGAAAAATTTGACTAATAGATCCCTCCGAAACCAAGGGTGAAATTGTCCTTTAAAAAAAATCAAATTGACTTTAATTTCCGATCCGGATCGTTACACTTAGTGAATAGAATTCTATTCCCCGGAGAAGCTTTCAAATAGCTTAGAATATGCATGCCATCATTCATACTTTTTTCTCATAGATTGTACATGAGCTGACTCATTATACTTAGAGCATATGCAATGTTTGGTCGTGTGTGAGCCAAGTACATCAACCTTCTCACTAGTCGTTGATATCTACCTTTTTCAGTAGGCACTAGATTAGGCGCTATTGCTAGTTTCAGTCTTTCTTCTAGAGGGGTGCTTGCACGCTGCTAGGTAGACATGCCAATTTCATGCAAAAAATCTAAGCTGGGTATACTTTCTTTGAGAATGAAAGATTCCTTTCCATGACCGTGAAACTTCAATTCCAATAAAGTACTTCAAGGGATAGAGATACTTCATCTCAAACTCTCGAGATAAATAGTTTCCAGTGCAACTCTTTCTTCAGGATCATTCCATGTGACCACCATATTATCAATATATGTGTGTATATATATATATAATGAGTACTGTGACGTTACCATCAGTTTTCTTCAAAAATAAAGTATGATCTGAATTGCTCTGTCTATAGCTAAAATTCCTCATAGACTTTGTGAACCTTCCAAACCATGCTCTTTGAGGTTGCTCCAATCCATATAATGATCTTCTCAATCTCCACACCTTACGTTTATGTTTAAAGGCTACTTCACATCCAGAAGAAAGATCCATATAAATTTCTTCTGTTAAATCATCATGTAGGAAGGCATTTTTTAGACCAACCTGTTGTAAAGGCCAATCTAAGTTCGTTGCAAGTGACAATAGCATGCAAATTCTATTGATCTTAGCTACAGGCACAAATGTCTCCATATAGTCAATCTCATATTCTTGGGTGTATCCTTATGAAAGCCAGTCGAGCCTTACAATGCTCAATTGTACCATTTGCTTTATACTTTAATTATAACCCCATCAACATCCAACTAGTTTCTTCTTATGGGAAGATCCACAAGCTCCAATGTTTCATTTTTCTATAAAGACTCCATCTCTTAATTCATAGTTACTTTCCACCTAAAATTAGCCAGAGCTTCTCGCATACTGTTAGGAATAAATACAATAGATAATTGATTCACAAATGATGATTAGAAAAACACATCTTAAGGCATGCGTTGTAACAAAATATCTTTTTTGAGTAAAGGTAGCCAAGGAAAACACATCTTAAGGATGCACTGTCACTTATTTCGCTCATGTTCATGCAGATGAACAAATATTGCACATCCAAATACAGGTGGTGACTTATTGGGTACAAAAGAAGCACAAATTGTGATGTGAGAGCCTGAAAAGGTGTCTGAAACTTGAGAGTACTAGAGGATACTTGATTAATCAAATAATTACATATTTTAGGCTTCTCCCCAATAAACTAAAGGCATATGTGCTTTGACAGACAGGACCGTCCCCAGAGGAACATTGATAACCGTGCTCGGTCCTGCACCCGTCTGACAAGTCAACAAATTGCCCCTTTAACCAAATTACCGAATTACCCTTGAACTTCCGAACATCATAACTTTCTCCTCGAATGTCGGAATCGGAAGTGCCACCTGTCTATGAATTTGTGACGTCCCGAACTACGTCACAGTCATCGATAAAATTCCGTTTGACCGCTCAAACCAAAAGTCAACCGTTCGCCCAATTTCAGGGGCAAAATTGTCATTTTCTTCAAATTTTCCAAATTTTCCTTTTTCTGAATGTCCGGGTCGTTACATTGACCCCATCACTACCCCCATCAGGCTTGGTTTAAACCATAGTGGTAGTCAATCTCTTATTAGATATTTTCTTCCTTGGGTCACGATTATGATCCCACCAATCATGGCAGCCCACAATTTCATAGCATATATACACGTCATGACCATATTGATTGTAATGTGGACAAACACGATCTAAGGAAGGATGAGCATTAACCTTGGAACTGTTGAATTTTGAGGAAGATTGGTCACACGACTAGTATGAGGATGACTAGTCATGTGAACGATTCTGGTTGGATCGATTATTTCAAGCCACCCTTGCCGAGGCATCCAAGCTTTTTTCTTCGGAGTTCATGGTTTCTTAGCGTATAGATTCCTACCGAACAAGTGCATATGCGTTCCCAATTCAAGTATATGCTCTTTTCGCAATATTTCACCACAAGTTTGTCCAAATTCAGCATTCAAGCCTGTAAGGAAGATATGGACCCTCAGTTAATAGACTTTATATAGGCTTTAATATCATCTTCATGTTGCATAACCACCTCATTACTATGTTTCAATTCTCTAAATATCTCGGTTAAGTCTCCATAATAAACAGACAAAGATTCTCCACTTTGTTTGGCATTAAATGCATTTTAGTTCAATGTAAAAACCTATAATTCATTTGTTCCATCATAGAAGGTATTACTGAGGGAACTCCACGTATCCCTAGATGTTGGTAGGTGCAAGCAGTGCGTCATGATATCTAGATTCATAGAGATCAATAATCATCACCTCACCATCTAGTTCTCAGCATACCAACGCTCATAATTTATTATCATCGTCGTCTGTGGGTGGTTTATTGTTCCCACAAATGAACTTCAGTTTTCCTTTTTAAGCTATGATCATCTCTACTAGTTGAAACCATACATTATAGTTGGATTCAATGAGAATAATCCCCACATTGAATGCAGATCCATCAGATTGAATGATAATTGCAATGATAGGTTAGGTGCTAGAAACTCTAGGATCATCCTTTTGTGTTGGATAAATTTTTGTCATTAGCATGACTACTCACATAGATTTAGGGTTTCAGGGGTACGATGTAGTTTAGGATTTCAAGGTTTCAAGTGTTTCAAGAGGTGGAGACTAATCAAGGGATTCAGTGAATTAACGGTATAATGTAGCCTGTAATATTTCAAGGTTACATTATACCGTTAATTCAAGGTTTGGTGCTAGAAACTTTAGGATCATCCTTTTGTGGTGGATACATTTTTGTCATTAGCATGACTACTCACATAGATTTAGGGTTTCAGGGGTACGATGTAGTTTAGGATTTCAAGGTTTCAAGTGTTTCAAGAGGTGGAGACTAATCAAGGGATTCAGTGAATTAACGGTATAATGTAGCTTAGGGTTTCAAGGGATTCAAGCAAGAGACATAACTTCCTAATTACATAAATCTGCAAAAATATCCTTTCCCTTTCACGAATTGCATTACCTGCAAAAGTTTGATGTGCATAATCTCACATCGCTCAGGGAGGGAAAGGTGAAGTACCTTATATGTGTAACGACCCGTCCTGGAAACCGAGATTTGATTAGTGGTTAATGATGGATTAGTGAACTTAATCAGTGATTAATGGGACGAATTCGGACGGACGGTGCAAAATGACGATTTTGCCCCTGAAATGGGCAAAAAAGTTGACTTTTCGTTCGAACGGTCAAAGGGACTTTGACCAATGACCATGACGTAATTCGGGATGTCACGAGTTCATAGGCAAGTTTGAGGGCATTGTCGTAATTAAGGTAAAAGAAGGCATTTGTTGACTTTTTACACGACAACTACATTTCACGCAACTCGAGGATCGTTAGGAAGGTCTCGATGCCCTGAGTACAAAGACAAGCGGCACGTCGTCATCGGACAGTTAAGTTACAAGTCTAAGTATTATGAGGGGTAAAACGGTAATTTGGACATAGAAGGGCAAAATGGCCTTTTTGGCACCTTGGGATCTGTGAGAAATTAGGAGAAGACACCTGGGGCTGCTGGATTGGATATTTTTGGGCTGAAACCACAGATTGGAGGACACCTGGCCAGCCTCTAGTGGTTTCTAGCTAAGTCCCACACAGTTGGCTGTTTTAAAAATGGGTTGTTATCGATCAAATGGGAAAACAGAGACAGTGAGCACAATCGACCATTTCTCAGTGAGTGAATCAGGTGTGAGTTCCTTGTAATAGTGAGTGAGTGATCAGTACGGTGAGGGAAGGCGAAAAATGTTGTGGAGCGGCTGTGTAGCCGTCGTGGACGGTGGGGCGTGTTCAAAATCTGAGAAACAGAGGAGGACGTGTAGCCATGAAGAAAACCTCCTCAAATCCTCATCAACAGCATAGAGTGTGTAAATAGAAAATGGAAAGGGTGTTGAGACAAGCTCCTTGGACTTGAATTCGAAGAAAAATGGGGACGGTAAGTGAAGAACCCGTCGAAGTCGTTTTTGGATTAAAAAATGGCAGAGTCTGTTTTATTGATTGTTAACCCAATTGTTTGTTTAAACGAGGTTTCTGGAGGTAAAAGAGAAAGTTTGAACTTGAACTCATAGCTTTAGGTGGCCGGAGATGCAAGAACACAAAGGAGCAATTTGAAGGAATTTCTTCGATATTGGAAGGTACAATTTAGATTGAAAGTTCATGCTTTGTTCATGTTAGTTGATTAGGATTGGAAAGACGAACTCAATGGATCAATTACAACTGAAAACTGGACAGAATTAGACGGTTTAGCAGGCTGAACTGCCTGTGCCGATTCGGTCGAACCGGGCCGGCTTGAAACGGTTCAAACCGAGTTTGTCCCAAGGTTGAAGATGAACAGTAGTCGCGCGTGAGGTCCACGCGCAGCCCCTTTGGGCGGCGCATGTGGCTGCGTGGCATGGATGTTGAGGAAGGTTCCAACACGACTTTTAAAGTATTCGATGTAACGAACATTTTGACGCTGGTTTCGAGTCAATCGGACATCGTCTCTATATGTTTCGGGATGTCTGAAGGTTTTAGAGCTCGGTTAAAAATAGTTAAAAATTCGAGAAAATTACGGGGCTTAAGTATAAGCTTTATGAAATAGTTAGTGACCTTATTATGGAATTTGGACAGGTTCGGGGAAAGCCGGTGATAGAGGATTAGCCAAAAAAGCATTAGTGCGCTCGTATCGAGGCGACAACGCTATGGTCTATGAGTGGACTTTGTTTTCTAACTCTTGATACATGCATATATGTTTTTATATGTTTTATATACGTGATTCTATGATTTGATTTATGATCTTGATGATTTATGGGTTTGCACGAATTTCGAGGTATTTACGGAAATGCGTGTTTTACGAGATTTCGATCAAGTTTGTGATTTGAATCTGGTTTTGAGGATTTGATTTCAGGATTTGAAATATGATTTAATATCAATGATTTAAAATGGATTCTTGAAGCCCATATCAGAAAGTGATTTTAAGAAACGTGATTTCGGGTTTTTGAATCGGAGTTCCGGATGACGATTCAGGATTCGATTTGGGACTTGAAAGTGGATTTCGGGTTTGGGTTCAAAATAGTTATTCCGGATGCCGGCTTACGGAATGATGGTTTTGGACTCGGATTTGGAAATGGATTAGGAATATGAGTTATGGGTTTGGATTCGGGATCCTGATGAGATTGCGGATTCGGATTCGGAAGTGGAAAAGGGTTTTCAAATGGTTTTGGATTGGATTTGCTGGATCTGATTATTGGGTTTAAAGACCCGGATTATGATTATGACGGGGTGGGCCCGGATTGGGTTTAAAGACCCCGATTGAGTTTAAAGACTCGGGAGTTTAAAGTCTCGGATATTGATATTTCCTCCATAGGCCTGTTGAGTTTAAAGACTTGGGAGTTTAAAGAATCGGATTATATTAAGGCCTGGATTGAGTTTAAAGACTCGGGAGTTTAAAGACTCGGATAGATCCAGCAGGTTCGATGGATGGATATGTGGTTTCAAATGTGTTTCGATGGTTTTGGGCTGAGGCCCGGGACTCGAGAAAAGGAACCTGTGTTCGGTTTTTCTTACATGGTTTGCTTCACCGGAATATTGAATGGTTTTATGACATGGATTTGATATGCATGCATTGGTTTTTAATTGGAGGGTATAAATGTACTTGTTTTATGAACTGTTTTTAAACTTATACCTTATTTTTGTCCACTCATAGTCATTTTGTGTTTTCGATACCCTCCAGGTTGTTGCTGTGCGGGCTGTCAGTTGAGAGAGAGACGGAGACATCACACGCGCGATCCACAGTAAATTCTGCAAACTCTGGGAAATCCGGAAGCTTTTGTATGGTTGGCTCGAGAATCTCTTGTCCGACTTACGTGTCACACGAAGGTTGAACATCGGTTTAGCCTCCGTGTCATGCGTAAGTTAGACGGGAGCATGACTTAGCCGTTAATCCCGGGGGATTGGGGGTGGGTCCTGACAATATGTATGGATGCTGTTTTCGTAGCAACGAGGCCTTTTTGGAGCTCATTAGCTTTAGGTTTGGTTGGAGCTCGAAAGTTAAGCGAGGTTGGTCTAGAGCAATCTCAGGATGGGTGACCCACTAGGAAGTTGTGCATGAGTTCCCAGAAACAAACCCATGAGGGCTAGTGCCCAACGCAGATAATATCGTGTTAAGGGAGTTGAGTTGTGATAGAATGGTATCAGAGCTGGACCCCGACCAAAAGTCTGCCAGTGAGAACGGTGGACCCCAAGGTGGGTGGATTGTAAGACCTGTGAGCTTAGGAAGGAAGAACTATGAGCAAGACCTGTGAGCTTGGAAGTAATAACGGTGAACAATCCCACATCACTTGGGAAGGGAAAGGTGATGTTCCTTATATATGTGGATGATGTCTTCTTAGTGACGAGGGTTTTTGGGAGTTCACTGGCTTTAAGTTTGGTTGGAAGTCCAAAGTTAAGTGAGGTTGGTATAGAGCGATTCCAAGATGGGTGACCCCACTGAGAAGTTGTGCGTAAGTTCCTAAGAAAAAAAGCAGTTAGGGTAGGTGTCCAAAGAGAAAAATATTATATTAGGGGAGTCGGGTCGTGACAGTGCTGACTCATCACAAGAGTTCACCAGCATATGACGTTTCGACCAACCTCATTACAGCGTTCATCGAAAGGCATATAAGGAAACCTCATCCCAACGAGAGGCCAACTGATCCATTTTCACTGACTATGGGAGCCGAAGCAAGGATCCCAGTGCTAACCTACTCGTCCAGTAACTTCTAGACCGAGTAAGGACCCTCGAGGATGAGAAAGAACCAACCTAGACACCAACTTGGGGCAAATCAAGTCTAGGTAGTTCACCGACATGATCAATCAGTACCAGCATGATCATGAGACCAAACCTCTCAAGGTCCCCCTCTACACTAACAAGGGAGACCCTATAACACACCTCAACAACTACTGGTAGGCTGTAGCCTTCAAGAACTTGTCCGATGAGGCTCAATGTTTCATATTCAGCTTAACTCTCACTAAAGCCACGATAAATTGATCCTACTAACTGGAGCCTGGTACAATCAACTATTTCCAGTAGCTTCAGACGGTCTTCCTCAGTCAGTTAATGATACAGACTGATCACCTGCTCTCAATAGAGGACTTGTTCCTACTAAAGTAGGGTGAGACCAAGCCACAATAGAAGTACATACAAATACTCTTGGTGCACCGAGATAGATGACACGGTTGTCTTCATCACTTTCAAGGACAACCTCTGTGAATCCCATTTCATGTACGACACACATACTCAAGGTTGGTCTACCTATAATGAACTAAAAGGACACATTCTAAAAACGCTTTGATAATTGTATCTGGTCTTGCTCCCGTCTGACAAGTAATCCAAAGACACCTAAACTACCCTCAACATTTGTCAGATAAGGGATATTCGTACTAACTTACTGCTCATGACTCTGCCTCTTGATCTGCTCCGATTTTCGTGCAACAACCAGAAGGGTAGAAAACCAGTCAAAGATGTAAGTGGACAAAATAAATATTTAAAAACAATTTTTTTTTTAAGGAAAATAAACATTTACTCTCCAATTTCCAAAACATGCATGCATAGAATAAAACGTAAATAATTGAATTTCAATTAAGAAAAAAAAACATAAACTCTGGGACTACAACCATCATGAATCACAGTAAATAGCATGTGGCCCCCATTTAAATCCACGTTATAAAAAATCAATGTGATGAAACCTAGCCAACAATACCCATAAACAATCAAATCCAATCAACAACCACAATAACAAGACCCCCAAATTTCGGCCGTCTAGGAATTCATCATAGCAGTAATAAACATAATCCATGGATTAAGTCACACAAGCCTCTTAATAAGGCACAACCAATCCTTAAACTCAAGTACGAGTCCAAATGAACAACAACACTATGCATAGGCTAACTCGGGAAATACAAGTAGCACCATCCAAGTCATGTTTGGGAGCTACACTAAGGCACTATCTAGATACGTTTGGGAACTACATGTAGCACTGTGCAGACTATAATAGTAACCCCAAGAAGCACTCATGAAACATCCAGACCATGCTAGTGTCATACGAGGATAACTACCATGGATAAGTAGTTCAGAAAACAAAGAAAACAAATTTAACACGAATCATTGAATTAAACACATTCAAAATTAGGTTTGATCTTAAAACACAGTTTCCACAAACACCGTAAAATTCGTGTCCAAAACCACTGAAAAAAATCCATAAACCATTAAATAGTCATTTAGAAATCATATTCAAACGATTGAAACAAAAATCATGCAATAAAGCAATTAAAATAGCTAACTATTCATGCATCATAATTCCTAAAAATAAAGCCCACTCACACACCGTCCTCGCAATTCAATCTCAAACAGAGCATTCCTCTGTAACTTTAGAAGCCATACCACATATCATACATCATCACCAAGGGTCACTAACATCGTCTATAACTTTGGACACTAAAAACCTCCCCAAGACGATATCCGATTGACTAAAAAACTACACGCGCTCCAACACGCCATTCATAACATCGTATTTTCAAAATGTTATGTTGACCAAACTTCAAGATAGTACTGCACATAACCCCACACACTGCCCTAACTCTGTGTGTGTTGCCCTCACGCCCCCTGCACTATTCATTGTCTTCAACCTCCAGCAGGTGACTCGTTTCCTACATTTTGGGTTTCTCGACCCGATGGGTTGACCCGACTCTCAAACCTTCGTTTTTTGTCCTTTTTTCATGTTTTAATAACCAAAAATCAACTCTCCTATAGGAAGAGTTCTATGATATTGTAACACAAAGAACTCACCTTGAAAACACAACTCAAATCCTTACTTTTTAGCCAA
Organism: Prinsepia uniflora; assembly: GCA_032719365.1. Taxonomy (NCBI): domain Eukaryota; kingdom Viridiplantae; phylum Streptophyta; class Magnoliopsida; order Rosales; family Rosaceae; genus Prinsepia; species Prinsepia uniflora. The sequence goes on along the minus strand of CM064861.1, from coordinate 30,039,598 downwards.
ACTTCAAGCTTATGTTCCCGTGTTTCTCACGTCCAAACCTTCCATATTTTTGTCTCAAATCAATCCTAGGGTCTAAGCTTCTTAACTTGTCACCAAGACCATTGATATTCTAGTATTGTGACCATCTCTAAACATATGAGACAAAAATACGAGATATTTTGCTGATTTTTAGTAATGGTGACAAGTGTCCTTATCTCCTCACTCATTCCTTATCTCCTTTGAACACTTGTCACCATCTCTAAAAATCAGCAAAATATCTCGTATTATGAAATTACCAAAATGCCCCTAATAACAAAATTACAAAAATACCCTAATCAATTTAGACCAGTAATCAACTTATACGATCTCCGATTTTGGTGTGCCGTCTGTCTATGGATTCGGAATTCCGCAACCTATGTAATGGTCCTTATGAAAAGTTCAAATAATATCTGGAGTAAATAGTCAACTTTTGAAATATAAGGTTAAAATTATCAATTCCATTTTAAAATTCCCAAAATTACCAACTTTTGAATTTTCAAGCCATTACAATCTACCCTCATTCGATATTCGAAACTGTAATCGACATTTCCATCGTCTGGCTCCTTTCGAGCCCTATGGGGCCTACGAACCAAAGATGTCAATTTAGTAAATATTTTTTCACTGTGATATATCCAATTAGTGTAGTGGTGTACGATCCCATTTCGATCCAAATGATATCAGACCTCATTCAACGGCATTCGATTGTAGTTATTACATTTACAACACGAAAAAACTATAAATATCTCCTCAATACAATGATTACGTACAAACTTAATGAAGCTGTCGATCCCATCCATATCTTGATCCGCATATCTATCAAACAATTGCATCTAGCTTCTATCCATCATACATGCTTTCATAAAATATAATCAATCTAAGTAATTGGGTTAACATTATCGTCTAATGGCCCGACAAGTGAATATCAAAAGCCGCTAATCTCCTTATTACTTTGGTTTTGTGGCCTTGTCTCATTCGAGAGTGCACATTGTGTGTTGTTCGCTTTGCAATCTACGAGCCAAAGTTCCAATTAGTGGAAAATTCGGCAGCATCTCCTTACAATTCCCCAAATGAGCGACGTAGATATTATAAAGAAATATCTAGTACGCGTTTAGAGAACATTGTAGAATGCAAACAGACCAAATTTTCCACAATCGAAACTTGACCTCGTAAACCACAAACTATACAGCACATAGTTGCACATCTCCAAACTATCCGAATAACTGGACAATTCAAGAGTCAGTCAATCAACTTGATTCACTAACTCTCAAACGAATCTAAAGTTGTCCCTTAAATTTAATTATACGAAGTTAATCAATCCGATTAACTTCCATAAATTGTTATAAAATATAAACACATTTCACACCATCGAAATATATGGAAAAAAGGTTTATCAATAATTTTTTATTTTCCTAATTTGCTAATATATTTTCCTAATTTTCTAATTTCTTAATTTCCTAACATATTTTGTCTTTTCCTAATTTCCTAACAAATTTTCTAATTTCTTAATTTCCTAACTATTTTCTATTTTCGTAATTTTCTAATTTCCTAACATATTTTCTAATTTCTTAATTTTCTAACATATTTTCTAATTTCCTAATTTCCTAACATATTTTCTAATTTTCTAATTTCCTAACATATTTTCTAATTTTTTAATTTCCTATCACATTTTATATTTCCTAATTCATAACATACTCTCTATTTTCATCTTTTTCTTAAAACATCTTCTAATTTCCTACACTAGGTAACCAACAATTGCAACATATTTTTCAAAATAAAAAACAATTTCAAAATCTCCAAAATTAAATACATACCTTTGTATTGATTGAAGATGATGTAATGAGAAGATGAATTAATATGCTTGGTGGAGAATTAATTTAGTGAAGATAGGTTTGAGAAAGAGAGAGGGAGAGCTATGAGCTGTGAGAAACAAATGCACAAGGGAAGGAAAAAGAGTGAATCAGATGTGTTAAATGCCATTCGACTTTTGCCTGATGAAGTCATTCGTTAGGAAAAGTTTAATGATTCGTCGGGTAAAAGTCAAATCTTGGCTTTAAATCGATTTTCTTCGCACCAAATATCATACCCGACAAATATCGCCGCCGGGTAACGTTAGTCAACGTTTTAATTACCTGACGAAGAAAACCTAAAATATTCATCAGATTTTTATGTGTTACCCGACGAACATGATTTTTTCATCAGGTAAAATGTGTACTTTTAGCGTGCAAAGCGCTATTTATTTACCCAACAGTGGCGTCGGGTAAGATACATTTTAACGACAAAGTCTACTCTGTCGGGCGGTTAAAATTTTCTTGTAGTGCTTCGCTGTGTACCCAAGTGTGGTTTGATTGTCTAAAAATTGATACTGCTAATTTTAGACCTCCAAATAAAGTATTGTTTCCTGGAAAAGAATAATAACAATGTACTTCAATTCAATATCGGGGGACAAATAATAATTCAGGATATCATGTTAGACAATCACAAGAGATGAGATAAAAATAAGGACACGAGTTGGAAATTAATGCATATGTACGCATACCATTTCCACATGAAACACCATATGTAGACATACCATTTCTTATGTAGACACCCTCAGGAAATTGGAAGGGAATTTCTCCTTCGATGCAGGTGATGTCAACAAGGTCTCCTATCTCGTCAACTGGAGCAAATTAAGTTTTTCTATCATGCAATATCGATTCGATTTGGAGTTTCCATCAGAAGTTGGACAATAATTAATCAAAAAGGAAACTTGAATTTAACAACGATTAATCTGAGATGGAAGCCATGGTGGATCCACAAATTGGAACATAGAGTCCACATGCACTACGCCAAAATGGGTATAGACATCATTTATGAGATGACAGTTCATATTAAAACTGTTATTTTAATTTAATAGACGACGGTTCATTTTAAAACTTGGGGTCTATGATACTAAAAAATGACACTTTTTATTGATATAACTGTTAGAAGACTGAGACTACATTCCTATCCTTGGTTCCTATCCTTGGTGACAACTGTACACTGCCAGGTGTCCTATTCTGTTAGATAGTTTAGTTAGACAGTTAGTAGTTAGTAACACAGCCTATGGTATATAACTCATACTATGGTGATCGATTGTGTTGTTGTTGTGATTCTTTCTAAATCAATCAATAGGCTTCTCTCTATCTTCTTCTTGTTCTTCATTCTCTGAAGATCACTCTTCCTTCTATCATGGTATCAGAGCCGTAAAAAGGCCTGACCTATCTTCTTCATTCTTCCGCTGCTCTTCTCTCTCAAAAATCTTCCTGTTCTTTCTTCAATTTCAAGTGCACAAAAGGTGCTTGATAAAAGTCTTAAATCAGCAAAAAATCTAGATAAAAGACCTTCCTTTATAATTTCCGTCTTGTTCTTGCTCTTGTTTCCCTCTATCCTTCTTGAAATCTTTCCAATCTTGATTCTTCCCTTAAAATGGTTACTGTTTCCCAGTTACAGATCTTGCAATCCCCTATTGCAAGTTTAGTTTCAACAGTTGGAAATTCTGTCACTGTTAAACTTGATGAGATCAATTATCTCACTTTGAATTTTCAAATGGAGCTGTTGTTGAATGTGCATGGGTTGAAGGGCTTTGTGAATGGCATGAATCCATGTCCACTTCCTCTCAATTTAGACTATGAAGCTGCAAATGTAAACAGATAAGAGGAAATTCAGGTTTGGGATCTTCACAATCAAGCTCTAATGCAACTCATTACTGCCACACTTTCGAATTCTGCAATGTCTTGTATCATAGGATGCAGAACGGCCCAGGAGATGTGGGTGAGTCTCAAAGAAAGGTATGCATTTGTGACAAAAGCATCCATTTTCCAGATGAAGACTGAATTGCAAAACATAAAAAAAGGACCTGAGAATATGACTCAATATTTACAACGTATCAAGAATGCTAGAGATTTGTTAGAGTCTTGTGGTGTTCAGTTTGCTGATGATGACATTGTGATCTTGGCCTTAAGAGGATTACCTACAGAATATAACACTTTTAGATGTGTTATTAGAGGAAGAGAGAACACAATTTCTCTAAATGAGTTCAGGTCTCAGCTTCTTGTTGAAGAATCAGTGATTGACCAAGCCAATGAGCAACTACCTTTTCTGTCAGCAATGGTAGCAACAAAGAACCGTCCAAATGTGCTTCAAAGACCTTCTACTGAATGTGGTTCCTCCAATCTATCCAGTCAAGCCTTGTACACTGATAATCAAGGCTCTCAGGGCACTCAAGGGTCACTACCTCATCAAACCAGTGTTTTTGGCCCCCAAGTCTCCAACCAGCCTCCTTAACAGTTTTCTGATCCTTCATACTCTCAGGACAACCATCAGCAGTTCAGTGGAAACTTTCAACATTTTGGGTATGATAATGGTTACCAAAATGCACCCTATTACAGGTTCAACTACTCCAATGGTGGAAGGGGAAGAAAAGGAAAGGGTAATGGTGGAGGTAGAGGCTACCAGCAGTACCAAAACAACAGACCTCAGTTCTCTGGGTTTTCAGGTCCTAACCCCTATTCCTCACCAGGAATTCTTGGATAGCCAGCACAGGGCAATCAAATGTGGCAACAGCCCTTGAAATTCCAGATAAGTGCCAAGAAAGGTCATACTGCTATTGATTGTTATTACAGACATCCTGATCAAAACACTCAAGATTCTGAACCTTGCCAGATTTGTTGGAGAACTGGCCATAGTGCTGTTAACTGCTACCAAAGGGGAAACTTTTCCTATCAAGGTGCACCACCATCACCAACACTCAGTGCTATGACAGCCACTGCATCTCTAGTTAATCCACAACAAAATCAAGACTATTGGGTTGCTGACAATGGTGCTACTGCTCACATGACATCTGACATCTCTCAATTGACCATGGTGACACCCTTTCTTTCAGCTGATACCATCACCACAGCAAGTGGTTCAGGTTTGACAGTTGCACATATTGGGAGTACCTCTCTCATTACTAATACTCCCACTCTTCACTCTTTTCAGATGAATCAAGTTTTACATGTGCCAAAAATCTCTCAGAATTTGCTTTCTGTGAACACTTTCTGTAAAGACAACCATTGTCGTTTTATTCTTGATGAATCATGCTTTGTGATCCAGGAAAGAACCACAGGAAAGGTACTCTACAGAGGACTGAGCAATGAAGGCTTATACCCTATACCATTCAACCTTCCAATGTTGGGACTCCAAACCAGTAACCATCAAGTTAGTTCAGCTTTTCTTTGCAAAAATGTGCATTCTCAAATTTGGCATAACAGACTAGGTCATCCCTCTAATGAAGTTGTTTCTTCTAGTCTAAGAAAGTCTAACATCCTAGTCTCACCAGACCCCCATCAGAACATTTGTGAGCCTTGTCTCCAGGGCAAATTTACAAAATTACCCTTTCTATTTCCTGCTGCTAAGTCTGTAATTCCCTTTGAAGTAATTCATTCTGATGTATGGGGACCAGCTCCTGTCAAATCCATAGAAGGGTTCAATACTATGTAAACCTCATTGATGAATGTACAAGATACACTTGGATTTTTCCTATGAAAAACAAGTCAGATTTCTGCTCAATCTTTATACCCATTCATGCTTTTCTACTCGATACCTTTTCTGTTTCAGTCAAGATTTTTCAATCTGATAATGGTGGTGAGTACATTAGTTCCATTTTTCAAAACTTTCTACTTTCAAAAGGAATTGTACATCAAAGATCATGTCCTCATACCCCTGAACAAAATAGCCTTGCTGAAAGGAAACATAGACATATCCTTGAAACTACAGTTACCCTTGCTGAAAGATCATGTCCTCATACCCCTGTTTACCTCCCAAATTCTGGTTTTATGCCTGTTCCTCTTCTGCTTACCTGATAAATAGAATGTCTTGCACTACCTTACACATGACATCTCCTTTTGAAAAACTTTTTGGCTATCCACCAAGCCTCCATCATCTCAAAACCTTTGGTTGTGCATGCTTTCCCTTTCTTAAACCCTATACTCACAACAAACTTTAACCCAAAACAGTTAAGTGTATTTTTCTTGGTTATGCTGATAAATACAAGGGCTATGTCTGCTTTGATCCAGTCACATCTAGAGTTGTTGTGTCCAGGCATGTTCTATTCAATGAGGTAGATTTCCCATATCATTCCTTAGTGTCTAAATCGATACCAAGTTCCTCCTCTCTACCTGCCTTTGAGACCTGTACAGGCTCCACATCTCCCATATTTGTCCCAGCTCCAAATACAATCCCTACTCAGTCTATTGTTGCTCAGTCTCCTGCAATACTTGTGGCTTCTGTTCCTTCTACCTCCAGCCCTGCTCTCACCTCCAACTCATCAGATCAGGCATCCAGCAGACTTGCCAATGATTCAAACACAATTTTCTTAGCCAATGAGTCTTTGTCTCAGACTTCAGTTCCAGATCATCACACTTCTGATTCTGCCACTGCCACTGTTTTTCAACCTGAGTTCCTTGAGGTTTTTCTTCCAATCCAAGGGGTTAACATGCATCCTATGCAAACCCGATCCAAAAGTGGTATCTCAAAGAAGAAGGCCTTTTACTCCTCCCTAGCAGATGTGGATTTTTTGACTACTGAACCTTCCTCCTACAAGCAGGCTGCATCTGTTTCTGTTTGGCAACTGGCAATGGAAGAGGAAATCACTGCCTTGTTGGCTCAAAACATGTGGGTTTTGATCCCTATGCCTGCTCACAGGAACCTAGTCGGGTGCAAGTGGGTGTACAGGATCAAAAGAAACTCAGATGGGACTGTTGCTCGATATAAGGCAAGGCTGGTTGCTAAAGGCTTGAGTCAGGAAGCTGGTTTAGATTATGGGGAGACTTTTAGCCCTGTTGTTAAGCATACAACAGTCAGGTTGGTTTTAGCTTTGGCTGTTTATTTCAAATGGAAGCTAAGGCAGTTGGATGTCAAAAACGCTTTTCTGCATGGGGACCTTAAAAAAGAGGTGTACATGGTGCAGCCTCCTGGTTTTGAAGCTGCAGTGCCTCAAGAGTATGTCTGTCTCCTTAAGAAATCTTTATATGGTCTGAAACAAGCTCCACGGGCTTGGAATGAGAAATTCACCAGCTTTCTTCCTGGTTTGGGATTCAGCATCACGTGGGTAGACTCCTCCTTGTTTGTCAAGCAAACTCCTACTGGCATTATCATCCTTCTCTTGTATGTGGATGATATTATTCTCACTGGGAGTTCTGATTCATCAACTCAGGAGGTCATCAATACTCTTACTAGTGAATTTGATATGAAGGACTTGGGAGACTTACACTATTTCTTGGGGATTCAGATTAAACACACTGATTCAGGTCTTTTTCTCTCCCAGTCGAAGTACATTTCTGATCTGCTTGTTAAAACTGATATGGTACAAAGCAGTTTTGTGGACACCCCCTTTGCTCCAGGGTCCAGACTAAGAAAAAACGATGGCCCCCTTTATAACAACCCTCAAAACTATAGGAGTATTGTGGGTGCCCTTCAGTATCTCACATTCACCAGACCTGATATCACATTCTCTGTCAATAAAGTGTGTCAGTTTATGCGTTCCCCCTATGAAACTCACTTCATGGACGTCAAGAGAATCCTTCATTTTCTCAAGGGCACTTGTCACTTTGGCCTTCTGTATCAACCAGGTTCCCTTGATCTTCAGGCTTTTAAAGATGCAGACTGGGTTGGGGATCCTAATGATCATCAATCTACAACTGGAATGGCGGTTTTCCTTGGCTCTAATCCTATTTCCTGGATGTCCAAGAAGCAGAACACTGTCTCCCTATCAAGCACCGAGGCTGAGTACAGGGCCCTTGCCATTACAGCAACAGAATTGTCTTGGATACTCATGTGCACCCTTCACATTCCCCTTCTTCGAGCACCACTGATCCTTTGTGACAGTACTTCAGCCACAAGCCTCTCTGCTAATCCAACTTTTCATTCACGGGCTAAGCATATCGAGATAGACTACCATTTTGTCCGTGAAAGGGTCATCCGTGGAGACCTTGATGTGCAACATGTCACCTCCTCTGATCAGCTTGCAGACATCTTCACCAAGGCCTTGTCTGAGTCCCAGTTCCAAGTTCACTCCTACAATTTGGCGTTGGAACCCTCAAATTGAGGGGGGGTGTTAGAAGACTGAGACTACATTCCTATCCTTGGTTCCTATCCTTGGTGACAACTGTACACTGCCAGGTGTCCTATTCTGTTAGATAGTTTAGTTAGACAGTTAGTAGTTAGTAACTCATCCTATGGTATATAACTCATACTATGGTGATCTATTGTGTTGTTGTTGTGATTCTTTCTAAATCAATCAATAGGCTTCTCTCTATCTTCTTCTTGTTCTTCATTCTCTGAAGATCACTCTTCCTTCTATCAATAACAAGTGAGAATGAATTTTTTCCCTGAACTAAAAGCCACAAAGGCAATGGGAATGAATTTTTCCCCCAATATGAAAGAATGATTTTTTCCCCAAATCTGAAAGCGGCAAAGCCAAAGTAGCAGTGGAAGCGCTAAACATTGTAGCTTTTTTTTATTAAAAAAAAATTAACCTGAAGGCTAAAGGCTAAAGGCATTCGCGACTTTCTGTGAAGATGCGTTGCGTGAAGCTTCTCCTCCTGACTTCCCCTCCAGACTTCGCCTCCATAGGTCGCTTCCAGACTTTCGCCTCTAGAGCTTCGCCACCAGAGCTTCACTGCAAGAGCCTGCTGCCGGAGCTTCACCTTTGCTTGGATTTTGATTCTTCTATGTCACGTAGAACGAAACCCTAGCTTCAACTTCTCCCACACACAAGATTTTTTCAAGGTACATTCAGCTATTTAATTTTATTTTGAGTTAGGTTTTCTGTAAATCTCACTCTTTGCTAGTAATTTTTATTGAGAATCCGTTTAATTTGAATATCGATGGTTCAGACCAACTCATTGACGTCAACCTCATGCTCAATGGAATCAGTTAAATCTACTTTAGTTGATGAACTGAACATTCCAGAGGAAAAAATTGGCATTAGAGCTGGAGTTTTGGCTTTTCTTTGGCTATATTCATCTATCCAAGGGTGTGTTTCCATTGTTTTTTTATATGATGTCCATTGTTTGTTTATATGATGTCCATTATTTGTTTATATGATTGACCATTTCCATTTCTGGACTATTTATTTTTGTTTTCTTAGTTTCCGATTTCTTCTTTTTAGAATCAGATTTAAACTTGCTACTGTTGTTATGACTTTAGAGCTTCCTTTGGGTTCCGGCCTGGGTTCATCTTGTTGGCATATAAGCTGCACCTGGATCAGAGTTGATCAAGCTGCAATGCAGCTTATCAAATTCTCCAAATAAAATCATGACACCTGTTAAAAACAGTTAGAGTTAACTGTGGCATATGGTGAGGTGTGTGAGTGACTTAGTGAGCAAGAAAACATGAAATGTGTGTGTGTAATGATGTCATCTTCCTCTAACCGAATTGTAAAGAGAAGGGTGAGTGAATATAAGAAAAAATATGATCTATGATTCAAGAGAACAGTTGTGACTTTCTCTAAACGGTGAGAGCACAAGAAATACAGAAAAAATTGTTCTTATTTGCATTTCATCAAACACCTTCAGTGGATCAATGAAACAGTAAAGAAAACACAGCAATTCTATCGATTATTAATCCACTTTTCTTACCCTGTTATTCTAGAATGCAAATCACTCAATTCAGATCCTAAACTATCCTATCCAAATGTTTTCAGCTAAAGAGTAGTAAGTTGATTACCTCAAGCTAGGAGAAGAAGTCCTGCAAACCAATCCTGCATTCTCTTTGATCTTCGATCATCAAATCCTGAAACCAACATGGTATCAAAGCTTTGGTTCTGATCCGTGAACTGGGGCGTGGATTGTGTAGAAGAATCTGAAATGGCAGGAGCTAGCAGTGAGCTGCGAGTTCCTATGTTTGATGGCAACAACTATGAGTTTTGGAGCATTAAGATGCATACCTTGCTTCGAGCTCAAGACCTGTGGGAGCTTTTCAACAGAGGTCTCAATGCAGATCCTGAAGGAGAAGAAGGAGCAATGGTGGTGCCTTCCCGTGCTGATCTGATCAAAGATGCAAAGGCTCCTGGATGCATCCAGACGTCTGTGGTGGATTCTATCTTCTCAAGGATAACAAAGGAAGAGAATTCTAAGGCTGCTTGGGATCTGTTGAAGAAAGAATTCTGTGGGGATCAGAAGGTAAGATTTGTTAAACTACAAGAATTGAGGAGAGATTTTGAGTACATTAGAATGAGGGATGATGAATCACTGCATGCATATCTGTCTAGACTGTAATCTATAGTAGATCAAATGAGTTCTAATGGTGAAGATGTAAAAGAAACTAGAATGAGGCAGAAAATCCTCATAGGTTTGACTAAGGCCTATGATCCTATAGCTTTAATCCTAGAAGAAACCAAAGACCTAGATGAAGTAAATGTCCAAGAACTGATTGGTTCTATTAAGGCCTATGATCAGAGGTTAGAACTTCACTCTGAATGTTCTACTGAAAAGGCTTTCTCAAGTCATGTTAAGCCGTGGGCAAACAAAGCTAAGAAGGGTACAAGTGTAGGAAGTAAGCCATGGATTAAGAGAACTGAGAATGATAATCTTGGACATCACAAAGGTGAAAACAAGGGTGAGGGTAAGACTAAGCCAACCTGTAAAGTGTGCAGCAGGAAAATTTTTGGGAATTGCTGGTTTAAGACCAGAAAATGTTTCAAGTGCAACAAAATAGGGCACTATGCTAAGGACTGTCATACTAAGGGCAGTGTCAATGTTGCTCAGCAGATAGAAGATGATGGAGCCATGTTCTATGCATGTCATTCAGTCACTACCTCTAAGCGTACTGATATCTGGTACCTGGACAGTGGTTGTAGTAACCACATGACCTCACAAGAATCAGCATTGATTAATCTTGATAGGGCACTGAAGTGCAGGGTGAATATGGGAACAGGAGAAGTGGTGGAAGTCAAAGGAAAAAGGGTCCCTGGTTATCAAGACTCATGGAGGTGACAGATTGATAAAAGAAGTGATGTTAGTGCCTGGATTGGATGAGAATCTGTTAAGTGTTGGACATATGGTGGAGCATGGATATAATCTGGTTTTTGAAGGGAGGAAAGCAACTATCTATGATCAAGGGCATGAGATAGCTAGTGTTGCTATGACTAGTAACAGGTGTTTCCCTCTATCCTTCCAACAAGTCTTTCCAATGGCTAAGGTTGCAGTTGAAGAGGGGAGTTCCTAGCTGTGGCACAGGGGAGTTCCTGGCTGTGGAATAGGAGACTTGGGAATCTAAATCACTCAAGCTTGTCTACCCTAGTCCTAATGATATGGTGGTTGGTATGCCTAGGCTCTCTAAGAAGGAAGAATGTTGTGAGGGCTGTATTGTTAGTAAGCAGCGTGTGGAGATGGGAAAGAGGAAAGAGGAAAGAGGAAAAAGGTAAGAGGATCAAGAGAATAAGAAGTGACAGAGGTGGGGAGTTCACATCTCAGGAGTTCCTATGCTACTGTGAAGACGTGGGAATTCAAAGGTAGCTTATTGTTGCCTACTCTCCACAACAAAATGGTGTTGCAGAGAGAAAAAAATAGGATTATAGTGGAGATGGCTAAGGCAATGCTGCATGAAAAGAAGATGCCCTATATGTTTTGGGGTGAAGCAGTAAACACTGATGTTTATTTACTCAATAGGTGTCCAACAAAATTCATAAAGAAGAAAACTTCTTTTGAAGTATATAGTGGAAGAAAACCAGGGGTCAGTCACCTAAGAGTTTTTGGGCCAATTAGCTTTTATCATGTTCCTAATCAACTAAGATAGAAGTTGGATTCTTTCGCATTCAAGGGAGTCTTTGTGGGATATGGTAGCAGAGAAAATGGGTACTTACTGTCTAGAAAGCAAGAGAGTTGTGGTGTCTAGAACAGTAACCTTCAAAGAAAGTGCAGTTTGGAATTGGGAAACAAACATGGAAGTCAGTGTTCCATGTTTCCCTAATATCCACACTGAAACTGGTGCTGAAAACTGTGAACCAATTGCGCCAGGATAGACTCAACCTGTGACTACTGACAATGCAAGTGAAGGGACTGAATCAAAAGCTAGTTCAACACCAGTTAAGATAAGAAGTTTGGATGAGATCTATGCTAGGTGTCATGTTGCTAGTGTGGAACCTGAATCTTTCCAAGAAGCAGTACCAGACGAAGCATAGCAGAGGGCTATGGAAACTGAAATTGAAATGATTGAAAAGAATGAAACCTGGTGCCTAGTGGACAGACCTACTGAGAAGCCTGTTATTGGAGTTAAGTGGGTTTATAAGACTGAACTGAACCTAGATGGATCAGTTCAAAAGCTCAAGGCCAGACTAGTAGCAAAAGGATACTCATAGAAACCTGGGATTGATTTCAATGAAACCTTTGCACCAGTGGCGAGACTTGATACCATCAGAGTTTTAATTGCTCTGTCTGCTCAAAAAGGCTGAAAGTTATTCCAGTTAGATGTGAAGTCTGCATTTCTCAATGGTGTGTTAGAGGAGGAGGTCTATGTAGACCAACCAGAAGGTTTTGAAAGACAAGGACATGAGGATAAGGTTTATAAGTTGCAGAAAGCACTCTATGGACTGAAGCAGGCACCCAGGGCCTGGTATTATGAGATTGACTGCTATCTACTTAGTTTTGGGTTCTTAAGAAGCTCAAGTGAAGCCACGTTGTACTTGAAGGAGAGAGAGGATGAAGGAACTCTAATTGTCTCTATCTATGTAGATGATATCATCTACACTAGTGATAATGCTGAAATGATGGAGGAATTTAAATAAGATATGATGAGGAGGTATGAAATGACAGGCCTGGGTTTGCTTCATCATTTTCTTGGTACGAGGGTTATTCAAACTAGTTCAGGGATCTTCATTCAGCAAAGGAAGTATGATGCTTCCTTGCTTGAAAGATTTGGGCTTAAAGGGTGTAAGGCAGTGAGTATACCACTAGCAGCTAATGAGAAACTAATAAGGGATGATGGAAGTGAAGCTGCTGATGAACAGATTTACAGACAGATTGTGGGTAGCCTGCTATACTTGACTGCCACAAGACCCGATTTCTTGTATGCTACCAACCTATTGTCAAGATATATGCATAATCCAACCAAGAAGCATCTTGGAACAGCAAGAAGGGTCCTTAGATACATTCAAGGGACACTGGATTATGGCAGAGTACAACAAGAGTGAGTCTACTGTCCTAATAGGCTACTGTGACAGTGATTGGGGGGGGGGGGGGGGGGGGGTTTGAAGATGATGGCATTAACACCTCAGGTTATGTGTTCACGTTTGGAAATGGTGTGTTTTCCTGGGCCTCAATCAAGAAAAACAGTGTAGCACTCTCAACTGCAGAGGAAGAATATGTGAGTGCTGCTGAAGCCACTACATAGGCAGTGTGGCTCAGATTTATCTTACAAGATCTTGGAGAAAAGCAGTCAGAGCCTACTGCTCTTAACTGTGACAATCAGTCAACCATAGCAATGGCTATGTTTCACAATAGGACTAAGCATATCAGTAGGAAAGTTCACTACATCAGGGACTCTATGCAAGATCGAGAAATTCTACTACAATACTGCAAGACAGAGGACCAGGTAGCATACATTTTTACTAAAGCACTTCCTACGACAAGGTTTAACTACCTAAGGGGTCTCCTAGGGGTTAAACCAGTGTGCAGCTTAGGAAGGGGTGTTGGCATATAAGCTACACCTAGATCAGAGTTGATCAAGCTGCAATGCAGCTGATCAAACTCACCAAATAGAATCATGACACTTGTTAAAAACAGTTAGATTTAGCTGTGGCACGCGAGTGAGGTGTGTGAGTGACTTAGTGAGCAAGAAAACATGAAATGTATGTGTGTGATGATTTCATCTTCCTCTAACCGAATGGTAAAGAGAAGGGTGAGTGAATATAAGAAAAAAATATGATCTATGATTCAGGAGAACAGTTGTGACTCTCTCTAAACGGTGAGAGCACAAGAAATACAGAAAAAATTGTTCTTATGTGCATTTCATCAAACACCTTTAGTACATCAATGAAACAGTAAAGAAAACACAGCAATTCTATCGATCATCAATCCATTTTCTTACCCTGTTATTCTAGAGTTCAAATCACTCAATTCAGATCCTAAACTATCCTATCCAAACGTTTTCAGCTAAAGAGTTAGAGTAAGTTGATTACCTCAAGCTAGGAGAAGAAGTCCTGCAAACCAATCCTGCATTCTCTTTTATCTTTGATCATCAAATCCTGAAACCAACACATCTGCCGCATTTTGTGTCGCACTCTCAGTTGCTTTTCTTTCTTACTCAGAATCTGTAGATATTAATGTAAGCCACCAAGGGTGGTTAACTTTTGGAGAAAGTGAACTCGATTTTCTGAACAAATGTGCATTTGAAGGTGAAAAATTATCCATGGAAAACCATCTCAAATTGACAATACAGTTGGCACATATGGTATGCCATTTTTTGACCTTTTCCCGAAAAAATATATCTACTTCATCAATATCTCATTTCCATTTCTTTTGCTAATTGTCTTGCCTACGATCTTTGAGTTATAGAAATTTTGCAATCACTTAGATAATTTTTTTCTCTGGAGCAATATGAAAGAGTAAGTAATGATGTCAAAAAGGTAATGGTGAAAGGTGAATTTTTCACTGCACTCGAAGCCCAATTTTCATTCATCTACCTCTTTGAATTTAAACGAACAGTTCGTTAGTTCTTGCTAGTTCCCCTGAAAGTATTCCTACTATATCCACATTGTATCTTGAAGTCATGGCTTTTTTGTGTGTGGTAAGGTAGGAACTCTCTTTTGAGTTCAGTTAAACTATTAAATTTCTATGTTTCTAGCTGCTTGTTAGCAGTCTTCTTGACAATCTGTAATCAAATCTTTATTGAATACTGTAAATTCTCAATTTGGTCAAAAGTAAAAGTCTACACTATTTTGTAAAATTGTAAAATTGTAAAAGTCTACACTATTTTGGATGATGTTCAAACTTAAATTTAAATATGAGAGGGAGTTTGTGGGAGAAAAGAGCCATAGAATTTTCTCATACGGGTATCATCATATTGATTAATCTAGAAAGCATAGAATCATCTTATTACATGTTTGTTGGAGTTTGAATGTTAAACGCGCGTGGTGTACGTGATTTCTTTCTGTTCAATTCAAGGGGTTTACTACATTTGATGGTTTCCCAATAGGAAATTTTCATGCAACAGGAAATATGATCAAGTTCAAATTACGTGGTCTGGCACACTTCAAAACAAGCATGACACTCAAAATGCTCATTACCAACAAGAAAGTTGGGAGGAACACAAGGCGTTAGTTGAGGGTGTCAGAGAGAACCTTAAGGCATCCAGATGCCATCCATTATGTGTTTAATTCAGTTGATTATATCAGCACATAATTGGCTACAATCATCCAATCCTCTGCTCATGATGATCATGATCTCTCCATAACCAATAAGGAAGCGAAAATAGAAGAGTTAATGGAAATTAACCAAAGTTTGCTCCAATGTATGGGGGTTAGCCAATAGGACCCATCTCGGAAAATGTCTCGTAAACTACGTCTAGGCCCTACTTACATCTAACAAGCAACTTAGAATACCAATATTACCCTAAGCTTGCCAGTCAAGGGATATTCACCTCCTCAATCATGCCTTCCCCTCTCATTTAGCTCCGAATTTTGCGCAAAACTATGTGAGCGGACAAAAAAAAGTTTAAAAACATAATTCAAAACATAATGTTTTACCCTTCGTTTCAGAAACCCGTCCATGCAAATAAGTTATAAAACAGTGGAACACCAGATAATCACAACCTTGAAACACGTGAAACAATCATAAAGTACTTAACTAGAAAACAATCAGTACAAGAAAATATGCCCTGCCCATCGAGATTTTGCCCATCGCACCCATATTCGTCGGTAGAGTAGTTATAGCCTGGCGGAATGAGTGAAGCTCGTTGAGCAAACCATGCGCGGGAGGCTTGGCTCTTTGTCGCGCAAAAGAGGGGTAGTTTTCCCAACGAGTGGTCAAACTCCACCTGGTAAGGGTTCATTAACGGCGAATCTGGTACGCCGGGCAAAATATTTCCATTGACTCACGGTGGGAAAAAGTTTGGCGCGAAGGTGTATTGGCGCCAAGGTGTATTGGCGCCTATTGTTTGCCTGGCGGGTCATTAAAACTTGCCTAGCGCACCCTTCACGGGGAAAAATTCCAATATGCATTTATTCCATAGCAGATTCATTTCTTCATCTTCTTCCTCATTTACTCTCTCATTATTCTCTCTCACTTACTCTCATAATCCTTACATAATATCATCATCAATTCATCATCACTTCATCATCAATTCATCATCACTTCATCATCACTACTTCACCTAAGGTTTAATGATTTTATTTTATGTTTTATGTTTTTTGATTTTTATTTATTATTATAAGCTCAAATTATTTTTTGTTTTAGGTAATTTGTCGTTGATTTGAAGGATTACTTATGAGTATGTGTATTTGCTAAAAAAATTGTATTTAATTTGAAAGTTGTGATATATTGTGAAAAATGCTTAAAAATCTGGATATTATTGGGCCCATGGGTAAAGCCCAAGCCCTACTTCTTTAGCCAGAGGAGCACGAAAGTCCAGTTGGGAGTGGCGGCAGACAAAGAATTCACATTGACAGATAGAGGGGTGATGCAAGCAAGTTTTTTATTTCGGGTTCATTTGAATCAAATCGGGTCATGAAAGTCGAGTAACTGCACACTTACTTGCAACGAAAATCCCGAATCTCATCCACCTCGCGTACCTTGGAAGCAGCTGAAGAAGCAAGTTTAGCAGGCACCTGGTCATCGCAGACCTCTGTACATTAGTAGGGTAGAACCCAAGGGTCATCTCCAGATGGAATATGGGGTTGATGGGTTGAACGAAAAAAATTGAAGAAATTGAGACGATTGAAAAACTAACGATTTGGGGAGGTGAAAATTTGAGACGAATGAAACACTGATACGAAATCGGATTCTGGATCCTCGACATTGCAAACATGTTCCAAGGACCTTGGCATGCTCTCCTCGCCTTCTTCTTTCTTATACAACGATAAGATGAAGATCTATGGCGAAGAAGATGAAGATGAAGAACAATGGAGAAGAAGATCGATGGCTGGGAATTGTCACTTCAATTGCTGACTGAGCAAAAATTTTGCAATGTGGCAATTTTATGGACAGATGGATGGAAAAACTAACGATGGTAGTTACTTGTGAGTGGTAAAATAATATGGGTAGTAAGTTGAAAATTTTGATAGTTTGAGTATGAATGTGTATTGACTCCTATAGTTTGGAGTGTTTTATGTAGTTCTTAACTTTATTTATGTCTATCCTTTTAAGTTATTAGTAATATTTTTGTATTATGTGTAAGAAAATGGTTCGGCTAGCTGTTTTTATATAAATTGAGGGGTTAATATATGTTTTTATAATAACCAGTTTTACACCGAAATAATTATTGGGTCTACTTACCCTTATGTTTTTGAAAACCTCAGGTAACGGTGGTCACTTCACGTGTTTCGAGAAGGCTTCGACTACAACTCTGATATTCACTCTAGAGGTTTGAGTGAAGGGTGGAAATCATATAATTCAGGTAATTACTGAATGGTATGATCATCAATAGCTACCTATGCTATATACTTCTGTTGTCACGATGAAATATAATAAGGTTTCCCTAGTTATGTTTCACTCGTTGTCCTAAAATGCAATGCTTTAACTAATTATCCTTTGTCATCTAGACGTTACTTTCGGGATGTCAGCTGACATGCCTCAATAATGGCATTCTAGTGGTTTGTTCAAATTGGGGTGTGTAAAAGAAAATCTAGTTACACTAATTTTCTTCATATTAAAAAATATAAGGCAATTTTATTAAATATTAAATATATATATATATATATATCTAGATTGAAAGTCTTCTAATTAACATTTAATTTAATAAAAAATATACTAATTCAATTAAAATATTTTTTTTCGGAATTCTAGTGTAACTCAATATTTGTTTTTCTAATAATTAACAACTATATTTCAATAGTCATCTAATAATCTCATACTGAATTTGAGGTGGATAATTAATCCTTCAAGGCACATGGCTAATTCATCTACCCTTAATTCCTTGTTGCAATCTTCTTATTAATTATGGTCTAGAATTAAGTGTTTTCAAATTCAAAAAATTATTATGTCATGTGTATTTTAAATGAGTCATGTGTATGTTTTCCATAAGTCATTCATGCACTTTATTTATTATGGAGTTAAACCTATTCATGGGGGATGCCCATGACTAGCCTATAAATACTGCATCACATTTAGAGTAGGGATTCTCCAAGAAATATTTGATAAACAATTTTTTAGCGAAGAGTGTTCTTCCTAACTATTTTCTTTTATCTCTTTGGTGGATTCCATTAAGTGATGAGTTATTGAACTCTTATCTCTGGGATGGATTCTTTAGAGTGGGGACTTTCCTATCTCAGAATGGTCACTTGTGTTAGTCATTTTGGTATAAGAGCTTGTCAATCATGGGCAGACATCATGGTCATCGTCACCCTTGAAGTAATGATGGTCGTGAAGAGTGTGAGCGTGATCCATCTAACATAGAGATGGATGATCTTTGGAGACTTGTGTAGCAACTCCAGGAGCGTCTCGGGTGTGTGGAACCTTTGAAACATGATGACCTTCGTCAAGATTTAGAGGAGGAATCTAAGGGTACCAAACCATTTGGTCATGATCTAGCATCAAGTGACGAGTCTACGTCTAGGCGCCATGGAAGAAATAACTAGCCCCGGAAAATTTTTGGCATGAAGGTTGATATTCCAAAGTTCGAGGAAAAGTTGCAACTAGAAGGGTTCAATGATTGGATGAGCATGGTGGAGCGGATCTTTGATTACAAAGATGTGGAAGAAGATCACAAAGTGAAGTTAGTTTCTTTAAAGTTGAAGAAAAATGCTTTAATAAGGTGGGATTATTTGAAGAAGTGGTGTGCTCTTGATGACAAGAAGCATATAGTGAGATGGAAAAAGATGAGGAAAGAACGAAAGAAAAATTTCATGTTGGAGAATTATCGACAAGATTCTTTTCTCAAGTATCAAAGATTGAGACAGAATGACTTGTCCATAGAAGAGTATACGGTGGAGTTTGACAACCTTTGAATGTTGTGTGACATCAATAAGCCTAAGGATCAAACAATTGCTCATTACCTTGGTAGACTCTGGCAATATGATAGAAGGGTTGTACATGATTTCTTTAAAAACATTTACTCTTTTGAAAATGATGGTATTAATGTTGTCTTAGGTCCCATCAAAATGGAAAGCAAACCAAAGTCTGAAAAAAGCGAAGGGAGTAATCTATTATCTAGATCCAACTTCCTTGCTGTAGTGAAGGAAACACAAGAATTATTTGCCTTTGTGGTGGTGGAAAAAAATGAAGCAAAGACCGAAGTCCCTCCAATCATACAACCATTACTTCAAGAATTTGAAAATGCTATGTTGGAAGAAATCCTCGCTGGCCTTCCACTACTGTGAGATATTCAACATTGCATTGATTTTATCCTGATGCTTCCTAATTTCAACAAGGTGATTGAGATCGATTGTGATGCCTCAAATGTGGGGATTGGTGCTGGTCTAAGTCAAGGAGGTAAACCAATTGCCTTTTTCAGTGAGAAGCTCACCACTTCTCACTTCAGGTACCAAATTTTATTTAAATTTCCATTTATTACCTCTTTTTATTTATGCTGATTTTGTGGGCTTCTATAGCTTGACTTCTTTGTAACAAATGGGGTTTCCTCATTGTTGATATCTAACTGTTTGTTTACCTATAAAATAGACTCTCCTCATTGTGTGAGATTTCATTTTTTGGGGACTGATCTATGGTTATACATATATGACACTGATAATGTGACGACCCGTCCCGAATTAACGGGATTAATTAAGGATTAATTACGGATTAGCGAGACTAATCGGAGATTAGACGAGGATTAGCGGACGTTTGGGCGAAATGATGATTTTGCCCCTAGAATGGGCAAACCGTTGACTTTTCATTCGGACGGTCAAACGGACTTTGACCGATGACCGTGACGTAGTTCGTGACGTCACGAGTTCATAGACAGGTGGCACGCTCGATTCCTACGTCCGAGGAGGAAGTTATGACGTTCGGAAGTTCGAGGGCAATTTGGTAATTTGGGCTAAAAGTTGACTTTTGACCGAGAGGTCCGATGGCCTAGGGCCAAAGACCGTTACGTAGATCGGGACGATACAAATCCGTAGACAGGCGGCATGTCGAATTCGGAAGTTCGACGACGAAGTTACGGTTCTTGGAAGTTCTAGAGTACTATTCAGGACGACACGTTTTACGAGACAAAAAAGAGAGTTTTGTCTTTTGTGGGCCCAGTTACTTTTCAGCAACCAATGGATGAGTGACAAGTGTCACCCATCCACTAGCTACCATTTCCCATTCATGCATCTTCCATCTTCATCGATCGATCATTCATCTTCTCTTTTCCCAAACAAACCCGATCCACCCTTCACCCAAATCCAAACCCATGACCCTAGGACCAAGACTGAGGGGCAGAGAGGGAGAAGAGGACCGGATGGAGGTGTCTGGACGGCCAGAACCGCCGTGGACGGCGGCAGGAGGAGAGAAAACCGAGAGGTACTCGGTTTGCCCAAATTTCCTTTTTGTTTCGATTTCAACGTTTTAGATTGTTTTGGATGTTTAGGATGGAGTTTGTGAGCTAGTTAGAAGATGTTAGGGTGGTTTTGGTGGCGGTTGGTGGCGGAGGAAGCCCTGGGGTGGACGGGAAAAACAGAGGCCGTGAGCCTCTTTGAACATGTTGAGGTTTTAGGTGGTTTCAATTAGTTTTGTTAATTGGCTTGGATATAAAACATTAAATTAGGAATTTTAGGATTGATTGGGACTGAAACTGTAACGACCCATCCCGGAATTCGGGATTAGATTACGGACTAATCATGATTAGCAGGGTTAATCTGTGATTGGTTGGGCGAACTCGGACGAACGGTGCAAAATGACCGTTTTGCCCCTGGTCGTGGGCAAAACGTTGACTTTTTATTCGGACGGTCAAATGGACTCTGACCAATGGCCGTGACGTAGTTTGGGACGTCACGAGTTCATAGACAGGTGGCATGTTCGATTCCGACGTTCGTGGTGGAAGTTATGATGTACGGAAGTTCAAGGGCACTTTCGTAATTTGGACGAAATAAGGGGAAATGTTGACTTTTTGATCGGGTGGTCCGATGACCGAGGACCGAGGACCGTTAGGAAGGTCTCGATGCCCTGAGTTCGTAGACAGGCGGCACGCATCAATCGGAGTCCGTATGACCGAGTTACGGGTCTGGATGCGTGAAAGGCATTTTTGTAATTTTCTGCACAAGGGCAGAATGGTAATTTCACGGGGGCTGCTGCACGGGCACTGTAGCACCGTGAATGGGGAAGCACGACCAGTGCACGGGGGTCATTGTTTAAGCTTGTTATCAGTCCAAGGGATTGTTTAATTGTGTTAGTGACATTGGGGGGAGCTATTAACCGTGTTGGAGGCTGTGTGGGAGCATGACATGCTCTGGACTGGGGGAAACTCAGAGCACGGGCAACCGTTTTGTTCCCGTTTTGGGCCAGTCATGGGGGACAATTCACAGAGGCACTGAGGGGTTTTTCCACGGGCTGTTTGATTATAGGGACTGAGAGTGAGCTGAGTGAATGATTTTGGAGAGAAAACGGGCTGAGGAGACTTGTAGGATTCTGGAACCGTGAAAATCAAAAATGGGGGGAAAATTCATAGTTTAATCTCTGAGGGTTGTTGGACCAAATGAAGGACGATTTGAGTACCTCTGAGACGAGGAGTCCATAGGGTTTCAGTTGGAAGCTGAGAGATTGAGGGAAACGGTGAGGGAACCCGTTTCTGGAAATTGGAGGGAAAAATTGGTTTTCAAATTTTGGGGTGTTTTGGGCTAAACTGAGGGCCGTATTAGACTACTGGGTGCACTACGAACTCAACCACGAAGGAATTGAGGGGAGTCGATCGCTGTCTGTCCAGGAACCCAGGTTCCAGATTCTGGAAAATTGCAGAGCTGTGGACGATCACTCCCAGGTAATGTCGTGTCCAATTGATCTTGCATTTTAGTTCCTTTTAGGCCTAGAATCCTTACTGTGAAGTTAATTTGAGTTTGATTGAGAAAACACAGAGTTTGGGTGATCGACCCGTTTGGGTGATCACGGGTCGTGGGTCTAATTTTGGGACTTTCTTGGTGAATCAGGGACATGGAACTTCGATTAGATAGTTGAAGAATGATTTAGAATAAAAAACGGAAGGAATCGAGGTCGAATTGATGGCTATCTAATCGGGTTGGAATCGCGGGTATCAGACCCGAATTACAGAGAAACGGGCGAGGACGGTGACTGTAGCAGTCACTGTAGCAGGCGCGTGGCTTTCACGCGCAGCCACTCACGGCGGCGCGTGACGGCGTGTGGGCACGAATTCCGAGGTACGGTCAACACGAATTTTGTCCTATACGTTATAACGAACATTTTAGCGTTGGTTCCATGTCATTCGGATCCCGTTCGGATACTTTTCGGGATGTCCGAAGGTTTTAAGTCGGGTTAAAAATATTTAAAAATTCGGGAAAATTACGGGACTTGATTAGGATGTTATTGTGGAGGTTAGTAACCATCTAATGTGATATGAACAGGTTCGGGAGTCCCGGTGTTAGTGACGAGGCCCGGGAAGGCCGGTGGCACGCGTATCGAGGCGCTCGGTTAAATGGTCTGTGAGTGGACATCAGTTTTGATAAATTCTATGCATGCATAACTGTTTCATGATTGTGGAAATTGCTTTTATATGCTTTGATTTGGATATTGGTGAATTTATGTGGTTTCACGTATTTCGAGGCGATTTACGGGTTTGCGCGTAAATCGAGATTTTCCAGATTTGCACTGATTTCCATGATTGTGGTTTGAATATGATTTTATGAAACAGTTACGGATTTGATAAAGTAAATTCGGGCCAGAGGCCCAGTTGATTTAAGAAATCGGGCCAGGGGCTCAGTTAATTTATATATATGCGATTTCGGGTCAGGGACCCTAAAAAGGAATTGAATAAATGATTTCGGATTTAATAATCAAATATTTGGACTTATGACGGTTTTATGGAAATTCGGGGCAGGGCCCTTGTGATATTTTGAAAACGAATAATAAAATGTGTTCCATAAAACCATCTCGATACGAGGATATTTATTGGTCTCCTCCAGGTGTCTGAGACACTGGGGAAGTCACGGTGCATTGCCTGCGAGGGGTCATTATACGGAGCGGCCAGACCGTATAGTGACTCAGGAGTAGGATTGCTATGATTAGACGTCTGGGACGTCAGACATCTGGGATGTCAGAGATATGGACCCGGTGAGACCCCGGGCAGCACGCGTTGCTTAATACCGTGAGATATGACGTCTGGGACGTCAAGCGTCTGGGACGCTAGGCATCTGGGATGCCGGAGATGGTAAAGTAATAAACATGTGCCACTGGATTTATGAAATAACTTTTGGATTGAAACTATGTTTGCGGTTTCCGGGCTAAGGCCCTAAGGGTTATTTCAAATAAATATTTGACTATTGGTTTTTGATGCATGCATATGTTTTTACTGAGGGGCATAAATGTCTTATAAAATGTATTTTACGAACTTGTTTATTTTTCGTCCACTCACAGCTTTTGGTTTTTTTTTAATACCCTTCAGGTTGAGCGCGGATGCGACTGCAGCAGGGGACCGGGACATTGCATGCCTCCTCCATCGATCCTTGCGCTTTCTGGATGCCCGTAGGGGCAGCGGCGTTGGGTTATCCCTTGTCTGGCACTTCGTGTCAGACGGGAGCACATCACATCCTGTGGTAATCCCGGGGGGATTGGGATGGGTCGTGTCAGCTTGGTATTAGAGCAGGGTTGCTCTTTTTGTGAGCGCAGGTCGAGGATGTGGTGTCCCTTGTTGGCTGCAGTTCGTCATCAACCTGATAGTTAGGGTAGTCGGATGGATGGTTGGCGGGATTGGATCCCGGTCAGTGGATAGTGTGCGGTTGGCCTGGTACGCCGTGTGTTAATGCGATTCAACCCAAGCGGGGTTGTGTACGATGAACTCGTAATGTGGGACTGTAGGTTTGGTCATGTGGTAATGGATTGTGGTGCTGCTGGGCACAACTGGATTCGAGAAACCCCATTTGAGTGGTAATTTTGGGAAATACGAAACTCGGTTAAGTAATGGTCTAAATTATGGACCCTGGTAGTTTTGGCTAGTGTACAGGGTGTTGGTGCATCGGAATTGGCCGATGACCTTCGTGGTGGAACCTACGATGAATTGACGATTGGGTTGGATTTGACGTCTATCGATGTCGGGACCGCGGGGGTCGGTCATGTTGTGGATTTTACTGCAAAAGGCAGTTGGGTTCGGTGGAACCCTATGGAGTGACTGTGAAACCCTAAGTTATAATTGATGGACTTGGAAAGGTGAACTTTAAATGAGAACTTGTGTTGCGATGAGCGGCTGAGGTCATGGATGACCATGTGGATGACTCTAATGAGTCTAGTCGGGACTTTGGGATTCGATCCACGGGTACGGTTACGGGATACGATGTGGAATTGCGTGTTGGATCGAGTAATAGTGTGAGGTGTGGATACGGATCTCGACAAGCGATGACTGTTGGTCGACAGTTGTGTCGAGATGACCAGCTATCGAGGGTGTTTGGTGTGGTTTTAACACTTGAGGATCGGGGGACGTTCAGGGAACATTCATTATACTGATGTGCGGATGGTCAAATTGGGGGTACCCATAGTTGGGAGGTACGAGTGTTGATACGGGATCGTCGTTCGGTATGAACGGAGATCCAGGGTATCAACTTTGCACATCTTTACTAGTGTGGGTGTTCGTGTGTGAGTGTGGATGTTAGGATGCCTGTGTGTTGAGGCAAGTGTTGATGATACTAGCATTTGTGCTGGTGTTGGTGATTGAGATTGTGGTGAGCCACGAGATGGGATGTGACTCTGTCCTGATGGACATATGATCGGTAACTGCGACTCAATGGTGGTTGAGTCATGGACTGGATAGGATCTAGTGCAGGTTGTGAGGTGTTGGGATAGGGTCCCAACAGTGTCGAGACGACAAGTGATTGGTGGATATAACGGTATGTTGAGACAAAAGGAATCTAGGGATGATGTTCCCTATGCCATGAGAATTGGTGGGTTTGGGGGGTTGTTGTCAACTCCGAGATTGGTATGTTTGGGTGTTGTTGATATCCTCAGGAAGTACAAGGAAATGACTGGAATTGAAAAAGACGAGGAAAACCATTGGTGGTATGGATGTGAGGTGAAGGCAGTAATGTATGCACATTCAAAAGAGTGGAGTAATTCCCGTCCGGAATCGGGATGTGTGCATAAATGGTTATTATCGGACGTGAAGACTGAGTATTGGATTGATTGCGGACACGTGGTTGTCCAAGTGAGTTGAGGACGTTGTGGGTCCAGTGGTTGGACTTGACATCTCGTTGGGAGTATGTCTGTTCCCAACATGGTCGGAACGTTGGTTTCGAGAAGAGTTGTGATTGCGGACGAGAGGAGTGCTCGTTTTCGCATTGGTAATAGGTACTTTGAAGTCATTAGGTTTGACTTCTTATTTTCTGCCCTGGCAGACGCTGTTGTGGTTATCGGTATGTTGAGTGTGTATTGGTTGGTGGACCCATGTGTGGTTTGGGTCACCAGGTGGAGTTGCATAATTCTAAGTAGGGTAAATGAGATTTCTCATGTTCCGCGTGGTAGTAGACGGTGTTGGACCACTTGGTATGGTGAGTGCTGTGAGTTGTGTTTGCACTCACATAGGATGGATGATGATTCCATGTATTTGGACTATCCTTGATCTTCCTAGGTGGAACGACAAGGATCGAGACGAAGTAATTGGATGTGACCCCCAATGTTGATGTGTCCCATTGTAAATGTATGATTGTATGTGGAAAAAAAAAATTGGAGAAGTGTTGTGTGGTGGACAAGGACTCTTGAGGGTGTAGGACCCTACGATCGGATTCCAGGTGGATTCCTAGCCACGTGAGCGTGTGTGGATCCGAGACGGATCTGGATTGTAATAGACATTAGACATGGTGACGATCTGGGATCGTAATGGTACCCGTCTGGGGACGTGGTGATGGATTGGAATTGTGACCGTTTGGGTAAGGTTAGGTGAAGAGCTTATCGCTCTGTCACATGTTTGGATACGGGAATAATTGGACTGAACTTCCTCTCGAAGTTAATCAGTACTCGAGTGTGTTGGAATGCTTACGCATTGACTCGAGGATTTGATCTGTGAGTGTGTGGTTTTTCCACGAGGTCTAATTGGTCAGTTTTGAGATATGTGGATGTTGGGATTGGCTTCCTTGTGGAGTCAATCGAATGGATTGAACAGGTAACCGATAGGTTCGGTTTTGGTGCGTCTGGGTAGACGTCGTTGAGATTTCGGGTTTTGGAATCGGATTTTTGGGTGACGATTTAGGATTCGATTTCGGAACTTGAAACTGGATTTCTGGATTTGGGTACGTAATGATTATTCCAGATGCTAGCTTACGGAATAATGATTTCGGATTCGGATTCGGAAATGGGTTAAGGTATGATGTTTGGGTTTGGATCCGGGATTTCTTATGAAATTGTGGATTCGAACTCGGGTTTGGTTTTGGGACTGGATGTTGAGTTGAGTTGAACGATTTGTCTAGTCTAGGACTGGACAAGAGAACCCCAATATCGGTTTACGATTGACTGTGGGCCATGTAGTGGGCTTATTGGCAGATGGACGTAAGTATCCTATACGGTGTATGAGGATCGGTACTGGACGGACCGAGTGGTATCTGGTGACGGTACATGTGAGGTACCAGTGGTGTGTGGTTATACGTGTGGTGGCCGGCTTAGTTCCGACACCATTGGATTTGGTGGTGGGTGTGAACTGGACATTGAATACTATGCACTGGGCAGAGTTATTTTTGTTGGGTTCAGTAATTTTGTGAGCAGGCGCTCTTAGCCACGGATGGCTAGTGGACCCCAGTGTGGAGATGTACGATCACTGATTGGCTAGTATGCAATGTGTGTCAGTTACACCACCCGATTGAGTATGATGACGGTATACGTACACTCAGGATGAGTGAGTTGGTGACTGCGTCACTACGTGTGGCCTTGCGTGATGTTATCACGCCGAGATAATTCCAGCGTTATGATCCACTGAGGGAATTGACAGTTATGGACTTGAGATGGATATATGTCGCAGGATGGGGTTGCCCTGCGAGATGAGATCATAGGGTTGATCTTACGCTACTTGAGCGAGTGGCAGTATGAGGTGTCGTCACCGTTTGACTGATGGTTGGAGCGTTATCGGAGTGGTAAAGCTTAGTGGTGACAGTTTGACTGGTCGCGTCAGCATGGACTGACATGTGTGTTTTGGTGACTCCCAGGGGGGAGCAGACGTCAGATATATTAATGATTGGGAATGAACCGACAAGCTGAAAGAGTCAGATTAATGGTGAAATTGACAAGCAATATTCACAGGGATCAGGTGACCTATTTCACTCACGGTGGTCGAGTGTGGTCGGTACGGTGAGAAACCTGGATGGGACGTCTGAGTACAGACAAGTTTGGTGGGTGTACAAGTGTACACAGGTGTGAGATCGAAATGTTTTCCACGAGCTGGATATGGAATAAGGATATTTGGTAATTTCGAGGACGAAATTATTTAAGGGGGGGAAGGTTGTAACGACCCGTCCCGGAATTCGGGATTAGATTACGGACTAATCATGATTAGCAGGGTTAATCTGTGATTGGTTGGGCGAACTCGGACGAACGGTGCAAAATGACCGTTTTGCCCCTGGTCGTGGGCAAAACGTTGACTTTTTATTCGGACGGTCAAATGGACTCTGACCAATGGCCGTGACGTAGTTTGGGACGTCACGAGTTCATAGACAGGTAGCATGTTCGATTCCGAAGTTCGTGGTGGAAGTTATGATGTACGAAAGTTCAAGGGCACTTTCGTAATTTGGACGAAATAAGGGGAAATGTTGACTTTTTGATCGGGTGGTCCGATGACCGAGGACCGAGGACCGTTAGGAAGGTCTCGATGCCCTGAGTTCGTAGACAGACGGCACACATCAATCGGAGTCCGTATGACCGAGTTACGGGTCTGGATGCGTGAAAGGCATTTTGGTAATTTTCTGCACAAGGGCAGAATGGTAATTTCACG
Source organism: Prinsepia uniflora (assembly GCA_032719365.1). Taxonomy (NCBI): domain Eukaryota; kingdom Viridiplantae; phylum Streptophyta; class Magnoliopsida; order Rosales; family Rosaceae; genus Prinsepia; species Prinsepia uniflora. The sequence goes on along the minus strand of CM064861.1, from coordinate 30,011,317 downwards.
GGGGCTGCTGCACGGGCACTGTAGCACCGTGAATGGGGAAGCACGACCAGTGCACGTGGGCATTGTTTAAGCTTGTTATCAGTCCAAGGGATTGTTTAATTGTGTTAGTGACATGGGGGGGAGCTGTTAACCGTGTTGGAGGCTGCGTGGGAGCATGGCATGCTCTGGACTGGGGGAAACTCAGAGCACGGGCAACCGTTTTGTTCCCGTTTTGGGCCAGTCGTGGGGGACAATTCACAGAGGCACTGAGGGGTTTTTCCACAGGCTGTTTGATTATAGGGACTGAGAGTGAGCTGAGTGAATGGTTTTGGAGAGAAAACGGGCTGAGGAGACTTGAAGGATTCTGGAACCGTGAAAATCAAAAATGGGGGGAAAATTCAGAGTTTAATCTCTGAGGGTTGTTGAACCAAATGAAGGACGATTTGAGTACCTCTGAGACGAGGAATCCATAGGGTTTCAGTTGGAAGCTGAGAGATTGAGGGAAACGGTGAGGGAACCCGTTTCTGGAAATTGGAGGGAAAAATTGGTTTTCAAATTTTGGGGTGTTTTGGGCTGAACTGAGGGCCGTATTAGACTACTGGGTGCACTACGAACTCAACCACGAAGGAATTGAGGGGAGTCGATCGCTGTTTGTCCAGGAACCCAGGTTCCAGATTCTGGAAAATTGTAGAGCTGTGGACGATCACTCCCAGGTAATGTCCTGTCCAATTGATCTTGCATTTTAGTTCCTTTTAGGCCTAGAATCCTTACTGTGAAGTTAATTTGAGTTTGATTGAGAAAACACAGAGTTTGGTTGATCGACCCGTTTGGGTGATCACGGGTCGTGGGTCTAATTTTGGGACTTTCTTGGTCAATCAGGGACATGGAACTTCGATTAGATAGTTGAAGGAAGATTTAGAATAAAAAACGGAAGGAATCGAGGTCGAATTGATGGCTATCTAATCGGGTTGGAATCGCGGGTATCAGACCCGAATTACAGAAAAACGGGCGAGGACGGTGACTGTAGCAGTCACTGTAGCAGGCGCGTGGCTTTCACGCGCAGCCACTCACGGTGGCGCGTGACGGCGCGTGGGCACGAATTCCGAGGTACGGTCAACACGAATTTTGTCCTATACGTTATAACGAACATTTTAGCGTTGGTTCCATGTCATTCGGATCCCGTTCGGATACTTTTCGGGATATCCGAAGGTTTTAAGTCGGGTTAAAAATACTTAAAAATTCAGGAAAATTACGGGACTTGATTAGGATGTTATTGTGGAGGTTAGTAACCCTCTAATGTGATATGAACAGGTTCGGGAGTCCCGGTGTTATTGACGAGGCCCGGGAAGGCCGGTGGCACGCGTATCGAGGCGCTCGGTTAAATGGTCTGTGAGTGGACATCGGTTTTGATAAATTCTATGCATGAATAACAGTTTCATGATTGTGGTAATTGCTTTTATATGCTTTGATTTGGATATTGGTGAATTTATGTGGTTTCACGTATTTCGAGGCGATTTACGGGTTTGCGCATAAATCGAGATTTTCCGGATTTGCACTGATTTCCATGATTGTGGTTTGAATATGATTTTATGAAACAGTTACGGATTTGATAAAGTAAATTCGGGCCAGGGGCCCAGTTGATTTAAGAAATCGGGCCAGGGGCTCAGTTAATTTATATATATGCGATTTCGGGTCAGGGACCCTAAAATGGAATTGAATAAATGATTTCGGATTTAATAATCAAATAATTGGACTTATGACGGTTTTATGGAAATTCGGGGCAGGGCCCTTGTGATATTTTGAAAACGAATAATAAAATGTGTTCCATAAAACCATCTCGATACGAGGATATTTATTGGTCTCCTCCAGGTGTCTGGGACACTGGGGAAGTCACGGTGCATTGCCTGCGAGGGGTCATTATACGGAGCGGCCGGACCGTATAGTGACTCAGGAGCAGGATTGCTATGATTAGACGTCTGGGACGTCAGACATCTGGGATGTCAGAGATATGGACCCGGTGAGACCCCGGGCAGCACGCGTTGCTTAATACCGTGAGATATGACGTCTGGGACGTCAAGCGTCTGGGACGCTAGGCATCTGGGATGCCGGAGATGGTAAAGTAATAAACATGTGCCACTGGATTTATGAAATAACTTTTGGATTGATTTTTGGATTGAAACTATGTTTGCGGTTTCCGGGCTAAGGCCCTAAGGGTTATTTCAAATAAATATTTGACTATTGGTTTTTGATGCATGCATATGTTTTTACTGAGGGGCATAAATGTCTTATAAAATGTATTTTACGAACTTGTTTATTTTTCGTCCACTCACAGCTTTTGGTTTTTTTTTAATGCCCTTTAGGTTGAGCGCGGATGCGACTGCAGCAGGGGACCGGGACATTGCATGCCTCCTCCATCGATCCTTGCGCTTTCTGGATGCCCGTAGGGGCAGCGGCTTTGGGTTATCCCTTGTCTGGCACTTCGTGTCAGACGGGAGCACGTCACTTCCTGTGGTAATCCCGGGGGGATTGGGATGGGTCGTGTCAGAAACGGAGGAAAAATGAGGAGTGGGGGACCTCGAACCGGTCACGCCGGTCGAACTGGACTGGCCCAAACCAGTGAACCAGTCGACTGCGTGGTGAAGAAGACACTGTGCAGTGGCGCGTGAGGCCCACACACCGTCCCTTCTAGGGGCACGTGCAGGCACATGGTCACTCTTTTGAGGGTGGTTCCAACATACGAAATCATCTATTCGATGTAACGAACATTTTGGGACTGGTCTCGTGTCAATCAGACATCGTTTCGATAGGTTTCGGGCTATCCGAACGTTTAGGTTCGCGTTTAAAAATAGTTAAAAATTGCGGAAAATTACGGGGCTTTAGTGAGGAGTTATATAAGTAGTTAGTAACCCTCTAAATGATTTTGGACAGTTTCGGGAGTCTCGGAGGTGACGTTTGACCCGGGAGACGGTTACGACACGCAAATAGAGGCGCGACTTCAGACGGTCTGTGAGTGGACCTTTCTTTCGAAATTGATGCATGCATACATGTTTATAAATACTTTTAATACGTATTTTATGTTTCCTTGAGTGCAATTGGTTGTGGTAGCTTAGGATCGACATAATTGCACGTATTTCGAGGTTTTCGGCTTTATGTCGTACCTTTGCGTATCACATTTTCAACGAGGGTTTAATAAATGGATTTCGGATTTTAGAAATATGAAATCGGGCGCGAGACCCATTTTATTTACAACTCTCTGACTTGGAGTCCATTTGATTTGACGAGGAATCGCACCTAGGGTCCATTTGAGCTATACGATCGGACCGAGGGTCCAGTTGGTTTACGATTCGGGTTTGAGGCCCAGTTAGTAGTACTATCAGGCTTGATGCCCCGTTGATTGATGATATCGGGCCTGAGACCCATTTAGTTGAGATTTTGGGCTTAAGGCCCCGTTGGTTGTGAAATCGGAAATGAGGTTCTGTTGGTTTATAGTTTCAGGCTTAGGGCCCAGTTAGTCGTGGTATCGGGTTGAGACCCTGTTGATTGTGAAATCGGGCTTGAGGCCCTGTTGATTGCGAAATCGGGCTTGAGTCCCAGTTCGATTCATGTAATGAGAATTCGGGCATGAGACCCAGTTGAACTGAGGATTTAGGCCGAGGCCTGTGAAATGGATATGAATCGGATTCGAGGAATCCTATTGAGATGAATCGGGTTGGAAACCCAGTTGAAATGAGTTTTGAGAAAGAAAGTATTTGAGAAAGAAAGAAAGTATTTGAAATGAATGAACCCTCCATATTGATTATGGTCTCCTCCAGCGTCGACCTAGAGAGTCACGATCCACAGACCAGAGTGGGTATCCTCATAGGGATCCCGTTCCAGGAATGGTGGTTACTTATGTTGCGGTCCCGGACCAGATTCCGGTGAGATGAGTGGACTAGATCCAGAGAGAGCTCGGACTAGATCCAGAGATTGAGCCTCCCAAATGGAGATTCCTGGGAGAAGATTCGGAGTGAGACCCCGAGTAGTGTGCACACTAGTATAGAGATTGATATCGTGACTATGTCGGGGATGTGTTCCCTAGGGGCTGTGTGCCCCGAGTTGGCATCTTCTCGGAAGTGCCGCGGATGGGTTATACGTATGTTGATACGTATGAGGTTTTATGGACAAGTGATTTGAGGGCAGAGACCCTATATTTTATGATTAGAAAATGATTTGGAGCTGCGACCCCGTATACGAGATTTGAGGGCGGAGACCCTATGTTTTATGACTTAGAAAGTGATTTGGGGCGGAGACCCCGTACTTGATCTGATTTGGGATGAGTCCCTATTGATTTGACCTACGGGTTTTTGATTGTGATTTCGGGTCGAGGACCCAAATGGATTTATGGTTCATGACGGTTTATGGGAACCGGCATGAACCTTTGAAAGGTGTTTGTGGGTCATGACGGTTTATCGGAACCGGGCATGAACCCTTGAATGATTTTGAGATTATGTTTGTTAAATGAAATGGTTTTATTAACGTTTTGATAAACGATTTTTGAATTCATGCACATGCTTTTATTGAAAGGCATAAATGTCTTTGTATGAAAATGTTTTTAAATGAAAAGTTTAAATTGTCCACTCACAGTTTTCGTGTTTTAATGCCCTTCAGGTTGATCGCGGATGCGGGCTGTAGCAGAGACGAGACACCACTCCCCTCCTCCTACGATCCTGATGCACTCTGATAGCCCCGGCGAGGGCAGAGATGGAATTTTCCCTGGTCTGACACGTGGTGTCAGACGGGATCAGGCGGGTCCCACGTTAATCCCAAGGGATTCGGGGCCGGTCCTGACAGATAATGCCTTGCTAAGTGTTTTCTAAATCTGTTGGGTTCTTCTCTATCTTGCAGGCCACAAAAAACTGATCAGGTTTTTCTCACGTCGATAGGAGTTGATGTCTCAATATTATTGACTACCAACGTAAGTACATTAATTGCAATTAGAATTCTCTATTCTACGTACGCTTTATTTTTTTTTATTATCGATTGTATGTACTCACATTGTTAAAATGTTAATAGTAATTTGTGCGCACACACAAGTTTAATATGTACATTTTCTAATCATGTATAGTAATTAATTTCATATCTGATTGCTTTATCTCACATTCCAATTAAACCATTTGATAAACCTGTAGCGAAGCAGGGGCCAAAAACACTAGTTTAAGCTAAATTGAAACTAAGTTCAAAAGGTCTACTATGTTACAACTAGTAGTATATATTTAGTACATTTAGTGCAACCCCTCCTTATGTATCTTCTAAATATACTTAATGCTATATGAAGAAAAACTGAGTATATAGGGATGGTTTTAGGAGTTTAGGCTTGAGATCATGTATATAACTAGATGTGCATTATTGACATCATCTACTTCATAAATTCAATACCTTATTTCACATCTATAAGCTTGGTTATTTGACTGTATAATGTATATAACATGTTTTTCTTATGTTGGTTTCATTTGAAGGATGAGATGACAGCCAAAAAGAATGATTATCTCAAAGAGGCTGCGAAAGAATATCCTGAGGGTACTTCTTTGGATGAGATATATGTAGAGGAACCTAACGCTGGCCTTAATATTTTGATTGATGTACTTGGAAAGAAGACAAGAATGCAGATACGTGGTTTGGGATATGAACGTGTTTGTGACACTGGAAGTTCTCGATTGTCAACATCTACTCATCACATACAAAAGGAGGTTGATAAATTGAAAGATGAGTACCGGAGAAGTTGATCATTTGAAGGATGAGTTAACATTAGCAAAGGCATCTCAATAGGCATCTAACAAGGAACTTGCACATCTTCGGTTGTATGTTCAGAAACTAGTACAAAATATATCAAGAGTCCTTGAGTTTGAACCACCACCAGTTGATTTTGAAGTAGCATCGAATGATGAACACGATGAGAATGACAGTGAAAGCTCCCTATGGTAGTCTTTTTTCCTTGCTTATGTAAAACATAATTTGACATTTAGAAACATAGCTACTACTCGTTTTGTATACTATGTTCATAATTTATATGAATATTACCTTTTTCTACAAATGTTTTCTTGTGGCTTTTTGATAAAGCGGGTCCTATTGTGGCATTTAAAAGTAAATATACATCTAATAGTTGATGTGTGAATTTGTGTTATGAGATAAGCCTTAGACGGCAAAGATGTTTGTCGACATATAACATCTCTCGTGACAAATGCATCTATCGCGTCAAATAGAAGTTGTCGTAGTAGAACCTCTATCGCGACAAATCTAATTTTAAGTGGTAGAACATCTATCGCGACCAAGATGTATGCTAGAATAGGGTCTCTACGTATTCAGAGATGTTCTATCACGACAAATATATTTGTCATGATAGATGTGTTATGATGACAAATGTGTTTTCCATGAAGAATTGCTAAGGTGACAAATTCATTTGCTAGGAGAGATATTTCATCCTAGAGAATTATTATTCGACATCGAAGACTTCTGTTGACAAATAGTTTGCCCCTAAAGATTTTCCAAGAAAAGAATTCTTAGTTGGCTAAAGTTGAAACTTTGTCGCGAAAGGTCTTTGCTGGCGAGGCTTTCTTGACAAAGCTCACGACAAATAGTTTCACCTCCAAAGACTTTAGCCGGCAATATTTGGTTTCTCGCGAAAAATTATTTTTTCCTCCAAAGCTGTATAATAAGTCTTTTCCTTTTATTTCCTATTAGTCTTCCCTAAATTCCTTCTCCTTATGGTTTCTCAGTTATTTGCTTTTGATCGAAGTTTTATGATCTGTTTGGTTGATTGGAAGATTGAAATTAGCGAAAGGAATTTGACGTGTTTGCTATGTGTTAAATGATATTCCTCAATTTCTTCATATTTAAACTATTTTTTATATCAAAACATTCATTTATATGCACAGTCACCAATCCTTTTATTTTATTTTATTTTATACCAATACGCATAAATAAATACGTATTAATTATATGCTTGAATGATCCTTAAATATTTGAATATGCTTAAATTATACTTAGATAGCAATTAGGAATCTTGAAATGCTATACAAATACCTCATTTGAAAATGGTATGTTTCCCATTAGTCATTCATACAATTTATTTATTAAGGAGTCAAATATATTCATGGTGGATGTCCATGTTGCCTAGCCTATAAATACTCACTATCATTTCGAGTAGGAATCATCCATGAATTATTCGATAAACAATCTCTTAGTAAAGAGTGTTCTACCTAACTATAATTTGTTATCTCTTTGGTGAATTCCATTGAGTGGCGAGTTGTTAGATTCTTATCTCTAAGGTGGATTTTTTAAAGTGACGAGTTTCTTTTCTAAGAGTGCTTACTCGTGTTATTTCTTAAAAATCTTAATTAGTTATGTGTACATATAGTACTTAGTACAAATTAGATAAGTAAACATCAGTCACCATAATTGTTAATGCTATCAATATATTTTTAAAAACATGTGCCCATTTTATTAATAAAATATTAGATTTGAATTCATACCCATTTTATTAATAAAATATTATATTTGACGTCATTTAATTGTATTTAAATAATTTTTTAAAAGGTGTTTAATATTTATTCATTTTTTCCATAAAAAATAAGAATAATTTAATTTTTTTGGGTCCTTTCATCCATAAGTCGCGAAGGCAGTTGGTTATATAATAATAGGGTACATATATTCGACGTGATTTTTATGTGTCAAATGATATTCTTCGATTTCTTTATATTTAAACTATGTATTCATATCAAAATATTTATTTATATGCATTGCCATGAGTACTTGTATTTTATTTTATATACCAAAATGCATAAAGTAAAATAATTATGAAATAAATGATTGAGTGCTCCTAAAATATTTGAACATGCATAGATTCTACTTACATATCAAGAAGGAATCTAGGAATGCCTTGCTAATCCCTCAAGTGAAATTTGTAAAAGGACTAGTTTTTATATCTTTTTTTTTTAAAAAATTAGTTTTGGAATAATCAACTTATAATGCTTAGTTGTATAATAAGTCTTTTCCTTTTCTTTCCTTGCAAGTCTTCTCTAAATTCCTTCTCTTTATGTTTTCTCAATTTTTTTATCAAGGTTTTATGATCTGTTTGGTAGATTGGAAAATTGAGATAATTAGCAAAAGGAATTCAACGTATTTTCTATTTGTCAAATGATATCTTTCGATTTCTTAATATTTAAACTATTTTCTCATATCAAAATATTCATTTATATTCACTGTCACCAATTCTTGTATTTTATTTTATACTGATACGCATAAAATAGAATACTTATAAATTATATGCTTGAGTGATCCTTAAATATTCGAATATGCTTAAATTATATTTACATAGCAAGTAGGAATCTAGAAATGCTATGCTAATCCCTCAAGTGAAAATTGTGAAAGGACTAGTTCCTTTTTTTCAAAAACAAAATTGCTTTCGGAATGATCGACTTATTATATAGGCACAGTTGTATAATAAGTCTTTTCCTTTTCTTTCCTAGTAATTACGTCTTCTCTAAATTCCTTCCTTCTCATTAAGTTTTCTCAGTTTTTTTTTATTGAAGTTTTAGGATCTGTTTGGTCGACTGGAAACTTGAGATTGGCGAAAGGAATTCGTGACTTTTCAACGTACTGTATGCTTTTTGTTACCGTCATATCTATATATATGTTTTGTTTTGTCTTTCGAAGGAGTTGGAATTAGTGTTTCTGATTGCTAATTTGGGCTTTCATTTAAGCTTTGATCACTGTTTAGTTCTTCTGCACTTATTTTTGTTGGTGGGTGAATTTGCAGGCTTAATTGGGATCAACATCAATATTTTATTATTTTGTAATTCTAAACTAACTGGGTTTGTTATGATAAACTTATCTATGAGATTTACTTTATTGTTGATGATGCTCCTTTCCTTCATTTTGTGTAAGAATTTCCGATTTCAACATGCATTAGTTTAGCCATGCGTATTTTGGATAACTTGTTTAATGGCTTGGAATAATATTCTTTGATGAATGTATTAATGTGAATTATTGTAAACGAGAAATTTGAGGTGTGATTGGTGTGATGCATGATCTTTACATGATAAATTATTGATAGAATTTTGATAGAACTGAATGGCTGGTAGGTATCCTGATTGTACAAAATGGGTGGAAACTCGATTGATGTTGACCAGGAGTTCACTTCATTGTCAAATGTCGTTCGCACCGTGGTCCTCGTTGGACGGACTGGTAGAAGCCTTACATAGTTATTACACGTAGAAGCCTAGTCCCGCATGATCATCATTGTGTGAGCACTTGGCTTCTATCAGTGAGCCAAGTCGTTCTACCCACACGACCTGAATCCAATTTCCTGTCGACCTGCAGATCTGCTCGTACTCTAACCCCTTGTCGATGCCACACACTTTTATGGTAATCCCTGCAAATTCAATTAACATTAGTACATATACAAAATTTAAATTCAATATGATATTGAACTTAACCGATGGGATATTTCCATCGACTTCTTCTTGAACTTCAGCTCCAGGTGCCTCAAGGGAAGTACGAGGTTACCCCCTAGTATCATCCGATCGTTAGGTGGGGGTGGAGGCTGAGGAAATCTTGGATGATCTGTTGATGCTAGCCCACTAGCAGGTGATGATTTCTCCATTGGAGAAGGTACAAGTCCTGGAGATGGCTACTCTTCTAGCACCGTTGGACGAACTCGCGAAGTGATAAATTTACACAAAGACATCTGCTAACACACCCCAACATGGAAAAAAAACCATTTATGGCATGGTTGTCGAGGCGTACTAGCCGATATCTGGCCGTTGATGTCTAGATGACGAAGCCATTTAAGGTAGAACGACACGTTTTATAGAGTCGAGTGAAACCTACCCGATAAAATCTGAGTACTTTTCACCTAACAGCTTAAAATTAGAGCATGGATGTAAATAATCGATGTTCATACACTACAAGCTTTACCTGCTAATACCCGACCATTCCGTCAGCTTCACTCCACACGCGGGAGTGAATGTCAGAGCAGCAACTGGAATCCTCAAACTACGTGCGTGCCACCAAAACCTAAGGGGTTTAAAACACAAAGGGTGAGTGGACTTAATTTTTATTTCAGTGTAAAATCATTTTCAATGAACAACATTTAACCCCTCATTTTAGTATGAAATCCAAAAACATTTACAACATACTTACACGTACTATGAGAAACATAATTTACATCATAAAATAATAATTTAACAACAGTTGCTACATTTATGACATAGACATAATATGTGCATTGGATCACTCATTGACATAAGTAATATGTTCAAATCTAGGATTTGTATATGTTAACTTTTGAATTCATCATACCATACTAGGTATGGGCTTGAAACCACCTATTCAGCCATCTTTGTAAAAAAATAAAAATTCATCATTCCATAAAAGAATTCATGGCATCAACTTTCAATTGACTTGAGCAACCAAAAATTAATTAGGACAAGAGTTACGAAATAATTTGGAAATATGAATTTCACAAGAAGAAGAAGAAGAAGAAGAACAAGAGAGGGGAAGAGAGCAAGAATATATAGAAGCCAACGTTCACAAGAGGAAAACCCATTTCTCTTAATCGTTTTCTTAATTACCAGAGTCAGAGTTCAAACCTTATATAATTTCATATTATACCTATATTCTCAAAGAGGGAGCATGCATAGCAAAATTAAAAAAAAACAAAATAAAAAGTGTTTGAGCTGCAGTTTGTGTGTTAATGATATTTATTATTGTATATCATTAAAAAAATAATACAACTATACCATCAAGATTAAGCTATGAAAGTAAGATCCAGAAACCAAGATGACAATACTAATGTGGGAAAAGCCACACTAACAATTAACAAACTCACATCACTGAAATTATGCAAAATTAGGAATCAAGTTCACGAAGTCCAAACTAATTATCAAAGCTTTAATCAAGTGCCCGGAGGCTAGGATTTTATAACTAATGTGTTATTCAATGTTACACTTATTTTGAACTTATTCTATATATGCAAAAAGCCATATAGGATTCCTTGTTCATGGGCAGTGGATTTCCCAAGATGCCCTTAAAAATATTCTTCTCCCTTTGGTATGTTTTCCTGATTTATTGTAGGGTTATCAGTCACGCACTCTCTTTCTCCTCGACAGCCATGTCCATTTCATTTTTTTCTCTGCACGCTTTGGATACTCGCGATATTCATATCTTCTTAAACCCAAATCTCAACATTTCATCCCTTCTTAAACCCAATCCATAAACCCTAAATTTTACCCACTCCTAATCTCTCCTCAGTGGTCTTCATGTCAAGAGATTCATCAGTTCATCAAGTATATGTTGCTCTTTGTTCTGTATACTTCATTATTTGAACTGATGATGGATCTGAGTTTTTATTCCAACTAAACTTTGTGTCGATTTCAACTATCAACCACAATTTTAGGCTTCAACCATGTAAGGCGGATCATCAATCATCATTTTTTAACCTTCTATCGAACCCATCAATTTTATAGAAAAGGTGGAATAACCAAAGATTTTAAGAAGAACATTAAAAGTAAAAAGTTCGATTTTTAAAATTGTGAAATAAGTGAAAAGTACGATTTTTTAAATTGTGTATAAAGTGAAAAGTTTGATTATTAAATTGTGTTGATAATTTATTTTTTCTTCATTATAGATTGAGATCTTCTACATTATGGGTTTTGATTATTTTTTTTTTCCAATTTTGTTGACAATATATCTGACCAGACCCACTAAACCGTATACCTAAAGCCCAAGCACCGAACAATGCCCAAGCCCACAATACGTACATAGCCCCAACACTGAGCCCGATGAGGAATGACACGTGGAAGCCTATCCACCCTCGATCTGCGTAACACGTATTAGCATGCAAATCGAGGAGATTTTTCCCACATCATAACTACGGAAATCGAACATCCCACTTACATATTTGTGTCCTTGAGCCATTAAGGGAGATGTGGAGAGGATGTCTCCCAATAATGTGGTGGAGTTGTATGAGATCCCTTTACAAATGAGGGGATGCCCTCCTTACATAGGCAAAGACTAGGGTTTCTATTGCATTATGGGCTTCATATTGGACTTAGGCCCGGCCCATGTGCGGGGTAAAATCCCGCACGAACAGACTTTATCTCCAAATTTTCTTATGTCCCAGCGACACCGGCAAGAAAGACCATTCCTCCCGCTCTTCCTTCATCCACAACACATACCTTTGATGGGGAGAGCCCTCAGCTAGATTATGCTCAACCGATTTGCCTCCTATACATCGCTGGGCTCGCCTCCCACAATGGCTCCGGGGCTGGGCTCGTCCTCACCACACAGATAAGGTCAGAAAAGGAGTACACTCTTCATTTCCTATTCAAGGCATCAAACAACTCTGCTGAGTATGAGGGATGGAGGCCCCCTGACAGATCTCGTTTAGGAACGGTACCATCTGCCTCAGACAGCAGAGGGTGGCCTGGGGGTTAGAGGACTCACCAACCGGCTCACCGTCGTTGAAGATGTTCAAGTTCACATCCCCACGCCTCCTCAACATGTCCATTATCCTCATAACGAGACGAAGAGGGGATGGGGGCGGACTTAACACAAGGCTTGGTATGGTCTTGTTCCCACCCAGGGCCTCTTGGGCCGACAAAACTGCCTCAGCCACTTGCCTCGCCTTCATCCCTTTAGGATCAGGCGAAAACACCCGATCCATCTCCTGCTCTTTCCTTTTTTCTCGAGGGAGACTGAAGAGGACTACTCGGTTTTGGTTTCGAAGACTGGCCATATTTGGACCGCTCGGTACACTCACCCTATTTTTCCTTTATCGTTTTCTTCTTCAGCATCTGATCAAGGCGCCGAGCCGCCCTACCGAGTGATCCTGACTTTCAGCATTATAGTCGGCCTTCATTTTGAGCAACATGCAATCTTTGTAGATCCTCGTACTGAGATGCAGCGGAACTACACCACAACACATGTCAGTACAAAAAAAAATGGCAAAAAAATAGGCATGTCACTCGGTCACGTGTACTTACCCTCGTCGATGTCGATTAACCCTGCCTTGTGTTGAAAACCAGGAAGTCGAAGTATGCGTCGGTTCCTTTTCAACTCGTCCAAGCTCATCGTGATTGCCTGGATGATCTTCTTCTCCTTTAGCCAAAATGTCCTCATGGGGAAACAAACCTGCACACTGAGACAATCAGCATATAAAAAGACACTTGGCAACCGAGTGATAACCGACTTTGGCACCCCAAACTCCATGCGCATCATCATCAAACCTTTCTCAGTCTCCATGTTCACTATCTCCTCCACGGTAAAGGCAGCTCGTTCTATGGGGACCGCGTCCAATACCGACCAACCACTGGTCGGTTCTCCCTTTCTCAACCGCACCAAGCCTTTCTTCTGGCCGTGAGTTAACTTAAGGGTCGTGTGCCCACCTACCTTCACTATGGTCCCAGGGTCTACCAAGATACTACCACCGCCCGCTTGGTTGGTGACTTTTACCTTGGTTTCTGGCTCGTTCCCTTGGCTACAACTCTCAACCACCTTATGCGCCGACCGTATCCTATCCTCAACAGAGGTCGAGTTGGCCTCGTCCTCACTCCCCGAGAGGGGAATGCAGACCTTCACGCTGCTATCAGACGACTCGTCGACCCTTGAGTGGTAGCATCTCGCTTCCACCACGAGTTACTATCCTCGAACATCTACAAGAAAAAAGGGAGAAACACAACTCAAAGAACGACTAGGACCTATGGAGATCTGACCACAAACTTCATCAAGTTTCGGGCCAGTTCTTCACCAACTCCTAGTTGAATCTACACAATTGGGAAAAAGGGGTGCTTACCGTGTTTGTTCATGAAGGAGTTGTTAGTCAGAAATCTAACCACCATGAGCACCATCGAGGAGAGCTAATCGAAATTCGCCTATTAACTTCGACAAAATTTTCCCAATTTCTCAAAAAACGCAAGTGAGGAAACGGATGGAAGTCTTCTCCTATTTATAGTGCTCGACACAGACTACGAGGTGTCACCAAGCTCCCTGGAAGACATCTGTTGCGACAAACATTGATTCGACCGACACGTGTTACTCATCCGACCAAAGGAGGCCAACCATCCTTCCCACCTCCACCACCGACCTATAAGGATCCCACCGAGTGAAGTACACCGCTCAGTATTCACAACCTACCCACGACCCTGGGACACCCCCACGACCGAGCCTTCATGGTGCCAGCACGGAGCCAAGTACATCGTTCGATACTCGCCACCTTCCGAAGGCCCTGGGACACTCCTCCCCAACCAAGCTTGGCAGACTCTCTCGCCAAGGGACTTAGGGAATTGCATGTATACTCCCCACCGAGTCTGGGAGAGTGAGACAAGTCCCCGACCGAGAAATTTCACCTCAGTCAAGAACTTGGGGGACTTCTGTTGACACCATATCTGACCAGACCCACTGGATAGTATACCTAATTCCCAAGCACCGAACAAGGCCTAAGCCCACAGTACTTACATAGCCCCAACACTGGGACCGATGCGGGATTACACGTGAAAGTCTATCCACCCTCGATTTGTGTAACACGTGTCAGCATGCAAATCGAGGAGTTTTTATCCTACATTGAAACTATGGAATCGAACATCCCACTTACCCATACATAAGGAGTACACATTTCCCAATAAAGGTAACTAATATCTGTTATTCACTATTTCTCTGCCAAACTTACCATTTACTGTTTCCTCTTACGAACAAAGTTACTAACTTGACCATCCAGCAAAGTTACTAACTTGCCCATATTAACAAAAGACCCACTATTCTCCAAGTTGACAGGTTACGAGAAAGGGCACGCGTCATTTGGTGATTGGAAAACGAGTAATCGACAGTTGGAACATTTATCGGTTCAACACAATTTATATTCAATTTTCTTATTTGGGTGTGTTGGGTTTTTCTTTTTTGCAAGGATTTAAGAAGGTGGCATTGAATGTTGGAGGAATCTTCAGGTCAAATTTGGCGATGAATGTTTTTTGTTGAAGGAATCATTTTGTTTGCATGTTGGTTCATTTGTTATATTTTTTTTTTCCGTTTCTTTTATCTTTCCGGGATGACGATTGATCGATCATATAATGAAATAGTGAATGAAAATCTTTTGATGCACTCCAACTGTTCGATAAAAGTTCATAGTGAAGATATTTTGTTCCTTTTATGTATGTATATATATATATTATTTAAGATTATGTTTCACAAATTTAGCACCAATATTTGATTTGGGGTTTCTTATTCTCTATGAACCATGCAGTTTCACGAGCTTTCTTTTGATGATTCAATAACTTCTTTGATAATTCACCATTTTTCCATGTGGAAGATTAAAGCTTTAACATTGATTTTTGATTTCTTATTCAAACAAATTCCTCTGCAGATGTTGTTTGTATTGTAACGTTGTTCTGACCTCATAAGCTCAATTGTTGATGATGTTCACAACTTTCTTTATTATTGATTCTTAAGATCTGCTATTTTGTCATCTACAATAAAAATATTGTTATATTCATATGCATAAATCTGGAAGTTTATGAAGTTCTTGGGTTTGGATTTATAGATTTAGTTGTTGCACAATTCTCACCCAAGTTTCGGTTTCGAAGCAGAATTTCTCATTCTTTATTAGAATTTATAAGACATAATTTAATTATATTTGATGACTTCAAATGAAAGAAAATTCATGACCAAAGTGAGTATCTATTTTACACATGTATGCTTCTTATTTCTTGAATATTTAAGTACAAGTTACATAGTGTATTTTGAAAATTGAGTTATAGGTTTTGAGTGTCAGTGTAAAATTCATGTTTTCTTAATAGTTTCATTTCACAAGAAGAAGCGTTGAGTGAGAAATCCGATCCTTGCGTAATTTTAGTAGCGATTTTTTTTTTCATGAATCCAACTCTAGCTTTGTTAAATGATTTTAATCTATTTTTTTCTCTTTATTAGCCAGACACACTAGTGTTTGATGCTTAGAATGAATATAATGATGTATTTACAATAGGTAATTTCATTCTCATTTGAATGAAATAGTAAGAGTCACATATGTTTTTGATGGATTGGTCATGTCTTATAATCAATGCATTTTGTTTTTGTTGTAGTCTGATGCTCTCTTCTCAACTTATGCGGTAATAATAAGAACATATTATAACTCAGATAGTATCTTTAAGGTGGATTAGTCAATTTCAATATTTAGGGATTTTAGAATAAGATATAAAGCTAGCATAAGCACATACATTCTAAACGCAGGCAATGATATTCTCGGTTATAAAACAATGTTGCGCTATAATTTGATATCTAAACGCAGGCAATGATATTCTCGGTTATAAAGGCTCTGAATTTTTGCTCTCTAATTTGATATTCTCGGTTCTTCTGAGCTCTAATTTGATATCTCCATCTCATCTCGAGCCCTAATTTGATATCTCTAGCTCATCTCGATAAGGGAGTCCTAGTATCAAGGAACCCTTATATCTTATCATTCTTGGGCTTACTCAAATTGGGCTTAAATGAACTGCAATGTCCTAGAAACTTGTATAAACAAAGCTCGATTGCTGTAAAACCTTAAGTACGTGCTGGCACGTATCGGTAGTAGATCAGTGGTCGTTCTATACGATGTCACGTGCTGGAAGAAGGCTTAGACAAGCGTCATACGCCCTAACATGCAATGCTGATGCGATGTAATATTCTGTCATTCTAATAGAGTATTCTATCAATCTGATGGAATATCCAAACGATAAAGGAATATTCCATCTAGCTAACAGTGTTAGGTTTCCGTTATAATGTCTTTACTAATTGACGGAATAGCTAACACAGAATATTCCATCAAATCCTTGAATGTGCAACTAATGGCATCCTTGAAATAGGTCACTTGCGCTTCACCAGAGATAATGGCAGAATCGCTACCGTTGCAACCGTCGACAGTGGCCAGAATCCAGAAATCTTGTTGGAAATTGCCATTTTTTATAAGCTTTTAATTTATTTAAATCTTGACCAATTTTAACGTTTCATATATGATATATTATCTGCTCACCGCCAGGAATTCAAATCTAAAGTCCAAATTGTGTAATATCACATAACTAAAAAATTGATCGACAATTTGACCTTTCTCTTGCTTTCGATTATGTCTTTTCTGTACATATTTCACTTTGAATTATACCGGGTTTTGATCACGTGGTTGAGGGGATGATGATAGAGAACTCAATTTCTTGAGCTTGAGTATAAATTACAAGTTTTTTGATAGTGTACGATTTTCTATCTATTTTTTGTTTAAATTTTTAGTTACAAATAAAGATAATGGAACGATTGCAATTAGGAATAACAAGTCACTACAAGGGTGGCAAGTGGCACTTTCCTAAGCTAAAACATAACTTAAGGAATGACTCAGCCTTTTAACACAAATAAACAAGTCACAGACTTCATAATCCCATGCACTATCACACATTAATATTTTTTTAGACCCGTATTTTTCTCATAAGAACTCTAATTTCTGCACGCACCTTGTCTTGCAAGCTCGAGACACATGTAATGTTTCAAAAAAAGCTTCCAAAAGTCTTCTTAAATTCAAATCGACTTTCAACTACCCTATCAACCCACCCAAAAAACCCTATTTTCGTCTTCCTTGACCTCTCTCTCTCTCTGTAACTCTTTAAAATCTCCCAAATCCAATTCACTTGAATATTTTCATAACAGGAGACAAAGTAGTGGATGATTCTCATCATCGTTCAACTAGCACTCTCTCCTTTTGAAAGCTCCCACTCAGTCTCAGCTCACCCTCTCAATTTCTCAATTTCACTCAATAAAGGGAGGTCACCACTTTCATTAGAATCATTCTCTCTCTCTCTCTCTCTCTCTCTCTCTCTCTCTCTCTCTCACTGTGTTTGTCTTAAGCCTCTATCTCCATTCATAACATTCTTCCTCTTCTTCTTCCTTGTGAAGGAGGAGGACTGAGAAATGGGGTGAATTTATAGTGAAAATGTCTAGGTATTTAAATGACCAGCTCTTAAAATGGACCTTTATTTTTTGTTTGGATTTGTGGGTTGTTTTGGGTATTTTGTAGGTGCATGCCCGAAACGTAGTACTTAACCTGAAACGGTGGCCGACTTGGAGCCCACGAGCAGAGCCAAAGTGACTGTCGACTTGTAGCCCATGAGCATGCCTGAAATACAGTACCCAAAAATTCGAATCGAGCATCACCAGAACCACCATCCGGACCCCGTTGGGAGTGGCAGCCGACATAGAATTCACATTGACAGATAAAGGGGTACGGTGAGCTCATTTTTTATTTAGGGTTCATCTGAATCAAATCGGATCATGAAGTCCAGGAACCGCACACTTGCTTGCCACGAAAGTCATGGATCTGATTGACCTCTCGTACCTTGGAAGCAACTAAAGAAGCAAGTTTAGCAGGGACCTGGGTCATCGCAGACCGCTGCACACGAATAGGGTAGAACCCATAGGTCCCCCAGATGGGATATGGGGTTGATGGGTTGAACGAAAAACTGAGGAAATTGAGACGAATGAAAAACTAACGATTTGGGGAGGTGAAAATTTGAGATGAATGAAAAATTGAGACAAAATCAGATTCATTATCCTCAATATTGCAAACATGTTCCAAAGAGCTTGCCATGCTCTCCTCTCCTTCTTCCTTCTTATACAGCGATAATATGAAGATCTATGGCGAAGAAGATGAAGATGAAGAACGATGGAGAAGAAGATCGATGGCTGGAATTGGTATAAGAGCGTGAATGACTTTAGCTAATTCATCAAAGAGCGTGAGCATGATCTTGGTGACATAGAGATGGATTGTCAGGACCCATCCCAATCCCCCCGGGATTAATGCAGGACCTTCCTGATCCCGTCTGACACAGAGTGTCATAAAGGGAATTTCCAACTTTAGCCCACTCGGGCTTCAGAGTATGCCAGGAACCGGAGAAGGTATGTGATGTCTCAGTCTCTGCTACAGCCCACATCCGAATTCAACTTGAAGGGCAGTCAAAACATTAAAAGCTGTGAGTGGACAAAACAATAATTTATAGAAAACATTTTCATAAAGACATTTGTACCCTTCACAAAAAAGCATGCATGCATTCGAAAAGCAATTACCAAACCATTAGGGCCTTAGCCCAAAAACTTAAATGAAACCAAATACAAAGGCCACTGCCCAAATCCATGTGGGACTCGGCCCAAAACCTGTATACATCACAAATCATATAGCATACACATATAAATCACATAACTCATCCTGTCACGGTATCTAAAGCTACGTGCGTGCTACCCGGTGTCTCAAAGCCCAAGTCACCCAGGTCAATGACCGTAGATCAATGACCCTCCCTGAGGTTATCATCCAAGCCCTCCTGACAGTAAGGTACCCAACGGGGGCGACTCCACTCAGTTAGTACTCTGTGACTACTCCGGGGTCCATCCAGGCCAACGACCCTCCCCGGAGGAGACATTCCAAATAAGGAAGGTAATGAGTATATATATATATATGTATATATAACAAAAACGTTCTTAAAACCTTTAAAAGGATTCATGCCCGGTTCCCATAAACCGTCATGAAACCAGAAATCCATTTAGGGTCCCCGACCCAAAATCACAAACGTAGAGTAACTGGGCCTCGTGCCCGAACTCATGACTCAACTGGGCATCGTGGTGATGTGTACAACCATCCGTTTAGGACCTCCCTCAATCCTGGTATGTCGCTGTGAACGAATCAACTGACGCGACCACCACTAGATCATGGTGCACTCACCACCGATCGTTATTCTGAACCATCAGCACTCCGAAGTCGAGCCTTCTGTGGCTACTCGATAATGGGACGTGCATCGTGACCTCTCTAGAATGAATACATTCTAGTCCGAAGGTTTAGGATCGGGTTTAAAAATATTTAAAAATTCCAGAAAATTACGGGGCTGTAGTGATATCGTGCTAGATGAATCGGGGCCTGACAAAGGAGGGTCGGGTCCTGACATGGATGATCTTTTTAGATAAGTGCAGCAACTCCAGGAGCGTCTCGGGTGCGTGGAAGCTTTGGAACATGATGACCTTTGTTAAGATTTAGTGGAAGAATCTAAGGGTACCAATCCATTTAGTCCTGATCTAGCATCAAGTGACGAGTCTACATCTATGCGACATGGAAGAAATAATTAACCCCGAAAAAGCTTTAACATGAAGGTTGATATTCCAATGTTTGAGGAAAAGTTTCAACTGGAAGGATTCATTAATTGGAGGAGTACGGTGGAGCGGATCTTTGATTACAAAGATGTGGAAGAACATCACAAAGTGAAGTTATTATTCTTTAAAGTTGAAGCAAAAAGCTTCAATTAGGTGGGATTATTTGAAGAAGTGGTGTGCTCGTGATGTCAAGAAGTGCATAGCGACATGGGAAAAGACGAGGAAAGAACTAAAGAAAAAGTTCATGTTGGTGAATTATCGACAAGATTCATTTCTCAAGTATCAAAGATTGAAATAGAATGACTTTTTCGTAGAAGTGTATACGGTGGAGTTTGACAACCTTTGAATGTTGTGTGACATCGATGAGCTTGAGGAGCAAACAATTGCTCATTACCTTGGAGGTCTATGCTCGAAGATCGCTCTTGTTGTGCAGTTGCAGCCATATTGGACCTACAATGGCTTTATGAAGTTAGCATTGAAGGTGGACAAATAAAGTAAAAAGAGGCATGGTAGCAATTCAAGGTCTTGGCCAAGAGATGGAAGAGAAGGCAGCAAGACCCGTGGAAATGTTTCCACTCCCAATGCATGTTTATCAAGCAAGGCGACAACTTGTAAATCTTCCAAGCAAGATGGAGTGGTAAATGCTAGTCTATCGTCTACCATTTAGTGTTTTGAATTTCAAGGCTTGGGACATATTGAATCTAACTATCTGTATAGAAAAATTGTTACTTTTCTAGAAGAAGTAGACAAAGAAATTGAAGAATATGATATTGTTGATGATGGTCCCAAGTTTGATGAAGATTTGATGAAGGAGAAAGCTTAGTTATCCAACAAAGTTTAAGTGTAATCCATGTGGAGGATGAAGATTGGCTCCACGAAAATATTTTCCATATGAGGTGCACGTCACTTGGGAAGGTTTGCAATGTGATCATTGAGGTGGGAAATTGCAAAAATGTGAATGGTGGAGAAGATCAGCCTCTAAACCATGGATCACCCTCATGTTTACAAGTTGTCATGGCTACATAAGGGAAACAAGGTAAATGTTAATAAGATATGCTTACTTCAATTTTCTATTGGGAAAAACTATAAAGATGAGGCTTGGAGTGTTGTTGTTCCCATGGATGCTTGTCATTCATTACTTGGTAGACCCCGTCAATATGATAGAAGGGTTGTACATGATGGCTTTAAAAACATTTACACTTTTGAAAATGATGGTATTAATGTTGTCTTAGGTCCCATCAAAATGGAAAGCAAGCCAAAGCCTGAAAAAGAAGAAGGGAGTAATCTACTATCTAGATCCAACTTCCTTGTTGTAGTGAAGGAAGTAGTCTACTATCTAGATCCAACTTCATTGTAACAAATAGGGTTTCCTCATTTTTGATATCCAACTGTTTGTTTACCTGCTCATTGTGTGAGATTTCACTTTTTGGAGACTGACAAAGTTATGGTTATGGTTATATATATGACACTGATAACGCCTTTCTAAGCGTTTTCTAAATCTGTTGGTTTTTTCTCTGTCTTGCAGGCCACAAAAAACTGATCAGGTTTTTCTCGCATCAGTGGGAGTTTATTTCTCAACATTATTGATAGCCACGGTAAGTAGTCATTAATTGCGCTTATAATTCTCTATTCTACCCTTAAATTGTTTCATACGCTTTATTTTTTATTATCGATATACGTAGATGATCCTAATGTTGGCCTTAATATTTTGATTGATGTACTTGGAAAGAAGACAGGAATGCAAATACGTAGTTTAGGATATGAACGTGTTTATGAAATTGGAAGTTCTTGGTCGTCAACATCTACTTACCACATACAAAAGGACGATGAAAATTTGAAAGATGAGTACCGGGGAAGGTGATCATTTGAAGGATGATTTGACACTAGCAAAGGCATCTCCAGAGGCATCTAACAAGGAACATGCACATCTTCGGTTGTATCTTCATAAACTAGTACAAAATATGTCAAGAGCCCTTGAGTTTGAACCGCCAGCAGTTGATTTCTAAGTACCATCAAATGATGAACACGATGAGAATGATGGTCAAAGCTCCCTAAGGTAGTCTTTTTTCCTTGCTTATGTAAAACATAATTTGACATTTAGAAACTTAGCTACTACTCATTTTGTATACTGTGTTGTTAATTTATATGAACATTACCTTTTCTACAATTGTTTTCTTGTGGCTTTTTGATAAATCAGATCCTATTGTGGCATTTAAAAGTAAAAATTCATCTCATAGTTGATGTGTGCATTTGTGTTATGTGATAAGCCTCAGGCGGCAAAGATGTTTGTCGACATATAATATCTCTTGTGACAAATGCATTTATCGCGTCAAATAGAAATTGTCGTCGTAGAACCTCTATCGCGACAAATCTAATTTTACGTGGTAGAACATCCATCACAACAAAGATGTATTCCAGTATAGGTCTCTACGTGTTCATAGATGTTCTATCACGACAAATATATTTGTCATGTTAGATGTGGTATGGTGACAAAGTCTTTGCGGGTGAGGCTGTCTTGACAAAACGCGCGAAAAATATTTTCACCCCCAAAGACTTTAGTTGGCAAAATTTGGCTTCTTGCGACAAATTATTTTTTCCTCCAAAGCTATATAATAAGTCCTTTTCTTTTTCTCTCCTATTAGTCTTATCTAAATTCCTTCTCTTTATGGTTTCTCAGTTATTTGCTTTTGATCGAAGTTTTATGATCTGTTTGGTTGACTAGAAAATTGAGATTAGCGAAAGGAATTTGATGTGTTTTCTATGTGTTAAATGATATTCCTCAATTTCTTGATATTTAAACTATTTTTTCATATCAAAACATTAATTTATATGCACAGTCACAAAACCTTTTATTTTATTTTATACCAATACGCATAAAATAAAATACGTATTAATTATATGCTTGAGTGATCCTTAAATATTTGAATATGGTTAAATTATATTTAGATAGCAAGTAGGAATCTTGAAATGCTATATAAATACCTCATTTGAAAATTGTATGTTTCCCATTAGTCATTCATGCAATTTATTTATTAAGGAGTCAAATATATTCATGGTGGAGGTCCATGTTGCCTAGCCTATAAATACTCACTCTCATTTGGAGTAGGGTTCATCTAAGAATTATTTGATAAACAATCTCTTAGTAAAGAGTGTTCTTCCTAACTATAATTTGTTATCTCTTTGGTGAATTCCATTGAGTAGCGATGTAACGACCCGTCCCAAATTCCTAGATTAGATTAGTGACTAATCACAATTAATGAGGTTAATCGGTGATTAGTAGAGCGAAATCGGACGAACGGTGCGAAATGACCGTTTTGCCCCTGATGGTGGCAAAACATTGACTTTTTAATCGGGCGGTCAAATGGACTTTGACCGATGATCGTGACGTAGTTCGTGACGTCACGAGTTCATAGACAGGTGGCACGTTCAATTCCGACGTTCGAGGAAGAAGTTATGACGTTCGGAAGTTTAGGGGCATTTTGGTAATTTGGGTGAATAGGAGGTCAAATGTTGACTTTTTGACCGGGAGGTCCGATGGCCGAGGGCCGAAGACCGTTACGTAGATAAGGACGATACGAATCCATAGGCAGGTGGCACACTGAAATCGGACTTCGAACGGGAGAGTTATGAGTCACGGAAGTTCGATTTCACTATGCACGAACTTTGGGACGGGGACGTTTTGGCGAAATCTGATTGGGTGGATATTTTGGTGGGCCCCATGGATGGGTGACAAGTGTCACTCATCCCATTGACTTGATCCCCCTAAATGTGGATCTATATAATTAATTAATATTATTTAATTATTTTTATAAACCAAACCCACCCACCATTCAATCTTAACCATCCATTTCAATTTTATCTTTAAATCCACACCCTCCATCCCATCTCCCTCTCATCAGCCATCACTCTTCTTTGTTCATCCTTCAACCCGAAACCCATAACCCCATTTTTCTTCATTTTCTTCATTTTCTTTCAAAAATCAAAACACACAATCACACTTCACCATTCATCACTTGTATGAGCTGGGAGTGACCGTGGGGGGAGTGTGAAGGGCTGAGGACGGAGAGGGTGGACGGTGGCCCACAGTGGAGGACACGGCGGAGGAGAACCCGTGAGGTAAGAAAACTTCAAAATTCGAAAATGAGTTTTAAGGGACGGTTTTGGGTTTCTGTGGATCCTAACACATTCTAGGGACTTAGGGGAGTCAAGAGGGATTGGTTTCGAGGCATTGGACGGCCTGTAACAACTGTGAACGGCGGAGGAAGTCACGGCCGCCATGGCCGAATTGATGGTACGGGTTTTTGATGTTTTTCTTCCATTTTAATGTCATAGAACCCTAGGTTAGGATTAGAGGATGAAAATGGGACAAACGGGAGGCATTTTGGTGGTCGGACGGTGGAGAACCGGCCGGGTCAAGTCGCGGGTCACGGCGACCCGGTTGCAGGGTTCGGGTCAACCCGTCGAGTGGTTGAAGGTGGTGACGTGGCATGATGACGTGGCACCTGTCAGATTGTCAGGTGACGTGGACCACTCATCAGCCGACACGTGTCACATGTCAGTGCACAGTCAGCACTGACATGTCAGTGACGTGGCCCAATCAGGGGCTGACACGTGGCACTGACGTGGACCAGTGCCGTGATGACACGTGGCACATGTCAGACTGCCACGTGGCACTGACAGTACAGTGACGTGGACCAATGGGAGCTTGACACGTGGCACCTGTCAGAGTCTGACAGCTATCAGATGACGTCATGCTGACGTCAGCGATGACGTCAGCAGGTACTGTAGCAGGCGCGTGAAGCCCACACGCAGCCACTTCAGGCGGCGCGTGAGGGTGCGTGGAAGGGAATTTGGGAAAGTGTTCAACACGGGAAATCATCTATTCGATGTAACGAACATTTTGGGACTGGTTTCGTGTCAAACGGAGACCGTCTAGATATGTTTCGGGGCATCGGAAGGTTTAGGTTCGGGATTAAAAATAGGTAAAAATACGGAAAAATTACGGGGCTTTAGTGGGAGGTTAATTAAGTAGTTAGTAACCTTATATTACGATTTGGACAGGTTTGGGAGTCCCGGTGACGGTGATCGGCTCGGGGAGCCGTATGGCACGCAAATCGAGGCGGCAGCTCGGACGGTCTGTGACTGGACCTTGTTTTCTAAATTGGTGCATGCATAAATGTTTGTTATATGTTTTAATACATGTTTGATGATGCCATGGGTGCATTTCTATGTGGTTACATATAAGCACGTATTTCGAGGTTTCGGCCTTATACGGTGCTTATACGGGTCTGTATTTCTTTATTGATTTAAATGAAATGGTTTTGGATTTCTAAAAGGATAAACTCTGGTATGAAACCCATTTGGTTTTGTCTCGGGCATATGACCTCAGATTCCGGGCACGGTGCCCAGTTGATGTCCTATGTTCGGGTACGAGACCCAGTCACTTTACGGTTTTGATTTCAGGTCAGGGAACCTTAAATGGATTCCCAGGTTCATGACGGTTTATGGGAACCGGCATGAACCCTTGTTATGGTATCGTGGTTCATGACGGCTTATGGGAATCGGCATGAACCCTTGTTGGTCATTGCGGTACATGACGGTTTATGGGAACCGGCATGTTACCTGGTTATGTTATTACGGTACATGAAGGTTTATGGGAACCGGCATGTTACCTTGGCTATGGATATTATGGATCATGACGGTTCAGGGGAACCGGGCATGGATATTATGTTATGTATATATATGTTCATCTACATTCCTTTACTTCTATTATCTCCTCCGGGGAGGGTCGTTGGCCTGGGTGAACCCCGGAGTAGTCACGGAGCACCGACTCAGTGGAGTCTCCCCCCAGTTGGGTTCCTTACTCTCAGGAAGGCTATGGTTACTATTACCTCGAGTAGGATCAGTGGTCTGCGGACATTGACCTTGACTTTGAGAAGACTCGGATTGAGACCCGGGTAGCACGCGCGTAGCTTTGGATACCGTGACAGGATTGGTTGTGTGACTTATATGTATATATGATATATGATATGTGGTGTGCACAGGTGTGCACAGGATTTGAGCAGTGGCTCGTGTACTTGGTTTCTTTATGGTTTGGGGCCGAGTCCCTTATGGATTTGGGCAGTGGCCCGTATGGTCGTTTTCATTGTGGTCCTTTCGACCTTGGTTTACATCTGCTTTGGGCTTAGTCCCACATATGGTTTGTTTTGGATAAATGGTTTTCGAATGCATGCATGCTTTTTAGTGGAGGGTACAAATGTCTTCTTATTAAATGTTTTTATAAACTTTTGTTTTGTCCACTCACAGTTTTTAATGTTTTGACTGCCCTTCAGGTTGACAGCGAATGTGAACTGTAGCAGAGACCGAGATATCACATGCCTCCTCCGGATCCTGGTGTACTCTGATAGACCGGGAGGGCAAAGGTCGAAAATATCCCTTGTCTGACCCTCCGTGTCAGACGGGAGCAGGGTCATCCCGCACTAATCCCAGGGGGATTGGGATGGGTCCTGTCCAGCGAGTTGTTAGATACTTATCTCTAAGGTGGATACTTTAAAGTGGCGAGTTTCTTTTCCATGAGTGCTCACTTGTGTTATCTCCTAAAAATCTTAATTAGTTCTATGTACATATAGTAATTAGTACAAATTAGATAAGTACACATCAATCATCATAATCGTTATTAATAAAATATTATATTTGACGTCATTTAATTGAATTTAAATCATTTTAAAAAAAAAGTGTTTAATACTTATTACACTACACCAAAACTGGGCATTTAGGGAGCACAAACATGCGCCTTAAAAAGCTATGCCGTAAAAGACTCATTTTTTTCAAGGCACACATTATGCGCCATAAATATTGACGTTTAAGGCGCGCAATACACACCCTAAAAGCCCTTTTAGGACACGCAAATGCATGCACTAAAAGCCTTTTTAGGGCCCGCTAATGCACGCCCAAAATACTCTTTTAGCGCGTGCAAATGGACGCCCTAAATACTCTATTAGGGCGCGCAAATGTATGCCCTAAATAATCTTTTAGTACGCGCAATGCACGCTCTAAATATCTATTTAAGACGCGTAATGCACACCCTCATTGTAAATTTTTTTTTTAACATTCATTTGGTAATTCTTTTTTATTTCCATTTATAAACTCAATACTTGATACATATATTGTATAATATATACAATAAGAAATAAAGAAACAATTTACACATGGTTATTCCATAGAAATTAAAATATATCAAAACTTAAAGAGTAATTCATAGATATCAACTTGACAAAGAAAATTAGCATAAATTATACTTATCACATTATCTCAATGTATCCTTACTCAAATTTCCAAATCCCAAAAATACCCATAACAAAAAAATTTCTAATAAACGTGGAAGATGGTTACAAAAAAAAAATTACTAAATTCTTCCATGAACATATACCAAGCCACTAGTTGCAAGTTTTTCCTCTAAATCCTTCATGCGTATTTTGCATCAGCTCACTTTTTCATACAAAATCCTTCCATAAACATATACCAACTCCTGCAACATTATTATGAATAAACATAAGCATCATCCCATAATCATGATCTCATCCTAACAACTTGCAAAAGGGGTTTGAAGTGATGCATGATAATGTAGATGAAAGCATGTTGATAGTAAAACATATATAGAAATACAACTCTTAGAATATTACACTTTCCTTATATGAAAAAGCATTATTTCGTAGGTTTTTGACAAAGATGGCAGTCAGAGAAGTTGAAAAAATTTACAACAGAATGATGGAAAATGACCTCTATAAGCCAATCATACAATTGTATTTGTTAGTGATTAAGTAAAGGAGAGATAATTACCTTTATGTCTTCAATAGGCCAAACAACTCTCTGCCTAATGCTTCACGTAGCAAAAAGAATTCTTGTGTTGGTCGATACATAGGCGCATCGTTATCTAGTACATCATGCAATGCGTCTTTCCAACAATTTTTTCCAATACGTACAAAATGAGCCAGTGTAGTAGGGTCACTCGATATAATCTCACCTATTGCAACCACTTCATGATTTGTTCCAGTCCAATTCAATAATTTACACTTTCACTAAAGAGGCAAGTTCTGACTCATTTTCTTGTGAAAAATCCTGAACAATTTTTTGAAAGTACGTATCTTTGTTCATCATATACGTGTCTATCATTTCTACCATCTCTACATCTCCATCTTGGATGGCTGCACTTAGATCTTTCCCATGTAAAACCCATCTAGTGTATGCCGGATTCAAAATCATGGTGTTGTAGGTTTAAGCAACGTCTGCAAGGGCATTGGATATTTTCTGGATGCCCCTTACTTTTTTGAACCATATTAACAAAATGATCTGCTCATTCACGATACACTTTTAACACTATAAATAAATAAAAAACTAATTCTTTAATAAAATAAATACTTGTGTTTAGTATAATTATTTTTGTAGAGTTTTGAGATGAACCTGGAAAGGAAAACCCATTCTTTATCCATGCTAGATGTACTACTTCTTTTAGTTGCACTCACCTCTAGTTAGTGTTTAAACACCCTACAAAGTAAGAACATCTCAATTAAACACCCATACATTTTAATAAAGAACATTCTGTAAAGAATAATAGAAGAAACAATCACATTCATATTAGGATGACTACAAACAATCAACATGTGGGGGTGAAATGAAAATCCCTAAGCTCGGGTAGGGGTGAAATGAAAATTCCTAAGCTTTCAAAAGCATCATAAGCAAGGAAAGTCGAAGTTTTCTATTCAGAATAATAGCTGCTGAATCTGATTCTAAATGTGCCTTATAGAGAGTGTCCATGAGCCACATTGCTATCAATAGTAGCTAGACATATTAAATGGTGGACACATATTCATAAGGGCAACTAATATTAATGAAGCTAATTAACACTTACTTAAGGATTTAAAGTTGTAGATGAAAAAGAATTTCAGTACCTTCAAGTCTTCAGGATTTTCAGTTGAAGATGGGTAAGAAAATTGGTAGCAGGTAGGGAATTTCAGTACCTTCAAGTCTTCAGTACCTTCAAATAGGTCCAACAAGTTTTAAAATGACCGCTCTGGTTCGATAATACTAATGTAAAGCATGAGTTTAAGAATGATAGGCTTGATCCTAGAACCCCTTAGATATAATGCAAATGGATCTTGTTTTCGTTGACCAGATCTGTATCTATGAACTGGAGTTTGAATTTGAGCAAGAGGAAGGAGTGGTAGTAAGAACTAGAAACTTTTGTCATAGCTAGTATGTAGTAAATTGTGTGCACTGACAAAAACTAAGAGTAACGAATTTGAAACTTTCCTTTGAAGTATGTAATGCAACAAGATGCAGATTGACCCTAGTGTAATAACTCATGCTGGGTTCACTTACATGCCTAGACTAGCTACCTTTCCCACCATTAGTTTGCAAACACTAGTTTAATTCGCACACCAAGCATTTCTGAATTTAAAAAGAAGAGGCAAAAAACAAGCATTTCTGAATTTAACAATGGGTTTTCTTCTTTTGGCCAGCATTAATATTTAAGTAAAAAAAAATCCCACTTGTCCTAATCATCTTTTTACTGCTTCAGAAAATTTTAACTGCCGACTAGACAACTCAAGGAAAAGCAGTGGCACAATCTCAAATATTTTACCTTTAATACTCAATAGTACAAAAACAAATAGCAACATCAAGAACTAAAATAGAACCCATGAAACAAGAAAGGAAGTTTTTGGTAATTTTTTATGTTCCCTAAATTTTCTCACTAACCAAACATGACTCAACGAGCAAGAAAATGGACCCCCAAAGTAACAAACTACTGATAAACCTTACAGAAAATCAGCACAGATAAAGATGCTAATGAAGAACTTACAGATCTGAGCTGAAGAAAAATGAGCCTAATATCTCAGCTTTTGATAAACTTGAAGGCTTGCAGATAGAACCCAGATGGTGGTGACGATAGAGCGGAGGTGATAGGGAGACTCATTGCATGGCTTCGTCTAGAGAAGCAGAGGTCAGGGGCACCTTCGCGGTGCATGAGGGAACAGGAGGGGGGATGGATCACTTTGGTGGTAGGGTTCCCAAATCCATATTCAATTCATCAGGAATGGCTGATTTAGGGCAATTTCTGAGCTTTGGAGAATACGAGCGAGGGAGGTTGAGGGTAATTTCTGAGTGGATGATTTTGGATTTTCTAAGAATACAACATTTGGGTTTTTTTTTTTAGAGAAACAACTTAAGTGCGAACGAGGGAGAAGGTTCAGCGTTGGCGCCTTTAGAACTTTAAGTGCGGGAACTGAAAAACTTTGGGTTATCAAAAATTTCTTTGTTTTAAGGGCGTGCAAATGCGCGCCTTTAAAGGTCATTCGTTTAGGGCACACAATACACACCTTAAAAACCATATTTTTAGGGCACACATTCAAAGTACGCCCTGAATAGCTATAAACGAAGGCACACACATAATGTGCGCCCTAAATAGTCTAAGAATACTTCTTTTAGGGCGTGCATTTTTGTACGCCCTAATTTGCGCGCCCTAAAAACTGTTTTTTGGTGTAGTGTTAGTTTTTTTCCATAAAAATAAGAATAATTTAAATTTTTTAGGTCCTTTCATCCATAAGTCGTGAAGGCAGTTGGTTATATAATAATAGGGTACATATATTCGACGTGATTATTATGTGTCAAATGATATTCTTCGATTTCTTTATATTTAAACTATGTATTCATATCAAAATATTTATTTATATGCATCGTCATGAGTACTTGTATTTTATTTTATACCAATATGCATAAAGTAAAATAATTATAAAATATATGATTGAGCGATCCTTAAATATTGGAACATGCATAGATTATACTTACATATCAAGAAGGAATCTAGGAATGCCTTGCTAACCCTCAAGTGAAATTTGTAAAAGGACTAGTTTTTATATCTTTTTTTTTAAAAAAATTACTTTGGAATAATCAACTTATTATGCTTAGTTGTATAATAAGTCTTTTCCTTTTCTTTCCTTGCAAGTCTTCTCTAAATTCCTTCTCTTTATGTTTTCTCAATTTTTTTCATCGAAGTTTTATGATCTGTTTAGTAGACTGGAAAATTGAAATAATAAGCAAAAGGAATTCAATGTATTTACTATTTTTCAACTGATATTCTTCGATTTCTTCATTTTTAAACTATTTTCTAATATCAAAATATTCATTTATATGCACTGTCAGCAATCCTTTTATTTTATTTTATACTGATTCGTGAACAATAAAATACTTATAAATTATATGCTTGAGTGATCCTTCAATATTCGAATATGCTTAAATTGTATTTACATAGCAAGTAGGAATCTAGAAATGCTATGCCAATACCTCTAGTGAAAATTTTGAAAGGACTAGTGTTTATTCGTTTTTTAAATTGCTTTCGGAATAATCAACTTGTTATATAAGCTCAGTTGTATAATAAGTCTTTCCCTTTTCTTTCCTAGTAATTACGTCTTCTCTAAATTCCTTCTCTTTATCTTTTCCGAGTTCTTTGTATACATTTTACTTTTTTATTGAAGTTCTATGATCTGTTTGGTTGACTGAAAACATGAGATTGGCGAAAGGAATTCGCGACTTTTCAACGTACTGTATTTACATAGCAAGTAGGAATCTAGAAATGTTATGCTAATCCCTCAAGTGAAAATTTTAAAAGGACTAGCGTTTATTCATTTTTTAAATTGCTTTCGGAATAATCGACTTATTATATAAGCTCAGTTGTATAATAAGTCTTTTCCTTTTCTTTCCTATTAATTACGTCTTGTCTAAATTCCTTCTCTTTATCTTTTCTGAGTTCTTTGTATACTTTTTACTTTTTTATTGAAGTTTTATGATCTGTTTGGTCGACTGGAAACTTGAGATTGGCGAAAGGAATTCGCGACTTTTCAACGTACTAAATGCTTTTTGTTACCATCATGTCTATATATATGGTTTGTTTTGTCTTTCAAATGAGTTGGAATTAGTGTTTCTGATTGCTAATTTGGGCTTTCATTTATGCTTTGATCACTGTATAGTTCTTCTGCACTTATTTTTGTTGGTGGGTGAATTTGCAGGCTTAATTGGGATCAACATCAATATTTTATTATTTTGTAATTCTAAAATAACTGGGTTTGTTATGATAAACTTATTTATGAGATTTACTTTATTGTTGATGATGCTCCTTTCCTTCATTTTGTGTAAGAATTTCTGATTTCAACATGCATTAGTTTAGCCATGCGTATTTTGGATAACTTGTTTAATGGTTTGGAATAACCTTTGATGAATGTACTAATGGGAATTATTGTAAACGAGAAATTTGAGGTATGATTGGTGTGATGCATGATCTTTACATGATAAATTATTGATAGAATTTTGATAGAACTGAATGGCTGGTAGGTATCCTGATTGTACAAAATGGGTGGAAGCTCGATTGATGTTGACCAGGAGTTCACTTCATTGTCAAATGCCGTTCGCACCGTGGTCCTCGTTGGACGGACTGGTAATGGAAAAAGTGCCACAGGTAACAGCATTATTAGAAGAAGGGCCTTCAAATCCAAGATAAGCTCTGCTGGTGTTACGAGCACTTGTCAACTCGAAAGCACTGTAATGAGGGATGGACAAGTTGTGAATGTCACTAATCTTTAGAAACTATGTATATTTGTGTGGTACGGCAATAGGACTTTTTGATTTAGTGCTGGTAAAGAAATTGTCAAATGCATTGGTTTAGCGAAGGATGGGATACATGCTGTTCTTGTAGTTTTCTCGGTCAGGAGCTGCTTTTCACAGGATGCTACCGCTTTACGGAGCTTGCTGACTTTATTTGGAAGCAAAATTATTGATTACATGATTGTGGTCTTTACCGGAGGAGATGAGCTTGAAGAAAATGATGAGACATTGGATGATTATTTGGGCCGTGATTGTCCAGAGCCTTTAAAGGTTACTTACATTTAACTTCCCTCTATTCTGACTATTTTTAATGGTTTCGCATTCTATAATTTACTTATATTGCTTAACCTTGTTTGGGGAGTTTCCACAATTTCAACTTATATTACATCTAATTGACTCTTTGTTTAATTTAGGAAATTCTTGGTCTGTGTGAAAATCGTTGTGTGCTTTTTGACAACAAGACTAAGGATGAGAAAAAGAGGGTTGAGCAAGTTCAAAAGCTTCTCAATCTTGTAAACAAGGTCATAGCACAGAATGGTGGACGACCATACACCGATGAGATATTTGCTGAAGTGAAGGTATATACGTTATTTTATTATAGTTACTACTTACTAGTTAATAGCCTCAATATCCACCCCTTACCTATGTCTCAGTAAGCTTTTCGTTTTTCATCCTTGCATGTATGTCAATACCCTGTTTTTACACTTGTCTTAAATGATGGCCAGTTTGTGTTATTTGAAAAACTCATGATCAAAATTTTGTTGTATCTGACAGAAAGGGGCTAGTCTTCTTGGTAATGGCATGTTCTATTTAGAGCAAATGTTGTTTTATTCATTTTGAATCATGAAACATGTTGATGATGATGTTGCTAAATGCAGCTTGCGGAGAAGTTGAAAGCGAGCCCCTATAGGCATGAGCAACAGTTGGCGGATGAACAGGTTGCACGACGAAGATTAGAAGAGAGTGCCCACACGGCTCAAGTGAGGGCGAATGATGAAATTCATGAGCTGAGACGAAAACTGAAGAGACAAAAGGAGATTCGTAAAAGAGGGGACGACAATTGTTCCATTCTGTGATGCAACTTCTGGTAAGATGTGCGGAACGGAGATTGTTCATATATCATATAACTACAGTTGGGTATGTCATATATCACCCTCCTTAAAATTTCAGTTTGGCGTACGTTTGTATTTATTTTATGGCCATTTATAATTTACCGATTGACAATGGTATATATTTACGAAAATGTTAGAACCTACGGTTGCTACTCCTAATTTACCGATTGGCAATTGCTACTCGCTACCACTTTCATTGTCTAGTAACCAAATTATTTTTCTTTTTTCTTGTTGCATTATCATCGGTTGATAAAGCATTTTACTTTTAGATCTTCATCTACAAAACATAGCAAGCAATTCTATAAACCTTGCAAGCAGTTCTCTTCTGATTTATTGGTGACATCATTTAAACGCTACAAGGAAATAGTGTTTGCCCGGAAAAGAGGCTTTGCTGAGCAAAAATCACAATGCACCGGGCACAGGTTTACTCGGCGAGTCTCCGCCGGGCAACCTGCATCGAGTAGGCCTCCTCGGGCTACGGTTTGGGTCGACGGAGAATGCGATTCGTCGAGCGAAACACCATTCAATGTCTTTTACCTGGCGCAACGTTCGCTGAGCAACCAAATCGTAAATCACAAGGACGTGCAACCGTACTCGAGGCATGCATACCTGACCTTAAACTTGTTATTCTTCACTTGGAGGTTCTCCAAGTTGCCCCGCATCTGAGAGACCTCCTCGGGATTGACTCCCCGAGAAGAACTCGAGGATCGGATTAAGATATCTCGAAAGACCCCTCCTCCTGCGCCCCAGACAACTTTCTTGGGTCACCGACCAAGCTGACGCTCCAGAATGGTAATCGACATCTGGAGATCGGGTAGCTGGTCTTGCATCGGGATCTAAAGTTGTTGTTGGGTCAACTGTTCCTGAATCTGCTGCACATCTTTCACCATGGCCGCCTACAAAATGGAATAAAGTAATAATTAGAAAATTAATTAATTAAAAAGAATAAAATATTTAATAACCGCAAACATTGAACTTACGTGAATTGCGTTAGCTTCCTCATTTCCTGGTCCAGCATAAACCACCCCATAGGCGTCTACTTCTAGAAACAGCGATTTAGCTGCACGACGGGCCTCATGTTGGTATACCATTTCTGCCAATGGAACTTTATATGGTCCATGAGAGCGGCGTTGGTAGCATCCCATTCAAAATTATTCTGCAATCCAATATTAAAGTATGTTAAACTATTAAAAATGATCAAATATGAAAAATATTAAATCACTAAGAACGGATAAAATGTGTCTAATGAGCTTATGCCCTGTCTTGGGCATGGGCACCTAATTCAATCACTAAATGAGGATGACTTATAAGCACTAAGATAACAAGTGGTAGGGTGGATAGTTAACCCTAATTCTACCTTTAAAAGCAATTTAGAATCCTAATCATCCCTTTACTTGTAATCCAAGCAATCAAATACAAATCCCCCAATTCTTGCACCTTTCGTGTCTAAGCTA
Organism: Prinsepia uniflora; assembly: GCA_032719365.1. Taxonomy (NCBI): domain Eukaryota; kingdom Viridiplantae; phylum Streptophyta; class Magnoliopsida; order Rosales; family Rosaceae; genus Prinsepia; species Prinsepia uniflora. The sequence continues at coordinate 29,975,937 of CM064861.1, read as the reverse complement.
ATTGGACCTATATATATTGGATACCTTGAGCAAGTCCTTGAGGAATTTGACCTTTTCAGTGCAACTATACTACGTACATGTCTTGTGCACTTGCAGAGTTATTACACGTAGAATCCTAGTCCCGCATGAACATTATTGTGCGAGCACTTGGCTTCTATCGGTGAGCCAAGTCGCTCCACGCACACGACTTGAATCCAATTTCCTGTCGACCTGCAGATCTACTCAGACTCTAACCCCTTGCTGATGCCACACACTTTTATGGTACTCCCTGCAAATTCGATTAACATTAGTACTTATTTTGAATAAAAAATAAATACAAATTAAAATTCAATAAGATATTGAACTTAACCGATGGGATATTTCATCGAATCCTTTTTGAACGTTAGCTCCAGGGGCCTCAGGGGCAGTGCGAGGTTGCCCTAGTATCATCTAATCGTCAGGAACGATGTCGGGGGGGGGGGGGGGGGGGGATTGTGAGGGCTGAGGGAAGGGGTTGGATGATCTGTTGACGCTAGCCCACTAGCAGGTGATGATTTCTCCAATGGGTTGGATGATCTGTTGGCGCTAGCCCACTAGCAGGTGATGATTTCTCCATTGGAGAAGGTACAAGTCTCGGAGATGACTGCTCTTCTAGCACCTTAGGACAAACTCGTGAAGTGATAAATTTACGCAAAGACATCTACTAACACACCCCCGACTTGAAAATAATTCATTTATCTAATCTGATTGGAAAGGCGTCGGGAAGATCTCGACCTCCATGCTTTTCTAGTTTCCCGATGAACCCCAACCACCATTATCTGGTGCTCAAACCCCATAAGAAAAAATAGAAGTCAGTAGCCCTCAAGAAGGTGTTCGCTAAGATACAAACTAGGAATCAAATGGTTACCTGAATTGAAAGCTCTTTGCGGTGAAAGGTCACGATTCTAGTTTTTGACTACCGTCGTCGCTACCAAATCCACCTCGGATTCCACATACAAATAGCCTGTTAGAAAGTCCTAAACACGATGATTACAATGAACTAAGTCCTAAGGTTCGAGATCATCTAGGATCCCTTCAAAACTCATTGGGTCGAAGTCGGGTCTGAGACGGGTTCTCGGGTCGAGTGTCGCCGTCGCGATTCCTCGCCACGAAATCAACATGCAAGTTATAAAATCAGTAGTGCTCATCATAATGAGTTAAGTGGTGTCACTCACGGGTTCAAAAGTTTCCTCCACAGTCTTCAAACACCAATCAGGTCGCTAATTGGGTCTGCTAGCCTTTCGTGCAACGATGGTCCTCGTGGTTCACGTCCAGTGGCCATGCAAGTGTGTGGGTGCATGTCAACTTCAAAAGAGTGAGGGGGAGGTTAAGGACGATGAGAATATCAATCTCCCTTCTGCTAAATGCTATGTTTTGGTAAGTGATGGCAGGCCAGGGTGTTGGGCTTAAGATTTCATTCAGTCTTTTCTCTAAGCCTCCTAAACCAAATGGGCTCAAACTTGGGCTTGACTCAAGAGTCAATTGTCAAGCGAGGACTCACAAATGGTTTCTAATGTCTGGCCTCTTAAGAGTAAGCCTTGATGGTTGGGTTAATCCATCACTCAAGTCCAAATTAACCAGAGGCTAAATGTATCGGTTTGTCTACAATTAAAAAGTTGTTTAGGCTTAGGTTAGAAATTGCGCTTAAACTAAGATGCAACAAAACCTATTTTAAATTTAGGTAACCTTTGGGGTGGTTAGGTAAATTATTGAAATTTAGTTTTGGTATTTCCGAGATGGGATGTATCATCTATAATTCAAAAGTAATTAATAATTAATATTAAATAAATAACTAAAGCGAATAAAAAAATAATTAAACATTTCTTGTAATTTCTAATAATTTCCAAAAATTGCAATAATCCTATAATTTCTAATAATTTGCAATAATTCAGTAATTAAATAATGTTCAATAATTTCTGAAAATTGCAATAATCCAATAACTGCTAATAAATACAAATAATTTCCAATAATTTACTTATTCAATAATTTTCGATAAGTTCCCAAATATATAATTATTTCTAAATAATGCTAATAATTTTCAAACATTTACACAAATGTCAATAATTCAATATTTTCAAAAAATTTCCAAAAATTTCCAATATATACTAATTTCGTATAATTGCTAACAATTTCAAAATATTTCCCAGAATGTCAATAATTTCCAATATTTTCCTATAATTCACAAATTTACAATATTTTCCGAAAATTCGACAATTTCCAATATTTTCCTAAAATTCAATAGATTAATAATTTCCAATAATTTTAAAAAATTTCAATAATTCAATCATTTCCATTAATATTCAATAATTTCCAATATTTCCTAAAATTTCAATAATTTCGAAAAATAAAAAATAAATTCAATAATATTCTTTAATTTATCTAATAATCAATCCAATATTCAATATTCAAACATCACTTCAATAATACGAAATTATTCCAAATTTCCAATAATATTAATTCAAAATAAAAAGAAAATCATGAACAATATAAAGAGAAAATCATAAATCAAAATAAAAATTTGGAATTCATAATAGGACGTACAATGAGGAAAAGAAAGAGGATTTTGAGTTTGGGGCTTTGGGTTTGAAGGGCTAAGTCACGGGTTAGGTCACGACCAAGGGTTGTGATGTTTGGGTTTTGTTGTGGGTTGGGTTTTGGGGTGAGTGAGAGAGGGAGATTGAGTGAGAGATGAAGATTGAGTGAGATTGGGAGAGTGGGTGGGAGAGGAATTTTGAGTGAAAAAGTGTAAGAGGAAGATTGCGGAGTTTCAAAGAGCTTGGGTGAGAGGTTGAGTGTGTTTTTGAGGAAATGAAGTGGAAGAAGGAACGAGAAGGGTCGAATCTGTTTCTAAGTGAATGGACACTTTTCCTGGTGAATGGGTCCGTCAGGCCCGCTTTAATGATTCACCAGGCGAGTATGGGTGGCAATTTCAAGTTTTCACGAATTTTTTGTCGGAATTTTTGAAATTTCGTGAAATTTAACTTTTCCCGGTGAATCATGCCATCCACCTAGCAAACACTTTAATAGTAATCTTTGTTTTTGGGTTCGATCGATATGCTAACAAGTGAATTGGAAAAATTTGACCGTTCAATATGTGATACGACGTGTTTAGACCTCATCTGTTGAAAATCACGACGTTCTGAGCACTTAAAGGCCATGTATAAACAAACAACGGTTTGTTACCGTCGATTCGTTTCTCATCGTAATCTAGTCTCACGACGTCGAAATTCCGTAAATTTTTACAGAGTTGATCTTTGAGTGTTGCTCATTAACATGGACGGTTGGATTACTCGAAATCTGAAGAAAATTTACAGAAAATTCTAAAACCATCAAACTCATTAATACTTAGAACTTTTGAAGGAAACTTCAATAGTAATATGTTTTTGGGTTCGATCGATATGCGAACGAGTGAATTTGAAAATTTTGACCTTTCAGTTAGTGGTACAGCGTGTCTTGACCTCACCTGTAGAAAATCACAATGTTTTGAGCTCTTAAAGCCCTTGGATAAAAAAACAACGATTTGTTACCGTTGATTCCTTTTGCACTGTTACCTAGTCTCGGTATTTTGAAATTCCCTAAGGCGGATCATCAATCATCATTTTCTAACCTTCTACTATTGAACCCATCAATTTTACAGAAAAGGTGGAATAACAAGGATTGTAGGAAGAATGTTAAAAGTAAAAAGTTCGATTTTTTTAATTGTGAATTAAGTGAAAAGTACGATTTTTTAAATTGTGTATTAAGTGAAAAGTTTGATTATTAAATTGTGTTGATAATTTATTTTTTCTTCATTATAGATTGAGATCTTCTGCATTATGGGTTTTGATTTTTTTTTCCAATTTTGTTGACACCATATCTGACCAGATCGATTAGGCCTTATACCTAAAGCCCAAGCACCGAACAAGGCCCAAGCCCACAGTACTTATATAGCCCCAATACTAGGCCTGATGCAGGATGACGCGTGGAAGCCTATCCCCCCTCGATCTGCGTAACACGTGCTATTACATAAATCGAGGAGCTTTTTTCCCACATCAAAACTATGGAAATCGAACATCCCACTTACCCATAGATAAGTGGTACACATTTTCCAATAAAAGTAACTAATATCTACTATTCACTATTACTCTGCCAAACTTACCATTTATCGTTTCCTCTTACGAACAAAGTTACTAATTTAACAGTCGAAGAACCTTAGGCCAGCACCAAACTGGTGCCCATACTAATAAAAGACCCACTACTCTCCTAGTTGATAGGTTAAGAGGAAGGACATACGTCATTTGGTGATTGGACAACAAGTAATCGACAGTTAGAACATTTATCGCTTTAACAGTTTGTCGCTGTCTCTGGGAAACTGACTAAGTTTACCTACGCTCAACTAGGCGAGCAAACGCTCGTCCGAGTCCAAGATTACCACCAACTTGCCCAACAAGAAATATGTAGGGCGACCAGTATCTCGGCTAGATCACACATGGGCAAGGGCCTAGGATAACTAGACATCCCTCTCCAAACTTTCTACAGATCATCAAAAAATTGCAGAGCAATATGGAGGAGGTTAAAAGCAAAGGTACGTAAGTCGAGTCGAGATGCTAGGCACTCGACGACCGTTACACCAAGGTGGTTGAACAACTCTAGGTCGCACAAGCTAAACTCGCCGAACACCGATCACGCATCTGTAAGGAAGAGGCCAATAGGGTGGCGGCCAAGTACACCGAATGCGCCTAAAAAACCGCCGAGCAGTGTGGTAGGAAAAGGTCCACACGGCCGCCGAGCCGAGTAGGAGGCCCACTCCGATGCTCATTATCTCGTGCAACCAACCGAGCGACACCAGGATCTACCGTGACGTCCGCGACGCCCTACTTCCAGGTTCATTTCATCATCGTCATGACCGACAGACCACTTCGGTAGGTGCTCCAGAAGCCAAAAATGTCGGGAAGGTTACTTAAATGCGCAATCGAACTCAACGATTTCGACATCACTTTCGCTCTCTGCACAGCTGAGAAGGTGCAGGCCAACGCAGACTTTATCTCTGAATTTTCTTATGTCCCGGAAGCACCTACAAGCGAGGCTATTCCTCCCACTCATCCTTCATCCACAACACATACATTGGATGGGGAGAGCCCTCAGCTAGATTACGCTTAACCGATTTGCCTCCTATACGTCGATGGGTTCACCTGCCACAATGGCTCCGGGGTTGGGCTCGTCGTCACTACACAAATAAGGTCAGAAAAGGAGTACACCCTTCGTTTCCTATTCAAGTAATCAAACAACGCCACTGAGTATGAGGCCATTCTCGAGGGTCTCCTCCTCACCAAAACCATGGATGAAAAAAAATCAGAATATATAGTGACTCCCAGCTCATCGTCAACCAGATCAATAATAAGTATGAATCCAAAGACTCTTCCATGGCAGCGTATAGGATAATGGAAAATTCTCTCCTTGGTGGTTTCCACAAATACACTATCACATGGATCCCGCGCTCTGAAAACAGTCACGTCGATGCTCTGGCGAGGCTTGCATCCTCCCTCAACGAGAAGATCAGCCGTAACGTCCTTGTGGAAGTACTCTACAGTCTGCGCAATAAACATATAGGACAACGTCCTCTACAGTCTACGCAATAAACACAAACCCTACATGGATGACCCCACTGGTTGGCTTTCTCACCAGCGAAATTCTCCCCTCTGACGAGATCGAAGCCAAGAAGGTCCAGCAACAGGCAGCACGGTCTATACTTATCAACGAACAACTCTACAAGCGGGGTTTCACTCTTTCTCTCCTAAAATGCCTCATCCCGGAGGCAGGGAGAGCCATCCTGGAAGAAATACATGCAGGAATTTATCGGAACCACTCTGGTCCACGTTCACTCGACCATAAGGCTTTTTGCCAAGGTTATTACTGCCAATCATGCATTGGGATGCAGCTGAGCTACCCAGTTGCTGTGAAAAATGCCACGGTTCGCCCCTTTTCACCACTTACCTCTGGAAAACCTAACGCCTAAGCTCAGCCCTTGGACGTTTTTCTCAATGGGGACTTGAATTGATTGGAAAAATGCCAATCAGGAAGGGAAAGATGGAATATGCAGTATTGGCAGTAGATTACTTAACAAGGCATCAAGCCGAAGGGCCAGTTGGTTTACGTATCAGCCTCGAGGCCCAGTTGGTTTGCGTATCGGGCTCGAGGCCCATTTGGTTTACGGAATCGGTCACGAAGCCCATTTGGTTTACAAAATCAGGCACGAAGCCCAGTTGGTTTACGAATCGAGCCGGAGGCCCAGCTGGTTCACGAAATCGGGCGTGAGGCCAAGTTGGTTTATGAATTCGGGATTGGGGCCCGGTTATTGTTTATGATTGTGATTTCGGATCGGGAACCCATAAATGGATTTCTGGTTCATGACGGTTTATGGGGACCGGGCATGAACCCTTGAAAGGTTTTGAGAATGATTTCAAAATGGTTTTTCATATACCATCGTTATATATTTATGGATTGTCTCCTCCAGAGAGGGTCGTTGGCCTGGGAGGACCCCTGAGTAGTCACGGAGCACTAACGAGTGGAGTTGCCCCCGTTGAGTACCTTACTCTCAGGAAGGCTATTGTGGATTATAACCCCCATGGAGGGTCATTAATCTGCGGACATTGACCTGGGTGGACCCTGTGTAGACTTGGGATTTTGAGACCCCAGGTAGCACGCGCGTAGCTTTAGAAACCGTGACAGGATTGGTTATACGATATATGATAAACATGTTTTCTTGGATTTGCAAAATTGTGCTTTGTGACTAATAAATGGATTTGGGCTGAGTTCCCACATATGTTTAATACGATTATGGATTTGTGTAAATGGATTTGGGTAGGGGCCCGTATGACTTGAATTTACGGAACTTGGGGTTGAGACCCTATTAATGGTTATTGAAACATATGTGGTTTGATAAATGGTTTTCCTATGCATGCATGCTTTTTAGTGAAGGGCATAAAAGACTTTTATGAAATGTGTTTTATTAAACTATTTATTTTCATCCACTCACAGTCTTTTATGTTTTTCAATGCCCTTCAGGTTGATTACGGATGCGTACTGTAGCAGAGATAGAGACATCACACCCCTCCACCAGATCCTGGCGCTCTCTGGTAGCTAGTCGGGCTGATAGTTTTAATTTATCCCTTGTCTGACACTTCGTGTCTGACGGGATCACGACACATCCCGTGTTAATTCCGGGGGGATTGGGATGGGTTGTGACCAGTGGTATCAGAGCAGGTTTGCTTTTGTGGTGCACGTAGGTCGAGGATGTGATGTCTCCTTGGGCTGCAGTTCGTTATCAACCTGATAGTTATGATGCAGGTATGATAGTTAGTAGGACTGAATCGTGGACCGTTTTGGTCCGACATTTGACGCGGGGGTTGCCATAGTTCTGTCGTGATTGGCAGTGTAGGACCCTATTGAAGGTTGAACGAAACAGTACTTTAGAGTTTTAAATGTCCCCACGATTAGGTCAAGATCATCATTCACGATATTGTAGGATCGGATATGACGATAGTATAGAGTGGTGACCATTAGATGGCCAGGTCATTCTGAGTCGTGAATTGTACTGTTGGGAGCAGCCGGGTTTCCCCAAAGCCCAATTGAGTAATGGAATCCTAGTTGAGTTGACAGTAGGATTAGATTGACGTCCATATGATGTCCGGACCGCGGGGTTGGTCAAATTTTGGATAATAGTACTGAGGACAGTTGGGTTAAGAGGAACCCTATGTGTGATATTGGAACCCTAAGGTATGAAGTATAGTTCGGAAATGTGAGTTGGCGAGTGGTTTGACTTTGACAACTTTTCGGAGTCGAGACTGTTGGTCGATCATGTCATGTCAGGTTTGGTGATGGGAATGCACTCTGCAGTCGAGGTTGTATTAATCGGTTAGACTAGTTGTTTGAGTCGAGTTAAGATTGGTTAGAGATTGGTTGGACAGGTTACCAGGGTTGGTACTTGTCGATGGAATCCTGGAGTGGGGATACAGAGTAGATAGTACGGGTGGTTGATTCCATTAGATGCGATGTCTTGATAGCGATGCCTGGTGGTTTGGTCTACACGAGTTGTGGCATGCACTAGTATCGAGAGTGGTTGCAGTTTGCTTGTTGAGAATCGGGGGACGTTCAGGGAACATTTCTTTTTCATGGTTGAGTTGTAAGGGTGACTGTACCAAGAGTTGTTGGGTACGAGGGAAGTAGAGTTTCCCCAATTTGAGCAGAGGTACGGAGTCATTGCTCAGTATGAGCAAAGATCCAGGGTTTTCTGATTCGCATAGTGTGTGCTGATGCTGATGCTAGTGTGCGGGTGCAGGTGCCAACGATTGTGATGACGACGAGCACGAGTCGAGATGTGACCCAGTTGAGATGGGCATGTGTTTGATATCCATGGTTCGGGAGTGGTTCTCAGATAGTGATGGACTGGATGGAATCCAGTAGTAGTAGGGACATGAGGATCGAGTAGTAATGGTCCACATTTTTTTTGGATGTACATACACGATATAAGGTGATAGGTGAACTTGGTAGTGAATTAGATTGGTTACGGACACGTGGTGGATGTCCGAGTGTGTTGGTTCCGACATGGTTGGAGCTTTGGAATCGAGAGAGGTTTTGATTGAGACGACGAGGGGAGTGCTTGATTCCGCTTTGGTAATGAGTATTTCGAAGTCATTTAGGGTGACTTCTCATGTTCTTCCATGGCAGATGATGGTGGTTGTCACCAGTACATGGATCGTGTATTGGTTGGTGGACCCGTAATTTGTCTTGGGTCATCAGGAGGAGTTGAGTATTTTGAAGTTAGGCGAATAAGATTTCTCATCTTCTGCTTGGTGGTAAACAATGTTGGGTTACATGGTGTGGTGAGTGCAGTGAGTTTTGTTGCATTCACGTAGGATGAATTTTGATGTCATCGTCTCGGATCATCCTTGAACTTTCCTAGGTTAAATGACAAGGATCGATATGAGGAAATTGGAGAGAACCCACAGTCTCGACGTGTCTCGTCGTTGACTGATTTGTTTAGATGTGGGAATTGGTTGAGGAATGTTGTGACTGACGAAGGATTCAAGAGGGTGTAAGACCCTATGATCATATTTCAGGTGGATTGTTAGCTGAGTGAGTATGTGTGCATTCTAGGTTGATCGGGATTGTGATGTTGTGGACATTGGGCATTGTGACGATCTAGGATCGTGATGTTAATGGTCGGGTGACGTGATGATGGATCTAGATCGTGATCTTGTTGATCAGGATAGGTGGAGAGTTTATTGCTCTTACTTGAATATTTGAGTTGCAGATGTTGGGACTGAACTTCAATTCGAGGTTATTCCCGTATGGTGTGTTAATCAAACGAGTAGGTTTCCGACGGAGTCAGATTTGGTCAGCCTTAGATGTGTGGATGATGGGATTGACTTCCATATGAAGTCAATCGAATGTAATGTGTTAATCATTTGAGCAGGTAACTGATAGGTTCGGAGTTGGTGCGTCTCGGTAGGCTTTGGTAAGATTGATGCTCTTTTGGCATGAATGGGTACGCCTTGGTAGGCGCGAGTCAGATTGGTGCGTGTTGGATTTCGTGATTAAGAGTAGATGTATTGATGCTGGTCGGGTGACCATGGGACTCGAAATGGATGATGGGTTGGAATTTTTGATCCGTCTAGTATTGGATTGGACGGATGGACTCCAGAGTTGAAAAGTGATTGACTGCGAGCCATGTAGTGGACTAGTTTGTGGATCGATGAACTTACTAGGGTACGTCGTGCGAGAATTGACACTGGACAGGCTTGTGGTGCTTAGTGGTGGTATATAGGATATACCAGGGGTACGCTGGTGAGCGTGTTGGTAGTCGGCTTAGTCCCGATACCATTGGACTAGTTCAGGACGTGAACTGGACATTGGATACTGTGCACTAGGTCTGGGTGTTTCTGATGGGTTTAGTTACATATAGGTCAAATGAGTTGTTGGTACGTACGCCGGTTCAGTGAGCTGTGGTTAGTGTAACCACAAGTGAGTATAGTGTCAGTGTTCGACTGGCGACTGTCAAGTGGTGACAGTTTGGCGGGATGTTTCAATGTGGATCGATGAGTGAGATTTGGTGACTCCCAGTGGGAGCAGACGTCAGGATAAATTTGGGATTGAGAAAGGAACCATCAAGTCAATTGTGTCAGTGAAATGGTAGAATTGTCGGGTGGTATCAACTCGAAACGTGTAATTATTGTCACCCGACGTGGACGAGTGTAGTCGATATGACTTGAGTGTTGGTGGAACATCTGGTTGCAGACAAGTATCGTGCTGGTTAGTGGGTGTACAAGTGTACATTTTATGTGAGGTCGAATTTGCTTTCCACGAGGACGTTGTGGAATCGGGACATTTGGAATTTCGAGGACAAAATTATTTAAGGAAGGAAGGTTGTAACGACCCGTCCAGAATTTCGGGATTAGATTAGTGACTAATGAAGGATTAGTGAGAGTAATCAGTGATTAGTTGAGCGAAATCGGAAAGACGGTGCAAAATGACCGTTTTGCCCTTGGTCGTGGAAAAAATGTTGAATTTTGACTCAGGGAGTCAAACGTCCGAGGACCGATGACAGTGACATAGATCACGACGTTACGAGTCCATAGATAGGCAGCACGTCGAAATCAGACGTTCGACGGGAAAGTTATGGTTACGGGAGAAAAATCGGTAATTTGCATCTCAGGATCCAAATAAAATATTAATTAGTTATTATTGGTTCACTCAATAATGTGGGTCTCATGGATGAGTGACAAGTGTCACTCATCCCATTGGTCATTATCCCTAAAAAATGGATCTTAATCATGATTGGTGAGTTTAACATTTAAATATTATTTTTGGATTATTTTATAATTTCCTTCATCCACTCTTTCTCAATCTCAGCCATCCATTCCCTCACACGCCTCATCCTCACCATCCACTCATTTGATGATCACACCAAACTTCACTTTCCACCCCCCCTTCAAACCGTGCACATATCTTCACCTTCTTCATTTTATTTCCCCTTAAAACCGTGCACATAATCTTCATTCTGTTCTTCTTAAAATGGAGAAAAAACAAACATAACCCCTACCACCATACCTTTTTTGTGCTCGTTTGTGAGGCTAAAAGAATGAGTGTGTGATGTGAGAGGAAATGGTGATCAGTGATGGCCAACCGAAGGAATGAGAAAACAGAGTGTCCTGTGTGATCGTGAAACCCAAGTCTCTAAATCCTCCTCAATTGCATTTGATGTCTGAAGACAAGTTGAAGGGAGACTATGAAGAGTCTAGTGGTGGCCACAGCCGTGCACGGCGGCGACGGTAGATGGATTTCCCAAAAATGTTTGGTTTTGATCCATTGATGGCAAATTTTGATTTGAGGTTTGATGACTGTTTTGGTTTTTTGGGTGAAATTTCGAAGGTTGTAAGGGGTCGAACTAGATTGGAAATGGAGACTAAGGTGGCCGGAGACGACGGTGGTGGGCAGCGAATGTTTGCCGTGAGATTCCTTGATCGGGAAGGTGAGATTCACAACTGTTTTTCATGTTGTAAATGGCTTGATCGATAGGGAATGGTTTTAGGAATCTATAGGAATCGAAAGATTAGAAAACGGACCAAAATCGAGTGTGAAAATGGCCTAAACCGGCCCGGTCTGAACCCTCAAGTGTGATTTGGACAGGTTTGGGAGTCCCGGTGACGGTGATTAGCCCAGGGAGGCTTACAGCGCACAAATCGAGGAGGCAGCGTAGGACAATCTGTGAGTGGACATTAATTTCTAAACTGTGATGCATGCATAAATGCTCTATATGTTTTATGGAAATGATTTATATGATGATGATTAGGATATTAGTGATTTACATGATTTCACGTATTTCGAGGTGATTTACGTATTTGCACGTAAATCGAGGTTTACAAATTTGCACTGACGATACGTGCTTATGGTTTCGAAAATGGTTTAACGAAATGGTTTTGGATTTGGAAAGGTAAACTCGAGCATGAGACCCATTTGTTTTGGAAACCCTCAGACTCGAAGTCCATTTTAGTCACGTTATAGGGTGAGGGGCGCAATTGGTTACTGAATTGATTTCAGATTTGAAAATGTGGAATTGGGAACGAGACCCATTTGATTTACGAACTCTCGGACTTGAAGTCCATTTGATTTAACAAGGCATCGGGTCGAAGGCCCAGTTGGTTTACGCATCGGGCTCGAGGCCTAGTTGGTTTGCGTATCGGGCTCGAGGCCTAGTTGATTTACGAATCGGGCTCGAGGCCCATTTGGTTTAATCAATCGGGTACGAGGCCCATTTGGTTTATGAAATCGGGCACGAGGCCCAGCAGGTTTATGAATCGGGCCGGAGGCCCAGTTGGTTCACGAAATCCGGCATAAGGCCTAGTTGGTTTATGAATTCGGGCTTGGGGCTCAGTTATGGTTTACGATTCTGATTTCGGGTCATGAACCTATAAATTGATTTCTAGCTCATGACGGTTTATGGGGACCGGGCATAAACCCTTGAAAGGTTTTGAGAATGATTTCAAAATTGTTTTTCAAATACCATCCTTAAATATTTATGGATTGTCTCCTCCGGGGAGAGTCGTTAGCCTGGGTGGACCCCAGAGTAGTCACAGAGCACTAACTGAGTGGAGTCGCCCTAGGGAGGGTCATTGATCTGTGGGCATTGACCTAGGTGGACCCTGGGGAGACTTGGGATTTGTGAATCATTTTGTTTGCATGTTGGTTCATTTGTTATATTGTTTTTTTTTTCCGTTTCTTTTATCTTTCCTGGATGACGATTGATCGATCATATAATGAAATAGTGAATGAAAATCTTTTGATGCACTCCAACTGTCCGATAAAAGTTAATAGTGAAGAAATTTTGTTCCTTTTATGTATGTATATATATATATATTATTTAAGATTATGTTTCACAAATTTAGCACCAATATTTGATTTGGGGTTTCTTATTCTCTATGAACCATGCAGTTTCACGAGCTTTCTTTTGATGATTCAATAACTTCTTTGATAATTCACCATTTTTCCATGTGGAAGATTAAAGCTTTAACATTGATTTTTGATTTCTTATTCAAACAAATTCCTCTGCAGATGTTGTTTGTATTGTAACGTTGTTCTGACCTCATAAGCTCAATTGTTGATGATGTTCACAACTTTCTTTATTATTGATTCTTAAGATCTGCTGTTTTGTCATCTACAATAAAAATATTGTTATATTCATATGCATAAATCTGGAAGTTTATGAAGTTCTTGGGTTTGGATTTATAGATTTAGTTGTTGCACAATTCTCACCCAAGTTTCGGTTTCGAAGCAGAATTTCTCATTCTTTATTAGAATTTATAAGACATAATTTAATTATATTTGATGACTTCAAATGAAAGAAAATTCATGACCAAAGTGAGTATCTATTTTACACATGTATGCTTCTTATTTCTTGAATATTTAAGTACAAGTTACATAGTGTATTTTGAAAATTGAGTTATAGGTTTTGAGTGTTAGTGTAAAATTCATGTTTTCTTAATAGATTCATTTCACAAGAAGGACCTGGGACACTCCTCCCGAAGGACCTTGGACCTGGGACCTGGGACACTCCTCCCGAAGGACCTGGGACCTGGGACCTGGGACACTCCTCCCGAAGGACCTGGGACCTGGGACCGAGCCAAGTACATCGTTCGATACTCGCCACCTTCCGAAGGACCTGGGACACTCCTCCCGAAAGACCTGGGACCTGTGACCTAGGACACTCCTCCCGAAGGACCTAGGACCTGGGACCGAGCCAAGTACGTCGTTCGATACTCGCCACCTTCCGAAGGACCTGGGACACTCCTCCCCAACCAAGCTTGGCAGACTCTCTCGCCAAGGGACTTAGGGTATTGCAGGTATACTCCCCACCGAGTCTGGGAGAGTGAGACAAGTCCCCGACCGAGAAATTTCACCTCAGTCAAGAACGTGGGGGACTTCTGTTGACACCATATCTGACCGGATCCACTGGATAGTATACCTAATGCCCAAGCACCGAACAAGGCCTAAGCCCACAGTACTTACATAGCCCCAACACTGGGACCGATGCGGGATTACACGTGAAAGTCTATCCACCCTCGATTTGTGTAACACGTGTCAGCATGCAAATTGAGGAGTTTTTATCCTACATTGAAACTATGGAATCGAACATCCCACTTACCCATACATAAGGAGTACACATTTCCCAATAAAGGTAACTAATATCTACTATTCACTATTTCTCTGCCAAACTTACCATTTACTGTTTCCTCTTACGAACAAAGTTACTAACTTGACCATCCAGCAAAGTTACTAACTTGCCCATATTAACAAAAGACCCACTATTCTCCAAGTTGACAGGTTACGAGAAAGGGCACGCGTCATTTGGTGATTGGAAAACGAGTAATCGACAGTTGGAACATTTATCGGTTCAACACAATTTATATTCAATTTTCTTATTTGGGTGTGTTGGGTTTTTCTTTTTTACAAGGATTTAAGAAGGTGGCAATGAATGTTGGAGGAATCTTCAGGTCAAATTTGGCGAAGAATGTTTTTTGTTGAAGGAATCATTTTGTTTGCATGTTGGTTCATTTGTTATATTGTTTTTTTTTTTTCCGTTTCTTTTATCTTTCCTGGATGACGATTGATCGATCATATAATGAAATAGTGAATGAAAATCTTTTTATGCACTCCAACTGTCCGATAAAAGTTCATAGTGAAGAAATTTTGTTCCTTTTATGTATGTATATATATATATATATTATTTAAGATTATGTTTCACAAATTTAGCACCAATATTTGATTTGGGGTTTCTTATTCTCTATGAACCATGCAGTTTCACGAGCTTTCTTTTGATGATTCAATAACTTCTTTGATAATTCACCATTTTTCCATGTGGAAGATTAAAGCTTTAACATTGATTTTTGATTTCTTATTCAAACAAATTCCTCTGCAGATGTTGTTTGTATTGTAACGTTGTTCTGACCTCATAAGCTCAATTGTTGATGATGTTCACAACTTTCTTTATTATTGATTCTTAAGATCTGCTGTTTTGTCATCTACAATAAAAATATTGTTATATTCATATGCATAAATCTGGAAGTTTATGAAGTTCTTGGGTTTGGATTTATAGATTTAGTTGTTGCACAATTCTCACCCAAGTTTCGGTTTCGAAGCAGAATTTCTCATTCTTTATTAGAATTTATAAGACATAATTTAATTATATTTGATGACTTCAAATGAAAGAAAATTCATGACCAAAGTGAGTATCTATTTTACACATGTATGCTTCTTATTTCTTGAATATTTAAGTACAAGTTACATAGTGTATTTTGAAAATTGAGTTATAGGTTTTGAGTGTTAGTGTAAAATTCATGTTTTCTTAATAGTTTCATTTCACAAGAAGGACCTGGGACACTCCTCCCGAAGGACCTTGGACCTGGGACCTGGGACACTCCTCCCGAAGGACCTGGGACCTGGGACCTGGGACACTCCTCCCGAAGGACCTGGGACCTGGGACCGAGCCAAGTACATCGTTCGATACTCGCCACCTTCCGAAGGACCTGGGACACTCCTCCCGAAAGACCTGGGACCTGTGACCTAGGACACTCCTCCCGAAGGACCTAGGACCTGGGACCGAGCCAAGTACGTCGTTCGATACTCGCCACCTTCCGAAGGACCTGGGACACTCCTCCCCAACCAAGCTTGGCAGACTCTCTCGCCAAGGGACTTAGGGTATTGCAGGTATACTCCCCACCGAGTCTGGGAGAGTGAGACAAGTCCCCGACCGAGAAATTTCACCTCAGTCAAGAACGTGGGGGACTTCTGTTGACACCATATCTGACCGGATCCACTGGATAGTATACCTAATGCCCAAGCACCGAACAAGGCCTAAGCCCACAGTACTTACATAGCCCCAACACTGGGACCGATGCGGGATTACACGTGAAAGTCTATCCACCCTCGATTTGTGTAACACGTGTCAGCATGCAAATTGAGGAGTTTTTATCCTACATTGAAACTATGGAATCGAACATCCCACTTACCCATACATAAGGAGTACACATTTCCCAATAAAGGTAACTAATATCTACTATTCACTATTTCTCTGCCAAACTTACCATTTACTGTTTCCTCTTACGAACAAAGTTACTAACTTGACCATCCAGCAAAGTTACTAACTTGCCCATATTAACAAAAGACCCACTATTCTCCAAGTTGACAGGTTACGAGAAAGGGCACGCGTCATTTGGTGATTGGAAAACGAGTAATCGACAGTTGGAACATTTATCGGTTCAACACAATTTATATTCAATTTTCTTATTTGGGTGTGTTGGGTTTTTCTTTTTTACAAGGATTTAAGAAGGTGGCAATGAATGTTGGAGGAATCTTCAGGTCAAATTTGGCGAAGAATGTTTTTTGTTGAAGGAATCATTTTGTTTGCATGTTGGTTCATTTGTTATATTGTTTTTTTTTTTCCGTTTCTTTTATCTTTCCTGGATGACGATTGATCGATCATATAATGAAATAGTGAATGAAAATCTTTTTATGCACTCCAACTGTCCGATAAAAGTTCATAGTGAAGAAATTTTGTTCCTTTTATGTATGTATATATATATATATTATTTAAGATTATGTTTCACAAATTTAGCACCAATATTTGATTTGGGGTTTCTTATTCTCTATGAACCATGCAGTTTCACGAGCTTTCTTTTGATGATTCAATAACTTCTTTGATAATTCACCATTTTTCCATGTGGAAGATTAAAGCTTTAACATTGATTTTTGATTTCTTATTCAAACAAATTCCTCTGCAGATGTTGTTTGTATTGTAACGTTGTTCTGACCTCATAAGCTCAATTGTTGATGATGTTCACAACTTTCTTTATTATTGATTCTTAAGATCTGCTGTTTTGTCATCTACAATAAAAATATTGTTATATTCATATGCATAAATCTGGAAGTTTATGAAGTTCTTGGGTTTGGATTTATAGATTTAGTTGTTGCACAATTCTCACCCAAGTTTCGGTTTCGAAGCAGAATTTCTCATTCTTTATTAGAATTTATAAGACATAATTTAATTATATTTGATGACTTCAAATGAAAGAAAATTCATGACCAAAGTGAGTATCTATTTTACACATGTATGCTTCTTATTTCTTGAATATTTAAGTACAAGTTACATAGTGTATTTTGAAAATTGAGTTATAGGTTTTGAGTGTTAGTGTAAAATTCATGTTTTCTTAATAGTTTCATTTCACAAGAAGGACCTGGGACACTCCTCCCGAAGGACCTTGGACCTGGGACCTGGGACACTCCTCCCGAAGGACCTGGGACCTGGGACCTGGGACACTCCTCCCGAAGGACCTGGGACCTGGGACCGAGCCAAGTACATCGTTCGATACTCGCCACCTTCCGAAGGACCTGGGACACTCCTCCCGAAAGACCTGGGACCTGTGACCTAGGACACTCCTCCCGAAGGACCTAGGACCTGGGACCGAGCCAAGTACGTCGTTCGATACTCGCCACCTTCCGAAGGACCTGGGACACTCCTCCCCAACCAAGCTTGGCAGACTCTCTCGCCAAGGGACTTAGGGTATTGCAGGTATACTCCCCACCGAGTCTGGGAGAGTGAGACAAGTCCCCGACCGAGAAATTTCACCTCAGTCAAGAACGTGGGGGACTTCTGTTGACACCATATCTGACCGGATCCACTGGATAGTATACCTAATGCCCAAGCACCGAACAAGGCCTAAGCCCACAGTACTTACATAGCCCCAACACTGGGACCGATGCGGGATTACACGTGAAAGTCTATCCACCCTCGATTTGTGTAACACGTGTCAGCATGCAAATTGAGGAGTTTTTATCCTACATTGAAACTATGGAATCGAACATCCCACTTACCCATACATAAGGAGTACACATTTCCCAATAAAGGTAACTAATATCTACTATTCACTATTTCTCTGCCAAACTTACCATTTACTGTTTCCTCTTACGAACAAAGTTACTAACTTGACCATCCAGCAAAGTTACTAACTTGCCCATATTAACAAAAGACCCACTATTCTCCAAGTTGACAGGTTACGAGAAAGGGCACGCGTCATTTGGTGATTGGAAAACGAGTAATCGACAGTTGGAACATTTATCGGTTCAACACAATTTATATTCAATTTTCTTATTTGGGTGTGTTGGGTTTTTCTTTTTTACAAGGATTTAAGAAGGTGGCAATGAATGTTGGAGGAATCTTCAGGTCAAATTTGGCGAAGAATGTTTTTTGTTGAAGGAATCATTTTGTTTGCATGTTGGTTCATTTGTTATATTGTTTTTTTTTTCCGTTTCTTTTATCTTTCCTGGATGACGATTGATCGATCATATAATGAAATAGTGAATGAAAATCTTTTTATGCACTCCAACTGTCCGATAAAAGTTCATAGTGAAGAAATTTTGTTCCTTTTATGTATGTATATATATATATTATTTAAGATTATGTTTCACAAATTTAGCACCAATATTTGATTTGGGGTTTCTTATTCTCTATGAACCATGCAGTTTCACGAGCTTTCTTTTGATGATTCAATAACTTCTTTGATAATTCACCATTTTTCCATGTGGAAGATTAAAGCTTTAACATTGATTTTTGATTTCTTATTCAAACAAATTCCTCTGCAGATGTTGTTTGTATTGTAACGTTGTTCTGACCTCATAAGCTCAATTGTTGATGATGTTCACAACTTTCTTTATTATTGATTCTTAAGATCTGCTGTTTTGTCATCTACAATAAAAATATTGTTATATTCATATGCATAAATCTGGAAGTTTATGACGTTCTTGGGTTTGGTGTAATGACCCGTCCCGGAAATTAGGGTTAAGGAGGTGTTTAAGATGAGATTAGTGAGCTTAATCGGTGGTTAGTTGGTGACAATAGGTTCGTTAGGGTAGAATGACGATTTTGCCCTTGGTTCGGGCAAATAGTTGACTTTTAGTTTGGGCGGTCAAATGGACTTTGACCCGGTGACTGTGACGTAGTTCGGGACGTTACGAATCCGTAGATAGGTGGCACGCCCGATTCCGACATCCGAGAAGGAAGTTATGATGTTCGGAAAGTTGAGGGCTTAACCGTAATTTGGTTAAAATAGGGGAGAAAAGTTGACATTCCGTACGATCGAGTTTTGGCATGTTGACCTAGGACCGTTAGATAGATCTCGTCGTCCTGAGTTTGATGACAGGCGGCACGTATTCATCGGACTTACGATGTGAGAGTTACGGGTCTAGAAAGGTAATGGCAAAGTTGTAATTTTGAGGTTCTAGGAAGGGCATTTTGGTCTTTTTGCACCTTGGGATCTGTGCAACAGAGAGGGAAGATGGAGGGCTGAGATTGAGCCACTTGGGAGAGGAGTTGGGGGATTGGTGGCACGTGTAGGAGGTCTGGTTGTTCTAGTGAGTGCACGGTCCAATTATTTGGGGTGCAACCGTGCCGTGTGTGTTGTGTGTTCTTCGACCCAGACAGAAACAGAGGGAGAGAATTGAGAGAAATTGGACGGTGTTTTGTGTGAATTGGTGAGGGAGTGAGTGATCAGAGGTCAAGAGGGAGACAAAGAGGAGGTTTTGAGGTACAGTGGCCGTGTGTGTGTGAGTAGTGAGCCACGAGAACCAGGGAGGAAACTCAGAGAAAAACAGAGAGATCGTGGTAGTGGTTGTGCCGTGTTCGACCAATCGAGGCCAGAGGAGGTGTCCAGAGGCTGGAGGTGGACGAGAGGAGCCGTGTCCTCACGGCTGAGCTCACGACGGCGACAGGAGGCAGGTAATTTCTTGTTTTCCATTTCGATGCTCTGTTTTGCCGTCGAGTTTCAAGTCGAGAGTTGTAGTGTTAGGGGTTGAATCGAGGAGTCTAGTGTGGTTTAGGGGACTTAGTAGGGTCCTAGGGTTCTTCTAGTTGTGTAGCCGTGACGGAGGAGTGCACGACGGAGTCTAGACAACGGAGAGTACCTTGTGTACTCTGTTTTTCCCTTTCGCTTCAAACGTAGAGTCGTGGGTTTTGGGTGAGAGTCGACGGTCTTGGTGAGTTGGGTGAGGTTTAGGACAGTCCTAGGAAGAGTTTTGGGTAGCCACTGTGACAGGGGAAGACCTGGGTGGCCGGAGAAGGAAACAGGGGTTTATCGGGTTTGTAGTTCGAGGTAGAGTCGACAGGTTTTAGGCCATGTCGAGGTATTGGAGTGAGGGGGATGAGTTCCTTAGTACGGGACGAAGCAGTGGGTGAAGAGAGGAGTCGATTTGGTGCAGGTACGGCGGAGAACCGTGGACGCCGGTTCAAGTTGCAGACACTGTGCTGAACCGGGTCTGCTCGAGGTTGAAGATGTACTGTAGCAGGCGCGTGAGGGCCACGCGCAGCCACTTTGGGTGGCGCGTGGGGGCGCGTGCGGTGGCGGTTGGGAAAGTTGTCAACTAGGTTTTTGGTCTAGGAGTTGTGACGAGTCTGTTGGACTTGGTTCCGGGTTGATCGGACGTCAAATCGAAGTAGTTCCGCGAGGGTGAAGGTTTGGGGTTCCGATTCGTTACGTTTAGGACCCGGGGAGTTTGAGGGAATTTAGGTGGAGCTTAGTAGACGTGTTAGTGACGTACTTTGGTGGTTGTTGATAGGATCGGGAGTTCCCGAGGAAGCTGAGGAACGTACAAGACGTTCGGGACGCGATTGAGGGCTCAGTACTGTGAGTGGACCCCTTCTATAATTGTTTTATGGTTTTATATGTGATTTCATGGTCATTTGAATATGCTATAACTGTTTTACTTAATTGCACGTTTTTCGAGAAATAACGTATTTGACACGTTTTACGAGAAAGGCTTGATTTCTGATCATGATGCCATGGTTTTGGGATTTCAAACAATAAATGGTTTTCAATGATTATAAAGGGATTTTGGAACATGATTTGATGATCATGGTTTTCGGTTTTAGAATCGGATTTCGGATAACGAGATTTGGTTTTACAATTGGAACGTGGAATTCCGGATTTGGGTTCGGAATGACGGTTCTGGATACCGGAAGGGCATCAGACCGGTGATTTCGGATTCGGGTTTGGATGTGGATTTGGAAAAGGTTTTCACATGGTTTTGATTGGATTTGCTGGATCTGGATATTGGGTTTAAAGACCCGGATATTGATTTGATGGGGGACGGGCCCGGATTGGGTTTAAAGACCCGGATTGAGTTTAAAGACTCGGGAGTTTAAAGACTCGGATATATTGATATTTCCCCCGTAGGACTGTTGAGCTTAAAGACTCGGGAGTTTAAAGACTCGGATATTATTAAGGCCTGGATTGAGTTTAAAGACTCGGGAGTTTAAAGACTCGGATAGGTCCAGCAGGTTTGATCGGAAAATGATTGGTTGAACTTTATGTTTTACGTTCCGGTTTTATGATGCTTATGATATAATTTTTATAACCGTTTTATAGTGTTTCTGTTTCTTATGATGTTTTATGATGATTGATCTATAACCGTTTTGATAACTGGGTTATGCATGTGGTTTCAAAACGGAGGGCAAAACACCCGGTTTTCTTATAAATTGTTTTGGGAACTTTTCTTTTATTCTGGTCCACTCACACCTTCTGTTTTAAATTTCCCTCCAGGTCGAGGAGCTAGAGCGGGGTTTCGGCGTCGAGGCAGTGTCTGAGGCATAGAAGTCGCGAGAGGAATCCCGGAGTGGTTTAAATCTTTCCGCGTGCGTGTATCTAGTTTAATAGTTTTCTTTCTTTTGTATTGAGTATTATGCTCTGTAAACTGTTGGCATCGAGGAATCCCTCGGGTTTTCTTTTTGACTGTGTTGTGTCGGGGTGTCAGACGGGAGCAGGATTTACCTCGGGTTCCGGGGTGGGTCCTGACATTTGGATTTATAGATTTAGTTGTTGCACAATTCTCACCCAAGTTTCGGTTTCGAAGCAGAATTTCTCATTCTTTATTAGAATTTATAAGACATAATTTAATTATATTTGATGACTTCAAATGAAGGAAAATTCATGACCAGAGTGAGTATCTATTTTACACATGTATGCTTCTTATTTCTTGAATATTTAAGTACAAGTTACATAGTGTATTTTGAACATAAGCACATACATTCTAAACTCAGGCAATGAGACCCTATTTTTTGAACATAAAACAATGTTGTTATAAAGGCTTTGAATTTTTGCACTCTAATTTGAAATTCTCGGCTCTTCTGAGCTCTAATTTGATATCTCCATCTCTTCTCAAGCCCTAATTTGAGATCTCTAGCTCATCTCGATAACGGAGTCCTAGTATCAAGGAACCCTTATATCTTATCAATCTTGGGCTTTCTCAAATTGGGCTTAAATGAACTGCAATGTCCTAAAAACATGTATAAACAAAGCTGGATTGCAGTAAATCCTTAAGTACGTGCTGGCACGTAGCGGTAGTAGATCAGTGGTCATCCCATACACTGTCACGTGCAGTAAGAAGGCTTAGAAAAGCGACATGCACCCTAACATGCGGTGCTGATGCGATGCAATATTCTGTCATTCTAATAGAGTATTCTATCAATCTGATGGAATATCCGAATGATAACGGAATATTCCATCTAGCTACAGTGTTAGGTTTCCGTTATAATGTCGTTACTAATTGACGGAATAGCTAACACAGAATATTCCATCAAATCCTTGAATGTGCAACTAATGGCCTTACTGAAATAGGTCACTGGTGCTTCACTAGAGACAATGGCAGAATTGCTACCATCGCAACCGTCGATAGTGACGAAATCCAGAAATCTTGTTGGAAATTGTCATTTTCAATAAGCTTTTAATTTATTTAAATCTTGGCCAATTTGCACGTAAATCGACGATACGTGCTTATGGTTTCGAAAATGGTTTAACGAAATGGTTTTGGATTTGGAAAGGTAAACTCGAGCATGAGACCCATTTGTTTTGGAAACCCTCAGACTCGAAGTCCATTTTAGTCACGTTAAAGGGTGAGGGGCGCAATTGGTTCCTGAATTGATTTCAGATTTGAAAATGTGGAATTGGGAACGAGACCCATTTGATTTACGAACTCTCGGACTTGAAGTCCATTTGATTTAACAAGGCATCGGGTCGAAGGCCCAGTTGGTTTACGTATCGGGCTCGAGGCCTAGTTGGTTTGCGTATAGGGCTCGAGGCCTAGTTGATTTACGAATCGGGCTCGAGGCCCATTTGGTTTAAGCAATCAGGTACGAGGCCCATTTGGTTTATGAAATCGGGCACGAGGCCCAGTAGGTTTATGAATCGGGCCGGAGGCCCAGTTGGTTCACGAAATCTGGCATAAGGCCTAGTTGGTTTATGAATTCGGGCTTGGGGCTCAGTTATGGTGTACGATTCTGATTTCGGGTCATGAACCTATAAATTGATTTCTAGCTCATGACGGTTTATGGGGACCGGGCATAAACCCTTGAAAGGTTTTGAGAATGATTTCAAAATGGTTTTTCAAATACCATCCTTAAATATTTATGGATTGTCTCCTCCGGGGAGAGTCGTTAGCCTGGGTGGACTCCGGAGTAGTCACGGAGCACTAACTGAGTGGAGTCGCCCTAGGGAGGGTCATTGATCTGTGGGCATTGACCTAGGTGGACCCTGGGGAGACTTGGGATTTGTGAATCATTTTGTTTGCATGTTGTTTCATTTGTTATATTGTTTTTTTTTCCGTTTCTTTTATCTTTCCTGGATGACGATTGATCGATCATATAATGAAATAGTGAATGAAAATCTTTTGATGCACTCCAACTGTCCGATAAAAGTTCATAGTGAAGAAATTTTGTTCCTTTTATGTATGTATATATATATATATATTATTTAAGATTATGTTTCACAAATTTAGCACCAATATTTGATTTGGGGTTTCTTATTCTCTATGAACCATGCAGTTTCACGAGCTTTCTTTTGATGATTCAATAACTTCTTTGATAATTCACCATTTTTCCATGTGGAAGATTAAAGCTTTAACATTGATTTTTGATTTCTTATTCAAACAAATTCCTCTGCAGATGTTGTTTGTATTGTAACGTTGTTCTGACCTCATAAGCTCAATTGTTGATGATGTTCACAACTTTCTTTATTATTGATTCTTAAGATCTGCTGTTTTGTCATCTACAATAAAAATATTGTTATATTCATATGCATAAATCTGGAAGTTTATGAAGTTCTTGGGTTTGGATTTATAGATTTAGTTGTTGCACAATTCTCACCCAAGTTTCGGTTTCGAAGCAGAATTTCTCATTCTTTATTAGAATTTATAAGACATAATTTAATTATATTTGATGACTTCAAATGAAAGAAAATTCATTACCAAAGTGAGTATCTATTTTACACATGTATGCTTCTTATTTCTTGAATATTTAAGTACAAGTTACATAGTGTATTTTGAAAATTGAGTTATAGGTTTTTAGTGTTAGTGTAAAATTCATGTTTTCTTAATAGTTTCATTTCACAAGAAGGACCTGGGACACTCCTCCCGAAGGACCTTGGACCTGGGACCTGGGACACTCCTCCCGAAGGACCTGGGACCTGGGACCTGGGACACTCCTCCCGAAGGACCTGGGACCTAGGACCTGGGACCGAGCCAAGTACATCGTTCGATACTCACCACCTTCCGAAGGACCTGGGACACTCCTCCCCAACCAAGCTTGGCAGACTCTCTCGCCAAGGGACTTAGGGTATTGCAGGTATACTCCCCACCGAGTCTGGGAGAGTGAGACAAGTCCCTGACCGAGAAATTTCACCTCAGTCATGAACGTGGGGGACTTCTGTTGACACCATATCTGACCAGACCCACTGGATAGTATACCTAATGCCCAAGCACCGAACAAGGCCTAAGCCCACAGTACTTACATAGCCCCAACACCGGGACCGATGCGGGATTACACGTGAAAGTCTATCCACCCTCGACTTGTGTAACACGTGTCAGCATGCAAATCGAGGAGTTTTTATCCTACATTGAAACTATGGAATCGAACATCCCACTTACCCATACATAAGGAGTACACATTTCCCATAAAGATAACTAATATCTACTATTCACTATTTCTCTGCCAAACTTACCATTTACTGTTTCCTCTTACGAACAAAGTTACTAACTTGACCATCCAGCAAAGTTACTAACTTGCCCATATTAACAAAAGACCCACTATTCTCCAAGTTGACAGGTTACGAGAAAGGGCACGCGTCATTTGGTGATTGGAAAACGAGTAATCGACAGTTGGAACATTTATCGGTTCAACACAATTTATATTCAATTTTCTTATTTGGGTGTGTTGGGTTTTTCTTTTTTACAAGGATTTAAGAAGGTGGCATTGAATGTTGGAGGAATCTTCAGGTCAAATTTGGCGATGAATGTTTTTTGTTGAAGGAATCATTTTGTTTGCATGTTGGTTCATTTGTTATATTGTTTTTTTTTTCCGTTTCTATTATCTTTCCTGGATGACGATTGATCGATCATATAATGAAATAGTGAATGAAAATCTTTTTATGCACTCCAACTGTCCGATAAAAGTTCATAGTGAAGAAATTTTGTTCCTTTTATGTATGTATATATATATATATATATTATTTAAGATTATGTTTCACAAATTTAGCACCAATATTTGATTTGGGGTTTCTTATTCTCTATGAACCATGCAGTTTCACGAGCTTTCTTTTGATGATTCAATAACTTCTTTGATAATTCACCATTTTTCCATGTGGAAGATTAAAGCTTTAACATTGATTTTTGATTTCTTATTCAAACAAATTCCTCTGCAGATGTTGTTTGTATTGTAACGTTGTTCTGACCTCATAAGCTCAATTGTTGATGATGTTCACAACTTTCTTTATTATTGATTCTTAAGATCTGCTGTTTTGTCATCTACAATAAAAATATTGTTATATTCATATGCATAAATCTGGAAGTTTATGAAGTTCTTGGGTTTGGTGTAATGACCCGTCCCGGAAATTAGGGTTAAGGAGGTGTTTAAGATGAGATTAGTGAGCTTAATCGGTGGTTAGTTGGTGACAATAGGTTCGTTAGGGTAGAATGACGATTTTGCCCTTGGTTCGGTCAAATAGTTGACTTTTAGTTTGGGCGGTCAAATGGACTTTGACCCGGTGACTGTGACGTAGTTCGGGACGTCACGAATCCGTAGATAGGTGGCACGCCCGATTCCGACATCCGAGAAGGAAGTTATGATGTTCGGAAAGTTGAGGGCTTAACCGTAATTTGGTTAAAATAGGGGAGAAAAGTTGACATTCCGTACGATCAAGTTTTGGCATGTTGACCTAGGACCGTTAGATAGATCTCGTCGTCCTGAGTTTGATGACAGGCGGCACGTATTCATCGGACTTACGATGTGAGAGTTACGGGTCTAGAAAGGTAATGGCAAAGATGTAATTTTGAGGTTCTAGGAAGGGCATTTTGGTCTTTTTGCACCTTGGGATCTGTGCAACAGAGAGGGAAGATGGAGGGCTGAGATTGAGCCACTTGGGAGAGGAGTTGGGGGATTGGTGGCACGTGTAGGAGGTCTGGTTGGTTCTAGTGAGTGCACGGTCCAATTATTTGGGGTGCAACCGTGCCGTGTGTGTTGTGTGTTCTTCGACCCAGACAGAAACAGAGGGAGAGAATTGAGAGAAATTGGATGGTGTTTTGTGTGAATTGGTGAGGGAGTGAGTGATCAGAGGTCAAGAGGGAGACAAAGAGGAGGTTTTGAGGTACAGTGGTCGTGTGTGTGTGAGTAGTGAGCCACGGGAACCAGGGAGGAAACTCAGAGAAAAACAGAGAGATCTTGGTAGTGATTGTGCTGTGTTCGACCAATCGAGGCCAGAGGAGGTGTCCAGAGGCTGGAGGTGGACGAGAGGAGCCGTGTCCTCACGGCTGAGCTCACGACGGCGACAGGAGGCAGGTAATTTCTTGTTTTCCCTTTCGATGCTCTGTTTTGCCGTCGAGTTTCAAGTCGAGAGTTGTAGTGTTAGGGGTTGAATCGAGGAGTCTAGTGTGGTTTAGGGGACTTAGTAGGGTCCTAGGGTTCTTCTAGTTGTGTAGCCGTGACGGAGGATTGCACGACGGAGTCTAGACAACGGAGAGTACCTTGTGTACTCTGTTTTTCCCTTTCGCTTCAAACGTAGAGTCGTGGGTTTTGGGTGAGAGTCGACGGTCTTGGTGAGTTGGGTGAGGTTTAGGACAGTCCTAGGAAGAGTTTTGGGTAGCCACCGTGACGGGGGAAGACCTGGGTGGCCGGAGAAGGAAACAGGGGTTTATCGGGTTTGTAGTTCGAGGTAGAGTCGACAGGTTTTAGGCCATGTCGAGGTATTGGAGTGAGGGGGATGAGTTCCTTAGGACGGGACGAAGCAGTGGGTGAAGAGAGGAGTCGATTTGGTGCAGGTACTGCGGAGAACCGTGGACGCCGGTTCTAGTTGCAGACACTGTGCTGAACCGGGTCTGCTCGAGGTTGAAGATGTACTGTAGCAGGCGCGTGAGGGCCACGCGCAGCCACTTTGGGTGGCACGTGGGGGCGCGTGCGGTGGCGGTTGGGAAAGTTGTCAACTAGGTTTTTGGTCTAGGAGTTGTGACGAGTCTGTTGGACTTGGTTCCGGGTTGATCGGACGTCAAATCGAAGTAGTTCCGCGAGGGTGAAGGTTTGGGGTTCCGATTCGTTACGTTTAGGGCCCGGGGAGTTTTGAGGGAATTTAGGTGGAGCTTAGTAGACGTGTTAGTGACGTACTTTGGTGGTTGTTGACAGGATCGGGAGTTCCCGAGGAAGCTGAGGAACGTACAAGACGTTCGGGACGCGATTGAGGGCTCAGTACTGTGAGTGGACCCCTTCTATAATTGTTTTATGGTTTTATATGTGATTTCATGGTCATTTGAATATGCTATAACTGTTTTACTTAATTGCACGTTTTTCGAGAAATAACGTATTTGACATGTTTTACGAGAAAGGCTTGATTTCTGATCATGATGCCATGGTTTTGGGATTTCAAACAATAAATGGTTTTCAATAATTATAAAGGGATTTTGGAACATGATTTGATGATCATGGTTTTCGGTTTTAGAATCGGATTTCGGATAACGAGATTTGGTTTTACAATTGGAACGTGGAATTCCGGATTTGGGTTCGGAATGACGGTTCTGGATACCGGCAGGGCATCAGACCGGTGATTTCGGATTCGGGTTTGGATGTGGATTTGGAAAAGGTTTTCACATGGTTTTGATTGGATTTGCTGGATCTGGATATTGGGTTTAAAGACCCGGATATTGATTTGATGGGGGACGGGCCCGGATTGGGTTTAAAGACCCGGATTGAGTTTAAAGACTCGGGAGTTTAAAGACTCGGATATATTGATATTTCCCCCGTAGGACTGTTGAGCTTAAAGACTTGGGAGTTTAAAGACTCGGATATTATTGAGGCCTGGATTGAGTTTAAAGACTCGGGAGTTTAAAGACTCGGATAGGTCCAGCAGGTTTGATCGGAAAATGATTGGTTGAACTTTATGTTTTACGTTCCGGTTTTATGATGCTTATGATATAATTTTTATAACCGTTTTATAGTGTTTCTGTTTCTTATGATGTTTTATGATGATTGATCTATAACCGTTTTGATAACTGGGTTATGCATGTGGTTTCAAAACGGAGGGCAAAACCCCCGGTTTTCTTATAAATGGTTTTGGGAACTTTTCTTTTATTCTGGTCCACTCACACCTTCTGTTTTAAATTGCCCTCCAGGTCGTGGAGCTAGAGCGGGGTTTCGGCGTCGAGGCAGTTTCTGAGGCATAGAAGTCGCGAGAGGAATCCCGGAGTGGTTTAAATCTTTCCGCGTGCGTGTATCTAGTTTAATAGTTTTCTTTCTTTTGTATTGAGTATTATGCTCTGTAAACTGTTGGCATCGAGGAATCCCTCGGGTTTTCTTTTTGACTGTGTTGTGTCGGGGTGTCAGACAGGAGCAGGATTTACCTCGGGTTCCGGGGTGGGTCCTGACATTTGGATTTATAGATTTAGTTGTTGCACAATTCTCACCCAAGTTTCGGTTACGAAGCAGAATTTCTCATTCTTTATTAGAATTTATAAGACATAATTTAATTATATTTGATGACTTCAAATGAAAGAAAATTCATGACCAGAGTGAGTATCTATTTTACACATGTATGCATCTTATTTCTTGAATATTTAAGTACAAGTTACATAGTGTATTTTGAACATAAGCACATACATTCTAAACTCAGGCAATGAGACCCTATTTTTTGAACATAAAACAATGTTGTTATAAAGGCTTTGAATTTTTGCACTCTAATTTGAAATTCTCGGCTCTTCTGAGCTCTAATTTGATATCTCCATCTCTTCTCAAGCCCTAATTTGAGATCTCTAGCTCATCTCGATAACGGAGTCCTAGTATCAAGGAACCCTTATATCTTATCAATCTTGGGCTTTCTCAAATTGGGCTTAAATGAACTGCAATGTCCTAGAAACTTGTATAAACAAAGCTGGATTGCAGTAAATCCTTAAGTACGTGCTGGCACGTATCCGTAGTAGATCAGTGGTCATCCCATACACTGTCACGTGCTGTAAGAAGGCTTAGAAAAGCGACATGCACCCTAACATGCGGTGCTGATGCGATGTAATATTCTGTCATTCTAATAGAGTATTCTATCAATCTGATGGAATATCCAAATGATAACGGAATATTCCATCTAGCTACAGTGTTAGGTTTCCGTTATAATGTCGTTACTAATTGACGGAATAGCTAACACAGAATATTCCATCAAATCCTTGAATGTGCAACTAATGGCCTTACTGAAATAGGTCACTGGTGCTTCACTAGAGACAATGGCAGAATTGCTACCATCGCAACCGTCGATAGTGACGAAATCCAGAAATCTTGTTGGAAATTGTCATTTTCAATAAGCTTTTAATTTATTTAAATCTTGACCAATTTTAACGTTTCATATATGATGCTTTATCTACTCACCGCTAGGAATTCAAATCTAAAGTCCAAATTATGTAATATCACGTTGCTAAAAAATTGATCAACAATTTTACCTTTCTCTTGCTTTCGATTATGACTTTTCCGTACATATTTCACTTTGAATTATACCGGATTTTGATCACGTGGTTGAGGGGATGATGATAGTGAGCTCAATTTCTTGAGCTTGAGTATAAATTACAAGTCTTTTGATAGTGTACGATTCTCTATCTATTCTTCGTTTTAATTTTTAATTACGGATAAAGATAATGGAACGATTGCAATTAGGAATAAGAAGTCACTACAAGGGTGGCAAGTGACACTTTCCTAAGCTAAAACATAACGTAAGGAATGACTCAGCCTTTTAACAAAAATAAACAAGTCACAGACTACATAATCCTATGCACTATCGCACATTAATATTTTTTTCGACCCATATTTTTCTCACAAGAACTCTGATTTCTACATGTAGTTTGTCTTGCAAGCTCATGACCTATGCAATGTTTCAAAAAAAGCTTCCAAATGTCTTCTTAAATTCAAATTGACTTTCAACTACCCTATAAACCCGAGGGAACATTGGCCTTTTTCAACTAAATTTAAAAATCTAGTCATAGTATTTGGCTTGGTCTTTACAACTTTCCCATATTACCTTGAAATTTACTGAGTGTAGGTCAAGAGAGAATCTTTTACGACCTCTTGAGTCCTCTTGCATTTTTATCATGAAATCCTAAGCTAGAGCTCACATCCCGTCTTGTTATGATAGAATCCTCTATGACATAGCTCATACTGGACCATATATGGGAGAATCTTCTCTACTATAACTCACATCGCCTCGAGCATATGAGAGAATCCTCCTTGACATACCTAACTAAGTATATTAGGGAATCCTCCTTTACATACTCTACTGAGTATATAAGGGAGTCCTTCCAAACATACACCACCGAGCGTATGAGGGAATCCTTCCTGACGTAACTCACATCCTCGGTCACCCTGAGTTGCAGCTTGCCACATGAGTCGGCTGACTAGGAAACCCCGAATTAAAGCTGACAATGAAACTACCCATGTCATAGCTATTGGGGAACCCATCCGAGCTTAAGCTGCTTGGGAAATTACCCTAAGCCGCATATATCTAGGAACTTTCCTTAGCTTAAACTACCCCAAGTAGCAGCTATTTGGGAACTATCTCGAGCTTTAGTTGTCTCGGAAACTATCCTAAGTCGACAAAGGTGCTTAGCACCTAGCTTGCACGTGGTCGAGGTATGCAAGTATTATAGATACTCGGCCTAGTATATGTGTATGCCTCGGTCGACTCATGCATGATTATTCGAACTCTCGAGATATCGAACTTTAGGAAAGACTATATAAGTCACCCCAAACTATAGTGGGTCAACATTGTGTAATACTCAAACTATCAAAATTTTAAATTACTAACCAAATCATTTGACCACTCACAAGTAACTACCTCCGTCTGTCCATCAAATTGCCACGTGGTAAAACTTTTGCCCAGTTAGCTACTGAAGTGGCAAAACTCACAGGGTATTTTCAGAATTTCAGAAAAAAAAAACATCAACCCACCCAAAAACCCTATTTTCTTCTTCCTCTACCTCTCTCTCTCTATCTCTACAACTCTCTAAAATCTCCCAAATCCAATTCACTTGTATATTTTCATAACAGGAGACAAAGTAGTGGATGATTCTCATCATTGCTCAGCTAGCACTCTCACCTTTTGAAAGCCCCCACTCAGTCTTAGCTCACCCTCTCAATTTCTCAATTTCACTCAATAAAGGGAGGTCGCCACTTTCATTAAAATCCTCTCTCTCTCTCTCTCTCTCTCTCTCTCTCTCTCTCTCTCTCTCTCTCTCTCTCTCTCTCTCTCTCTCTCTCTCTCTCTCTCTCTCTCTCTCTCTCTCTCTCTCTCTCTCTCTCTGTTTGTCTTAAGCCTCTATCTCCATTCATAACATTCTTCATTTTCTTCTACCTTGTGAAGGAGGAGGACTAATAAAGGGGGTGAATTTATAGTGAAAATGTGAGCTCGTTTTTTATTTAGGGAGTGGCGGCCTATATAGAATTCACATTGACAGATAGAGGGGTGTTGTGAGCTCGTTTTTATTTAGGGTTCATCTAAATAAAATTGGATCATGAAATTCTAGTAACTGTACACTTGCTTGCCATGAAAGTCCCGGATCTGATCCACCTCGCGTACCTTGGAAGCATCTGAAGAAGCAAGTTTAGCAGGGACCTTGGTCATCGCAGACCTCTGCACACGAGTAGGGTAGAACCCATGGGTCATCGCCAAATGGGATATGGGGTTGGTAGGTTGAACAGAAAAATTGAAGAAATTGAGACGAATGAAAAACAGACGATTTGGGGAGGTGAAAATTTGAGACGAATGAAAAATTGAGACAAAATCGGATTCTGGATCCTCGACATTGAAAACATGTTCCAAGGACCTTGCCATGCTCTCCCCGCCTTCTTCCTTCTTATACGGCGATAATATGAAGATCTATGGCGGAGAAGATGAAGATGAAGAACGATGGAGAAGAAGATCAATGGCTGGGAATTGGATTTAGGTGATTTTAGATAATTGCAGA
Source organism: Prinsepia uniflora (assembly GCA_032719365.1). Classification (NCBI taxonomy): domain Eukaryota; kingdom Viridiplantae; phylum Streptophyta; class Magnoliopsida; order Rosales; family Rosaceae; genus Prinsepia; species Prinsepia uniflora. The sequence goes on along the minus strand of CM064861.1, from coordinate 29,943,369 downwards.
AAGAGAGAGAGGTTGAGAAAGAAGAAAATAGGGGTTCTGGGTGGGTACTAGATGAATTTTTTTTCGAAATTTCAAAAAAACCCCTATGATTTTTGCCACTTCAATAGCTGACTGAGCAAAAATTTTGCCACGTGGTAATATAACGAACAGATGGATGGAAAAAATAACAGTGGTAGTTACTTGTGAGTGGTAAAATAATTTGGATAGTAAGTTGAAAATTTTGATAGTTTGAGAATGAGTCTGTATTGACCTTTATAGTTTGGAGTGTTTTATGTAGTTTTTCCTTAACTTTATTTATGTCCATCCTTTTATGTTATTAGTAATATTTTCGTATTATGTGTAAGAAAATGGTACTTCTAGTTGTTTTTATATAAAGTGAGGGGTTAATATATGTTTTTATAATAACCAGTTTTACACCGAACTAATTACTGGGTCTACTTACCCTTATGTTTTTTAAAACCTCGGGTAACGGTGGTCACTTCTCGTGTTTTGAGAGTGCTTTGACTACATCTCTGACATTCACTCTAGAGGTTTTAGAGGTTTGAGTGAAGCAGTGGAAATCATATAATTCAGGTAATTAATGAATGGTATGATCATCGATAGCTACCTATGCTATATACTTCTGATGTCACAATGAATTATAATAAGTTTTCAATAGTTATGTTTCACTCGACGTCCTAAAATGCAATGTTTTAACTAATTATCCTTCATCATCTAGACATTACTTTCTAGATGCCGGCTGACATGCCTCAATAATGGCATTCTAATGGTTTTTTCGGATCGGGGTGTGTCAAACAAAATCTAGTTACACTAATTTTCTTCATATTAAAAAATATAAGGCAATTTAATTAAATATTATATATATCTAGATTGAAAGTCTTCTAATTAACATTAATTTAATAAAAAAATATACTAATTCAATTAAAATATTTTTTTTTTTCGGAATTCTTGTGTAACTCAATATTTTTTCTAATAATTAATGATGATATTTCAATATTCATCCAATAATCTGATACTGAATTTGAGGTGGATAATTAATCCTTCAAGCCACATGGCTAATTCATCTACCCTTAATTCCTTGTTGCAATCATCTTAGTAATTATGGTCTACAATTAAGTGTTTTTAAATTCAAAAAATAATTATGTTTTGTGTGTTTTCAATGAGTCATGTGTATGTTTTCCATGAGTCATTCATGCACTTTATTTATTATGGAATCAAACCTATTCATGGGGCATGCCCATGACTAGCCTATAAATACACCATCACCTTTAGAGTAGGGATTATCCAAGAATGATTTGATAAACAATTTCTTATCAAAGAGCGTTCTTCCTAACTATCTTCTTTTATCTCTTTGGTGGATTCATTATCTGATGAGTTATTTAACTCTTATCTCTCATATGGATTCTTTAGAGTGGCGAGTTTCCTATCTCAGAGCGGTCACTTGTGTTATCTCCTTAAAAATCCCTTAGCCCCATGTCATTTTGGTATAAGAGCTTGTCAGTCATGGTCAGGCGTCATGGTCTTCGTCACCCTCGAAGTAATGATGTTCATGAAGAGCGTGAGCGTGATCTTTGTGACATCAGGATGGATAATCTTTGGAGACAAGTGTAGCAACTTCAGAAGCGTCTCGAGTGCGTGGAACCTTTGGAACATGATGACCTTTGTCAAGATTTAGAGGAGGAATCTAAGGGTACCAATCCATTTGGTCATGATCTAGCATCAAGTGACGAGTCTACGACTAGGCGCCATGGAAGAAATAACTAGCCCCGAAAAAGCTTTGGCATGAAGGTTGATATTCCGAAGTTCGAGGAAAAGTTGCAGCTGGAAGGATTCATTGATTGGATGAGAATGGTGGAGCGGATATTTAATTACAAAGATGTGGAAGAAGATCACAAAGTGAAGTTAGTTTCTTTAAAATGCTTCAATTAAGTGGGATTATTTGAAGAACTGGTGTGCTCGTGATGACAAGAAGCGCATAGAGACATGGGAAAATACAAGGAAAGAACTAAAGAAAAGGTTCATGTTGGAGAATTATCGGCAAGATTCTTTTCTCATGTATCAAAGATTGAGGCAGAATGACTTATCCATAGAAGAGTATACGGTGAAGTTTGACAACCTTTGATTGTTGTGTGACATCGATGAGCCTGAAGAGCAAACAATTGCTCATTACCTTGGAGGTCTACACTCGGAGATTGCTCATGTTGTGCAGTTGCAGCCATATTGGACCTACAATGACGTTATCAAGTAAGCATTGAAGGTGGAGAAACAAAGTAAAAAGAGGCATGGTAGCAATACAAGGTCTTGGCCAAGGGATGGAAGAGAAGGCAGCAAAAACCCAGGGAAATTTTTCCACTCCCAATGCATGTTTATCAAGCAAGGTGACAACTTGTAAATCTTCCAAGCAAGATAGAGTGGTAAATGCTAGTCGATCCTCTACCATTCAGTGTTTTGAATTTCAAGGCTTGGGGCATATTGCATCTGACTGTCTGAATAGAAAAATTGTTGCTCTTCTGGAAGAAGTAGACAAAGAAATTCAAGAATATGATATTGTTGATGATGGTTCGAAGTTTGATGAAGTTATCACATATGTAGATGAAGGAGAAAGCTTAGTTATCTGACAAAGCTTAAGTGCAATCCATCTGGAGGATAAAGATTGGCTCCACGACAATATTTTCCATACGAGATGTACGTCACTTGGGAAGGTTTACAATGTGATCATTGATGTAGGAAGTTGCAAAAATGTAGTAGTAACCACAATGGTGGAGAAGCTCAGCCTCAAAACCTTGGATCACACTCATGCTTACAAGTTGTCATGGCTACGTAAGGGAAACAAGGTAAAAGCTAATAACAAATGCTTACTTCAATTTTGTATTGGGAAAAACTATAAAGATGAGGCTTGGAGTGATGTTGTTTCTATGGATGCTTGTCATTTATTACTTGGTAGACCCTGGGAATATGATAGAAGGGTTGTACATGATGGCTTTAAAAACATTTACTCTTTTGAAGGTGATTGAGGTATTCAACATTGCATTGATTTTATCCCGATGCTTCCTAATTTCAATAAGGTGATTGAGATTGATTGTGATAACTCAAATGTGGGGATTGGTGTTGGTCTAAGTCAAGGAGGTAAACCAATTACCTTTTTTAGTGAGAAGCTCACCAATTCTCACTCCAAGTACCAAATTTTATTTACATTTTCATTTATTGCCTCTTCTTATTTATGATGATTTTGTGAGCTTCTATAGCTTGACTTCTTTGTAACAAATAGGGTTTCCTCATTGTTGATATCTAACCGTTTGTTTAACTAATAAATAGACTCTGCTCATTGTGTGAGATTTCACTTTTTGGGGACTGATGAAGTTGTGATTATGGTTATACATATATGACACTGAAAAAGCCTTGCTAAGCGTTTTCTAAATCCGTTGGGATTTTCTCTATCTTGCAGGCCACAAAAAACTGATCAGGTTTTTCTCGCATCGGTGGGAGTTGGGAGTTGATTTCTCAACATTATTGATAGCCAATGTAAGTAGTCATTAATTACATTTAGAATCCTCTATTCTACCATTAAATTTTTTCGTACGCTTTATTGTTTTATTATCGATTGTATCTACTCACATTGTTAAAGTGTTAATAGTAATTTGTGCATACACACAAGTTTAATACGTACATTTTCTAATCTTGTATAGTAATTGATCTCACATTCCAAGCCATTTGATAATCCTATAGCAAAGCGCGGGCGAAAAACACTAGTTTAAGCTAAATTGAAACTAAGTTCAAAAGGTGTACTAAGTTACTACTAGTAGTATATATTTAGTACATCTAGTGAAACCCCTCCTTATATATCTTCTAAATATATGTAATGATATATGAAGAAAAACTGAGTGTATAGGGGTGGTTTTATGGGTTTAGGCTTGAGATCATGTATATAATTAGATGTGTATTATTGACTTCATCTACTTCATAAACTCAATACCGTATTTCACAACTATAAGCTTGGTTATATGACTGTATAATGTATGTAACATGTTTTTCTTATGTTGGTTTCATTGGAAGGATGAGATGATAGCCAAAAAGAATGATTATCTCCAAGAGGTAGCGAATTAATATCCTGAGGATACTTCATTGGATGAAATATACGTAGATGATCCTAATTTTGGCCTTAATATTTTGATTGATGTACTTGGAAAGAAGACAACAATGTAGATACGTGGTTTGGGATATGAACGTGTTTGTGAGACTGGAAGTTCTCGGTCGACAACATCTACTCACCACATACAAAATGATGTTGATAATTTGAAAGATGAGTATCCGGGAAGTTAATCAGTTGAAGTATGAGTTCACACTGGCAAAGGCATCTCAAGATGCATCTAATAAGGCACTTGCACATCTTCGGTTGTATTTTCAGAAACTAGTAAAAAATATGTCAAAAGTCCTTGAGTTTGAACCACTACCAGTTGATTTTGAAGTACCATCGAATGATGAACACGATGAGAATGATGGTCAAAGCTCCCTAGGGTAGTCTGTATTCCTTGCTTTTGTAAAACATAATTTGACATTTAAAAACTTAGCTACTACTCGTTTTCTATACTGTGTTGTTAATTTATATGAATATTACCTTTTCTACAATTTTCTTCTTGTGTCTTTTTGATAAATCGGGGGTCCTATTATGGCATTTAAAAGTAAAAATCAATCTAATAGTTGATGTGTGCATTTTTGTTATGAGATAAGCCTTAGGCGACAAAGATATTTGTCGACATATAACATCTCTCGTCACAAATGCATCTATCGCGTCAAATAGAAATTGTCGTCGTAGAACTTCTATCGCGACAAATCTAGTTTTACGTGGTAGAACATCCATCACGACAAAGATGTATGCCAATATTGGGTCTCTACGTGTTCATAGATGTTCTATCACGACAAATATATTTGTCATGATAGATATGCTATGGTGACAAATGTGTTTTCCATGAAGAATTGCTAAGGCGACAAATAGTTTTCCGCCAAAGATTTGCCAAAAAAAAAAAATTCTTAGTTGGCTAAAGTTGAAACTTTGTCGCGAAAAGTCTTTGCTGGCGAGGCTTTCATGACAAAGCTCACGACAAATATTTTCACCTCCAAAGCTGTAAAATAAGTCTTCTCATTTTCTTTCCTATTAGTCTTCTCTAAACTCCTTCTCTTTATGGTTTCTCAGCTAGTTTCTTTTGATCAAAGTTTTATGATCTGTTTGATTGACTGAAAAATTGATATTAACAAAAGGAATTTAACGTGTTTGCTATGTGTTAAATGATATTCCTCAATTTTTTCATATTTAAACTATTTTTTCATATCAAAACATTCATTTATATGCAGTCACCAATCCTTTTATTTTATTTTATACCAATACACATAAACTAAAATACGTATTAATTATATGCTTGAGTGATCCTTAAATATTCGAATATACTTAAACTATACTTAGATAGAAAGTAGGAATCTTGAAATGCTATACAAATATCTCATTTGAAAAACTAACGATTTGGGGAGGTGAAAATTTGAGACGAATGAAACACTGATACGAAATCGGATTCTGGATCCTCAACATTGAAAACATGTTCCAAGGACCTTGGCATGCTCTCCTCGCCTTCTTCTTTCTTATACGACGATAAGATGAAGATCTATGGCGAAGAAGATGAAGATGAAGAACAATGGAGAAGAAGATCGATGGCTGGGAATTGTCACTTTAATTGCTGACTGAGCAAAAATTTTGCAACGTGGCAATTTTATGGACAGATGGATGGAAAAACTAACGATGGTAGTTACTTGTGAGTGGTAAAATAATATGGGTAGTAAGTTGAAAATTTTGATAGTTTGAGTATGAGTGTGTATTGATTCCTATAGTTTGGAGTGTTTTATGTAGTTCTTAACTTTATTTATGTCTATCCTTTTAAGTTATTAGTAATATTTTTGTATTATGTATAAGAAAATGGTTCGGCTAGCTGTTTTTATATAAATTGAGGGGATAATATATGTTTTTATAATTACCAGTTTTACACCGAAATAATTATTGGGTCTACTTACCCTTATGTTTTTGAAAACCTCAGGTAACGGTGGTCACTTCACGTGTTTCGAGAAGGCTTCGACTACAACTCTGATATTCACTCTAGGGGTTTGAGTGAAGGGTGGAAATACTATAATTCAGGTAATTACTGAATGGTATGATCATATATAGCTACCTATGCTATATACTTCTACTGTCACGATGAAATATAATAAGGTTTCCCTAGTTGTGTTTCACTCGATGTCCTAAAATGCAATGCTTTAACTAATTATCCTTTGTCATCTAGACGTTACTTTCGAGATGTCAGCTGACATGCCTCAGTAATGGCATTCTAGTGGTTTGTTCAAATTGGGGTGTGTAAAAGAAAATCTAGTTACACTAATTTTCTTCATATTAAAAAATATAAGGCAATTTTATTAAATATTAAATATATATATATATATATCTAGATTGAAAGTCTTCTAATTAACATTTAATTTAATAAAAAATATACTAATTCAATTAAATTTTTTTTTTTTCGGAATTCTAGTGTAACTCAATATTTGATTTCTAATAATTAACAACTATATTTCAATAGTCATCTAATAATCTCATACTGAATTTGAGGTGGATAATTAATCCTTCAAGGCACATGGCTAATTCATCTACCCTTAATTCCTTGTTGCAATCTTCTTATTAATTATGGTCTAGAATTAAGTGTTTTCAAATTCAAAAAATTATTATGTCATGTGTATTTTAAATGAGTCATGTGTATGTTTTCCATAAGTCATTCATGCACTTTATTTATTATGGAGTCAAACCTATTCATGGGGGATGCCCATGACTAGCCTATAAATACTGCATCACATTTAGAGTAGGGATTATCCAAGAAATATTTGATAAACAATTTCTTAGCGAAGAGTGTTCTTCCTAACTATTTTCTTTTATCTCTTTGGTGGATTCCATTAAGTGATGAGTTATTGAACTCTTATCTCTGGGATGGATTCTTTAGAGTGGCGACTTTCCTATCTCAGAATGGTCACTTGTGTGAGTCATTTTTGTATAAGAGCATATCAATCATGGGCAGACATCATGGTCATCGTCACCCTTGAAGTAATGATGGTCGTGAAGAGTGTGAGCGTGATCCATCTGACATAGAGATGGATGATCTTTGGAGACTTGTGTAGCAACTCCCGGAGCGTCTCGGGTGTGTGGAACCTTTGGAACATGATGACCTTCGTCAAGATTTAGAGGAGGAATCTAAGGGTACCAAACCATTTGGTCATGATCTAGCATCAAGTGACGAGTCTACGTCTAGGTGCCATGGAAGAAATAGCTAGCCCCGAAAAAGTTTTGGCATGAAGGTTGATATTCCAAAGTTCGGGGAAAAGTTTCAACTAGAAGGGTTCATTGATTGGATGAGCACAGTGGAGCGGATCTTTGATTACAAAGATGTGGAAGAAGATCACAATGTGAAGTTAGTTTCTTTAGAGTTGAAGAAAAATGCTTTAAATAGGTGGGATTATTTGAAGAAGTGGTGTGCTCTTGATGACAAGAAGCATATAGTGACATGGGAAAAGATGTGGAAAGAACGAAAGAAAAATTTCATGTTGGAGAATTATCGACAAGATTCTTTTCTCAAGTATCAAAGATTGAGACAGAATGACTTGTCCATAGAAGAGTATACGGTGGAGTTTGACAACCTTTGAATGTTGTGTGACATCGATGAGCCTAAGGATCAAACAATTGCTCAATACCTTGGTAGACTCTGGCAATATGATAGAAGGGTTGTACATGATGGCTTTAAAAACATTTACTCTTTTGAAAATGATGGTATTAATGTTGTCTTAGGTCCCATCAAAATGGAAAGCAAGCCAAAGTCTGAAAAAAGAGAAAGGGAGTAATCTATTATCTAGATCCAACTTCCTTGCTGTAGTGAAGGAAACTCAAGAAATATTTGCCTTTGTGGTGGTGGAAAAAAATGAAGAAAAGACCGAAGTCCCTCCAATCACACAACCATTACTTCAAGAATTTGAAAATGCTATGTTGGAAGAAATCCTAGCTGGCCTTCCACTACTGTGAGATATTCAACATTGCACTGATTTTATCCTGATGCTTCCTAATTTCAACAAGGTGATTGAGATCGATTGTGATGCCTCAAATGTGGGGATTGGTGCTGGTCTAAGTCAAGGAGGTAAACCAATTTCCTTTTTCAGTGAGAAGCTCACCAATTCTCACTTCAGGTACCAAATTTTATTTAAATTTCCATTTATTACCTCTTTTTATTTATGCTGATTTTGTGGGCTTCTATAGCTTGAATTCTTTGTAACAAATGGGGTTTCCTCATTGTTGATATCTAACCGTTTGTTTACCTATAAAATAGACTTTTCTCATTGTGTGAGATTTCACTTTTTAAGGACTGATCGATGGTTATACATATATGACACTGATAATGCCTTGCTAAGTGTTTTCTAAATCTGTTGGGTTCTTCTCTATCTTGCAGGCCACAAAAAACTGATCAGATTTTTCTCACATCGATGGGAGTTGATGTCTCAATATTATTGACTACCAACGTAAGTACATTAATTGCAATTAGAATTCTCTATTCTACGTACGCTTTATTTTTTTATTATCGATTGTATGTACTCACATTGTTAAAATGTTAATAGTAATTTGTGCGCACACACAAGTTTAATACGTACATTTTCTAATCATGTCTAGTAATTAATTTCATATCTGATTGCTTTATCTCACATTCCAATTAAACCATTTGATAAACCTGTAGCGAAGCGGGGGCCAAAAACACTAGTTTAAGCTAAATTGAAACTAAGTTCAAAAGGTCTACTATGTTACAACTAGTAGTATATATTTAGTACATCTAGTGCAACCCCTCCTTAAGTATCTTCTAAATATACTTAATGCTATATGAAGAAAAACTAAGTATATAGGGATGGTTTTAGGGGTTTAGGCTTGAGATCATGTATATAATTAGATGTGCATTATTGACATCATCTACTTCATAAATTCAATACCTTATTTCACATCTATAAGCTTGGTTATTTGACTGTATAATGTATATAACATGTTTTTCTTATGTTGGTTTCATTTGAGGAATGAGATGACAGCCAAAAAGAATGATTATCTCAAAGAGGCTGTGAAAGAATATCCCGAGGGTACTTCTTTGGATGAGATATATGTAGAGGATCCTAACGCTGGCCTTAATATTTTGATTGATGTACTTTGAAAGAAGACAGGAATGCAGATACGTGGTTTGGGATATGAACGTGTTTGTGACACTGGAAGTTCTCGATTGTCAACATCTACTCATCACATACAAAAGGAGGTTGATAAATTGAAAGATGAGTACCGGAGAAGTTGATCATTTGAAGGATGAGTTAACATTAGCAAAGGCATCTCAATAGGCATCTAACAAGGAACTTGCACATCTTCGGTTGTATGTTCAGAAACTAGTACAAAATATATCAAGAGTCCTTGAGTTTGAACCACCACCAGTTGATTTTGAAGTACCATCGAATGATGAACACGATGAGAATGACGGTCAAAGCTCCCTAGGATAGTCTTTTTTCTTTGCTTATGTAAAACATAATTTGACATTTAGAAACTTAGCTACTACTCGTTTTGTATACTATGCTCATAATTTATATGAATATTACCTTTTTCTACAAATGTTTTCTTGTGGCTTTTTGATAAAGCGGGTCCTATTGTGGCATTTAAAAGTAAATATACATCTAATAGTTGATGTGTGAATTTGTGTTATGAGATAAGCCTTAGACGACAAAGATGTTTGTCGACATATAACATCTCTCGTGACAAATGCATCTATCGCGTCAAATAGAAATTGTCGTCGTAGAACCTCTATCGCGACAAATCTAATTTTAAGTGGTAGAACATCTATCGCGACCAAGATGTATGCTAATATAGGGTCTCTACGTAGTCATAGATGTTCTATCACGACAAATATATTTGTCATGATAGATGTGCTACGATGACAAATGTGTTTTCCATGAAGAGTTGCTAAGGTGACAAATTCATTTGCTGGGAGAGATATTTTTTCCTAGAGAATTATTATTCGACATCGAATACTTCTGTTGACAAATATTTTGCCGCTAAAGATTTGCCAAGAAAAGAATTCTTAGTTGGCTAAAGTTGAAACTTTGTCGCGAAAGGTCTTTGCTGGCGAGACTTTCTTGACAAAGCTCACGACAATTAGTTTCACCTCCAAAGACTTTAGCCGGCAATATTTGGTTTCTCGCGACAAATTATTTTTTCCTCCAAAGCTGTATAATAAGTCTTTTCCTTTTCTTTCCTATTAGTCTTCCCTAAATTCCTTCTCCTTATGGTTTCTCAGTTATTTGCTTTTGATCGAAGTTTTATGATCTGTTTGGTTGATTGGAAGATTGAAATTAGCGAAAGGAATTTGACGTGTTTGCTATGTGTTAAATGATATTCCTCAATTTCTTCATCTTTAAACTATTTTTTCATATCAAAACATTCATTTATATGCACAGTCACCAATCCTTTTATTTTATTTTATTTTATACCAATACGCATAAAAAAATACGTATTAATTATATGCTTGAATGATCCTTAAATATTCGAATATGCTTAAATTATACTTAGATAGCAAGTAGGAATCTTGAAATGCTATACAAATACCTCATTTGAAAATTGTATGTTTCCCATTAGTCATTCATACAATTTATTTATTAAGGTGTCAAACATATTCATGGTGGATGTCCATGTTGCCCAGCCTATAAATACTCACTATCATTTCGAGTAGGAATCATCCACGAATTATTCGATAAACAATCTCTTAGTAAAGAGTGTTCTACCTAACTATAATCTGTTATCTCTTTGGTGAATTCCATTGAGTGGTGAGTTGTTAGATTCTTATCTCTAAGGTGGATTTATTAAAGTGACGAGTTTCTTTTCTAAGAGTGCTCACTTGTGTTATTTCCTAAAAATCTTAATTAGTTATGTGTACATATAGTACTTTGTACAAATTAGATAAGTAAACATCAGTCACCATAATTGTTAATGCTATCAATATTTTTTTTTAAACATGTGCCCATTTTATTAATAAAATATTAGATTTGAATTCATACCCATTTTATTAATAAAATATTATATTTGACGTCATTTAATTGAATTTAAATAATTTTTTAAAAGGTGTTTAATATTTATTAATTTTTTCCATAAAAAATAAGAATAATTTAATTTTTTTGGGTCCTTTCATCCATAAGTCGCGAAGGCAGTTGGTTATATAATAATAGGGTACATATATTCGACGTGATTTTTATGTGTCAAATGATATTCTTCGATTTCTTTATATTTAAACTATGTATTCATATCAAAATATTTATTTATATGCATTGCCATGAGTACTTGTATTTTATTTTATACCAAAATGCATAAAGTAAAATAATTATGAAATAAATGATTGAGTGCTCCTAAAATATTTGAACATGCATAGATTCTACTTACATACCAAGAAGGAATCTAGGAATGCCTTGCTAATCCCTCAAGTGAAATTTGTAAAGGACTAGTTTTTATATCTTTTTTTAAATTAGTTTTGGAATATTCAACTTATAATACTTAGTTGTATAATAAGTCTTTTCCTTTTCTTTCCTTGCAAGTCTTCTCTAAATTCCTTCTCTTTATGTTTTCTCAATTTTTTTTATCAAGGTTTTATGATCTGTTTGGTAGATTGGAAAATTGAGATAATTAGCAAAAGGAATTCAACGTATTTTCTATTTGTCAAATGATATTTTTCGATTTCTTCATATTTAAACTATTTTCTCATATCAAAATATTCATTTATATTCACTGTCACCAATCCTTGTATTTTATTTTATACTGATACGCATAAAATAGAATACTTATAAATTATATGCTTGAGTGATCCTTAAATATTCGAATGTGCTTAAATTATATTTACATAGCAAGTATGAATCTAGAAATGCTATGCTAATCCCTCAAGTAAAAATTGTGAAAGGACTAGTTCCTTTTTTTCAAAAACAAAATTGCTTTCGGAATGATCAACTTATTATATAAGCACAGTTGTATAATAAGTTTTTTCCTTTTCTTTCCTAGTAATTACGTCTTCTGTAAATTCCTTCCTTCTCATTAAGTTTTCTCAGTTTTTTTATTGAAGTTTTAGGATCTGTTTGGTCAACTGGAAACTTGAGATTGGCAAAAGGAATTCGTGACTTTTCAACGTACTGTATGCTTTTTGTTACCGTCATATCTATATATATATATGTTTTGTTTTGTCTTTCGAAGGAAGGAATTAGTGTTTCTGATTGCTAATTTGGGCTTTCATTTAAGCTTTGATCACCGTTTAGTTCTTCTGCACTTATTTTTGTTGGTGGGTGAATTTGCAGGCTTAATTGGGATCAACATCAATATTTTATTATTTTGTAATTCTAAACTAACTGAGTTTGTTATGATAAACTTATCTATGAGATTTACTTTATTGTTGATGATGCTCCTTTCCTTCATTTTGTGTAAAAATTTCCGATTTCAACATGCATTAGTTTAGCCATGCGTATTTTGGATAACTTGTTTAATGGCTTGGAATAATATTCTTTGATGAATGTATTAATGTGAATTATTGTAAACGAGAAATTTGAGGTGTGATTGGTGTGATGCATGATCTTTACATGATAAATTATTGATAGAATTTTGATAGAACTGAATGGCTGGTAGGTATCCTGATTGTACAAAATGGGTGGAAACTCGATTGATGTTGACCAGGAGTTCACTTCATTGTCAAATGCCGTCCGCACGGTGGTCCTCGTTGGACGGACTGGTAATGGAAAAAGTGCCACAGGTAACAGTATTATTGGAAGAAGGGCCTTCAAATCCAAAACAAGCTCTGCTGGTGTTATGAGCACTTGTCAACTCGAAAGCACTGTATTGAGCGATGGACAAGTTGTGAATGTTATAGACACCCCCGGTAAGAAGCCCACTGACTTTTTATTTTTAATCAACTGGGAAGAGGACTTGCAAATGTACTTGCGTTATGGCACTAATCTTTAGAAACTATGTTTATTTGTGTGGTATGGCAATAGGTCTTTTTGATTTTAGTGCTGGTAAAGAAATTGTCAAATGCATTGGTTTAGCGAAGGATGGGATACATGCTGTTCTTGTAGTTTTCTCGGTCAGGAGCCGCTTTTCACAGGAAGAAGCTACTGCTTTACGGAGCTTGCTGACTTTGTTTGGAAGCAAAATTATTGATTACATGATTGTGGTCTTTACCGGAGGAGATGAGCTTGAAGAAAATGATGAGACATTGGATGATTATTTGGGCCGTGATTGTCCAGAGCCTTTAAAGGTTACTTACATTTAACTTCCCTCTATTCTGACTATTTTTAATGGTTTCGCATTTTATAATTTACTTATATTGCTTAACCTTGTTTGGGGAGTTTCCACAATTTCAACTTATATTACATCTAATTGACTCTTTGTTTAATTTAGGAAATTCTTGGTCTGTGTGAAAATCGTTGTGTGCTTTTTGACAACAAGACTAAGGATGAGAGAAAGAAGGTTGAGCAAGTTCAAAAGCTTCTCAATCTTGTAAACAAGGTCATAGCACAGAATGGTGGACGGCCATACACCGATGAGATATTTGCTGAAGTGAAGGTATATACGTTATTTTATTAAAGTTACTATTTACTAGTTAATAGCCTCAATATCCACCCCTTACCTATGTCTCAGTAAGCTTTTCGTTTTTCATCCTTGCATGTATGTCAATACCCTGTTTTTACACTTATCTTAAATGATGGCCAGTTTGTGTTATTTGAAAAAATCATGATCAAAATTTTGTTGTATCTGACAGAAAGGGGCTAGTCTTCTTGATCAACAAGAAAAAGTAAATTCTTTGACAGGGTATTCTAAACGGGAAATATCCGACTTGAAGGATCACTTGCAGCTGGCATATGGGGCGCAGCTGAATCGAATTACTGAGATGGTAATGGCATGTTCTATTTAGAGCAAATGTTGTTTTATTTATTTTGAATCATGAAACATGTTGTTGATGATGTTGCTAAATGCAGCTTGAGGAGAAGTTGAAAGCGAGCACCTATAGGCTTGAGCAACAGTTGGCGGATGAACAGGTTGCACGACGAAGATTAGAAGAGAATGCCCACATGGCTCAAGTGAGGGCGAATGATGAAATTCATGAGCTGAGACTAAAACTGAAGAGACAAAAGGAGAATCGTAAAAGAGGGGACGACAATTGTTCCATTCTGTGATGCAACTTCTGGTAAGATGTGCGGAAAGGAGATTGTTCATATATCATATAACAACAGTCGGGTATGTCATATATCACCCTCCTTAATTTACGAAAATGTTAGAACCTACGGTTGCTACTCCTAATTTACCGATTGGCAATTGGACATGTACTACGGGGCATCGTATCGTCCAGCCTCCGTAAACCTAATTGATAAATCTTATCGGTCATTAGTAACCAAATTAATTGGACATGTAATACCGATTGGCAATTGCATAATACCGATTGGCAATTGCTACTCGCTACCACTTTCATTGTCTAGTAACCAAATTATTTTTCTTTTCTTTTTTCGTGCTGCATTATCATCGGTTGATAAAGCATTTTACTTTTAGATCTTCATCTACAAAACATAGCAAGCAATTCTTTAAACCTTGCAAGCAGTTCTCCTCTGATTTATAGGTGACATCATTTATAAGCTACAAGGAAATAGTGTTTGCCCGGCAAACAGGCTTTGCCGAGCAAAAATCACAATGCACCCGGCCACAAGTTTACTCGGCAAGTCTCCGCCGAGCAACCTGCATCGAGCAGGCCTCCTCGGGCTACGGTTTGGCTCGACGGAGAATGCGATTCGTCGAGCGAAACACCATTCAATGTCTTTTACCCGGCTCAACGTTCGCCGATCAACCTAATCGTAAATCACGAGGACGTGCAACCGTACTCGAGGCATGCATACCCGACCTTAAACTCGTTATTCTTCGCTTGGAGGTTCTCCAAGTTGCCCCGCGTCTGAGAGACCTCCTCTGGATTGACTCCCAGAGAAGAACTCGAGGATCGGCTCGGGACATCTCGAAAGACCCCTCCTCCTACGCTCCGGTCAACTTTCCCTGGTCACCGATCAAGCTGGTCTTGCAGCGGGACCTCAAGTTGTTGCTGGGTCAACTATTCCTGAGTCTCCTGCATGTCCTACACCATGGCCGCCTACAAAATGGAATAAAGTAGTAATTAGAAAATTAATTAATTAAAAATAATAAAATATTTAATAACCGCAAACGTTGAACTTACGTGTATTGCGTCAGCTTCCTCATTTCCTGGTCCAGTATAAATCACCCCATAGGTGTCTACTTCTAGAAACAGCGACCTACCCGCACGACGGGCCTCATGTTGAGACAACAAAGGGCGCGATCCCCCGTGATGCTCAAATTTCTTATCTGTCGATTCGCCTTTTTGGCCCTTGATTTTACATGCACATTAGAAAAATAATTATTACTAATACGGAACTACGTAAATTAATATTCTCAATAAAAGAATGAAAAAGTTAATTTACTATAAATTGGTTGCGTATCCAGTGGTTGCATAAGCAAAGATACCCTTCCAACTTGTCCCCCTACATCTCCTCTGTAGGATTTGCCTTAGCCAGATCATGCAACCTTCAGTGTTCGTAGTAGGCATGGAGCTCGAACTTCCAGTCGGAATACCGTTTCTGCCAATGGAGCTTTATATGGTCCATGAGAGTGGCGTTGGTCGCATCCCATTCAAAATTAATCTGCAATCCAATATTAAAGTATGTTAAACTATTAAAAATGATAAAAATTTTAAAAATATTAAATCACTAAGTAAGAAAGGATAAAATGTATCTAATGAGCTTATGCCCTGCAATCACTAAACGAGGATGACTTATAAGGACTAAGGAAGATAACAAGTGGTAGGGTGGATAGTTAACCCTAATTATACCTTTAAAAGCAATTTAGAATCCTAATCATCACTTTACCTGCAATCCAAGCAATCAAATACCAATCCCCCAATTCTTGCACCTTTTGACGTCTAAGCTAATTTGACCTAAACATATTGGATACCTTGGACAAGTCCTTGAGGAATTTGACATTTTCTGTCCCACTAAACTACCTACACATCTTGTGCACTTACATAGTTATTACACGTAGAAGCCTAGTCCCGCATGATCATCATTGTGTGAGCACTTGGCTTCTATCAGTGAGCCAAGTCGTTCTACCCACACGACCTGAATCCAATTTCTTGTCGACCTGCAGATCTGCTCGGACTCTAACCCCTTGTCGATGCCACACACTTTTATGGTAATCCCTGCAAATTCAATTAACATTAGTACATATACAAAATTTAAATTCAATATGATATTGAACTTAATCGATGGGATATTTCGATCGACTTCTTCTTGAACTTCAGCTCCAGGTGCCTCAAGGGAAGTACGAGGTTGCCCCCCTAGTATCATCTGATCGTTAGGTGGGGGTGGAGGCTGAGGAAGTCTTGGATGATCTGTTGATGCTAGCCCACTAGCAGGTGATGATTTCTCCAGTGGAGAAGGTACAAGTCCTGGAGATGGCTACTCTTCTAGCACCGTTGGACGAACTCGCGAAGTGATAAATTTACACAAAGACATCTGCTAACACACCCCAACATGGAAAAAAAACCATTTATGGCATAGTGGTCAAGGCGTACTAGCCGATATCTGGCCGTTGATGTCTAGATGACGTAGCCATTTAAGGTAGAACGACACGTTTTATAGAGTCGAGTGAAACCTACCCGATAAAATCTGAGTACTTTTCACCTAACAGTGGAAAATTAGAGCATGGATGTAAATAATCGATGATCATACACTACAAGCTTTACCTGCTAATACCCGACCATTCCATCAGCTTCACTCCACACGCGGGAGTGAGTGTCAGAGCAGCAACTGGAATCCTCAAACTACGTGCATGCCACCAAAACCTAAGGGGTTTAAAACACAAAGGGTGAGTGGACCTAATTTTTATTTCAGTGTAAAATCATTTTCAATGAACAACATTTAACCCCTCAGTTTAGTATAAAACCCAAAAACATTTACAACATACTTACACGTAGTATGAGAAACATGATTTACATCATAAAATAATAATTTAACAACAGTTGCTACATTTATGACATAGACATAATATGTGCATTGGATCACTCATTGACATAAGTAATATGTTCAAATCTAGGATTTGTATATGTTAACTTTTGAATTCATCATACCATACTAGGTATGGGCTTGAAACCACCTATTCAGCCATCTTTGTAAAAAAAAAAAAATTCATCATTCCATAAAAGAATTCATGGCATCAATTTTCAATTGACTTGAGCAACCAAAAATTAATTAGGACAAGAGTTACGAAATAAATTGGAAATCTGAATTTCACAAGAAGAAGAAGAAGAAGAAGAACAAGACAGGGGAAGAGAGCAAGAATATATAGAAGCCAACATTCACAAGAGGAAAACCCATTTCTCTTAATCGTTTTCTTAATTACAAGAGTCACAGTTCAAACCTTATATAATTTCATATTATACCTATATTCTCAAAGAGGGAGCATGCATAGCAAAATAAAAACAAAAAACAATATAAAAAGTGTTTGAACTGCAGTTTGTGTGTTAATGATATTTATTATTGTATATAATTTCATATTATACCTATATTCTCAAAGAAAGAAATGTCGGGAAGGTTACTTAAATGGGTAATCGAACTCAGCGAGTTCGACCTCACTTTCGCTCCCCGGACATCTGAGAAGGTGTAAGCCATCGCAGACTTTGTTGATGCCAAAAATGGCACCAACGAGACCGAGAAGACAACGCATGAATATTAAGACAGCGATACGTACGTGGTTCACCCGAATCGGGCTACGTCCACGGGACAAACTTTCCGAGATAGTATTATTGATAATAGTAGAGTTTACATATTTGTGGCCTTGAGCCATTAAGGGAGATGTGGAGAGGATGTCTCCAAATAATGTGGTGGAGTTGTATGAGATCCCTTTACAAATGAGGGGATGCCCTCCTTACATAGGCAAAGACTAGGGTTTCCATTGCATTATGGGCTTCATATTGGACTTACGCCCGGCCCAAGTGCGGGGTGAAATCCCGCACGAACAGACTTTATCTCCAAATTTTCTTATGTCCCAGCAACACCGGCAAGAAAGACCATTCCTCCCGCTCTTCCTTCATCCACAACACATACCTTTGATGGGGAGAGCCCTCAGCTAGATTATGCTCAACCGATTTGCCTCCTATACATCGATGGGTTCGCCTGCCACAATGGCTCCGGGGCTGGGCTCGTCCTCACCACACAGATAAGGTCAGAAAAGGAGTACACTCTTCGTTTCCTATTCAAGGCATCAAAAAACTCTGCTGAGTATGAGGCTCTTCTCGCGGGTCTCCGCCTTACCAAAACCATGGATGCAAAACAAATCAGAATATATAGTGACTCCCAAATCATCGTCAACTAGGTCAACAATGAGTATGAAGCCAAAGACTCTTCCATGGTAGCATACATGAAAATTGCATAATTTATCCTTGGTGGTTTCCAAAAATACACTATCACATGGATCCCGCGCTCTGAAAACAGTCACACTGATGCTCTGGCTCGCCTTGCAGCCTCCTTTGACTAGAAGACGAGCCGCAACGTCCATGTGGAGGTACTATGCGGTCTGCGCAATAAACATACAGGATAATGTCCTCTGTAGTCTGCGCAATAAACATAGACCCTACATGGATGACCCCATGGGTTGGCTTCCTCACCATTGGAATTCTCCCCTCTAACAAGGTCGAAGCCAAGAAGGACCGGCAACAGGCAACATGGTATACATCTATCAACGGCCAACTCTACAAGCAAGGTTTCAATTTTCCTCTCCTAAAATGCCTAGTCCCGGAGGCAGGGAGAGCCATCTTGGAAGAAATACTGTAGGAATTTTTCAGAACCACTCTAGTTCACATTTGCTAGCCCATTAGGCTTTTCGCCAAGGTTATTACTTGCCAATCATGCATTGGGAATCAGTTGAGCTAACCAGGAGCTATGACAAATGCCAACGGTTCGCCCCTTTCCACCACTTACCTCCAGAAAACCTCACGCCCATGCTCAGCTCTTGGCCGTTTTCGCAATGGGGACTTGACTTGGTTGGCAAAATGAGATCCGGGAAGGGAAAGATGGAATATGCAGTTGTGGCAGTATATTACTTCAAAAAATGGGTAGAAGCCAAAGCTCTGGCCTCCTTCACCACTGCCTAGATTTAAACTTTTATCTTCCAGAACATCATCTACCGCATCAGTCTTCCGCACACCATTGTCATGGACAACGAAAAATAGTTCGATAACACATGATTCCACGCATTCTATGTCAGACATAACATCCACCTCTGCTTCGCCTCCCCAACTCATCCCCAATCCAATGGTCAGGTAGAATCCATAAACAAAATCATCAGGCACAGGCTAAAAATACAACTCGATGAGGCAAAGGGAAAGTGGTCTGAGATCCTCCCCAACACACTCTGGTCGTATAAGACCTTCTACGGAACGTCCACAAACGAAACTCCCTTATCAATGACCTTCGGAACCGAGGCGGTCATCCCCGCTGAGCTAAATGAAACATCTAATCGGGTGTCGACCTACGAACCCAACCAAAATGACTAGTAGCTTGCAATCATCATGGACCTCGTTGAGGAACACAGGGAACAAGCTAGCCTCAGAAACATTGCCTGCAAGCAACGACTCTGCAATTATCACAATGCCATAGTCAAACCCCGCGGTTTTTAGGAAGGAGACTGGGTCCTTTGGAAGGTCAGCCTCACCACCAAGGATCGTTCAGCTGGCATCTCGGCCCTATCTGGAAGACTCGGCGGGCAGATGACTCGGCCACCCATGGCACGCCAACCACGTTAAGAAATACTTCATTTAACTTTGTATTATCTTCATCTTACGATTTGCTGTAGTTTGCCAACTTTGGCACACATTATCAATGAGTATTTTTCCATTCACCTTAACAATGATTGCAGTTTGCAAAAAACACCATAGGCTCAAACATACGAGTCGGGGTATGGTCTTACTCGTCCTACACTCCAACACTTGCTATTTTGACTCAAACTTTCGAGTCAGTATACAGCCTTACTCGGCTTCCACCAACCCTTAGACTCAAATACACGAGTTGAGGTATGGTCTTACTCGGCCTACACCCCAACACTTCCTATTTTAACTCAAACTTTCTAGTCGGTGTACAACCCTACTCGGCGTCCACCAACACTTAGACTCAAACATATCGGGGTATGGTCTTACCCGGCCTACACCCAACACTTGCTATTTTGACTCAAACTTTCGAGTCGGTGTATATCTTTACTCGGCCTACATCTATGGATCGGCCAACACATATTATTTGCACTTACTCAAGGGTACTTTCATTAATTGAGGCAAAGATATTTTCATTAATTGTGCAGACCTATTATGCTCGGTCTGCAAGAGCATTACAAAAATTCCGCTCTTGGCTGTCCTACAAGCTAGTCAAAATAGCAACAAAAATTACAAGGCACAGACGGCTGCACCTAGACTAACTCTTCCATCTCTAGCTCCTCGACTTGTGGCGCTGCCTTCGCCTGCTCTTTGGGAGGACTTTTTGGGTCGGTCTCTGGCTCGCCACTCGGTTGCTCCATCCCTTAGTCATCAACCGCATCCTCAGGGTGCTCCGCCTCATCCCTCGACTCATCCTCGAACATGTCGGTCGTTATATCTTGACCGAGCCAGGGTGTATGGATGGAAAAGCCAGGGTTTTGCAAGAACATGCTCGTAGTCGGCTGCGTAGTCATCCTTTATCTGTTGAACTCGGTAGATTTCTTGAAGTCGTCCACCACCTGCTCTCGGGCCTACTCCAAGTCAGCCTCCCTAACCGACTTGACACTGTACAGCTCCTTCCTGTGGCACAGTTGGTCCTTCTCTTTTGCCTCGAGCTCGGCCTTGACCACATCCTTAGTAGCCACCGCTGAATAAACCATCTACCTCTCGGCTTTGAGTTGCCGAGTCAGGTCGGCGGACTGTTTGATGGCCTGCTCGGCCTCTTGAAACTTCGGAGTCAGCTCTTCCTATTTCTTCTTGACCTTATCTCTATGCCTCCGAGCAATGATCACTCTCCTCTGAGTAGTGCCGAATTGGAGATAAACCTCGCCGAGGGCCTACACATGACAACTGTTAGAATGAAATCTACTCGGTATACAAACTTAACTTACACAATAACACTTACATTTCGTAGGAGCAGGAGTGCCTTCTCCATCTTCTGGTAGGCCGACTTACACCGTACCTCCGCCAGCTCGTCCAGAGGGATGGAGGCCCCCTGACAGATCTCGTTTAGGAACGGTACCATCTGCCTCAGACAGCAGAGGGTGCCCTGGGGGTTAGAGGACTCACCAACCGGCTCGCCCTCGTTGAAGATGTCCAAGTTCACATCCCCACGCCTCCACAACATGTCCATTATCCTCATATCGAGATGAAGAGGGGATGAGGGTGGACTTAACTCAAGGTTTGGTATAGTCTTGTTCCCACCCAGGGCCTCTTGGGCAGACAAAACTGCCTTAGCCTCTTGCCTCGCCTTCATCCGTTTAGGATCAGGCGAAAACACCCGATCCATCTCCTGTCCTTTCCTTTTTCTCAAGGGAGACTGAAGGGGACTACTCGGTTTTGGTTTCGAAGACTGGCCATATTTGGACCGCTCGGTACACTCACCCTATTTTTCCTTTATCGCTTTCTTCTTCAGCATCTGATCAAGGCATCGAGCCGCCCTACCGAGTGATCCTGACTTTCCGCATTCTAGTCGGCCTTCATTTTGAGCAACATGCAATCTTTGTAGATCCTCGTACTGAGATGCAGCGGAACTACACCACAACACATGTCAGTACAACACAAAAACGGCAAAAAAACAGGCATGTCACTCGGTCACGTGTACTTACCCTCGTCGATGTCGATTAAGCCTGCCTTGTGTTGAAAACCAGGAAGTCGAAGTACACGTCGGTTCCTTTTCAACTCGTCCAAGCTCATCATGATTGCCTGGATGATCTTCTTCTCCTCAGCCAAAATGTCCTCATGGGGAAACAAACCTGCACACTAAGACAATCAGCATATAAAAGGACACTTGGCAACCGAGTGATAACCGACTTTGGCACCCTAAACTCCACGCGCATCATCATCAAACCTTTCTCAGTCTCCTTGTTCACTATCTCGTCCACGGTAAAGGCGGCCCGTTCTATGGGGACCGCGTCTAATACCGACCAACCACTGGTCGGTTCTCGCTTTCTCAACCGCACCAAGCCTCTCTCCTGGTCGTGAATTAACTTAAGGGTCGTGCACCCACCTACCTTCACTATGGTCCCAGGGTCTACCAAGATACTACCACCGCCCGCTTGGTCGGTGACTTTTACCTCGGTTTCTGGCTAGTTCCCTTGGCTAGAACTCTCAGCCACCTTATGCGCCGACCGTGTCCTATCCTCAACAAAGGTCGAGTTGGCCTCGTCCTCACTCCCCGACAGGGGAATGCAGACCTTCACGCTGCTATCAGACGACTCGTCGACCCTTAAGTGGTAGCATCTCGCTTCCACCCCCGAGTTACTATCCTCGAACATCTACAAGAAAAAAGGGAGAAACACAACTCAAAGACCGACTTGGACCTACAGAGATCTGACCACAAACTTCATCAAGTTTCGGGCTAGTTCATCACCAACTCCTAGTTGAATCTACACAATTGGGAAAAAGGGGTGCTTACCGTGTTTGTTCATGAAGGAGTTGTTAGTTAGAAATCTCACCACCGTGAGCACCATCGAGGAGAGCTAATCGAAATTCGCCTATTCACTTCGACAGAATTTTCCCAATTTCTCAAAAAACGCAAGTGAGGAAACGGATGGAAGTCTTCTCCTATTTATAGTGCTCGACACAGACTACGAGGTGTCACCAAGCTCCCTGGAAGACACGTGTTGCGACAAACATAGATTCGACCGACACGTGTTACTCATCCGACCAAAGGAGGCCAACCATCCTTCCCACCTCCACCACCGACCTATAAGGATCCCACCGAGTGAAGTACACCGCTCAGTATTCACAACCTACCCACGACCCTGGGACACCCCCACGACCGAGCCTTCATGGTGCCAGCACCGAGCCAAGTACATCGTTCGATACTCGCCACCTTCCGAAGGCCCTTGGACACTCCTCCCCAACCAAGCTTGGCAGACTCTCTCGCCAAGGGACTTAGGGGATTGCAGGTATACTCCCCACCGAGTCTGGGAGAGTGAGACATGTCCCCGACCGAGAAATTTCACCTCAGTCAAGAACTTGGGGGACTTCTGTTGACACCATATCTGACTAGACCCACTGGATAGTATACCTAATGCCCAAGCACCGAACAAGGCCTAAGCCCACAGTACTTACATAGCCCCAACACTGGGACCGATGCGGGATTACAAGTGAAAGTCTATCCACCCTCGATTTGTGTAACACGTGTCAGCATGCAAATCGAGGAGTTTTTATCCTACATTGAAACTATGGAATCGAACATCCCACTTACTCATACATAATGAGCACACATTACCCAATAAAGGTAACTAATATCTACTATTCACTATTTCTCTGCCAAACTTACCATTTACTGTTTCCTCTTACGAATAAAGTTACTAACTTGACCATCCAGCAAAGTTACTAACTTGCCCATATTAACAAAAGACCCACTACTCTCCCAGTTGACAGGTTACGAGAAAGGGCACGCGTCATTTGGTTATTGGAAGTTTTTTGATAGTGTACGATTCTTTACCGAGAAGTTTTTTATACCGGGTTTTGATCACGTGGTTGAGGGGATGATGATAGAGAACTCAATTTCTTGAGCTTGAGTATAAATTACAAGTTTTTTGATAGTGTACTATTCTCTATCTGTTTTTCGTTTAAATTTTTAGTTACAAATAAAGATAATGGAACGATTGCAATTAGGAATAACAAGTCACTACAAGGGTGGCAAGTGGCACTTTCCTAAGCTAAAACATAACTTAAGGAATGACTCAGCCTTTTAACACGAATAAACAAGTCACAGACTTCATAATCCCATGCACTATCACACATTAATATTTTTTTAGACCCGTATTTTTCTCATAAGAACTCTAATTTCTGCACTCACCTTGTCTTGCAAGTTCGAGACGCATGTAATGTTTCAAAAAAAGCTTCCAAAAGTATTCTTAAATTCAAATCGACTTTCAACTACCCTATCAACCCACCCAAAAAACCCTATTTTCGTCTTCCTCGACCTCTCTCTCTCTCTGTAACTCTTTAAAATCTCCCAAATCCAATTCACTTGAATATTTTCATAATAGGAGACAAAGTAGTGGATGATTCTCATCATCGCTCAACTAGCACTCTCTCCTTTTGAAAGCTCCCATTCAGTCTCAGCTCACCCTCTCAATTTCTCAATTTCACTCAATAAAGGGAGGTCACCACTTTCATTAGAATCCTTTTCTCTCTCTCTATCTCTCTCTCTCTCTCTCTCTCTCTCTCTCTCTCTCTCTCTCTCACACACACTGTGTTTGTCTTAAGCCTCTATCTCCATTCATAACATTCTTCCTCTTCTTCTTCCTTGTGAAGATGGAGGACTGAGAAATAGGGTGAATTTATAGTGAAAATGTCTAGGTATTTAAATGACCAGCTCTTAAAATGTTCCTTTATTTTTTTTTTTGGATTTGTGGGTTGTTTTGGGTATTTTGTAGGTGCATGCCTGAAACGTAGTACTTAACCTGAAACGGTGGCCGACTTGGAGCCCACAAGCAGAGCCAATGTGACTATCGACTTGTAGCCCATGAGCATGCCTGAAATACAGTACCCAAAAATACGAATCGAGCATCACCAGAACCACCATCCGGACCCCGTTGGGAGTGGCAGCCGACATAGAATGAACATTGACAGATAAAGGTGTACGGTGAGCTCGATTTTTATTTAGGGTTCATCTGAATCAAATCGGATCATGGAAGTCCAGGAACTGCACACTTGCTTGCCACGAAAGTCTTGGATCTGATTGACCTTTCGTACCTTGGAAGCAACTAAAGAAGCAAGTTTAGCAGGGACATGGGTCATCGCAGACCACTGCACAAGAATAGGGTAGAACCCATAGGTCACCCCTAGATGGGATATGGGGTTGATGGGTTGAACGAAAAACTGAGGAAATTGAGACGAATGAAAAACTAACGATTTGGGGAAGTGAAAATTTGAGATGAATGAAAAATTGAGACAAAATCAGATTCAGTATCCTCGATATTGCAAACATGTTCCAAAGAGCTTGCCATGCTCTCCTCACCTTCTTCCTTCTTATACAGCGATAATATGAAGATCTATGGCGAAGAAGATGAAGATGAAGAACGATAGAGAAGAAGATCGATGGATGGAATTGGTATAAGAGCGTGAATGACTTTAGCTAATTCATCAAAGAGCGTGAGCATGATCTTTGTGACATAGAGATGGATTGTCAGGACCCGTCCCAATCCCCCCGAGATTAATGCGGGACCTTCCTGATCCCGTCTGACACGGAGTGTCAGAAAGGGAATTTCCAACTTTAGCCCACTCGGGCTTCAGAGTATGCCAGGATCCGGATAAGGTATGTGATGTCTCGGTCTCTGCTACAGCCTGCATCCGAATTCAACCTGAAGGGCAGTCAAAAAATTAAAAGCTGTGAGTGGACAAAACAATAATTTATAGAAAACATTTTCATAAAGACATTTGTACCCTTCACTAAAAAGCATGCATGCATTCGAAAAGAAATTACCAAACCATTAGGGCCTTAGCCCAAAATCTTAAATGAAACCAAATACAAGGGCCACTGCCCAAATCCATGTGGGACTCGGCCCAAAACCTGTATACATCACATATCATATAGCATACACATATAAATCACATAACTCATCCTGTCACGGTATCTAAAGCTACGTGCGTGCTACCCAGTGTCTCAAAGCCCAAGTCTCCCAGGGTCCACCCAGGTCAATGACCGTAGATCCATGACCCTCCCTGAGGTTATCATCCAAGCCCTCCTGACAGTAAGGTACCCAACGGGGGCGACTTCACTCAATTAGTACTCTGTGACTACTCCGGGGTCCATCCAGGCCAACGACCCTCCCTGGAGGAGACATTCCAAATAAGGAAGGTACATGAGTATATATATATATATATATATATAACAAAAACGTTCTTAAAACCTTTAAAAGGATTCATGCCCGATTCCCATAAACCGTCATGAAACTAGAAATCCATTTAGGGTCCCCGACCCGAAATCACAAACGTAAAGTAACTGGGCCTCGTGCCCGAACTCATGACTCAACTGGGCATCGTGCCCGATATCTCAAGGTTAGTCCCGATTCTGATCGTAGTGATGTGTGCAACCATCCGTTTAGGACCTCCCTCAATCCTGGTATGTCGCTGTTAACGAATCAACCGACGCAACCACCACTAGATCATGGTGCAGTCACCACCAATCGTTATCCTGAACCATCAGCACTCCGAAGTCGAGCCTTTAGTGGCTACTCGACAACGGGACGTGCATCGTGACCTCTCTAGAAGGAACACATTCTAGTCCGAAGGTTTAGGATCAGGTTTAAAAATACTTTAAAATTCCAGAAAATTACGGGGATGTAGTGATATCGTGCTAGATGAATCGGGGCATGACAGAAGAGGGTCGGGTCCTGACATGGATGATCTTTGTAGATAAGTGCAGCAACTCCAGGAGCATCTCGGGTGCGTGGAACCTTTGGAACATGATGACCTTTGTTAAGATTTAGTGGACGAATCTAAGGGTACCTGTCAGGACCCTACCCTCTTCTGTTAGGTCCCGATTCATCTAGCACGATATTGTCCGCTTTGGGCCTCCTTGCCCTTGCCCTCACGGTTTTGTTTTCGGGAGCTCACGGTGCAACTTCCCAGGAGGTCACCCATCATGGAATTACACCAGCCTCAACTAGCTTAACTTTAGGGTTCCTAACCCCCCAAAGCCACTTGAGCTCCCAAAAGGCCTCGTGCTAGATAGGTCTGTGCCTACACCTTTAAGGCACACCACCATCCTCTCCCAGACCATTTTCCCTCGCAGGAATGTGGGATTGTTCACCGTTCCCTCCAGGACACGGGTCTTACAATCCACCCCCCTTAGGGCCCAGCGTCCTCGCTGGCACACTTCCCGGTCGGGGTCTGGCTCTGATACCATTCTGTCAGGACCGACCCTCCTCTGTCAGGTCCCGACTCATCTAGCACGATATTGTCCGCTTTGGGCCTTCTTGCCCTTGCCCTCACGGTTTTGTTTTCGGGAGCTCACGGTGCAACTTCCCAGGGGGTCACCCACCATGGAATTGCACCAGCCTCAACTCGCTTAACTTTGGGGTTCCAATCCCCCCCAAAGCCACTGAGCTCCCAAAAGGCCTCATGCAAGATAGGTGTGCGCCTACACCTTTAAGGCACACCACCATTCCCTTTCCAAACCATTCCCCCCTCGCAGGAATGTTCGAGGTACGATACTGGGTGTACTTATCGTGTCAGGTGACAGTATATAGGTTATACCGGTAGTATGTTGGTAAGCATGTTGGTAGACGGATTGGTTCTGATACCATTGGATTAGTCGAGGTCGTGAACTAGACATTGGATACTGTGCAGTGGGTCATGGTATTTCTGATGGGTCTAGTTACACACAGATTGAGTGAAATGCTTTATGGGTGAGTGTTTACCCATGGTTGAGTGAGTTGGTGGTTAGTGTAACCACGAGTGAGTATAGTGACAGTTTTCGATTGACGACTGTCAAGTGGTGACAGTTTATAGGAGGTGTTAGCGTGGATCGCGGTGTGAGGTCTGATGACTCCAAGTGGGAGCAGACGACATGATAGTTAGTGGTTGAGCAGGGAACCATCTAGTTTGTTGTGTCAGCGAAACGGTAGATCTGACAATTTGGTATCAGAGACAGACCCCGACCGGGAAGTGTGCCAGCGAGGACGCTGGGCCCTAAGGGGGGTGGATTGTAAGACCCGTGTCCTGGAGGGAACAGTGAAAAATCCCACATTCATGCGAGGGGGGAATGGTTTGGAAAGGGAATGGTGGTGTGCCTTAAAGGTGTAGGCGCACACCTATCTAGCATGAGCCCTTTTGGGAGCTCAGTGGCTTTGGGGGGGATTGGAACCCCAAAGTTAAGCGAGTTGAGGCTGGTGCAATTCCATGATGGGTGACCCCCTGGGAAGTTGCACCGTGAGCTCTCGAAAACAAAACCGTGAGGACAAGGGCAAGGAGCCCCAAAGCGGACAATATCGTGCTAGATGAGTCGGGACCTGACAGAGGAAGGTCGGTCCTGACAGAATGGTATCAGAGCCAGACCCCAACTGGGAAGTGTGCCAGCGAGGACGCTGGGCCCTAAGGGGGGTGGATTGTAAGACCCGTGTCCTAGAGGGAACGGTGAAAAATCCCACATTCCTGCGAGGGGGAATGGTTTGGAATGGGAATGGTGGTGTGCCTTAAAAGTGTAGGCGCACACCTATCTAGCATGAGGCCTTTTGGGAGCTCAGTGGCTTTGGGGGGGATTGGAACCCAAAAGTTAAGCGAGTTGAGGCTGGTGCAATTCCATGATGGGTGACCCCCTGGGAAGTTGCACCGTGAGCTCCCGAAAACAAAACCGTGAGGGCAAGGGCAAGGAGGCCCAAAGCGGACAATATCGTGCTAGATGAGTCGGGACCTGATAGAGGAGGGTCGGTCCTGACAGTACCAATCCATTTAGTCATGATCTAGAATCAAGTGACGAGTCTACATCTAGGCGACATGGAAGAAATAACTAGCCCGAAAAAAGCTTTGACATGAAGGTTGATATTCCAATGTTTGAGGAAAAGTTTCAACTGGAAGGATTCATTAATTGGAGGAGCACGGTGGAGCGGATCTTTGATTACAAAGATGTGGAAGAACATCACAAAGTGAAGTTATTATTCTTTAAAGTTGAAGAAAAAAGCATCAATTAGGTGGGATTATTTGAAGAAGTGGTGTGCTCGTGATGTCAAGAAGTGCATAGCGACATGGGAAAAGACGAGGAAAGAACTAAAGAAAAAGTTCATGTTGGTGAATTATCGACAAGATTCATTTCTCAAGTATCAAAGATTGAAATAGAATGACTTTTTCATAGAAGTGTATACGGTGGAGTTTGAAAACCTTTGAATGTTGTGTGACATCGATGAGCTTGAGGAGCAAACAATTGCTCATTACCTGGGAGGTCTATGCTCGAAGATCGCTCATGTTGTGCAGTTGCAGCCATATTGGACCTACAATGGCTTTCTGAAGTTAGGATTGATGGTGGACAAATAAAGTAAAAAGAGGCATGGTAGCAATTCAAGGTCTTGGCCAAGAGATGGAAGAGAAGGCAGCAAGACCCGTGGAAATGATTCCACTCCCAATGCTTGTTTATCAAGCAAGGCGACAACTTGTAAATCTTCCAAGCAAGATGGAGTGATAAATTCTAGTCTATCCTCTACCATTTAGTGTTTTGAATTTCAAGGCTTGGGACATATTGAATCTAACTATCCGAATAGAAAAATTGTTACTTTTCTAGTAGAAGTAGACAAAGAAATTGAAGAATATGATATTGTTGATGATGGTCCCAAGTTTGATGAAGATTTGATGAAGGAGAAAGCTTAGTTATCCAAAAAAGTTTAAGTGCAATCCATGTGGAGGATGAAGATTGGCTCCACGAAAATATTTTCCATATGAGGTGCACGTCACTTGGGAAGGTTTGCAATGTGATCATTGAGGTAGGAAATTGCAAAAATGTGAATGGTGGAGAAGCTCAGCCTCTAAACCATGGATCACCCTCATGTTTACAAGTTTTCATGGCTACATAAGGGAAACAAGGTAAATGTTAATAAGATATGCTTACTTCAATTTTCTATTGGGAAAAACTATAAAGATGAGGCTTGGAGTGTTGTTGTTCCCATGGATGCTTGTCATTTATTACTTGGTAGACCCTGTCAATATGATAGAAGGGTTGTACATGATGGCTTTAAAAACATTTACACTTTTGAAAATGATGGTATTAATGTTGTCTTAGGTCCCATCAAAATGGAAAGCAAGCCAAAGCCTGAAAAAAAAGAAAGGAGTAATCTACTATCTAGATCCAACTTCCTTGTTGTAGTGAAGGAAGTAGTCTACTATCTAGATCCAACTTCATTGTAACAAATAGGGTTTCCTCATTGTTGATATCCAACTGTTTGTTTACCTGCTCATTGTGTGAGATTTCACTTTTTGGAGACTGACAAAGTTATGGTTATGGTTATATATATGACACTGATAATGCCTTTCTAAGCGTTTTCTAAATCTGTTGGGTTTTTCTCTGTCTTGCAGGCCACAAAAAATTGATCAGGTTTTTCTCGCATCAGTGGGAGTTGATTTCTCAACATTGTTGATAGCCACGGTAAGTAGTCATTAATTGCGCTTATAATTCTCTATTCTACCCTTAAATTGTTTCATACGCTTTATTTTTTATTATCGATATACGTAGATGATCCTAATGTTGGCCTTAATATTTTGATTGATGTACTTGGAAAGAAGACATGAATGCAAATACGTAGTTTGGGATATGAACGTGTTTATGAAATTGGAAGTTCTTGGTCGTCAACATCTACTCACCACATACAAAAGGACGATGAAAATTTGAAAGATGAGTACCGGGGAAGTTGATCATTTGAAGGATGATTTGACACTAGCAAAGGCATCTCCAGAGGCATCTAACAAGGAACTTGCACATCTTTGGTTGTATCTTCATAAACTAGTACAACATATGTCAAGAGCCCTTGAGTTTGAACCGCCAGCAGTTGATTTCTAAGTACCATCAAATGATGAACACGATGAGAATGATGGTCAAAGCTCCCTAAGGTAGTCTTTTTTCCTTGCTTATGTAAAACATAATTTGACATTTAGAAACTTAGCTACTACTCATTTTGTATACTGTGTTGTTAATTTATATGAATATTACCTTTTCTACAATTGTTTTCTTGTGGCTTTTTTATAAATCGGATCCTATTGTGGCATTTAAAAGTAAAAATTCATCTAATAGTTGATGTGTGCATTTGTGTTATGTGATAAACCTTAGGCGGCAAAGATGTTTGTCGACATATAATATCTCTTGTGACAAATGCATTTATCGCGTCAAATAGAAATTGTCGTTGTAGAACCTCTATCGCGACAAATCTAATTTTACGTGGTAGAACATCCATCACAACAAAGATGTATTCCAGTATAGGGTCTCTACGTGTTCATAGATGTTCTATCACGACAAATATATTTGTCATGTTAGATGTGGTATGGTGACAAAGTCTTTGCTGGTGAGGTTGTCTTGACAAAACGCGCGAAAAATATTTTCACCTCCAAAGACTTTAGTTGGCAAAATTTAGCTTCTCGCGACAAATTATTTTTTCCTCCAAAGCTATATAATAAGTCCTTTTCTTTTTCTCTCCTATTAGTCTTCTCTAAATTCCTTCTCTTTATGGTTTCTCAGTTATTTGCTTTTGATCGAAGTTTTATGATCTGTTTGGTTGACTAGAAAATTAAGATTAGCGAAAGGAATTTGACGTGTTTGCTATGTGTTAAATGATATTCCTCAATTTCTTGATATTTAAACTATTTTTTCATATCAAAACATTAATTTATATGCACAGTCACGAAACCATTTATTTTATTTTATACCAATACGCATAAAATAAAATACGTATTAATTATATGCTTGAGTGATCCTTAAATATTTGAATATGCTTAAATTATATTTAGATAGAAAGTAGGAATCTTGAAATGCTATAAAAATACCTCATTTGAAAATTGTATGTTTCCCATTAGTCATTCATGCAATTTATTTATTAAGGAGTCAAATATATTCATGGTGGAGGTCCATGTTGCCTAGCCTATAAATACTCACTCTCATTTGGAGTAGGGTTCATCTAAAAATTATTCGATAAACAATCTCGTAGTTAAGAGTGTTCTTCCTAACTATAATTTGTTGTCTCTTTGGTGAATTCCATTGAGTAGCGAGTTGTTAGATACTTATCTCTAAGGTGGATACTTTAAAGTGGCGAGTTTCTTTTCCATGAGTGCTCACTTGTGTTATCTCCTAAAAATCTTAATTAGTTTTATGTACATATAGTAATTAGTACAAATTAGATAAGTACACATCAATCATCATAATCGTTATTAATAAAATATTATATTTGACGTCATTTAATTGAATTTAAATCATTTTTAAAAAAGTGTTTAATACATATTACACTACACCAAAACTGGGCTTTTAGGGAGCACAAACACGCGCCTTAAAAAGCTATGCCGTAAAAGACTCATTTTTTTCAAGGCACACATTATGCGCCATAAATATTGACGTTTAAGGAGCGCAATGCACACCCTATAAGCCCTTTTAGGACACGCAAATGCATGCACTAAAAGCCTTTTTAGGGCCCGCAAATGCACTCCCAAAATACTCTTTTAGCGCGCGCAAATGCACGCCTAAATGCTCTATTAGGGCGCGCAAATGTATGCCCTAAATAATCTTTTAGGGCGCGCAATGCACGCTCTAAATATCTATTTAAGGCGCGTAATGCACACCCTCATTGTAAATTTTTTTTTTTAACATTCATTTGGTAATTCTTTTTTATTTCCATTTATAAACTCAATACTTGATACATATATTGTATAATATATACAATAAGAAATAAAGAACCAATTTACACATGGTTATTCCATAGAAAATAAAATATATCAAAACTTAAAGAGTAAATCATAGATATCAACTTGACAAAGAAAATTAGCATGAATTATACTTATCACATTATCTCAATGTATCCTTACTCAAATTTCCAAATCCCAAAAATACCCATAACAAAAAAATTTCTAATAAACGTGGAAGATGGTTACAAAAAAAAAATACTAAATTCTTCCATGAACATATACCAAGCCACTAGTTGCAAGTTTTTCCTCTAAATCCTTCATGCGTATTTTGCATCAGCTCCCTTTTTCATACAAAATCCTTCCATAAACATATACCAACTCCTGCAACATTATTATGAATAAACATAAGCATCATCCCATAATCATGATCTCATCCTAACAACTTGCTAAAGGGGTTTGAAGTGATGCATGATAATGTAGATGAAAGCATGTTGATAGTAAAACATATATAGAAATACAACTCTTAGAATATTACACTTTCCATATGTGAACAAGCCTTATTTCGTAGGTTTTTGACAAAGATCGCAGTCAGAGAAGTTGCAAAAATTTACAACAGAATGATGGAAAATGACCTCTATAAGCCAATCATACAATTGTATTTGTTAGTGATTAAGTAAAGGAGAGATAATTACCTTTATGTCTTCAATAGGCCAACAACTCTACTGCCTAATGCTTCACGTAGCAAAAAGAATTCTTGTGTTGGTCGATACATAGGCGCATCGTCATCTAGTACATCATGCAATGCGTCTTTCCAACAATTGTTTCCAATACGTACAAAATGAGCCAATGTAGTAGGGTCAGTCGATATAATCTCACCTATTGCAACCACTTCATGATTTGTTCCAGTCCAATCCAATAATTTACACTTTCACTAAAGAGGCAAGTTCTGACTCCTTTTCTTGTGAAAAATCCTGAACAATTTTTTGAAAGTACGTATCTTTGTACATCATATACGTGTCTATCATTTCTACCATCTCTACATCTCCATCTTGGATGGTTGCACTTAGATCTTTCCCATGTAAAACCCATCTAGTGTATGTCGGATTCAAAATCATGGTGTTGTAGGTTTAAGCAACGGTTGCAAGGGCATTGGATATTTTCTGGATGCCCCTTACTTTTTTGAACCATATTAACAAAATGATCTGCTCATTCACGATACGCTTTTAACACTATAAATAAATAAAAAAACTAATTCTTTAATAAAATAAATACTTGTGTTTAGTATAATTATTTTTGTAGAGTTTTGAGATGAACCTGGAAAGGAAAACCCATTCTTTATCCATGCTAGATGTACTACTTCTTTTAGTTGCACTCGCCTCTAGTTAGTGTTTAAACACCCATACAAAGTAAGAACATCTCAATTAAACACCCATACATTTTAATAAAGAACATTCCGTAAAGAATAATAGAAGAAACAATCACATTCATATTAGGATGACTACAAACAATCAACATGTGGGGGTGAAATGAAAATCCCTAAGCTCGGGTAGGGGTGAAATGAAAATTCCTAAGCTTTCAAAAGCATCATAAGCAAGGAAAGTCGAAGTTTTCTATTCAGAATAATAGCTGCTGAATCTGATTCTAAATGTGCCTTATAGAGAGTGTCCATGAGCCACATTGCTATCAATAGTAGCTAGACATATTAAATGGTGGACACATGTTCATAAGGGCAACTAATATTAATGAAGCTAATTAACACTTACTTAAGGATTTAAAGTTGTAGATGAAAAAGAATTTCAGTACCTTCAAGTCTTCAGGATTTTCAGTTGAAGATGGGTAAGAAAATTGGTAGCAGGTAGGGAATTTCAGTACCTTCAAGTCTTCAGTACCTTCAAATAGGTCCAACAAGTTTTAAAATGACCACTCTGGTTCGATAATACTAATGTAAAGCATGAGTTTAAGAATGATAGGCTTGATCCTAGAACCCCTTAGATATAATGCAAATGGATCTTGTTTTCATTGACCAGATCTGTATCTATGAACTAAAATTTGGAGTTTGAATTTGAGCAAGAGGAAGGAGTGGTAGTAAGAACTAGAAACTTTTGTCATAGCTAGTATGTAGTAAATTGTGTGCACTGACAAAAACTAAGAGTAACGAATTTGAAACTTTCCTTTGAAGTATGTAATGCAACAAGATGCAGATTGTCCCTAGTGTAATAACTCATGCTGGGTTCACTTAGATGCCTAGACTAGCTACCTTTTCCACCCTTAGTTTGCAAACACTAGTTTAATTCGCACAACAAGCATTACTGAATTTAAAAAGAAGAGGGGAAAAAACAAGCATTTCTGAATTTAACAATGGGTTTTCTTCTTCTGGCCAGCATGAATATTTAAGTAAAAAAAATCCCACTTGTCCTAATCATCTTTTTACTGCTTCAGAAAATTTTAACTGCCGACTAGACAACTCAAGGGAAAGCAGTGGCACAATCTCAAATATTTTACCTTTAATACTCAATAGTACAAAAACAAATAGCAACATCAAGAACTAAAATAGAACACATGAAACAAGAAAGGAAGTTTTTGGTAATTTTTTATGTTCCCTAAATTTTCTCACTAACCAAACACGACTCAACGAGCAAGAAAATGGACCCCCAAAGTAACAAACTACTGATAAACCTTACAGAAAATCAGCACAGATAAAGATGCTAATGAAGAACTTACAGATCTGAGCTGAAGAAAAATGAGCCTAATATCTCAGCTTTTGATAAACTTGAAGGCTTGCAGATAGAACCCAGATGGTGGTGACGATAGAGCGGAGGTGATAGGGCGACTCATTGCATGGCTTCGTCTAGAGAAGTGGAGGTCAGGGGCACCTTGGCGGTGCATGAGGGAACAGGAGGGGGGAGGGATCACTTTGGTGGTAGGGTTCCCAAATCCATATTCAATTCATCAGGAATGGCTGATTTAGGGCAATTTCTGAGCTTTGGAGAATACGAGCGAGGGAGGTTGAGGGTAATTTCTGAGTGGATGATTTTGGATTTTCTAAGAATACAACATTTGGGGTTTTTTTTTTAGAGAAACAACTTAAGTGCGAACGAGGGAGAAGTTTGAGCGTTGGCGCCTTTAGAACTTTAAGTGCGGGAACTGAAAAACTTTGGGTTATCAAAAATTTCTTTGTTTTAAGGGCGTGCAAATGCGCGCCTTTAAAGGTCATTCGTTTAGGGCACACAATACACGCCTTAAAAACCATATTTTAGGGCACACATTCAAAGTACGCCCTGAATAGCTATAAACGAAGGCACACACATAATGTGCGCCCTAAATAGTCTAAGAATACTTCTTTTAGGGCGTGCATTTTTGTACGCCCTAATTTGCGCGCCCTAAAAACTCTTTTTTGGTGTAGTGTTAGTTTTTTCCATAAAAATAAGATTAATTAAATTTTTTAGGTCCTTTTATCCGTAAGTCGTGAAGGCAGTTGGTTATATAATAATAGGTTACATATATAAGACGTGATTATTATGTGTCAAATGATATTCTTCGATTTCTTTATTTTTAAACTATGTATTCATATCAAAATATTTATTTATATGCATCGTCATGAGTACTTGTATTTTATTTTATACCAATATGCATAAAGTAAAATAATTATAAAATATATGATTGACTGATCCTTAAATATTGGAACGTGCATAGATTATACTTACATATCAAGAAGGAATCTAGGAATGCCTTGCTAACCCTCAAGTGAAATTTGTAAAAGGACTAGTTTTTATATCTTTTTTTTTTTAAATTACTTTTGGAATAATCAACTTATTATGCTTAGTTGTATAATAAGTCTTTTCCTTTTCTTTCCTTGCAAGTCTTCTCTAAATTCCTTCTCTTTATGTTTTCTCAATTTTTTCATCGAAGTTTTATGATCTGTTTAGTAGACTGGAAAATTGAAATAATAAGAAAAAGGAATTCAGTGTATTTACTATTTGTCAAATGATAGTCTTCGATTTCTTCATTTTTAAACTATTTTCTAATATCAAAATATTCATTTATATGCACTGTCAGCAATCCCTTTATTTTATTTTATACTGATTCGTGAACAATAAAATACTTATAAATTATATGCTTGAGTGATCCTTCAATATTCGAATATATTTAAATTGTATTTACATAGCAAGTAGGAATCTAGAAATGCTATGCTAATCCCTCTAGTGAAAATTTTGAAAGGACTAGTGTTTATTCGTTTTTTAAATTGCTTTCGGAATAATCAACTTGTTATATAAGCTCAGTTGTATAATAAGTCTTTCCCTTTTCTTTCCTAGTAATTACGTCTTCTCTAAATTCCTTCTCTTTATCTTTTCCGAGTTCTTTGTATACTTTTTACTTTTTTATTGAAGGTCTATGATCTGTTTGGTCGACTGAAAACATGAGATTGGCGAAAGGAATTCGCGACTTTTCAACGTACTGTATTTACATAGCAAGTAGGAATCTATAAATGTTATGCTAATCCCTCAAGTGAAAATTTTAAAAGGACTAGTATTTATTCATTTTTTACCATCATGTCTATATATATGCTTTGTTTTGTCTTTCAAATGAGTTGGAATTAGTGTTTCTGATTGCTAATTTGGGCTTTCATTTATGCTTTGATCACTGTATAGTTCTTCTGCACTTATTTTTGTTGGTGGGTGAATTTGCAGGCTTAATTGGGATCAACATCAATATTTTATTATTTTGTAATTCTAAACTAACTGGGCTTGTTATGATAAACTTATCTATGAGATTTACTTTATTGTTGATGATGCTCCTTTTCTTCATTTTGTGTAAGAATTTCTGATTTCAACATGCATTAGTTTAGCCATGCGTATTTTGGATAACTTGTTTAATGGTTTGGAATAACCTTTGATGAATGTACTAATGGGAATTATTGTAAACGAGAAATTTGAGGTATGATTGGTGTGATGCATGATCTTTACATGATAAATTATTGATAGAATTTTGATAAAACTGAATGGCTGGTAGGTATCCTGATTGTACAAAATGGGTGGAAGCTCGATTGATGTTGACCAAGAGTTCACTTCATTGTCAAATGCCGTTCGCACCGTGGTCCTCGTTGGACGGACTGGTAATGGAAAAAGTGCCACAGGTAACAGCATTATTAGAAGAAGGGCCTTCAAATCCAAGATAAGCTCTGCTGGTGTTACGAGCACTTGTCAACTCGAAAGCACTGTAATGAGGGATGGACAAGTTGTGAATGTCACTAATCTTTAGAAACTATGTATATTTGTGTAGTACGGCAATAGGACTTTTTGATTTAGTGCTGGTAAAGAAATTGTCAAATGCATTGGTTTAGGGAAGGATGGGATACATGCTGTTCTTGTAGTTTTCTCGGTCAGGAGCTGCTTTTCACAGGAAGCTACCGCTTTACGGAGCTTGCTGACTTTGTTTGGAAGCAAAATTATTGATTACATGATTGTGGTCTTTACCGGAGGAGATGAGCTTGAAGAAAATGATGAGACATTGGATGATTATTTGGGCCGTGATTGTCCAGAGCCTTTAAAGGTTACTTACATTTAACTTCCCTCTATTCTGACTATTTTTAATGGTTTCGCATTCTATAATTTACTTATATTGCTTAACCTTGTTTGGGGAGTTTCCACAATTTCAACTTATATTACATCTAATTGACTCTTTGTTTAATTTAGGAAATTCTTGGTCTGTGTGAAAATCGTTGTGTGCTTTTTGACAACAAGACTAAGGATGAGAGAAAGAGGGTTGAGCAAGTTCAAAAGCTTCTCAATCTTGTAAACAAGGTCATAACACAGAATGGTGGACGGCCATACACCGATGAGATATTTGCTGAAGTGAAGGTATATACGTTATTTTATTATAGTTACTACTTACTAGTTAATAGCCTCAATATCCACCCCTTACCTATGTCTCAGTAAGCTTTTCGTTTTTCATCCTTGCATGTATGTCAATACCCTGTTTTTACACTTGTCTTAAATGATGGCCAGTTTGTGTTATTTGAAAAACTCATGATCAAAATTTTGTTGTATCTGACAGAAAGGGGCTAGTCTTCTTGGTAATGGCATGTTCTATTTAGAGCAAATGTTGTTTTATTCATTTTGAATCATGAAACATGTTGATGATGATGTTGCTAAATGCAGCTTGCGGAGAAGTTGAAAGCCAGCCCCTATAGGCATGAGCAACAGTTGGCGGATGAACAGGTTGCACGACGAAGATTAGAAGAGAGTGCCCACACGGCTCAAGTGAGGGCGAATGATGAAATTCATGAGCTGAGACGAAAACTAAAGAGACAAAAGGAGATTCGTAAAAGAGGGGACGACAATTGTTCCATTCTGTGATGCAACTTCTGGTAAGATGTGCGGAACGGAGATTGTTCATATATCATATAACTACAGTTGGGTATGTCATATATCACCCTCCTTAAAATTTCAGTTTGGCGTACGTTTGTATTTATTTTATGGCCATTTATAATTTACCGATTAACAATGGTATATATTTACGAAAATGTTAGAACCTACGGTTGCTACTCCTAATTTACCGATTGGCACACTAGTAGAATCTATAGCTTTCGCGGCAAAACTTTTACCGGCGAAATTTAATTTTGTCGTGATAGATTATCTATCGCGACAAAATTTAAAATTCGTCGTGAAACTTGCGGCGGGAGATTTTGATTTTGGCGGGAAACTTTAGGCGACAAACATGGAATCTATAACGACAAATTATTTCCTCGCGATTTTTTTTTCCAAAAAATAATTTCGATTAGAATTTATTCCCTCCAATCCTCTCAGAAAAAAAACCCGGGACACGCGTGTTCCCGCTAATAAAAATTTTGGTCATTGGCTGGAAAAACGTGATTTGTCGCCAAAGGTATTATAGAATTGTCGAACGGCGTCGTTTAGGGTTAATTCGTTGAGGACAAAATTTGTCCTGCGCGACTTCAACTTCTTTCTTTTGCATCTCCCTCTTTAGTTTTACAGAACATCCCGCCCCAATCTGACGAAGGCGAAACCTGATCTCACGAAGGCGAAACTCACGAAGCCAAAACCCAATCTTGACGGTTGTACGTCTTCAGCTTTCTCGTCTCCACAACCTCCTCCCTCTTCGATTCTGAGACGAACAAGCTCCTGTTAATTCTCAGGTGCGTGGTCTTTGTCGTGGACTTATTGACAGATTGTGATGATTATATATGCATATGTATATATGTTATATAAAATAGAATACACGAGTAGACAATGACTATTTCTTGGTTCAATGTGTTTTATATATTGTGATATTGTTTATAGATTCATTGTATCACTGCCCCCTTCTTTGTTTCGGGTTGTAAATGATTTTTGGGTCTCTTTGAATGCTTTGTCATCGCCCTCATGCTTGATGGATCTTCTGTCATTTAACAGATGTCTGTTTTTTGGCTTTCCTTTTTTGGATTTGTGAGGTCTCCTTAGGGTGAGGCCTATTCCTTTTCGTGAGGCTCTCTGGTTCCTTTTCATGTCTTGTAATAATTGGTTTATAGGGTTTAATACTTGGGCCTGAGTTGTGATGAAAAGGCAGGGGTTGGGGTTTGGATTTTTGTTTTTGTTTTGGAAACTTGTTCTCCTGTGGTGTCGGTTTGGGAAGTTGTCTCTTTTGGTATAGACTCCGGACCTGAGTTTTCGTAGGCTGATTGTTTATTGATGGAGGATAATTGTTCATTCTTGTAATTTTTATACCGGAAAATGCATAATGAAAAGAATGAGCATTTTGATTGAATATATGATTTTTAGTCAATTAGGTTGTAGTTAAAACGATAGAGAGAAGGGATGAGTGAAAGTTTCATTTTGGTGTAGGAACACTTTGTACCATGCATCAATATAATCATAGTAACTGTATGGGACATCTTCACCAGATTTGGGGAAGTATTTGAAAATATAGGTCTTAGTTCTCCAGTCTGATTGATTAATGATTTGGAGGATATAAATGGAGTGGTAGAGTAAATTGGGAGGATCACTTTTTTCATATATTGGTTTAATGGTGATATAATCTGTGTGAAAAGGGATGGTGGTGTAGTACTGGAGATTTTTGGTTGGGAGACTTGGGATGAAATGGAGATTTAGAGGGAAATAGGCTTTAGCTAATTGCGAAGGTGATTTGAGATGACTAAAGCATTCTTCAATGTAAAAGAGTGCATGACTGGTACCTTTGGAAAAGTAGGGGGAAGATTGAGGTTTGTAATGGGTAACTGGTTGAGTGTGAGCTTGAATTGATTGGTAAGGATCATATGGGGGGATTAGAGCGGAATGGTAATTGGGGTGTAATTGACTGCTGGTCGACCCAAGGGCCGTGTATTTGTTTGTTAATGACATTGGAAGGTTCCAGTATGGAACAAGTCTTTGAGAAGAAGGGCTTTCTTCTTTGATTTCTGGTTTAATTGGGGCGGGTGGCTTGCTGGAAGTTCATTGCGTTGTGGAGCGTCTGGATCCCATCAGGTTTTCCCTGTAGGAACTCGTGAGTAAGAAAATCAGGGATGTCATTTTGACTTCCTTCAATGGATTCAATATCAAAATAAAAAATGCTTAATATGGATTGCCATCGGGCAAAAATATGTTTGGATGCAATGTTGTGAACATCTTTTTCTAAAACATACTTGGCACTTTTACAATCAACATGAACCAAAAATTTTTGATCAAGTAAATCTTGTTGAAATTTGAATATGCATAATACTATAGATAAAATCTTTTTTTAAATAGTATTGTATTTACTTTGAGTAGAATTCCAAGAACCAGAGTGGAAACGAACCAGAATTTTTGGGCCATCAGGATGACTTTTCTATTTGAGGCTTTAACCAAGAGTGGAAACGAACCAGAATTGTTGAGAATGACTCTGTAACCTGGACATCATTTGCTTCTTGTATCATTTGAGACTTTTCGAAATTTGTGACTTGGACAGACCCCACCTCTTTGTTGCTCTCCCTTTTTTGTTAGTAACAATTGCTTGGGAGGCTGAAACTCATGGTCTGATCTTGGAAGTGGGTTTGCAAAAGAACCAGAAGGTGAGGACATACTTGGCTGGCCATAGTATCTGCTTTTTCTCATTTTGAGCTTGGTATCTTCCCAATCTGTAAATTCTCATCATCGTTCCTCCTGAATAAGAGCAGACTCGCAGTTGGAATGCCCCTTCTTCAGTATAGCTATAGGTGAACTTGCCCCTTCTTACTTCCCTGTGAACCTCTGAGTAGAAGGCCTTGGAAAACTTCTTTTAAGACAAATTAGATGCTTAGTCAAATACATGGAAATAAATGGAATGATATGGCTTTGGACGGACATAGGCATCTTGGAAGACGCTTTTAGATAGTAAAGGTAGCTGAAATGGAAGCTCTGGACGGACAGAGGCATCTTGCAAGATGCTTTTAGGTAGTAAACTTAGCTGAAGGCTACACATATACAAGTACATTGATTCGAAAGTTTGCTGGGGCCTGTAATTTGGGAACTAAGTACACATGAAGGGAATAACTCGAGTAAATTGTTACTTATGTACCGTATAGAAAGAGGTTTGATTAGTCAAATTAGCTAAAATCCAGATATATATTTATGATTAAGGTGTTGCAATCTTATTTCAGGGCTCATACTTTACTGATTATTAATTTGAGTTTGACATGGGAATGAGTTCAATATGTTCCGAGTTTTATGATATGAATGCTACTGTGAAATTTGTAAACTTGAGTTGTGGGGATTATCAATCTGATCTCTGCGATCTGCTTGAATGAGTTCAATACCTTCATTCAGCATACTACAAAGGTGAAAAAGACATGATGGGGTTTATCAAATTTTTATGCTTGAGTTGTGGGGAATGAGTTCAATATGTATCTGCTTTGTTTTTTTTTTCTATCAACTGTCCTTGACATTTGATTCATGAACTTGTTGTGAGTCTAGAGATGGAAGGATCACCTGTCTCAACACTTTAGGATAGAGGTTGTATCTGCTTTGTTTGCTAGAATTTCTCAAAACATGGGTCCATTTGGTCTGAAGATTCTCACTCTTATTTGTTTGGTTTAATTTAATGTTTAGTATTTTCCCCATGCTTAAACTCATCCATGCTTACAATGTAATATGCTATTATGTATCTTT
The DNA here is from genome assembly GCA_032719365.1 of Prinsepia uniflora. Classification (NCBI taxonomy): domain Eukaryota; kingdom Viridiplantae; phylum Streptophyta; class Magnoliopsida; order Rosales; family Rosaceae; genus Prinsepia; species Prinsepia uniflora. The sequence continues at coordinate 29,900,507 of CM064861.1, read as the reverse complement.
AAATATACACTATAGAACTTTACTCCATGTGATACATTGATTATGAAAATGAATCGAAACTTATAACTTATTACCATTCTCAATAATGTAAATAAGTGGATCATGATATTTCTTCTTTATGTACAGTAAAAGGTCATGAAGTCCTCTTGGATCAACATAGAACCAAGCTAAAGCACCCTACAGTAAGTTCCCTATTTTCAATTCATTGTGTATTTTTTTGGTAACTCAATACATCTAGAACTTGACTTTTAAATACTTGTCTGCATACTTGTCTGCATATGACTTTTGAATTTGAATTAAATTACATACTGAGCTCTGCTGTTGCTACATGTGCATTAGATTGGATTTTGAATTAGCACTCATTTCATATCTTTGTGTTTTTGCTTCAATTGCTACATGTGCATTAGAACTTTCTGGTTAATTTGAGTTCATACGAGATTGAAAAGCATTGCACAAGCTATTGAAGACTACAAGAATCACTAGATTTTTTCAGGGAGTTTGTACTCAAAGGAACACCAAAAAATATGAATCAGAGATCAAGATATTGTTTGCTCATTCAAAGAAAACAACATATTGTTTGCTTATTCACAGAAAACAACAGATTGTTTGCTCATTCAAAGAAAACAACAGATTGTTTGCTTATAAAAATCCTTGATTAGCAACTGTCCGAGGAGTTCAAAATCCTTTTTCAGCAGGGAAAGAAAAAGCATGCTTAACATCAACAATGAATTGAATGCAACTAGAAGAAGGTCATGAAAATCTCAATAAAATAGAAAAGATAAACAGATAAGGATAACTAAACCACAAAATGGAAAAATTCTAACCTGCTGATATGCGTGGAAGCATAGTGCAGCAATAAAAGACCTAATATATACTTGTTTAACATTCAATCCCTGTAATTGGAGTTAAAAAATAAACATAAAAAAATTATCAGTTTCAAGTATAATCGACATTCTACAATGACCCTGCCACAAGCCTTAGCTCTTGGAAAAAAACTCACAGCGGATTGTAGGACTCCTGGGGTAAACTTATCCTTTTTGTGTACGAACTATGGATCCATGCAAAGGATGAATATCTATTTTGCCTGTGTATGACGTATGTATTCATTGTTGTTATAAAGCTCTTGTTTTTTAACACTTCTACAGGGCAGAGGGGGTGAGGAGCTGTCAGCAGAACTCTCAGTAGCTCTTCAACGTTGTCTCTTTGGTGGTAAAAGTGGATCTGGTCCGTATTTTCTTTGAAGTCAGATGAGCATAATAAATTTGTTTTGTCGTATATGCATTTATCTTTTGGAAATACATATTTCTCAGTTGAACAAGCATATTTTTTTTAATAACTGCTTAGTTGATAATCTATGTCTTTGTTATCCCAGGTGCTGGAATTGATCTCTCCTCGCTGGTTTTTGTGGAAGGAAAGGTGTGTTGGGATCTATACATTGAAGGCCTTGTTAGTTCAGATGGGAATCTGCTAGATGCCCTAGGTGCAGCTATAAAGGTACTTAATGTTTCTTATTTGTTTATGCATGCTTAAAAAGTCTTCTTTGCTGCAAATAAGTAACAAGGACAACAGAGGAGTTCTCTAGCTCAGTGGTCTTTATCTTAGTTTACAATAACGAAATCAGCAACCAATAAAGGGAGATTAGTAAATATGCTGCATAATCATTGAAAAGGGTGTGGATGAAAAAAAGTTACAGTTTACAACATTGAAAATACAACTAATACTCAGATAAACCATTACACATCACTTTCCTCAATTACAGAACATGAATACAAATACGATTGATTTACAATGGGATAGATTTACAAGTGAGATTAATGTGGAATTTGCTTAAAGGTTTTAGACAAATCACATACAATACACAACAAAAATTAAAATTTTAATTTAGCAATAACCAAAATTTCCCTAGAATTTTCGAAATGAAACCATCTGTAAAGCTGGCGTGAGGAGAGATATAATGAAATAGATCAAATGGCTTATTGAATAATTGGGTTTCCTTACTCTTTATTTAGTTTGTTTCTCTTCAACAAACTTTTTTTATTTGAATTATATTTTATTTTGGTTCACAGTTTTTGCTGATACTTTATGTAGAAAATCTTCTATTTGCACAAAACATATCGTTGACACTTTTTCAAATTGGTTGTAGCTCAACTTTGACATAGACTTGAAAGATCCAAAGAGTGAAAAATATGTCAATGATGTCATGGCTAGGAGGTTTAGAGACTTCAAGCATGAGTTACACAAGTACTTTCAGCTTTTCCCAACAGTTGAGGAAGCGTTGGCCAACCCACCATTGGAGATGGTACTTAGAGACGCTCAAGACCAATGGGCATTTATGTGTGGCCATTTTCAGACACCGAAGTTTTTGGTAGTTTTATTATTTTGCAAAATTATACAGAAAAATTCTCTCTTAATGCTAACGAACTCATTAGTCATCCAACTGTGCAGAAAGCATCTAAGGCGAATATAGCGAACCGAGCTGAAAAGGAGATAGAGCATCATGCTGGTTCGAAATCTTTCGCACACATAGCAATGGAGTGCGTTAAGGTAATATAGCAGTTTTGTATTAAAGATATTATCTTGTATTGAGCATTAAACTACATTTATTAATTTTTTTATACGTTATTATTCCACATTAGGAGGGTTCAAAATTTGTGGAGATAGACACTTATGGGAAAGCGTATTCTACGAAAACCAACCAATGGACCAATGATAAGGCCAAAGCTAAATATGTAAGTATTTCTGTAATTATATGTTTGGTCACTAAGTACACTTGTTGGCATTTCGTTTGGCATTTCGTTTCAAGTAAAGTGGGCTTGACAAGTATAGTCAAACAGCCTTTTACAAGTATGTATTGATACTGAAACTGAGTACACTGCTTGATTTGGTGCATGATTTGTTATCGGTGAGATTTTGCTTGTCTTGATTTGCTATGGGGTTGCCTACTCAAAGTTTTGTTACCGTTCAAATGGATTTTTATTGGTTGTTTGTTTACACTCTCTTTTTCCTTTCAACAAACCCTCATTTTGTGGGTTTTGAATGAGGAAAAGCCTATAAATTTTCATTCGTTAATACAAATGAGTTTGTTTACACTGCTTGGTTTGCTTGTCTTGATGCAGAATGAGTTTGTTCCAGGCTTTGGTTTGATTATTGGATTTCTGTGATTGGTTGTTTGCTATAGAATTTATCTTTATGCTTTATTTGATTGGTTGTTAGAGAACTTATCTTTATGCTTTATTTGATTGGTTGTTTCCCAAATCCGGGGTCTTGTTCAATGATTTTATGTTTGATATTATTTTATCATTCATATATTTGATTGTGAAGGATAATATGAATGGTAAAATTATCATCAGAGATTAAGGCAACATGTTTGTATCTTTTCTTAGTGTATCTTCATGCAATATGGTAACATATTTTTAATGTTGATTTCATTTGAAGGATGAAATGATGGACAAAAAGAATAATTATCTCCAAGAGGTAGCGAAGGAATATCCCGATGGTACTCCATTAGATGAGATACCTATATCTGATACTAATGTTGGCCTTAATATTTTGATGGATGTACTTGGAAAGAAGCCTGGAACACAGATACGTGGATTAGGATATGGACATGTTTGTGAGGCTGGAAGTTCTCGGTCTTCAACATCCACTCATTACTTACAAAAAGAGGTTGATAATTTGAAAGATGAGTTGACAGCAGCAAAGACAGCTCAAGAGGTAGCTACTAAGGAAGTCGATCATTTGAGAGATGAGTTGACGCTAGCAAAAAAGACTTCTGACAAGAAAATTGAACATATGCAGTTGTATCTCCAGCAAATAGTACAAAGTATGTCAAAAGTGGCTGGGTTTGAACTACCGCCGATTGATTTGGAAGTACCATCGACTGATGAAGCACACAATGAGGATGATAGTCAACTAGGGTAGTCTTTTTTCGGGTTTATGTATACATTATATATCTAACTTGCACTTGAAAACCTATAACTCTTTTGAATGTATATATTATATTATTATAATGAGTATTAAAATGTTCTACAATTGTTGTATTGTCACTATTCTCCAAATATGGTGTATTGTGGCATTTGGAAGTTGAATCTTTGTAATAACTATTATGTATATTTTTGTTGTGAAATAAACCTTAGACGGCAAATATATTTGTCGGCAGAGAGTAACAATGCAACAAAGATAATTTGTCGTGATAGAGAACCTATCGCGACAAACCGAGTTTGCCACCATAGAACATCTATCCCGACGCATGTATTTGTCGCCATAGGCCTTCTTTCGCGACAAATGTATTTGCCACCGTAGAACATCTGTCCCAGCGCATGTATTTGTCGCCATAGGCCTTCTTTCGCGACAAATATTTTTGTCAGCTTAACTTTTCTTTCCTGGCGAAAGTGTGTTTGACGGCACAAGGTGACAAATGTTCTGCCGCGAAAGATTTGACGCGAAAAGTCATTCTGTGCCGACAAAAGTTTAAAGTTTGCCGTCATAGATCTTTCGCGGCGAGGCTTTCCTGACGAATGGGGCGACAAACAATTTCGCCGTGATAGAGTTTAGGCGGCAAATTTTGACTTTTACCGACAAATTGTGTTTGCCGCCTAAGACAACATTTTTACTAGTGGCAATTGCTACTCGCTACCACTTTCATTGTCTAGTAACCAAATTATTTTTCTTTTTTCTTGCTGCATTATCATCGGTTGATAAAGCATTTTACTTTTAGATCTTCATCTACAAAACATAGCAAGCAATTCTATAAACCTTGCAAGCAGTTCTCTTCTGATTTATTGGTGACATCATTTAAATGCTACAAGGAAATAGTGTTTGCCCGGAAAAGGGGCTTTGCTGAGCAAAAATCACAATGCATCGGGCCACAGGTTTACTCGGCGAGTCTCCGCCGGGCAACCTGCATCAAGTAGGCCTCCTCAGGCTACGGTTTGGGTCGACGGAGAATGCGATTCGTCGAGCGAAACACCATTCAATGTCTTTTACCAGGCGCAACGTTCGTTGAGCAACCAAATCGTAAATCACAAGGACGTGCAACCGTACTCGAGGCATGCATACCTGACCTTAAACTTGTTATTCTTCGCTTGGAGATTCTCCAAGTTTCCCCGCATCTGAGAGACCTCCTCAGGATTGACTCCCCGAGAAGAACTCGAGGATCGGCTTAAGATATCTCGAAAGACCCCTCCTCCTGCGCCCCAGACAACTTTATTGGGTCACCGACCAAGCTGACGCTCCAGAATGGTAATCGACATCTCGAGATCGGGTAGCTGGTCTTGCATCGGGATCTCAAGTTGTTGTTGGGTCAACTGTTCCTGAGTCTGCTGCACATCTTTCACCATGGCCGCCTACAAAATGGAATAAAGTAATAATTAGAAAATTAATTAATTAAAAATAATAAAATATTCAATAACCGCAAACATTGAACTTACGTGAATTGCGTCAGCTTCCTCATTTCCTGGTCTAGCATAAACCACCCCATAGGTGTCTACTTCTAGAAACAGCGACTTAGCTGCACGACGGGCCTCATGTCGGAATACCATTTCTGCCAATGGAACTTTATATGGTCCATGAGAGCGGCGTTGGTAGCATCCCATTCAAAATTATTCTGCAATCCAATATTAAAGTATGTTAAACTATTAAAACTGATCAAATATGAAAAATATTAAATCACTAAGAAAGGATAAAATGTGTCTAATGAGCTTATGCCCTGCCTTGGGCATGGGCACCTAATTCAATCACTAAATGAGGATGACTTATAAGGACTAAGATAACAAGTGGTAGGGTGGATAGTTAACCCTAATTCTACCTTTAAAAGCAATTTAGAATCCTAATCATCCCTTTACCTGTTATCCAAGCAATCAAATACAACTCCCCCAATTCTTGCACCTTTCGCGTCTAAGCTAATTGGACCTATATATATTGGATACCTTGAACAAGTCCTTGAGGAATTTGACCTTTTCAGTGCAACTATACTACGTACATGTCTTGTGCACTTGCAGAGTTATTACACGTAGAAGCCTAGTCCCGCATGAACATCATTGTGCGAGCACTTGGCTTCTATCGGTGAGCCAAGTCGCTCCACGCACACGACTTGAATCCAATTTCCTGTCGACCTGCAGACCTACTCAGACTCTAACCCCTTGTTGATGCCACACACTTTTATGGTACTCCCTGCAAATTCGATTAACATTAGTACATATTTTGAATAAAAAATAAATACAAATTAAAATTCAATAAGATATTGAACTTAACCGATGGGATATTTCATCGACTCCTTTTTGAACGTTAGCTCCAGGGTCCTCAGGGGCAGTGCGAGGTTGCCCTAGTATCATCTAATCGTCAGGAACGATGTCGGGGGGGGGGGGGGGGGGGGGGGGGGGGGTGTAGGTTGTGGGAGGGCTGAGGGATGGTGTTGGATGATCTGTTGACGCTAGGCCACTAGCAGGTGATGATTTCTCCATTGGAGAAGGTACAAGTCTCGGAGATGACTGCTCTTCTAGCACCTTAGGACAAACTCGTGAAGTGATAAATTTACGCAAAGACATCTACTAACACACCCCCGACTTGAAAATAATTCATTTATCTACTCTGATTGGAAAGGCGTCGGGAAGATCTCGACCTCCATGCTTTTCTAGTTTCCCGATGAACCCCAACCACCATTATCCGGTGCTCAAACCCCATAAGAAAAAATAGAAGTCAGTAGCCCTCAAGAAGGTGTTCGCTAAGATACAAACTAGGAATCAAATGGTTACCTGAATTGACAGCTCTTTGCCGCGAAAGGTCACGATTCTAGTTTTTGACTACTGTCGTCGCTACCAAATCCACCTCGGATTCCACATGCAAATAGCCTGTTAGAAAGTCCTAAACACGATGATTACAATGAACTAAGTCCTAAGGTTCGAGATCATCTAGGTTCCCTTCAAAACTCATTGCGTCGAAGTCGGGTCTGAGACGGGTTCTCGGGTCGAGTGTCGCTGTCGCGATTCCTCGCCACGAAATCAACATGCAAGTTATAAACTCAGTAGTGCTCATCATAATGAGTTAAGTGGTGTCACTCACGGGTTCAAAAGTTTCCTCCACAGTCTTCAAACACCAATCAGGTCGCTAATTGGGTCTGCTAGCCTTTCGTGCAACGATGGTCCTCGTGGTTCACGTCCAGTGGCCATGCAAGTGTGTGGGTGCATTTCAACTTCAAAAGAGTGAGGGGGAGGTTAAGGACAATGAGAATATCAATCTCCCTTCTGCTAAATGCTATGTTTTGGTAAGTGATGGCAGGCCAGGGTGTTGGGCTTAAGATTTCATTCAGTCTTTTCTCTAAGCCTCCTAAACCAAATGGGCTCAAACTTGGGTTTGACTCAAGAGTCAATTGTCAAGCAAGGCCTTACAAATGGTTTCTAATGTCTGGCCTCTTAAGAGTGAGCCTTGATGGTTGGGTTAATCCATCACTCAAGTCCAAATTAACCAGAGGCTAAATGTATCGGTTTGTCTACAATTAAAAAGTTGTTTAGGCTTAGGTTAGAAATTGCGCTTTAACTAAGAGGCAACAAAACCTATTTTAAATTTAGGTAACCTTTGGGGTAGTTAGGTAAATTATTGAAATTTAGTTTTGGTATTTCCGAGATGGTATGTATCATCTATAATTCAAAAGTAATTAATAATTAATATTAAATAAATAACTAAAGCGAATAAAAAAATAATTAAACTTTTCTTGTAATTTTTAATAATTTCCAAAATTTGCAATAATCCTATAATTTCTAATAATTTGCAATAATTCAGTAATTAAATAATGTTCAATAATTTCCGAAAATTGCAATAATCCAATAACTGCTAATAAATACAAATAATTTCCAATAATTTACTTATTCAATAATTTTCGATAAGTTCCCAAATATATAATTATTTCTAAATAATGCTAATAATTTTCAAACATTTACACAAATGTCAATAATTCAATATTTTCAAAAAATTTCCAAAAATTTCAAATATATACTAATTTCGTATAATTGCTAACAAAATTTCAAAATATTTCCCAGAATGTCAATAATTTCCAATATTTTCCAATAATTCACAAATTTACAATATTTTCCAAAAATTCGACAATTTCCAATATTTTCCTAAAATTCAATAGATTAATAATTTCCAATAATTTTAAAATTTTTCAATAATTCAATCATTTCCATTAATATTCAATAATTTCCAATATTTCCTAAAATTTCAATAATTTCGAAAAATAAAAAATAAATTCAATAATTTTCTTTAATTTATCTAATAATCAATCCAATATTCAATATTCAAACATCACTTCCATAATACGAAATTATTCCAAGTTTCCAATAATATTAATTCAAAATAAAAAGAAAATCATGAACAATATAAAGAGAAAATCATAAATCAAAATAAAAATTTGGAATTCATAATAGGACGTACAATGAGGAAAAGAAAGAGGATTTTGAGTCTGGGGCTTCGGGTTTGAAGGGCTAAGTCACGGGTTAGGTCACGACCAAGGGTTGTGATGTTTGGGTTTTGTTGTGGGTTGGGTTTTGGGGTGAGTGAGAGAGGGAGATTGAGTGAGAGATGAAGATTGAGTGAGATTGGGAGAGTGGGTGGGAGAGGAATTTTGAGAGAAAAAGTGTAAGAGGAAGATTGCGGAGTTTCAAAGAGCTTGGGCGAGAGGTTGAGTGTGTTTTTGAGGAAATGAAGTGGAAGAAGGAACGAGAAGGGTCGAATCTGTTTCTAAGTGAATGGACACTTTTCCTGGTGAATGGGTCCGTCGGGCCCGCTTTAATGATTCACCAGGCGAGTATGGGTGGCAATTTCAAGTTTTCACGAATTTTTTGTCGGAATTTTTGAAATTTCGTGAAATTTAACTTTTCCCGGTGAATCATGCCATCCACCTAGCAAACACTTTAATAGTAATCTTTGTTTTTGGGTTCGATCGATATGCTAACAAGTGAATTGGAAAAATTTGACCGTTCAATATGTGATACGACGTGTCTAGACCTCATCTGTTGAAAATCACGACGTTCTGAGCACTTAAAGGCCATGTATAAACAAACAACGGTTTGTTACCGTCGATCCGTTTCTCATCGTAACCTAGTCTCACGACGTCGAAATTCCGTAAATTTTTGCATAGTTGATCTATGAGTGTTGCTCATTAACATGGACGGTTGGATTACTCGAAATCTGAAGAAAATTTATAGAAAATTCTAAAACCATCAAACTCATTAATACTTAGAACTTTTGAAGGAAACTTCAATAGTAATCTGTTTTTGGGTTCGATTGATATGCGAACGAGTGAATTTGAAAATTTTGACCTTTCAGTTAGTGGTACAGCTTGTCTAGACCTCACCTGTAGAAAATCACAATGTTTTGAGCTCTTAAAGCCCTTGGATAAAAAAACAACGATTAGTTACTGTCGATTCCTTTTGCACCGTTACCTAGTCTCGGTATTTCGAAATTCCCTAAGGCGGATCATCAATCATCATTTTTTAACCTTCTATTATTGAACCCATCAATTTTACAGAAAAGGTGGAATAACAAGGATTGTAGGAAGAATGTTAAAAGTAAAAAGTTCGATTTTTTAAATTGTGAATTAAGTGAAAAGTACGATTTTTTAAATTGTGTATTAAGTGAAAAGTTTGATTATTAAATTGTGTTGATAATTTATTTTTTCTTCATTATAGATTGAGATCTTCTGCATTATGGGTTTTGATTTTCTTTTCCAATTTTGTTGACACCATATCTGACCAGACCGATTAGGCCTTATACCTAAAGCCCAAGCACCGAACAAGGCCCAAGCCCACAGTACTTATATAGCCCCAATACTAGGCCCGATGCAGGATGATGCATGGAAGTCTATCCCCCCTCGATCTGTGTAACACGTGCTAGTACATAAATCGAGGAGCTATTTTCCCAAATCAAAACTATGGAAATCGAACATCCCACTTACCCATAGATAAGTGGTACACATTTTCCAATAAAGGTAACTAATATCTACTATTCACTATTACTCTGCCAAACTTACCATTTACCGTTTCCTCTTACGAACAAAGTTACTACTAATTTAACAGTCGAAGAACCTTAGGCCAGCACCAGACTGGTGCCCATACTAATGAAAGACCCACTACTCTCCTAGTTGATAGGTTAAGAGGAAGGACATACGTCATTTGGTGATTGGACAACGAGGAATCGACAGTTAGAATATTTATCGCTTTAACAGTTTGGCGTCGTCTCTGGGAAACTGACTAAGTTTACCTACGCTCAACTAGGCGAGCAAACGCTCGTCCGCGTCCAAGATTACCACCAACTTACCCAACAAGAAACATGTAGGGCGACCAGGATCTCGGCTAGATCACACCTGGGCAAGGGCCTAGGATAACTAGACATCCCTCTCCAAACTTTCTACAGATCATCAAAAAATTCCAGAGCAATATGGAGGAGGTTAAAAGCAAAGGTACGTAAGTCGAGTCGAGATGCTAGGCACTCGACGACCGTTACACCGTGGTGGCTGAACAACTCTAGGTCGCACAAGCTAAACTCGCAGAACACCGATCAGGCATCTGTAAGGAAGAGGCCAACAGGGTGGTGGCCAAGTACACCGAGCGTACCTAAAAAAACCGCCGAGCAGTGTGGTAGGAAAAGGTCCACAGGGCCGCCGAGCCGAGTAGGAGGCCCACTCCGATGCTCATTATCTCGTGCAACCAATCGAGAGACACCAGGATCTACCGTGACGTCTGCGACGCCCTACTTCCAGGTTCATTTCATCATCGTCATGACCGACAGACCACTTCAGTAGGTGCTCCAGAAGCCAAAAACGTCGGGAAGGTTACTTAAATGCGCAATCGAACTCAACGAGTTCGACATCACTTTCGCTCCCCGCACAACTGAGAAGGGGCAGGCCAACGCAGACTTTATCTCTGAATTTTCTTATGTCCCGGAAGCACCTACAAGCGAGGCCATTCCTCCCACTCATCCTTCATCCACAACACATACCTTGGATGGGGAGAGCCCTCAGCTAGATTATGCTTAACCGTTTGCCTCCTATACGTCGATGGGTTCACCTGCCACAATGGCTCCGAGGCTGGGCTCGTCGTCACTACACAAATAAGGTCAGAAAAGGAGTACACCCTTCGTTTCCTATTCAAGTAATCAAACAACGCCACTGAGTATGAGGCCATTCTCTAGGGTCTCTGCCTCACCAAAACCATGGATGAAAAACAAATCATAATTTATAGTGACTCCCAGCTCATCGTCAACCAGATCAATAATAAGTATGAATCCAAAGACTCTTCCATGGCAGCGTATAGGATAATGGCAAAATCTCTCCTTGGTGGTTTCCACAAATACACTATCACATGGATCCCGTGCTCTGAAAACAGTCACGTCGATGCTCTGGCTAGGCTTGCATCCTCCCTCAACGAGAAGATCAGCCGTAACGTCCTTATGGAAGTACTCTACAATCTGCGCAATAAACATATAGGACAACGTCCTCTACGGTCTACGCAATAAACACAAACCCTACATGGATGACACCACTCGTTGGCTTTCTCACCAGCGAAATTCTCCTCTCTGACGAGATCGAAGCCAAGAAGGTCCAGCAACAGGCAACACGGTCTACACTTATCAACGAACAACTCTACAAGCGGGGTTTCACTCTTTCTCTCCTAAAATGCCTCATCCCGGAGGCAGGGAGAGCCATCCTGGAAGAAATACATGCAGAAATTTATCGCAACCACTCTGGTCCATGTTCATTGGACCATAAGGCTTTTTGCCAAGGTTATTACTGCCAATCATGCATTGGGATGTAGCTGAGCTACCCAGGTGCTGTGAAAAATGCCACCGTTCGCCCCTTTTCACCACTTACCTCCGGAAAACCTAACGCCTAAGCTCAGCCCTTGGCCGTTTTTCTCAATGGGGACTTGAATTGATTGGAAAAATGCCAGTCAGGGAGGGAAAGATGGAATATGCAGTAGTGGCAGTAGATTACTTAACAAGGCATCGAGCCGAAGGGCAAGTTGGTTTACGTATCAGCTCGAGGCCCAGTTGGTTTGCGTATCGGGCTCGAGGCCCATTTGGTTTACGGAATCGGTCACGAAGCCCATTTGGTTTACGAAATCAGGCACGAAGCCCAGTTGGTTTACGAATCGGGCCAGAGGCCCAGCTGGTTCACGAAATCGGGCGTGAGGTCAAGTTGGTTTATGAATTCGGGATTGGGGCCCGGTTATTGTTTACGATTGTGATTTCGGATCGGGAACCCATAAATGGATTTCTGGTTCATGACGGTATATGGGGACTGGGCATGAACCCTTGAAAGGTTTTGAGAATGATTTAAAAATGGTTTTTCATATACCATTGTTATATATTTATGGATTGTCTCCTCCGGAGAGGGTCGTTGGCCTGGGTGGACCCCAGAGTAGTCACGGAGCACTAACGAGTGGAGTTGCCCCCGTTGGGTACCTTACTCTCAGGAAGGCTATTATGGATTATAAACCCTAGGGAGGGTCATTAATCTGCGGACATTGACCTGGGTGGACCCTGTGTAGACTTGGGATTTTGAGACCCCAGGTAGCACGCGCGTAACTTTAGAAACCGCGACAGGATTGGTTATACGATATATGATAAACATGTTTTCTTGGATTTGCAAAATTGTGTTTTGTGACTAATAAATGGATTTGGGCTGAGTTCCCACATATGTTTAATATGATTATGGATTTGTGTAAATGAATTTGGGCAGGGGCCCGTATGACTTGAATTTACGGAACTTGGGGCTGAGACCCTATTAATGGTTATTGAAACATATGTGGTTTGAAAAATGGTTTTCCTATGCATGCATGCTTTTTAGTGAAGGGCATAAAAGGCTTTTATGAAATGTGTTTTATTAAACTATTTACTTTCATCCACTCATAGTCTTTTATGTTTTTCAATGACCTTTAGGTTGATTACGGATGTGTACTGTAGCAGAGATAGAGACATCACACCCCTCCACCAGATCCTGGCGCGCTCTTGCAACCAGTCGGGCTGATAGTTTTAATTTATCCCTTGTCTGACACTTCGTGTCTGACGGGATCACGACATATCCCGTGTTAATTCCGGGGGGATTGGGATGGGTTGTGACCAGTGGTATCAAAGCAGGTTTGCTTTTGTGGTGCGCGTAGGTCGAGGATGTGATGTCTCCTTGGGCTGCAGTTCGTTATCAACCTGATAGTTATGATGCAGGTATGATAGTTAGTAGGACTGAATCGTGGACCATTTTGGTCCGACATTTGACGCGGGGGTTGCCATAGTTCTGTCGTGATTGGCAGTGTGGGACCCTATTGAAGGTTGAACGAAACAGTACTTTAGAGTTTTAAATGTCCCCAAGATTAGGTCAAGATCATCATTCACGATATTGTAGGATTGGATATGACGATAGTATGTAGTGGTGACCATTAGATGGTCAGGTCATTCTGAGTCGTGAATTGTGCTGCTGGAAGCAGCCGGGTTTCCCCAAAGCCCAATTGAGTAATGGAATCCTAGTTGAGCTGACAGTAGGATTAGATTGACGTCCATATGATGTCCGGACCGTGGGGTCGGTCAAATTTTGGATAATAGTACTGAGGACAGTTGGGTTAAGAGGAACCCTATGTGTGATATTGGAACCCTAAGGTATGAAGTATAGTTCGAAAATGTGAGTTGGCGAGTGGTTTGACATTGACGACTTTTCGGTGTCGAGACTGTTGGTCGATCATGTCATGTCAGCTTTGGTGATGGGACTGCACTCTGCAGTCGAGGTTGTATTAATCGGTTAGACTAGTTGTTTGAGTCGAGTTAAGATTGGTTAGAGATTGGTTGGATAGGTTACCAGGGTTGGTACTTGTCAATGGAATCCTAGAGTGGGGATACAGAGTAGTTAGTACGGGTGGTTGATTCCATTATATACGAAGTCTTGATAGCGATGCCTGGTGGTTTGGTCTACACGAGTTGTGGCATGCACTAGTATCGAGAGTGGTTGCAGTTTGCTTGTTGAGAATCGGGGGACGTTCAGGGAACATTTCTTTTTCATGGTTGAGTTGTAAGGGTGACTGTACCAAGAGTTGTTGGGTACGAGGGAAGTAGAGTTTCCCCAATTTGAGCAGAGGTACGGAGTCATTCTTCAGTATGAGCAAAGATCCAGGGTTTTCTGATTCGCATAGTGTGTGCTGATGCTGATGCTAGTGTGCGGGTGCAGGTGCTAGTGATTGTGATGACGACAAGCACGAGTGGGGATGTGACCCAGTCGAGATGGGCATTTGTTTGATATCCATGGTTCGGGAGTGGATCACAGATAGTGATGGACTGGATGGAATCCAGTAGTAGTAGGGACATGAGGATCGAGTAGTAATGGTCCACATTTTTTTTGGATGTACATACACGGTATAAGGTGATAGGCGAACTTGGTAGTGAATTAGACTGGTTACGGACACGTGGTAGATGTCCGAGTGTGTTGGTTCCGACATGGTTGGAGCTTCGAAATCGAGAGAGGTTTTGATTGAGACGACGAGGGGAGTGCTTGATTTTGCTTTGGTAATGAGTATTTCGAAGTCATTTAGGGTGACTTCTCATGTTCTTCCATGGAAGATGATGGTGGTTGTCACCAGTACATGGATCGTGTATTGGTTGGTGGACCCGTAATTTGTCTTGGGTCATCAGGAGGAGTTGAGTATTTTGAAGTTAGGCAAATGAGATTTCTCATCTTCTGCTTGGTGGCAAACAATGTTGGGTTACATGGTGTGGTGAGTGCAGTGAGTTTTGTTGCATTCACGTAGGATGAATTTTGATGTCATCGTCTTGGATCATCCTTGAACTTTCCTAGGTTGAATGACAAGGATCGATATGAGGAAATTGGAGAGAACCCACAGTCTCGACGTGTCTCGTCATTGACTGATCTGTTTAGATGTGGGAATTGGTTGAGGAGTGTTGTGACTGCCGAAGGATTCAAGAGGGTGTAAGACCCTACGATCAGATTTCAGGTGGATTGTTAGCTGAGTGAGTATGTGTGGATTCTAGGTTGATCGGGATTGTGATGTTGTGGACATTGGGCATTGTGACGATCTAGGATCGTGATGTTAATGGTCGGGTGACGTGATGATGGATCTAGATCGTGATCTTGTTGATCAGAATAGGTGGAGAGTTTATTGCTCTTACTTGAATATTTGAGTTACGGATGTTGGGACTGAACTTCAATTCGAGGTTATTCCCATATGGTGTGTTAATCAAATGAGTAGGTGTCCGACGGAGTCGAATTTGGTCAGCCTTAGATGTGTGGATGATGGGATTGACTTCCCTATGAAGTCAATCGAATGTAATGTGTTAATCGTTTGAGCAGGTAACTGATAGGTTCGGAGTTGGTGCGTCTTGGTAGGCGTTGGTAAGATTGGATGCTCTTTTGGCATGAATGGGTACGCCTTGGTAGGCGCGAGTCAGATTGGTGCGTGTTGGATTTCGTGATTAAGAGTAGACGTATTGATGCTGGTCGGGTGACCATGCGACTCGAAATGGATGATGGGTTGGAATTTTCGATCCGTCTAGTATTGGATTGGATGGATGGACTCCAGAGTTGAAAAGTGATTGACTGTGAGCCATGTAGTGGATTAGTTAGTGGATCGATGAACTTACTAGGGTACGTCGTCCGAGAATTGACACTGGACAGGCTTGTGGTGCTTAGTGGTGGTATATAGGATATACCAGGGGTACGCTGGTGAGCGTGTTGGTAGTCTGCTTAGTCCCGATACCATTGGACTAGTTCAGGACGTGAACTGGACATTGGATACTGTGAACTAGGTCTGGGTGTTTCTGATGGGTTCAGTTACATATAGGTCAAATGAGTTTTTGGTGTGTACGTCGGTTCATTGAGCTGTGGTTAGTGTAACCACAAGTGAGTATAGTGTCAGTGTTCGACTGGCGACTGTCAAGTGGTGACAGTTTGGCAAGATGTTTCAATGTGGATCGATGAGTGAGATTTGGTGACTCCTAGTGGGAGCAGACGTCAATATAAATTTGGGATTGAGAAAGGAACCGTCAAGTCGATTGTGTCAGTGAAATGGTAGAATTGTCGGCTGGTATCAACTCGAAACGTGTAATTACTGTCATTCAACGTGGTCGAGTGTAGTCGATATGACATGAGTGTTGGTGGAACATCTGGTTGCAGACAAGTATCGTGCTGGTTAGTGGGTGTACAAGTGTACATTTGATGTGAGGTCGAATTTGCTTTCCACGAGGAGGTTGTGGAATCGGGACATTTGGAATTTCGAGGACAAAATTATTTAAGGAAGGAAGGTTGTAACGACCCGTCCAGAATTTCGGGATTAGATTAGTGACTAATGAAGGATTAGTGAGAGTAATCAGTGATTAGTTGAGCGAAATCGGAAGGACGGCGCAAAATGACCGTTTTGCCCTTGGTCGTGGAAAAAATGTTGAATTTTGACTCAGGGAGTCAAACGTCCGAGGACCGATGACAATGCCATAGATCACGACGTCACGAGTCCGTAGATAGGCAGCACGTCGAAATCAGACATTCGACGGGAAAGTTATGGTTACGGGATCAAAATCGGTAATTTATATCTCAGGATCCAAATAAAATATTAATTAGTTATTATTGGTTCACTCAATAATGTGGGACTCATGGATGTGTGACAAGTGTCACTCATCCCATTGGTCATTATCCCTAAAAAATGGATCTTAATCATGATTGGTGAGTTTAACATAAATATTATTTTTGGATTATTTTATAATTTCCTTCACCCACTCTTTCTCAATCTTAGCCATCCATTCCCTCACACCCCTCATCCTCACCATCCACTCATCTGATGATCACACCAAACTTCACTTTCCACCCCTCCTTCAAACCGTGCACATATCTTCACCTTCTTCATTTTATTTCCCCTTAAAACCGTGCACATAATCTTCATTCTGTTCTTCTTAAAATGGAGAAAAAACAAACATAACCCCTACCACCATACCTTTTTTGTGCTCGTTTGTGAGGCTAAAAGAATGAGTGTGTGATGTGAGAGGAAATGGTGATCAGTGATGGCCAACCGAAGGAATGAGAAAACAGAGTGTCCTGTGTGATCGTGAAACCCAAGTCTCTAAATCCTCCTCAATTGCATGTGATGTCTGAAGACAAGTTGAAGGGAGGCTATGACGAGTCTAGTGGTGGCCACGGCCGTGCACGACGGCGACGGTAGATGGATTTCCCAAAAATGTTTGGTTTTGATCCATTGATGGCAAATTTTGATTTGAGGTTTGATGACTGTTTTGGTTTTTTGGGTGAAATTTCGAAGGTTGTAAGGGGTCGACCTAGATTGGAAATGGAGGCTAAGGTGGCCGGAGACGACGGTGGTGGGCAGCGAATGTTTGCCGTGAGATTCCTTGATTGGGAAGGTGAGATTCACAACTGTTTTTCATGTTTTTCATTGATCTGTGGGTATTGACCTAGGTGGACCCTGGGGAGACTTGGGATTTGTGACCCCAGGTAGCACGCACATAGTTTTAGAAACCGTGACAGGATTGGTTATATGATATATGATAAACATGATTTCTTGTATTTGCGAAATTGTGTTTTGTGAATAATAAATGGATTTGGGCTGTGTTCCCACATATGTTTGATATGATTATGGATATGTGTAAATAGATTTGGGCAGGGGCCCATATGACTTGAATTTACGGAACTTGAGGCTGAGACCTTATTAATGGTTATTGAAACATATGTGGTTTGATAAATGGTTTTCCTACGCATGCATGCTTTTTAGTGAAGGGCATAAAGTTCTTTTATGAAATGTGTTTTATTAAACTATTGCTTTTCGTCCACTCACAGTCTTTTCTGTTTTTCAATTCCCTTCAGGTTGATTATGGATACAGACTGTAGCAGAGATCGAGACATCACACCCCTCCACCGAATTCTGGCGCACTATGGAATCTAGTCGGGCTAATGGTTTTAATTTATCCCTTGTCTGACACTTCGTGTCAGGCGGGATCACGAAACATTCCGTGTTAATCCCGGGTGGATTGGGATGGGTTGTGAGAGTTTCCCATCCCACTCTGCCTACAGTCTTGCCCAGCTTACCCCTCTAGTGGGCCTACATCTATGGATCGGTCAACACATATTACTTGCACTTACTCAAGGGTACTTTCATTGATTGAGGCAAAGATATTTTCATTAATTGTGCAGACCTATTATGCTCAGTATGCAAGAGCATTACAAAAATTCCGCGCTCAGGCATCCTACAAGCTAGTCAAAACAACAACAAAAATTACAAGGCACGGAGGTCTGCACTTAGACTAACTCTTCCATCTCTGGCTTCTCGGCCTGTGGTGCTGCCTCCACCTGCTCTTTGGGAGGACTTTTTGGGTTGGTCTCTAGCTGGACACTTGGCTGCTCCATCCTTTGGTCATCAACCGCATCCTCAGGGTGGTCCGCCTCATCCCCCGACTCATCCTTAAACATTTCAGCTGTTATATCTTTACCGAGTCAAGGTGTGCGGATAGAAAGGAAAGGGTTATGCAATAACAGGTTCTTGAAGAACTCTTGCTTGCAGTCGGCCACGTAGTCATCCTTTATCTGTTCGAACTCGGTAGATTTCTTGAAGTCGACCACCACTTGCTCTCGGGCCTACTCCAGGTCAGCCTCCCTAGCCGACTTCACATGGCACCGCTCTTTCCAGTGCCACAGTCAGTCCTTCTCTTTTGCCTCGATCACGGCCTTGACCACATCCTTGGTAGCCACCGGCTCCTGAACCTTCCACCTCTTGGCTTCGAACTATCGAGTCAGGTTGGCGGACTGTTTGATGGCCTGCTTGGCCTCTTGAAGCTTTGGAGTTATCTCTTCTTGTTTCTTCTTGAGCTTCTCTCTATCCCTCCAAGCAGCGATCAATCTCCTCTGAGCAGTGAAAAACTGGAGATAAACCTCGCTGAGGGCCTGCACATGACAACTGTTAGAATGAAATCTATTCGGCATAAAAACTTAACTTACACAATAACGCTTTGGTGCATGCATAAATGTTTATTATATGTTTTAAATACTTGTTTGTGTTGCCATGAGTGCATTTGGATGTGTGTTTACGTATAGGCACGTATTTCGAGGTTTCGGCCCTATACGGTGCCTATACGGGGCTGTATGTCTTTATTGGTCTAAATGAAATGATTTTAGATTTCCAAATGGATTATGAATATGATTTTATGATTTTGATTTGGATGCTTGTGATTTATATGGTTTCACGTATTTCGAGGCGATTTACGTGCTTGCACGTAAATCGAGGTTTTCCGGATTTACTCTGATTTTCCATTCTTATGGTTTTGAAAATAGTTAAATGAAATGATTTTGGATTTGAAAAGATAACTCTCGGACTTGAGGTCCATTTGATTTACGGAATCGGGTCGGAGGCCCAGTTGGTTTACGAATCGGACTTGAGGTCCAGTTTCTATGTGGATTCGGGCCTACCGCCCAGTTATTTATTACAAATGGTTTTTATGGTTCATGACGGTTTATGGGAACCGGCATGAACCCTTGAAATGGATTTACGGGTCATGACGGTTTATGGGAACCGGCATGAACCCTCGAAAAGGATTTTATGGATTATGACGGCTTATGAGGGCCGGGCATGAATCCTGGAAAGATTTAAAGAATGATTTCAAAAGGTTTTCCATATTCCATCCTTTATATATGATTGTCTCCTCCGGGGAGGGTCGTTGGCCTGGGTGGACCCCGGAGTAGTCACGGAGCACTAATTGAGTGGAGTCGCCCCCCAGTTGGGTTCCTTACTCTCAGGATGGGCATGGTTCGTTACCTCCAGGGAGGGTCATTGATCTACGGACATTGACCTGGGTGGACCCTGGAGAGACTTGTTCTATTTGACCTGGGTCAATGATCTACGGACATTGACCTGGGTCATTGATCTACGGTTAGCACACGTGTAGCTCTATTTTACCGTGACAGGTTCTGGATATGAATATAAGGGATAAACATGATTTAAATTGGTTTGGGAAATTATGTTTTATGATGATAAATCGTTTTGGGCTGAGATCCCACATATGTTTACTATGTTATGGTTTTCTGTAAATGGTTTTGGGCAGGAGCCCGTAGAAGTTGTATTTATAGAATTTGGGGCTGAGACCCTAATTATGGTTGTTTAAACTTATGTGTTTGGATAAATGGTTTTACTATGCACGCATGCTTTTTAGTGGAGGGTATAAAGGTCTTTGATGAAATGTTTTTTAAAATTCTTTATTTTTGTCCACTCACAGTCTTTCTGTTTTTAATACCCTTCAGGTTGGATACGGTGTGGACTGTAGCAGAGATCGATATATCACATACCTCCTCCGGATCCTGGCGTACTCTGATAGCCCGGGAGGGCAAAGGTCGGAAATATCCCTTGTCTGACACTTCGTGTCAGACGGGAGCAGGGTCATCCCGCACTAATCCCGGGGGGTTTGAGATGGGTCCTGTCACTTACCGTGTTTGCTCACGGATGAGTTGTCAATTTGAAATCGCACCACTGTGAGCACCATCGCCGAGAGCTGATAAAAAATCGCCTATTCACTTCGACAGAATTTTCCCAATTTCTCAAAAAACGCAAGTGAGGAAACCGGTGGAAGGACTTCTCCTATTTATAGAGCTCAACACGGACTACGAGGCATCACGAAGCTCCCTAGCCGACATGTGTCGCGACAACCATAGATCCAACCGACACGTGTTACCCATCCGACCGAGAGAGGCCAACCGTCTTTCCCACCTCCACCACTGACCAATAAGGATCTCACCGGGCCAAGTACATCGCTTGGCATTCACAACCTACCCACGGTTCTAGGACACCCCCCGACTGAGCCTTCATGGTGTCACCACCAAGCCAAGTACACCGCTCGGTACTCGCCACCTTTCGAAGGCCTTGGAACACTCCTCCCCGACCTAGCCTTCCAGTACTGACCGTGGTGACACCACCGAGTTCATATCAGACGATCACTCAAGCTACCAACACCGAGTCACTTTCCCTTGTGGCCAACCAACCTAGCTCTGCCGAGCCACCTTCTTCTATGGCCGCCACACCTCACTTCTCTACTGTGACCGAGAAAAGCTCGGCAGACTCTCTCACCAAAGGACTTGGGGGACTGCAGGTATTCTCCCCACCGAGTCTGGGAGAATGAGACAAGTCCCCGACCGAGAAATTCCACCTCAATCAAGAATATGCGGGATTTCTGTTGACACCAAATCTAGCCACACCAACTAGACCGTATACCTAATGGCCAAGCATCGAACAAGGCCTAAGCCCACAGTACTTACATAGCCCCACCACTGGGCCCGATGCGGAATGACACGTGGAAGCCTATCTTCCCTCGATCTTCGTATCATGTGTTAGCACGAAAATCGAGGAGCTTTTATCCCACATCGAAACTAAGAAAATCGAACATCCTTCTTACCCATACATAAGGGGTACACATTTCCCAATAAAGGTAACTAATATCTACTATTTACTATTACTCTGCCAAACTTACTATTTACTGTTTCCACTTACGAACAAAGTTACTAACTTGACCATCGGAGAACCTTAGGCCGGCACCACACCGGTGCCCGTACTAACGGAATACCCACTACTCTCCTAGTTGACAGGTTACGAGGAAGGATACGCGTCATTTGGTGATTGGACAAAGAGTAATGGACAGTTAGAACATTTATCGATTCAACACAATTTATATTCAATTTTCTTATTTGAGTGTGTTGGGTTTTCTTTTTTGCAAGGAATTAAGAAGGTGGCATTGAATGTTGGAGGAATCTTCAGGTCAAATTTGGTGATGAATGTTTTTTGTTGATGGAATCATTTTGTTTGCATGTTGGTTCATTTGTTATATTGTTTTTTTTTTCCGTTTCTTTTATCTTTCCTGGATGACGATTGATCGATCATATAATGAAATAGTGAATGAAAATCTTTTGATGAACTCCAACTGTCCGATAAAAGTTCATAGTGAAGAAATTTTGTTCCTTTTATGTATGTATATATATATATATTATTTAAGATTATGTTTCACAAATTTAGCACCAATATTTGATTTGGGGTTTCTAATTCTCTATGAACCATGCAGTTTCACGAGCTTTCTTTTGATGATTCAATAACTTCTTTGATAATTCACCATTTTTCCATGTGGAAGATTAAAGCTTTAACATTGATTTTTGATTTCTTATTCAAACAAATTCCTCTGCAGATGTTGTTTGTATTGTAACGTTGTTCTGACCTCATAAGCTCAATTGTTGATGATGTTCACAACTTTCTTTATTATTGATTCTTAAGATCTGCTGTTTTGTCATCTACAATAAAAATATTGTTATATTCATATGCATAAATCTGGAAGTTTATGAAGTTCTTGGGTTTGGATTTATAGATTTAGTTGTTGCAAAATTCTCACCCAAGTTTCGGTTTCGAAGCAGAATTTCTCATTCTTTATTAGAATTTATAAGACATAATTTAATTATATTTGATGACTTCAAATGAAAGAAAATTCATGACCAGAGTGGGTATCTATTTTACACATGTATGCTTCTTATTTCTTGAATATTTAAGTACAAGTTACATAGTGTATTTTGAACATAAGCACATACATTCTAAACTCAGGCAATGAGACCCTATTTTTTGAACATAAAACAATGTTGTTATAAAGGCTTTGAATTTTTGCACTCTAATTTGAAATTCTCGGCTCTTCTGAGCTCTAATTTGATATCTTCATCTCTTCTCGAGCCCTAATTTGAGATCTCTAGCTCATCTCGATAACGGAGTCCTAGTATCAAGGAACCCTTATATCTTATCAATCTTGGGCTTTCTCAAATTGGGCTTAAATGAACTGCAATGTCCTAGAAACTTGTATAAACAAAGCTGGATTGCAGTAAATCCTTAAGTACGTGCTGGCACGTATCGGTAGTAGATCAGTGGTATCCCCATACACTATCACGTGCTGTAAGAAGGCTTAGAAAAGCGCCATGCACCCTAACATGCGGTGCTGATGCGATGTAATATTCTGTCATTCTAATAGAGTATTCTATCCATCTGATGGAATATCCAAATGATAACAGAATATTCCATCTAGCTACAGTGTTAGGTTTCCGTTATAATGTCGTTACTAATTGACGGAATAGCTAACACAGAATATTCCATCAAATCCTTGAATATGCAACTAATGGCCTTACTGAAATAGGTCACTGGTGCTTCACTAGAGACAATGGCAGAATCGCTACCATCGCAACCGTCGATAGTGACGAAATCCAGAAATCTTGTTGGAAATTGTCATTTTCAATAAGCTTTTAATTTATTTAAATCTTGACCAATTTTAACGTTTCATATATGATGCTTTATCTACTCATCGCTAGGAATTCAAATCTAAAGTCCAAATTATGTAATATCACATAGCTAAAAAATTGATCAACAATTTTACCTTTCTCTTGCTTTCGATTATGACTTTTCCGTACATATTTCACTTTGAATTATACCGGATTTTGATCACGTGGTTGAGGGGATGATGATAGTGAGCTCAATTTCTTGAGCTTGAGTATAAATTACAAGTCTTTTGATAGTGTACGATTCTCTATCTATTCTTCGTTTTAATTTTTAATTACGAATAAAGATAATGGAACAATTGCAATTAGGAATAAGAAGTCACTACAAGGGTGGCAAGTGACACTTTCCTAAGCTAAAACATAACGTAAGGAATGACTCAGCCTTTTAACAAAAATAAACAAGTCACAGACTACATAATCCCATGCACTATCACACATTAATATTTTTTTCGACCCGTATTTTTCTCACAAGAACTCTGATTTCTGCATGTAGTTTGTCTTGCAAGCTCATGACCTATGCAATGTTTCAAAAAAAGCTTCCAAATGTCTTCTTAAATTCAAATTGACTTTCAACTACCCTATAAACCCGAGGGAACATTGGCCTTTTTCAACTAAATTCAAAAATCTAGTCATAGTATTTGGCTTGGTCTTTACAACTTTCCCATATTAACTTGAAATTTACTGAGTGTAGGTCAAGAGAGAATCTTTTACGACCTTTTGAGTCCTCTTGCATTTTACCATGGAATCCTAAGCTAGAGCTCACATCCCATCTTGTTATGATGGAATCCTCTATGACATAGCTCATACTGGACCATATATGGGAGAATCTTCTCTACTATAACTCACATCGCCTCGAGCATATGAGAGAATCCTCCTTGACATACCTAACTAAGTATATTAGGGAATCCTCCTTTACATACTCTACTGAGTATATAAGGGAGTCCTTCCAAACATACACCACCGAGCGTATGAGGGAATCCTTCCTGACGTAACTCACATCCCCGGTCACCCTGAGTTGCAGCTTGCCACATGAGTCGGCTGACCCGAGGAAGAGAAGGCATGGTAGCAATACAAGGTCTTGGCCAAGGGATGGAAGAGAAGGCAGCAAAACCCGAGGAAATTTTTCCACTCCCAATGCATGTTTATCAAGCAAGGTGACAACTTGTAAATCTTCCAAGCAAGATAGAGTGGTAAATGCTAGTCGATCCTCTACCATTCAGTGTTTTGAATTTCAAGGCTTGGGGCATATTGCATCTGACTGTCTGAATAGAAAAATTGTTACTCTTCTGGAAGAAGTAGACAAAGAAATTCAAGAATATGATATTTTTGATGATGGTTCGAAGTTTGATGAAGTTATCACATATGTAGATGAAGGAGAAAGCTTAGTTATCTGATGAAGCTTAAGTGCAATCCATCTGGAGGATAAAGACTGGCTCCACGGCAATATTTTCCATACGAGATGTACGTCACTTGGGAAGGTTTACAATATGATCATTGATGTAGGAAGTTGCAAAAATGTAGTAGCAACCACAATGGTGGAGAAGCTCAGCCTCAAAACCTTGGATCACACTCATGCTTACAAGTTGTCATGGCTACGTAAGGGAAACAAGGTAAAAGCTAATAACAAATGCTTACTTCAATTTTGTATTGGGAAAAACTTTAAAGATGAGGCTTGGAGTGATGTTGTTTCTATGGATGCTTGTCATTTATTACTTGGTAGACCCTGGGAATATGATAGAAGGGTTGTACATGATGGCTTTAAAAACATTTACTCTTTTGAAGGTGATTGAGGTATTCAACATTGCATTGATTTTATCCCGATGCTTCCTAATTTCAATAAGGTGATTGAGATTGATTGTGATGCCTCAAATGTGGGGATTGGTGCTGGTCTAAGTCAAGGAGGTAAACCAATTACCTTTTTCAGTGAGAAGGTCACCAATTCTCACTTCAAGTACCAAATTTTATTTACATTTTCATTTATTGCCTCTTCTTATTTACGATGATTTTGTGAGCTTCTATAGCTTGACTTCTTTGTAACAAATAGGGTTTCCTCATTGTTGATATCTAACCGTTTGTTTACCTAATAAATAGACTCTGCTCATGTGTGAGATTTCATTTTTTGGGGACTGGTGAAGTTGTGATTATGGTTATACATATATGACACTGAAAATGCCTTGCTAAGCGTTTTCTAAATCCGTTGGGTTTTTCTCTATCTTGCAGGCCACAAAAAAACTGATCAGGTTTTTCTCGCATTGGTGGGAGTTGGGAGTTGATTTCTCAACATTATTGATAGCCAATGTAAGTAGTCATTAATTACATTTAGAATTCTCTATTCTACCATTAAATTGTTTCGTACGCTTCATTGTTTTATTATCGATTGTATCTACTCACATTGTTAAAGTGTTAATAGTAATTTGTGCATACACACAAGTTTAATACGTACATTTTCTAATCATGTATAGTAATTGATTTCATATCTGATTGCTTCATCTCACATTCCAAGCCATTTGATAATCCTATAGCAAAGCGCGGGCGAAAAACACTAGTTTAAGCTAAATTGAAACTAAGTTCAAAAGGTGTACTAAGTTACAACTAGTAGTATATATTTAGTACATCTAGTGAAACCCCTCCTTATATATCTTCTAAATATATGTAATGATATATGAAGAAAAACTGAGTGTATAGGGGTGGTTTTATGGGTTTAGGCTTGAGATCATGTATATAATTAGATGTGTATTATTGACTTCATCTACTTCATAAACTCAATACCGTATTTCACATCTATAAGCTTGGTTATATGACTGTATAATGTATGTAACATGTTTTTCTTATGTTGGTTTCATTTGAAGGATGAGATGATAGCCAAAAAGAATGATTATCTCCAAGAGGTAGTGTATTAATATCCTGAGGATACTTCATTGGATGAAATATATGTAGATGATCCTAATTTTGGCCTTAATATTTTGATTGATGTACTTGGAAAGAAGACAACAATGTAGATACGTGGTTTGGGATATGAACGTGCTTGTGAGACTGGAAGTTCTCGGTCGACAACATCTACTCACCACATACAAAATGATGTTGATAATTTGAAAGATGAGTATCCGGGAAGTTAATCAGTTGAAGTATGAGTTCACACTGGCAAAGGCATCTCAAGAGGCATCTAATAAGGCACTTGCACATCTTCGGTTGTATTTTCAGAAACTAGTAAAAAATATGTCAAGAGTCCTTGAGTTTGAACCACCACCAGTTGATTTTGAAGTACCATCGAATGATGAACACGATGAGAATGATGGTCAAAGCTCCCTAGGGTAGTCTGTTTTCCTTGCTTTTGTAAAACATAATTTGACATTTAAAAACTTAGCTACTACTCGTTTTCTATGTTGTGTTGTTAATTTATATGAATATTACCTTTTCTACAATTGTCTTCTTGTGTATTTTTGATAAATCGGGGGTCCTATTATGGCATTTAAAAGTAAAAATCCATCTAATAGTTGATGTGTGCATTTTTGTTATGAGATAAGCCTTAGGCGACAAAGATATTTGTCGACATATAACATCTCTCGTCACAAATGCATCTATCACGTCAAATAGAAATTGTCGTCGTAGAACTTCTATCGCGACAAATCTAGTTTTACGTGGTAGAACATCCATCACGACAAAGATGTATGCCAATATAGGGTCTCTACGTGTTCATAGATGTTCTTTCACGACAAATATATTTGTCATGATAGATATGCTATGGTGACAAATGTGTTTTCCATGAAGAATTGCTAAGGCGACAAGTAGTTTGCCGCCAAAGATTTGCCAAAAAAAAGAATTCTTAGTTGGCTAAAGTTGAAACTTTGTCGCGAAAAGTCTTTGCTGGCGAGGCTTTCATGACAAAGCTCACGACAAATATTTTCACCTCCAAAGCTGTAAAATAAGTCTTCTCGTTTTCTTTCCTATTAGTCTTCTCTAAACTCCTTCTCTTTATGGTTTCTCAGCTAGTTGCTTTTGATCAAAGTTTTATGATCTGTTTGATTGACTGAAAAATTGATATTAACGAAAGGAATTTGACGTGTTTGCTATGTGTTAAATGACATTCCTCAATTTTTTCATATTTAAACTATTTTTTCATATCAAAACATTCATTTATATGCAGTCACCAATCCTTTTATTTTATTTTATACCAATACTCATAAACTAAAATACGTATTAATTATATGCTTGAGTGATCCTTAAATATTCGAATATACTTAAACTATACTTAGATAGCAAGTAGGAATCTTGAAATGCTATACAAATATCTCATTTGAAAAACTAACGATTTGGGGAGGTGAAAATTTGAGACGAATGAAACACTGATACGAAATCGGATTCTGGATCCTCAACATTGCAAACATGTTCCAAGGACCTTGGCATGATCTCCTCGCCTTCTTCTTTCTTATACGACGATAAGATGAAGATCTATGGCGAAGAAGATGAAGATGAAGAACAATGGAGAAGAAGATCGATGGCTGGGAATTGTCACTTCAATTGCTGACTGAGCAAAAATTTTGCAACGTGGCAATTTTATGGACAGATGGATGGAAAAACTAACGATGGTGGTTACTTGTGAGTGGTAAAATAATATGGGTAGTAAGTTGAAAATTTTGATAGTTTAAGTATGAGTGTGTATTGACTCCTATAGTTTGGAGTGTTTTATGTAGTTCTTAACTTTATTTATGTCTATCTTTTTAAGTTATTAGTAATATTTTTGTATTATGTATAAAAAAATGGTTCGGCTAGCTGTTTTTATATAAATTGAGGGGATAATATATGTTTTTATAATTACCAGTTTTACACCAAAATAATTATTGGGTCTACTTACCCTTATGTTTTTGAAAACCTCAGGTAACGGTGGTCACTTCACGTGTTTCGAGAAGGCTTCGACTACAACTCTGATATTCACTCTAGAGGTTTGAGTGAAGGGTGGAAATCATATAATTCAGGTAATTACTGAATGGTATGATCATCAATAGCTACCTATGCTATATACTTCTGCTGTCACGATGAAATATAATAAGGTTTCCCTAGTTATGTTTCACTCGATGTCCTAAAATGCAATGCTTTAACTAATTATCCTTTGTCATCTAGACGTTACTTTCAAGATGTCAGCTGACATGCCTCAATAATGGCATTCTTGTGGTTTGTTCAAATTGGGGTGTGTAAAAGAAAATCTAGTTACACTAATTTTCTTCATATTAAAAAATATAAGGCAATTTTATTAAATATTAAATATATATATATATATATATCTAGATTGAAAGTCTTCTAATTAACATTTAATTTAATAAAAAATATACTAATTCAATTAAAATATTTTTTTTTTCGGAATTCTAGTGTAACTCAATATTTGTTTTTCTAATAATTAACAACTATATTTCAACAGTCATCTAATAATCTCATACTGAATTTGAGGTGGATAATTAATCCTTCAAGGCACATGGCTAATTCATCTACCCTTAATTCCTTGTTGCAATCTTCTTATTAATTATGGTCTAGAATTAAGTGTTTTCAAATTCAAAAAATTATTATGTCATGTGTATTTTAAATGAGTCATGTGTATGTTTTCCATAAGTCATTCATGCACTTTATTTATTATGGAGTTAAACCTATTCATGGGGGATGCCCATGACTAGCCTATAAATACTGCATCACATTTAGAGTAGGGATTATCCAAGAAATATTTGATAAACAATTTCTTAGCGAAGAGTGTTCTTCCTAACTATTTTCTTTTATCTCTTTGGTGGATTCCATTAAGTGATAAGTTATTGAACTCTTATCTCTGGGATGGATTCTTTAGAGTGGTGACTTTCCTATCTCAGAATGGTCACTTGTGTTAGTCATTTTTGTATAAGAGCTTATCAATCATGGGCAGACATCATGGTCATCGTCACCCCTGAAATAATGATGGTCGTGAAGAGTGTGAGCGTGATCCATCTGACATAGAGATGGATGATCTTTGGAGACTTGTGTACCAACTCCCGGAGCGTCTTGGGTGTGTGGAACCTTTGGAACATGATGACCTTCGTCCAGATTTAGAGGAGGAATCTAAGGGTACCAAACCATTTGGTCATGATCTAGCATCAAGTGACGAGTCTACGTCTAGGCGCCATGGAAGAAATAACTAGCCCCAAAAAAGTTTTGGCATGAAGGTTGATATTCCAAAGTTCGAGGAAAAGTTGCAACTAGAAGGGTTCATTGATTGGATGAGCACGGTGGAGCGGATCTTTGATTACAATGATGTGGAAGAAGATCACAAAGTGAAGTTAGTTTCTTTAGAGTTGAAGAAAAATGCTTTAATTAGGTGGGATTATTTGAAGAAGTGGTGTGCTCTTGATGACAAGAAGCATATAGTGACAAGGGAAAAGATGAGGAAAGAACGAAAGAAAAATTTCATGTTGGAGAATTATCGACAAGATTCTTTTCTCAAGTATCAAGGATTGAGACAGAATGACTTATCCATAGAAGAGTATACGGTGGAGTTTGACAACCTTTGAATGTTGTGTGACATCGATGAGCCTAAGGATCAAACAATTGCTCAATACCTTGGTAGACTCTGGCAATATGATAGAAGGGTTGTACATGATGGCTTTAAAAACATTTACTCTTTTGAAAATGATGGTATTAATGTTGTCTTAGGTCCCATCAAAATGGAAAGCAAGCCAAAGTCTGAAAAAAGAGAAAGGGAGTAATCTATTATCTAGATCCAACTTCATTGCTGTAGTGAAGGAAACTCAAGAAATATTTGCCTTTGTGGTGGTGGAAAAAAATGAAGCAAAGACCGAAGTCCCTCCAATCATACAACCATTACTTCAAGAATTTGAAAATGCTATGTTGGAAGAAATCCTAGTTGGCCTTCCACTACTGTGAGATATTCAACATTGCATTGATTTTATCCTGATGCTGCCTAATTTCATCAAGGTGATTGAGATCGATTGTGATGCCTCAAATGTGGGGATTGGTGCTGGTCTAAGTCAAGGAGGTAAACCAATTTCCCTTTTCAGTGAGAAGCTCACCAATTCTCACTTCTGGTACCAAATTTTATTTAAATTTCCATTTATTACCTCTTTTTATTTATGCTGATTTTGTGGGCTTCTATAGCTTGACTTCTTTGTAAAAAAATGGGGTTTCCTCATTGTTGATATCTAACCGTTTGTTTACCTATAAAATAGACTCTGCTCATTGTGTGAGATTTCACTTTTAGGGGACTGATCGATGGTTATACATATATGACACTGATAATGCCTTGCTAAGTGTTTTCTAAATCTGTTGGGTTCTTCTCTATCTTGCAGGCCACAAAAAACTAATCAGATTTTTCTCACATCGATGGGAGTTGATGTCTCAATATTATTGACTACCAACGTAAGTACATTAATTGCAATTAGAATTCTCTATCTACGTACGCTTTATATTTTTATTATCGATTGTATGTACTCACATTGTTAAAATGTTAATAGTAATTTGGGCGCACACACAAGTTTAATACGTACATTTTCTAATCATGTATAGTAATTAATTTCATATCTGATTGCATTATCTCACATTCCAATTAAACCATTTGATAGACCTGTAGCGAAGCGGGGGCCAAAAACACTAGTTTAATCTAAATTGAAACTAAGTTCAAAAGGTCTACTATGTTACAACTAGTAGTATATATTTAGTACATCTAGTGCAACCCCTCCTTATGTATCTTCTAAATATACTTAATGCTATATGAAGAAAAACTGAGTATATAGGGATGGTTTTAGGGGTTTAGGCTTGAGATCATGTATATAATTAGATGTGCATTATTGACATCATCTACTTCATAAATTCAATACCTTATTTCACATCTATAAGCTTGGTTATTTGACTGTATAATGTATATAACATGTTTTTCTTATGTTGGTTTCATTTGAAGGATGAGATGACAGCCAAAAAGAATGATTATCTCAAAGAGGCTGCGAAAGAATATCCTGAGGGTACTTCTTTGGATGAGATATATGTAGAGGATCCTAACGCTGGCCTTAATATTTTGATTGATGTACTTGGAAAGAAGACAGGAATGCAGATACGTGGTTTGGGATATGAACGTGTTTGTGACACTGGAAGTTCTCGATTGTCAACATCTACTCATCACATACAAAAGGAGGTTGATAAATTGAAAGATGAGTACCGGAGAAGTTGATCATTTGAAGGATGAGTTAACATTAGCAAAGGCATCTCAATAGGCATCTAACAAGGAACTTGCACATCTTCGGTTGTATGTTCAGAAACTAGTACAAAATATATCAAGAGTCCTTGAGTTTGAACCACCACCAGTTGATTTTGAAGTACCATCGAATTATGAACACGATGAGAATGACGGTCAAAGCTCCCTAGGGTAGTCTTTATTCTTTGCTTATGTAAAACATAATTTGACATTTAGAAACTTAGCTACTACTCGTTTTGTATACTATGCTCATAATTTATATGAATATTACCTTTTTCTACAAATGTTTTCTTGTGGCTTTTTGATAAAGCGGGTCCTATTGTGTCATTTAAAAGTAAATATACATCTAATAGTTGATGTGTGAATTTGTGTTATGAGATAAGCCTTAGACGGCAAAGATGTTTGTCGACATATAACATCTCTCGTGACAAATGCATCTATCGCGTCAAATAGAAATTGTCGTCGTAGAACCTCTATCGCGACAAATCTAATTTTAAGTGGTAGAACATCTATCGCGACCAAGATGTATGCTAGTATAGGGTCTCTACGTATTCATAGATGTTCTATCACAACAAATATATTTGTAATGATAGATCTGCTATGATGACAAATGTGTTTTCCATGAAGAATTGCTAAGGTGACAAATTCATTTGCTGGGAGAGATATTTTTTCCTAGAGAATTATTATTCGACATCGAAGACTTCTGTTGACAAATATTTTGCCGCTAAAGATTTGCCAAGAAAATAATTCTTAGTTGGCTAAAGTTGAAACTTTGTCGCGAAAGGTCTTTGCTGGCGAGGCTTTCTTGACAAAGCTCACGACAATTAGTTTCACCTCCAAAGACTTTAGCTGGCAATATTTGGTTTCTCGCGACAAATTATTTTTTCCTCCAAAGCTGTATAATAAGTCTTTTCCTTTTCTTTCCTATTAGTCTTCCCTAAATTCCTTCTCCTTATGGTTTCTCAGTTATTTGCTTTTGATCGAAGTTTTATGATCTGTTTGGTTGATTGGAAGATTGAAATTAGCGAAAGGAATTTGACGTGTTTGCTATGTGTTAAATGATATTACTCAATTTCTTCATATTTAAACTATTTTTTCATATCAAAACATTCATTTATATGCACAGTCACCAATCCTTTTATTTTATTTTATTTTATACCAATACGCATAAAAAATACGTATTAATTATATGCTTGAATGATCCTTAAATATTCGAATATGCTTAAATTATACTTAGATAGCAAGTAGGAATCTTGAAATGCTATACAAATACCTCATTTGAAAATTGTATGTTTCCCATTAGTCATTCATACAATTTATTTATTAAGGAGTCAAATATATTCATGGTGGATGTCCATGTTGCCCAGCCTATAAATACTCACTATCATTTCGAGTAGGAATCATCCACGAATTATTCGATAAACAATCTCTTA
Organism: Prinsepia uniflora; assembly: GCA_032719365.1. Taxonomy (NCBI): domain Eukaryota; kingdom Viridiplantae; phylum Streptophyta; class Magnoliopsida; order Rosales; family Rosaceae; genus Prinsepia; species Prinsepia uniflora. Next base: position 29,867,527 of record CM064861.1, on the reverse strand, counting down.
GTAAAGAGTGTTCTACCTAACTATAATCTGTTATCTCTTTGGTGAATTCCATTGAGTGGCGAGTTGTTAGATTCTTATATATCTCTAAGGTGGATTTTTTAAAGTGACGAGTTTCTTTTCTAAGAGTGCTCACTTGTGTTATTTCCTAAAAATCTTAATTAGTTATGTGTACATATAGTACTTAGTACAAATTAGATAAGTAAACATCAGTCACCATAATTGTTAATGCTATCAATATTTTTTAAAAAACATGTGCCCATTTTATTAATAAAATATTAGATTTGAATTCATACCCATTTTATTAATAAAATATTATATTTGACGTCATTTAATTGAATTTATATAATTTTTTAAAAGGTGTTTAATATTTATTAATTTTTTCCATAAAAAATAAGAATAATTTAAATTTTTTGGGTCCTTTCATCCATAAGTCGCGAAGGCAGTTGGTTATATATTCGACGTGATTTTTATGTGTCAAATGATATTCTTCGATTTCTTTATATTTAAACTATGTATTCATATCAAAATATTTATTTATATGCATTGCCATGAGTACTTGTATTTTATTTTATACCAAAATGCATAAAGTAAAATAATTATGAAATAAATGATTGAGTGCTCCTAAAATATTTGAACGTGCATAGATTCTACTTACATATCAAGAAGGAATCTAGGAATGCCTTGCTAATCCCTCAAGTGAAATTTGTAAAGGACTAGTTTTTATATCTTTTTTTAAATTAGTTTTGGAATAATCAACTTATAATGCTTAGTTGTATAATAAGTCTTTTCCTTTTCTTTCCTTGCAAGTCTTCTCTAAATTCCTTCTCTTTATGTTTTCTCAATTTTTTTATCAAGGTTTTATGATCTGTTTGGTAGATTGGAAAATTGAGATAATTAGCAAAAGGAATTCAACGTATTTTCTATTTGTCAAATGATATTTTTCGATTTCTTCATATTTAAACTATTTTCTCATATCAAAATATTCATTTATATTCACTGTCACCAATCCTTGTATTTTATTTTATACTGATATGCCTAAAATAGAATACTTATAAATTATATGCTTGAGTGATCCTTAAATATTCGAATATGCTTAAATTATATTTACATAGCAAGTAGTAATCTAGAAATGCTATGCTAATCCCACAAGTGAAAATTGTGAAAGGACTGCTAGTTCCTTTTTTTCAAAAACAAAATTGCTTTCGGAATGATCGACTTATTATATAAGCACAGTTGTATAATAAGTTTTTTCCTTTTCTTTCCTAGTAATTACGTCTTCTCTAAATTCCTTCCTTCTCATTAAGTTTTCTCAGTTTTTTTATTGAAGTTTTAGGATCTGTTTGGTCGACTGGAAACTTGAGATTGGAGAAAGGAATTCGTGACTTTTCAACGTACTGTATGCTTTTTGTTACCATCATATCTATATATATGTTTTGTTTTGTCTTTCGAAGGAGTTGGAATTAGTGTTTCTGATTGCTAATTTGGGCTTTCATTTAAGCTTTGATCACCGTTTAGTTCTTCTGCACTTATTTTTGTTGGTGGGTGAATTTGCAGGCTTAATTGGGATCAACATCAATATTTTATTATTTTGCAATTCTAAACTAACTGGGTTTGTTATGATAAACTTATCTATGAGATTTACTTTATTGTTGATGATGCTCCTTTCCTTCATTTTGTGTAAGAATTTCTGATTTCAACATGCATTAGTTTAGCCATGCGTATTTTGGATAACTTGTTTAATGGCTTGGAATAATATTCTTTGATGAATGTATTAATGTGAATTATTGTAAACGAGAAATTTGAGGTGTGATTGGTGTGATGGATGATCTTTACATGATAAATTATTGATAGAATTTTGATAGAACTAAATGGCTGGTAGGTATCCTGATTGTACAAAATGGGTGGAAACTCGATTGATGTTGACCAGGAGTTCACTTCATTGTCAAATGCCGTTCGCACGGTGGTCCTCGTTGGACGGACTGGTAATGGAAAAAGTGCCACAGGTAACAGTATTATTGGAAGAAGGGCCTTCAAATCCAAGACAAGCTCTGCTGGTGTTACGAGCACTTGTCAACTCGAAAGCACTGTATTGAGCGATGGACAAGTTGTGAATGTTATAGACACCCCCGGTAAGAAGCCCACTGACTTTTTATTTTTAATCAACTGGGAAGATGACTTGCAAATGTACTTGCGTTATGGCACTAATCTTTAGAAACTATGTTTATTTGTGTGGTATGGCAATAGGTCTTTTTGATTTTAGTGCTGGTAAAGAAATTGTCAAATGCATTGGTTTAGCGAAGGATGGGATACATGCTGTTCTTGTAGTTTTCTCGGTCAGGAACCGCTTTTCACAGGAAGAAGCTACTGCTTTACGGAGCTTGCTGACTTTGTTTGGAAGCAAAATTATTGATTACATGATTGTGGTCTTTACCGGAGGAGATGAGCTTGAAGAAAATGATGAGACATTGGATGATTATTTGGGCCGTGATTGTCCAGAGCCTTTAAAGGTTACTTACATTTAACTTCCCTCTATTCTGACTATTTTTAATGGTTTCGCATTCTATAATTTACTTATATTGCTTAACCTTGTTTGGGGAGTTTCCACAATTTCAACTTATATTACATCTAATTGACTCTTTGTTTAATTTAGGAAATTCTTGGTCTGTGTGAAAATCGTTGTGTGCTTTTTGACAACAAGACTAAGGATGAGAGAAAGAGGGTTGAGCAAGTTCAAAAGCTTCTCAATCTTGTAAACAAGGTCATAGCACAGAATGGTGGACGGCCATACACCGATGAGATATTTGCTGAAGTGAAGGTATATACGTTATTTTATTATAGTTACTACTTACTAGTTAATAGCCTCAATATCCACCCTTTACCTATGTCTCAGTAAGCTTTTCGTTTTTCATCCTTGCATGTATGTCAATACCCTATTTTTACACTTATCTTAAATGATGGCCAGTTTGTGTTATTTGAAAAAATCATGATCAAAATTTTGTTGTATCTGACAGAAAGGGGCTAGTCTTCTTGATCAACAAGAGAAAAGTAAATTCTTTGACAGGGTATTCTAAACGGGAAATATCCGACTTGAAGGATCACTTGCAGCGGGCATATGGGGCGCAGCTGAATCGAATTACTGAGATGGTAATGGCATGTTCTATTTAGAGCAAATGTTGTTTTATTTATTTTGAATCATGAAACATGTTGTTGATGATGTTGCTAAATGCAGCTTGAGGAGAAGTTGAAAGCGAGCACCTATAGGCTTGAGCAACAGTTGGCGGATGAACAGGTTGCACGACGAAGATTAGAAGAGAATGCCCACATGGCTCAAGTGAGGGCGAATGATGAAATTCATGAGCTGAGACGAAAACTGAAGAGACAAAAGGAGAATCGTAAAAGAGGGGACGACAATTGTTCCATTCTGTGATGCAACTTCTGGTAAGATGTGCGGAAAGGAGATTGTTCATATATCATATAACAACAGTCGGGTATGTCATATATCACCCTCCTTAATTTACGAAAATGTTAGAACCTACGGTTGCTACTCCTAATTTACCGATTGGCAATTGGACATGTACTACGGGGCATCGTATCGTCCAGCCTCCGTAAACCTAATTGATAAATCTTATCGGTCATTAGTAACCAAATTAATTGGACATGTAATACCGATTGGCAATTGCATAATACCGATTGGCAATTGCTACTCGCTACCACTTTCATTGTCTAGTAACCAAATTATTTTTCTTTTCTTTTTTCTTGCTGCATTATCATCGGTTGATAAAGCATTTTACTTTTAAATCTTCATCTACAAAACATAGCAAGCAATTCTTTAAACCTTGCAAGCAGTTCTCCTCTGATTTATAGGTGACATCATTTATAAGCTACAAGGAAATAGTGTTTGCCCGGCAATGGGGCTTTGCCGAGCAAAAATCACAATGCACCCCGCCACAAGTTTACTCGGCAAGTCTCCGCCGAGCAACCTGCATCGAGCAGACCTCCTCGGGCTACGGTTTGGCTCGACGGAGAATGCGATTCGTCGAGCGAAACACCATTCAATGTCTTTTACCCGGCTCAACGTTCGCCGATCAACCTAATCGTAAATCACGAGGACGTGCAACCGTACTCGAGGCATGCATACCCGACCTTAAACTCGTTATTCTTATCTGTCGATTCGCCTTTTTGGCCCTTGATTTTACATGCACATTAGAAAAATAATTATTACTAATACGGAACTACGTAAATTAATATTCTCAATAAAAGAATGAAAAAGTTTATTTACTATAAATTGGTTGCGTATCCAGTGGTTGCATAAGCAAAGATACCCTTCCAACTTGTCCCCCTACATCTCCTCTGGAGGATTTGCCTTAGCCAGATCATGCAACCTTCAGTGTTCGTAGTAGGCATGGAGCTCGAACTTCCAGTCGGAATACCGTTTCTGCCAATGGAACTATATATGGTCCATGAGAGCGGCGTTGGTCGCATCCCATTCAAAATTAATCTGCAATTCAATATTAAAGTATGTTAAACTATTAAAAATGATAAAAATTTTAAAAATATTAAATCACTAAGTAAGAAAGGATAAAATGTATCTAATGAGCTTATGCCCTGCAATCACTAAACGAGGATGACTTATAAGGACTAAGGAAGATAACAAGTGGTAGGGTGGATAGTTAACCCTAATTCTACCTTTAAAAGCAATTTAGAATCCTAATCATCACTTTACCTGCAATCCAAGCAATCAAATACCAATCCCCCAATTCTTGCACCTTTTGACGTCTAAGCTAATTTGACCTAAACATATTGGATACCTTGAACAAGTCCTTGAGGAATTTGACATTTTCTGTCCCACTATACTACCTACACATCTTGTGCACTTACATAGTTATTACACGTAGAAGCCTAGTCCCGCATGATCATCATTGTGTGAGCACTTGGCTTCTATCAGTGAGCCAAGTCGTTCTACCCACACCACCTGAATCCAATTTCATGTCGACCTGCAGATCTGCTCGGACTCTAACCCCTTGTCGATGCCACACACTTTTATGGTAATCCCTGCAAATTCAATTAACATTAGTACATATACAAAATTTAAATTCAATATGATATTGAACTTAACCGATGGAATATTTCCATCGACTTCTTCTTGAACTTCAGCTCCAGGTGCCTCAAGGGAAGTATGAGGTTGCCCCCCTAGTATCATCCGATCGTTAGGTGGGGGTGGAGGCTGAGGAAGTCTTGGATGATCTGTTGATGCTAGCCCACTAGCAGGTGATGATTTCTCCATTAGAGAAGGTACAAGTCCTGGAGATGGCTACTCTTCTAGCACCGTTGGACGAACTCGCGAAGTGATAAATTTACACAAAGACATCTGCTAACACACCCCAACATGGAAAAAAAACCATTTATGGCATAGTGGTCGAGGCGTACTAGCCGATATCTGGCCGTTGATGTCTAGATGACGTAGCCATTTAAGGTAGAACGACACGTTTTATAGAGTCGAGTGAAACCTACCCGATAAAATTTGAGTACTTTTCACCTAACAGCGGAAAATTAGAGCATGGATGTAAATAATCGATGATCATACACTACAAGCTTTACCTGCTAATACCCGACCATTCCGTCAGCTTCACTCCACACGCGGGAGTGAGTGTCAGAGCAGCAACTAGAATCCTCAAACTACGTGCGTGCCACCAAAACCTAAGGGGTTTAAAACAAAAAGGGTGAGTGGACCTAATTTTTATTTCAGTGTAAAATCATTTTCAATGAACAACATTTAACCCCTCATTTTAGTATAAAACCCAAAAACATTTACAACATACTTACACGTAGTATGAGAAACATAATTTACATCATAAAATAATAATTTAACAACAGTTGCTACATTTATGACATAGACATAATGTGCATTGGATCACTCATTGATATAAGTAATATGTTCAAATCTAGGATTTGTATATGTTAACTTTTGAATTCATCATACCATACTAGGTATGGGCTTGAAACCACCTATTCAGCCATCTTTGTAAAAAAAAAAAAAATTCATCATTCCATAAAAGAATTCATGGCATCAACTTTCAATTGACTTGAGCAACCAAAAATTAATTAGGACAAGAGTTACGAAATAATTTGGAAATCTGAATTTCTCAAGAAGTAGAAGAAGAAGAAGAACAAGACAGGGGAAGAGAGCAAGAATATATAGAAGCCAACATTCACAAGAGGAAAACCCATTTCTCTTAATCGTTTTCTTAATTACAAGAGTCACAGTTCAAACCTTATATAATTTCATATTATACCTATATTCTCAAAGAGGGAGCATGCATAGCAAAATAAAAACAAAAAAAAAATAAAAAGTGTTTGAACTGCAGTTTGTGTGTTAATGATATTTATTATTGTATATCATTAAAAAAATAATACAACTATACCATCAAGATTAAGCTATGAAAGTAAGATCCAGGAACCAAGATGACAATACTAATGTGGGAAAAGCCACACTAACAATTAACAAACTCACATTACTGAAATTATGCAAAATTAGGAATCAAGTTCACGAAGTCCAAACTAATTATCAAAGCTTTAATCAAGTGCCAGGAGGCTAGGATTTTATAACTAATGTGTTATTCAATGTTACAATTATTTTAAACTTATTCTATATATGCAAAAAGCCATATAGGATTCCTTGTTCATGGGTAGTGGATTTCCCAAGATGCCCTTAAAAATATTCTTCTCCCTTTGGTATGTTTTCCTGATTTATTGTAGAGTTATCAGTCACGCACTCTCTTTCTCCTCGACAACCATGTCCATTTCATTTTTTTCTCTGCACGCTTTGGGTACTCGGGATATTCATCTCTTCTTAAACCCAAATCTCAACATTTCATCCCTTCTTAAACCCAATCCATAAACCCTAAATTTTACCCACTCCTAATCTCTCCTCAGTGGTCTTCATGTCAAGAGATTCATCAGTTCATCAAGTATATGTTGCTCTTTGTTCTGTATACATCATTATTTGAACTGATGATGGATCTGAGTTTTTATTCCAACTAAACTTTGTGTCGATTTCAACTATCAACCACAATTTTAGGATTCAACCATGTAAGGCGGATCATCAATCGTCATTTTTTAACCTTCTACTATCGAACCCATCAATTTTACAGAAAAGGTGGAATAACCAAAGATTTTAAGAAGAACATTAAAAGTAAAAAGTTCGATTTTTAAAATTGTGAATTAAATGAAAAGTACGATTTTTTAAATTGTGTATAAAGTGAAAAGTTTGATTATTAAATTGTGTTGATAATTTACTTTTTCTTCATTATAGATTGAGATCTTCTACATTATGGGTTTTGATTATTTTTTTTTTCCAATTTTGTTGACAATATATCTGACCAGACCCACTAAACCGTATACCTAAAACCCAAGCACCGAACAATGCCCAAGCCCACAGTACGTACATAGCCCCAACACTGAGCCCGGTGAGGAATGATGCGTGGAAGCCTATCCACCCTCGATCTGCGTAACACGTATTAGCACGCAAATCGAGAAGATTTTTCCCACAACATAACTACGGAAATCGAACATCCCACTTACCCATACATAAGGGGTACACATTTTCCAATAAAAGTAACTAATATCTACTATTCACTATTACTCTGCCAAACTTACCATTTACAGTTTCCTCTTACGAACAAAGTTACTAATTTGACAGTCGGAGAACCGTAGGCTGGCACCTACACCGGTGCTCGTACTAACGGAAAACCCACTACTCTCCTAATTGACAGGTTACGAGGAAGGACACGCGCCATTTGGTGATTGGACAACGAGTAATCGACAGCTAGAAGATTTATCGCTTCAACAGTTTGGCACCGTCTGTGGGAAACTGACTAAGTTTACCTACGCTCAACAAAGCCTAGCAAGCGCTCGCCCGAGTCCAAGACGAGCACCAACTCGCCCAACCAGAAACATGCAGGCGCGACCAGGATCTCGACGAGATCACACCTGGGAAAGGGCCCAGGATAACGAGAGATCCCTCTCCAAATTTTCTACAGATCATCGAAAAATTCTAGAGCGACATGGTTGAGGTTAAAACCAAAAATATGCAGGCCAAGTCGACATGCTAGGCACTCAACGACCATTACACCGAGGTAGCTGAACAACTCTGGGTTGCACAAGCTGAACTAGCTGAACACCGATCACGCGTCGGTAAGGAAGAGGCCGATAGGGTGGTTTCCGACTGCACCGAGCCACTGAAAAAAAAAACGTCGAGCAGTGTGGCAGGAAAAGGTCCAGATGGTCGCTGAGCTGAGTAGGAGGCCCACTCGGATGCTCATTATCTCTTGCAACCAACTGGGCGACACTAGGATCTATTGTGACACCCGCGATACCCTACTCCCAAGCTCATTCCATCATCGTCATGACCGACAGACCACTTCGGCAGGTGCTCCAGAAGAAAGAAATGTCGGGAAGGTTACTTAAATGGGTAATCGAACTCAGCGAGTTCGACCTCACTTTCGCTCCCCGCACAGCTGAGAAGGTGTAAGCCATCGCAGACTTTGTTGATGCCAAAAATGGCACCAACGAGACTGAGAAGACAACACATGAATATTAAGACACCGATACGTACGTGGTTCACCCGAATCGGGCTACGTCCACGGGACAAACTTTCCGAGATAGTATTATTGATAATAGTAGAGTTTACATATTTGTGGCCTTGAGCCATTAAGGGAGATGTGGAAAGGATGTCTCCAAATAATGTGGTGGAGTTGTATGAGATCCCTTTACAAATGAGGGGGATGCCCTCCTTACATAGGCAAAGACTAGGGTTTCCATTGCATTATGGGCTTCATATTGGACTTAGGCCCGGCCCAAGTGCAGCGTGAAATCCCGCACGAACAGACTTTATCTCCAAATTTTCTTATGTCCCAGCGACACCGGCAAGAAAGACCATTCCTCCCGCTCTTCCTTCATCCACAACACATACCTTTGATGGGGAGAGCCCTCAGCTAGATTATGCTCAACCGATTTTCCTTCTATACATCAATGGGTTCGCCTGCCACAATGGCTCCGGGGCTCGGCTTGTCCTCACCACACAGATAAGGTCAGAAAAGGAGTACACTCTTCGTTTCCTATTCAAGGCATCAAACAACTCTGCTGAGTATGAGGCTCTTCTCGCGGGTCTCCGCCTTGCCAAAACCATGGATGCAAAACAAATCAGAATATATAGTGACTCCCAAATCATCGTCAACTAGGTCAACAATGAGTATGAAGCCAAAGACTCTTCCATGGTAGCATACATGAAAATTGCATAATTTATCCTTGGTGGTTTCCACAAATACACTATCACATGGATCCCCGCGCTCTGAAAACAGGCACACTGATGCTCTGGCTCGCCTTGCAGCCTCTTTTGAGTAGAAGACGAGCCGCAACGTCCATGTGGAGGTACTATGCGGTCTGCACAATAAACATACAGGACAATGTCCTCTGTAGTCTGCGCAATAAACATAGACCCTACATGGATGACCCCACCGGTTGGCTTCCTCACCAGTGGAATTCTCCCCTCTAACAAGGTCGAAGCCAAGAAGGACCGGCAACAGGCAACATGGTATACATCTATCAAAGGCCAACTCTACAAGCGAGGTTTCAATTTTCCTCTCCTAAAATGCCTAGTTCCGGAGGCAGTGAGAGCCATCCTGGAAGAAATACTGTAGGAATTTTTCAGAACCACTCTAGTTCACATTTGCTAGCCCATAAGGCTTTTCGCCAAGGTTATTACTTGCCAATCATGCATTGGGAAGCAGTTGAGCTAACCAGGCGCTATGAAAAATGCCAACGGTTCGCCCCTTTCCACCACTTACCTCCAGAAAACCTCACGCCCATGCTCAGCCCTTGGCCATTTTCGCAATGGGGACTTGACTTGATTGGCAAAATGAGAGCCGGGAAGGGAAAGATGGAATATGCAGTTGTGGCAGTAGATTACTTCACAAAATGGGTAGAAGCCAAAGCTCTGGCCTCCATCACCACTGCCTAGATTTAAACTTTTATCTTCCAGAACATCATCTACCGCATCAGTCTTCCGCACACACATTGTCACGGACAACGGAAAACAGTTCGATAACACACGATTCCGCGCATTCTATGTCAGACATAACTTCCACCTCTGCTTAGCCTCCCCAACTCATCCCCAATCCAATGGTCAGGTAGAATCCATAAATAAAATCATCAAGCACATGCTAAAAACACAACTCGATGAGGCAAAGGGAAAGTGGTCTGAGATCCTCCCCAACACACTCTGGTCGTATAAGACCTCCTACGGAACGTCCACAAACGAAACTCTCTTATCAATGACCTTCGGAACCGAGGCGGTAATCCCCGCTGAGCTAAATGAAACATCTAATCGGGTGTCGAGCTACGAACCCAACCAAAATAACTAGTAACTTGCAATCATCTTGGACCTCGTTGAGGAACACAGGGAACAAGCTAGCCTCAGAAACATTGCCTGCAAGCAACGACTCTGCAATTATCACAATGCCATAATCAAACCTCGCGGTTTTTAGGAAGGAGACTGAGTCCTTTGGAAGGTCAGCCTCGCCACCAAGGATCGTTCAGCTGGAATCTCGACCCTAACTGGAAGACTCGGCGGGCAGACGACTCGGCCACCCATGTCACGCCAACCACCTTAAGAAATACTTCATTTAACTTTGTATTTTCTTCATCTTACGATTTTCTGTAGTTTGCCAACTTTGGCACACATTATCAATGAGTATTTTTCCATTCACCTTGACAATGATTGCAGTTCGCAAAAAACACCATAGGCTCAAACATACGAGTCGGGGTATGGTCTTACTCGGCCTACACTCCAGCACTTTCTATTTTGACTCAAACTTTCGAGTCAGTATACAGCCTTACTCGGCTTCCACCAACCCTTAGACTCAAATACTCGAGTTGAGGTATGGTCTTACTCGGCCTACACCCCAACACTTCCTTATTTAACTCAAACTTTCTAGTCGGTATACAACCCTACTCGGGCGTCCACCAACACTTAGACTTAAACATATCAGGGTATGGTCTTTACCCGGCCTACACCCAACACTTTCTATTTTTGACTCAAACTTTCGAGTCGGTGTATATCTCTACTCAGCCTACATCTATGGATCGGCCCAACACATATTATTTGCACTTACTCATGGGTACTTTCATTAATTGACGCAAAGATATTTTCATTAATTTGTGCAGACCTATTATGCTCGGGTCTTCAAGAGCATTACAGAAAAATTCCGCTCTTTGGCTGTCCTACAAGCTAGTCAAAATAGAAACAAAAATTCCGCTCTTCCATCTCTGGCTTCTCCACTTGTGGCGCTGCCTTCGCCTGTTCTTTGGGAGGACTTTTTGGGTCGGTCTCTGGCTATTCACTCGGTTGCTCCATCCCTTAGTCATCAACCGCATCCTTAGGGTGCTCCGCCTCATCCCTCGACTCATCCTCGAACATATCGGTGGTCGTTATATCTTGACCGAGCCAGGGTGTGGGGATGGAAAAGCCAGGGTTTTGCAAGAACAAGTTCTTGAAGAACTCCTGCTCGTTAGTCGGCTGCGTAGTCATCCTTTATCTGTTTGAACTCGGTAGATTTCTTGAAGTCGTCCACCACCTGCTCTCGGGGCCTACTCCAAGTCAGCCTCCCTAACCGACTTGACACAGTACAGCTCCTTCCAGGGGCACAGTTGGTCCTTCTCTTTTTCCTCGAGCTCGGCCTTGACCACATCCTTAGTAGCCACCGCTGAATAAACCATATACCTCTCGGCTTCGAGTTTCCGAGTCAGGTCGGCGGACTGTTTGATGGCCTGCTCGGCCTCTTGAAACTTCGGAGTCAGCTCTTCCCTGTTTCTTCTTGACCTTATCTCTATTCCTCCGAGCAATGATCACTCTCCTCTGAGCAGTGCTAAATTGGAGATAAACCTCGCCGAGGGCCTACACATGACAACTGTTAGAATGAAATCTACTCGGTATACAAACTTAACTTACACAATAACACTTACATTTCTTAGGAGCAGGAGTGCCTTCTCCATCTTCTGGTAGGGCCGACTTACACCGTACCTCCGCCAGCTCGTCCAGAGGGATGGAGGCCCCATGATAGATCTCGTATAGGAACGGTACCATCATCTGCCTCAGACAGCAGAGGGTGGCCTGGGGGGTCAGAGGACTCACCAACCGGCTCGCCCTCGTTGAAGATTGTCCAAGTTCACATCCCCACGCCTCCTCAACATGTCCATTATCCTCATATCGAGACGAAGAGGGGATGGGGGTGGACTTAACTCAAGGTTTGGTATGGTCTTATTCCCACCCAGGGCCTCTTGGGTCGACAAAACTGCCTCAGCCTCTTGCCTCGCCTTCATCTGTTTAGGATCAGGCGAAAACACCCGATCCATCTCCTGCCCTTTCCTTTTTCTCGAGGGAGACTGAAGGGGACTAGTCGGTTTTGGTTTCGAAGACTGGCCATATTTGGACCTCTCGGTACACTCACCCTATTTTTCATTTATCGCTTTCTTCTTCAGCATTTGATCAAGGCGCCGAGCCGCCCTACCGAGTGATCCTGACTTTCCGCATTCTAGTCGGCCTTCATTTTGAGAAACATGCAATCTTTGTAGATCCACGTACTGAGATGCAGCGGAACTACACCACAACACATGTCAGTACAACACAAAAACGGCAAAAAAACAGGCATGTCACTCGGTCACGTGTACTTACCCTCGTCGATGTCGATTAAGCCTGCCTTGTGTTGAAAACCAGGAAGTCGAAGTACACGTCGGTTCCTTTTCAACTCATCCAAGCTCATCGTGATTGCCTGGATGATCTTCTTCTCCTCAGCCAAAATGTCCTCATGGGGAAACAAACCTGCACACTAAGACAATCAGCATATAAAAGGACACTTGGCAACCGAGTGATAACCGACTTTGGCACCCTAAACTCCACGCGCATCATCATCAAACCTTTCTCAGTCTCCTTGTTCACTATCACGTCCACGGTAAAGGCGGCCCGTTCTATGGGGACCGCGTCCAATACCGACCAACCACTGGTCGGTTCTCCCTTTCTCAATCGCACCAAGCCTCTCTCCTGGTCGTGAGTTAACTTAAGGGTCGTGCGCCCACCTACCTTCACTATGGTCCCAGGGTCTACCAAGATACTACCACCGCCCGCTTGGTCGGTGACTTTTACCTCAGTTTCTGGCTCGTTCCCTTGGCTAGAACTCTCAACCACCTTATGCGCCGACCGTGTACTATCCTCAATAGAGGTCCAGTTGGCCTCGTCCTCACTTCCCGACAGGGGAATGCAGACCTTCACGCTGCTATCAGACGACTCGTCGACCCTTGAGTGGTAGCATCTCGCTTCCACCCCCGAGTTACTATCCTCGAAAATCTACAAGAAAAAAGGGAGAAACACAACTCAAAGACCGACTTGGACCTACAGAGATTTGACCACAAACTTCATCAAGTTTCGGGCCAGTTCTTCACCAACTCCTAGTTGAATCTACACAATTGAGAAAAGGGCTGCTTATCGTGTTTGTTCATGAAGGAGTTGTTAGTCAGAAATCTCACCACCATGAGCACCATCGAGGAGAGCTAATCGAAATTCTCCTATTCACTTCGACAGAATTTTCCCAATTTTTCAAAAAAATGCAAGTGAGGAAACGGATGGAAGTCTTCTCCTATTTATAGTGCTCGACACAGACTACGAGGTGTCACCAAGCTCCCTGGAAGACACGTGTTGCGACAAACATAGATTCGACCGACACGTGTTACTCATCCGACCAAAGGAGGCCAACCATCCTTCCCACCTCCACCACCGACCTATAAGGATCCCACCAAGTGAAGTACACCGCTCAGTATTCACAACCTACCCACGACCCTGGGACACCCCCACGACCGAGCCTTCATGGTGCCAGCACCGAGCCAAGTACATCGTTCGATACTCGCCACCTTCCGAAGGACCTGGGACACTCCTCCCCAACCAAGCTTGGCAGACTCTCTCGCCAAGGGACTTAGGGTATTGCAGGTATACTCCCCACCGAGTCTGGGAGAGTGAGACAAGTCCCCGACCGAGAAATTTCACCTCAGTCAAGAACTTGGGGGACTTCTGTTGACACTATATCTGACCAGACCCACTGGATAGTATACCTAATGCCCAAGCACCGAACAAGGCCTAAGCCCACAGTACTTACATAGCCCCAACACTGGGACTGATGCGGGATTACACGTGAAAGTCTATCCACCCTCGATTTGTGTAACACGTGTCAGCATGCAAATCGAGGAGTTTTTATCCTACATTGAAACTATGGAATCGAACATCCCACTTACCCATACATAAGGAGTACACATTTCCCAATAAAAGGTAACTAATATCTACTATTCACTATTTCTCTGCCAAACTTACCATTTACTGTTTCCTCTTACGAACAAAGTTACTAACTTGACCATCCAGCAAAGTTACTAACTTGCCCATATTAACAAAAGACCCACTATTCTCCAAGTTGACAGGTTACGAGAAAGGGCACGCGTCATTTGGTGATTGGAAAACGAGTAATCGACAGTTGGAACATTTATCGGTTCAACACAATTTATATTCATTTTTCTTATTTGGGTGTGTTGGGTTTTTCTTTTTTGCAAGGATTTAAGAAGGTGGCATTGAATGTTGGAGAAATGTTCAGGTCAAATTTGGCGATGAATGTTTTTTGTTGAAGGAATCATTTTGTTTGCATGTTGGTTCATTTGTTATATTGTTTTTTTTTTCCGTTTCTTTTATCTTTCCTGGATGACGATTGATCGATCATATAATGAAATAGTGAATGAAAATCTTTTGATGCACTCCAACTGTCCGATAAAAGTTCATAGTGAAGAAATTTTGTTCCTTTTATGTATGTATATATATATATTATTTAAGATTATGTTTCACAAATTTAGCACCAATATTTGATTTGGGGTTTCTTATTCTCTATGAACCATGCAGTTTCACGAGCTTTCTTTTGATGATTCAATAACTTCTTTGATAATTCACCATTTTTCCATGTGGAAGATTAAAGCTTTAACATTGATTTTTGATTTCTTATTCAAACAAATTCCTCTGCAGATGTTGTTTGTATTGTAACGTTGTTCTGACCTCATAAGCTCAATTGTTGATGATGTTCACAACTTTCTTTATTATTGATTCTTAAGATCTGCTGTTTTGTCATCTACAATAAAAATATTGTTATATTCATATGCATAAATCTGGAAGTTTATGAAGTTCTTGGGTTTGGATTTATAGATTTAGTTGTTGCACAATTCTCACCCAAGTTTCGGTTTCGAAGCAGAATTTCTCATTCTTTATTAGAATTTATAAGACATAATTTAATTATATTTGATGACTTCAAATGAAAGAAAATTCATGACCAAAGTGAGTATCTATTTTACACATGTATGCTTCTTATTTCTTGAATATTTAAGTACAAGTTACATAGTGTATTTTGAAAATTGAGTTATAGGTTTTGAGTGTTAGTGTAAAATTCATGTTTTCTTAATAGTTTCATTTCACAAGAAGAAGCGTTGAGTGAGAAATCCGATCCTTGCTTAATTTTAGTAGCGAGTTTTTTTTTTTCATGAATCCAACTCTAGCTTTGTTAAATGATTTTAATCTATTTTTTTCTCTTTATTAGCCAAACACACTAGTGTTTGATGCTTAGAATGAATATAATGATGTATTTACAATAGGTAATTTCATTCTCATTTGAATGAAATAGTAAGAATCACATATGTTTTTGATGGATTGGTCATGTCTTATAATCAATGCATTTTGTTTTTGTTGTAGTCTGATGCTCTCTTCTCAACTTATGCGGTAATAATAAGAACATATTATAACTCAGATAGTATCTTTAAGGTGGATTAGTCAATTTCAATATTTAGGGATTTTAGAATAAGATATAAAGCTATCATAAGCACATACATTCTAAACGCAGGCAATGATATTCTCGGTTATAAAACAATGTTGCGCTCTAATTTGATATTCTAAACGCAGGCAATGATATTCTCGGTTATAAAGGCTCTGAATTTTTGCGCTCTAATTTGATATTCTCGGTTCTTCTGAGCTCTAATTTGATATCTCCATCTCATCTGGAGCCCTAATTTGATATCTCTAGCTCATCTCGATAAGGGAGTCCTAGTATCAAGGAACCCTTATATCTTATCATTCTTGGGCTTACTCAAATTGGGCTTAAATGAACTGCAATGTCCTAGAAACTTATATAAACAAAGCTGGATTGCAGTAAAACCTTAAGTACGTGCTGGCACGTATCGGTAGTAGATTAGTGGTCGTTCTATACGATGTCACGCGCTGGAAGAAGGCTTAGACAAGCGTCATACGCCCTAACATGCAATGCTGATGCGTTGTAATGTTCTGTCATTCTAATAGAGTATTCTATCAATCTGATGGAATATCCAAATGATAAAGGAATATTCAATCTAGCTAACAGTGTTAGGTTTCCGTTATAATGTCTTTACTAATTGACGGAATAGCTAACACAGAATATTCCATCAAATCCTTCAATGTGCAACTAATGGCATCCTTGAAATAGGTCACTTGTGCTTCACCAGAGATAATGGCAGAACCGCTACCGTTGCAACCGTCGACAGTGACCAGAATCCAGAAATCTTGTTGGAAATTGCCATTTTTTATAAGCTTTTAATTTCTTTAAATCTTGACCAATTTTAACGTTTCATATATGATACATTATCTGCTCACCGCCAGGAATTCAAATCTAAAGTCCAAATTATGTAATATCACATAACTAAAAAAATTGATCGACAATTTGACCTTTCTCTTGCTTTCGATTATGGCTTTCTGTACATATTTCACTTTGAATTATACCGAGTTTTGATCACGTGGTTGAGGGGATGATGATAGAGAACACAATTTCTTGAGCTTGAGTATAAATTACAAGTTTTTTTGATAGTGTACGATTCTCTATCTATTTTTCGTTTAAATTTTTAGTTACAAATAAAGATAATGGAACGATTACAATTAGGAATAACAAGTCACTACAAGGGTGGCAAGTGGCACTTTCCTAAGATAAAACATAACTTAAGGATTGACTCAGCCTTTTAACACAAATAAACAAGTCACATAATTCATAATCCCATGCACTATCACACATTAATATTTTTTTAGACCCGTATTTTTCTCATAAGAACTCTAATTTCTGCACTCACCTTGTCTTGCAAGCGCGAGACGCATGTAATGTTTCAAAAAAAGCTTCCAAAAGTCTTCTTAAATTCAAATCGACATTCAACTACCCTATCAACCCACCCAAAAAACCTTATTTTCGTCTTCCTCGACCTCTCTCTCTCTCTGTAACTCTTTAAAATCTCCCAAATCCAATTCACTTGAAAATTTTCATAACAGGAGACAAAGTAGTGGTTGATTCTCATCATCGCTCAACTAGCACTCTCTACTTTTGAAAACTCCCACTCAGTCTCAGCTCACCCTCTCAATTTATCAATTTCACTCAATAAAGGGAGGTCACCACTTTCATTAGAATCCTTCTCTCTCTCTCTCTCTCTCTCTCTCTCTCTCTCTCTATCTCTCTCTCTCTCTCTCTCTCACTGTGTTTGTCTTAAACCTCTATCTCCATTCATAACATTCTTCCTCTTCTTCTTCCTAGTGAAGGAGGAGGACTGAGAAATGGGGTGAATTTATAGTGAAAATGTCTAGGTATTTAAATGACCAGCTCTTAAAATGGACCTTTATTTTTTTTTTTGGATTTGTGGGCTGTTTTGGGTATTTTGTAGGTGCATGCCCGAAACGTAGTACTTAACCTGAAACGGTGGCCCACTTGGAGCCCACGAGCAGAGCCAAAGTGACTATCGACTTGTAGCCCATGAGCATGCCTGAAATACAGTACCCAAAAATCCGAATCGAGCATCACCAGAACCACCATCTGGACCCCGTTGGGAGTGGTAACCGACATAGAATTCACATTGACAGATAAAGGTGTACGGTGAGCTCGATTTTTATTTAGGGTTCATCTGAATCAAATCGGATCATGGAAGTCCAGGAACTGCACACTTGCTTGCCACGAAAGTCTTGGATCTGATTGACCTTTCGTACCTTGGAAGAAACTAAAGAAGCAAGTTTAGCAGGGACCTGGGTCATCGCAGACCACTGCACACGAATAGGGTAGAACCCATAGGTCACCCCTAGATGGGATATGGGGTTGATGGGTTGAACGAAAAACTGAGGAAATTGAGACGAATGAAAAACTAACGATTTGGGGAAGTGAAAATTTGAGATGAATGAAAAATTGAGACAAAATCAGATTCAGTATCCTCGATATTGCAAACATGTTCCAAAGAGCTTGCCATGATCTCCTCACCTTCTTCCTTCTTATACAGCGATAATATGAAGATCTATGGCGAAGAAGATGAAGATGAAGAACGATGGAGAAGAAGATCGATGGATGGAATTGGTATAAGAGCGTGAATGACTTTAGCTAATTCATCAAAGAGCGTGAGCATGATCTTTGTGACATAGAGATGGATTGTCAGGACCCGTCCCAATCCCCTCGGGATTAATGCGGGACCTTCCTGATCCCGTCTGACACGGAGTGTCAGAAAGGGAATTTCCAACTTTAGCCTACTCGGGCTTCAGAGTATGCCAGGATCCGGAGAAGGTATGTGATGTCTCGGTCTCTGCTACAGCCTGCATCCGAATTCAACCTGAAGGGCAGTCAAAACATTAAAAGTTGTGAGTGGACAAAACAATAATTTATAGAAAATATTTTCATAAAGACATTTGTACCCTTCACTAAAAAGCATGCATGCATTCGAAAAGCAATTACCAAACCATTAAGGCCTTAGCCCAAAATCTTAAATGAAACCAAATACAAAGGCCACTGCCCAAATCCATGTGGGATTCAGCCCAAAACCTGTATACATCACATATCATATAGCATACACATATAAATCACATAACTCATCCTGTCACGGTATCTAAAGCTACGTGCGTGCTACTCGGTGTCTCAAAGCCCAAGTCTCCCAGGGTCCACCCAGGTCAATGACCGTAGATCCATGACCCTCCCTGAGGTTATCATCCAAGCCCTCTTGACAGTAAGGTACCCAACGGGGGCGACTCCACTCAGTTAGTACTCTGTGACTACTCCGAGGTCCATCCAGGCCAACGACCTTCCCCGGAGGAGACATTCCAAATAAGGAAGGGATATGAGTATATATATATAACAAAAACGTTCTTAAAACCTTTAAAAGGATTCATGCCCGGTTCCCATAAACCGTCATGAAACCAAAAATCCATTTAGGGTCCCCGACCCGAAATCACAAACGTAAAGTAACTGGGCCTCGTGCCCGAACTCATGACTCAACTGGGCATCGTGCCCGATATCTCAAGGTTAGTCATGATTCTAATCGTAGTGATGTTTGTAACCATCCGTTTAGGACCTCCCTCAATCCAGGTATGTCGTTGTGAACGAATCAACCGACGCGACCACTACTAGATCATGGTGCACTCTCCACCAATCGTTATCCTGAACCATCAGCACTCCGAAGTCGAGCCTTCAGTGGCTACTCGACAACGGGACGTGCATCGTGACCTCTCTAGAAAGAACACATTCTAGTCCGAAGGTTTAGGATCAGGTTTAAAAATACTTAAAAATTCCAGAAAATTACGGGGCTGTAGTGATATCGTGTTAGATGAATCGGGGCCTGACAGAAAAGAGTCGGGTCCTGACATGGATGATCTTTGTAGATAAGTGCAGCAACTCCAGGAGCGTCTCGGGTGCATGGAACCTTTGGAACATGATGACCTTTGTTAAGATTTAGTGAACGAATCTAAGGGTACCAATCCATTTAGTCATGATCTAGCATCAAGTGACGAGTCTACATCTAGGCGACATGGAAGAAATAACTAGCCCCGAAAAAGCTTTGACATGAAGGTTGATATTCCAATGTTTGAGGAAAAGTTTCAATTGGAAGGATTCATTAATTGGAGGAGCACGGTGGAGCGGATCTTTGATTACAAAGATGTGGAAGAACATCACAAAGTGAAGTTATTATTCTTTAAAGTTGAAGAAAAAAGCTTCAATTATGTGAGATTATTTGAAGAAGTGGTGTGCTCGTGATGTCAAGAAGTGCATAGCGACATGGGAAAAGATGAGGAAAGAACTAAAGAAAAAGTTCATGTTGGTGAATTATCGACAAGATTCATTTCTCAAGTATCAAAGATTGAAATAGAATGACTTTTTCGTAGAAGTGTATATGGTGGAGTTTGACAACCTTTGAATGTTGTGTGACATCGATGAGCTTGAGGAGCAAACAATTGCTCATTACCTTGGAGGTCTATGCTCGAAGATCGCTCATGTTGTGCAGTTGCAGCCATATTGGACCTACAATGGCTTTATGAAGTTAGCATTGAAGGTGGACAAATAAAGTAAAAAGAGGCATGGTAGCAATTCAAGGTCTTGGCCAAGAGATGGAAGAGAAGGCAGCAAGACCCGTGGAAATGTTTCCACTCCCAATGCATGTTTATCAAGCAAGGCGACAACTTGTAAATCTTCCAAGCAAGATGGAGTGATAAATGCTAGTCTATCCTCTACCATTTAGTGTTTTGAATTTCAAGGCTTGGGACATATTGAATCTAACTATCCGAATAGAAAAATTGTTACTTTTCTAGAAGAAGTAGACAAAGAAATTGAAGAATATGATATTGTTGATGATGGTCCCAAGTTTGATGAAGATTTGATGAAGGAGAAAGCTTAGTTATCCAACAAAGTTTAAGTGCAATCCATGTGGAGGATGAAGATTGGCTCCACGAAAATATTTTCCATATGAGGTGCACGTCACTTGGGAAGGTTTGCAATGTGATCATTGAGGTAGGAAATTGCAAAAATGTGAATGGTGGAGAAGCTCAGCCTCTAAACCATGGATCACCCTCATGTTTACAAGTTGTCATGGCTACATAAGGGAAACAAGGTAAATGTTAATAAGATATGCTTACTTCAATTTTCTATTGGGAAAAACTAAAAAGATGAGGCTTGGAGTGTTGTTGTTCCCATGGATGCTTGTCATTTATTACTTGGTAGACCCTGTCAATTTGATAGAAGGGTTGTACATGATGGCTTTAAAAACATTTACACTTTTGAAAATGATGGTATTAATGTTGTCTTAGGTCCCATTAAAATGGAAAGCAAGCCAAAGCCTGAAAAAAAGGGAGTAATCTACTATCTAGATCCAACTTGCTTGTTGTAGTGAAGGAAGTAGTCTACTATCTAGATCCAACTTCATTGTAACAAATAGGGTTCCTCATTGTTGATATCCAACTGTTTGTTTACCTGCTCATTGTGTGAGATTTCACTTTTTGGAGACTGAAAAAGTTATGGTTATAGTTATATATATGACACTGATAATGCCTTTCTAAGCGTTTTCTAAATCTGTTGGGTTTTTCTCTGTCTTGCAGGCCACAAAAAACTGATCAGGTTTTTCTCGCATCAGTGGGAGTTGATTTCTCAACATTATTGATAGCCACGGTAAGTAGTCATTAATTGCGCTTATAATTCTCTATTCTACCCTTAAATTGTTTCATATGCTTTATTTTTTATTATCGATATACGTAGATGATCCTAATGTTGGCCGTAATATTTTGATTGATGTACTTGGAAAGAAGACAGTAATGCAAATACGTAGTTTGGGATATGAACGTGTTTATGAAATTGGAAGTTCTTGGTCGTCAACATCTACTCACCACATACAAAAGGACGAAGAAAATTTGAAAGATGAGTACCGGGGAAGTTGATCATTTGAAGGATGATTTGACACTAGCAAAGGCATCTCCAGAGGAAACTAACAAGGAACTTGCACATCTTCGGTTGTATCTTCATAAACTAGTACAAAATATGTCAAGAGCCCTTGAGTTTGAACCGCCAGCAGTTGATTTCTAAGTACCACCAAATGATGAACACGATGAGAATGATGGTCAAAGCTCCCTAAGGTAGTCTTTTTTCCTTGCTTATGTAAAACATAATTTGACATTTAGAAACTTAGCTACTACTCATTTTGTATACTGTGTTGTTAATTTATATGAATATTACCTTTTCTACAATTTTTTTCTTGTGGCTTTTTGATAAATCGGATCCTATTGTGGCATTTAAAAGTAAAAATTCATCTAATAGTTGATGTGTGCATTTGTGTTATGTGATAAGCCTTAGGCGGCAAAGATGTTTGTCGACATATAATATCTCTTGTGACAAATGCATTTATCGCGTCAAATAGAAATTGTCGTCGTAGAACCTCTATCGCGACAAATCTAATTTTACATGGTAGAACATCCATCACAACAAAGATGTATTCCAGTATAGGGTCTCTACGTGTTCATAGATGTTCTATCACGACAAATATATTTGTCATGTAAGATGTGGTATGGTGACAAAGTCTTTGCTGGTGAGGCTGTCTTGACAAAACGCGCGAAAAATATTTTCACCTCCAAAGACTTTAGATGGCAAAATTTAGCTTCTCGCGACAAATTATTTTTTCCTCCAAAGCTATATAATAAGTCCTTTTCTTTTTCTCTCCTATTAGTCTTCTCTAAATTCCTTCTCTTTATGGTTTCGAAGTTATTTGCTTTTGATCGAAGTTTTATGATCTGTTTGGTTGACTAGAAAATTGAGATTAGCGAAAGGAATTTGACGTGTTTGCTATGTGTTAAATGATATTCCTCAATTTCTTGATATTTAAACTATTTTTTCATATCAAAACATTAATTTATATGCATAGTCACGAAACCTTTTATTTTATTTTATACCAATACGCATAAAATAAAATACGTATTAATTATATGCTTGAGTGATCCTTAAATATTTGAATTGAATATGCTTAAATTATATTTAGATAGCAAGTAGGAATCTTGAAATGCTATACAAATACCTCATTTGTAAATTGTATGTTTCCCATTAGTCATTCATGCAATTTATTTATTAAGGAGTAAAATATATTCATGGTGGAGGTCCATGTTGCCTAGCCTATAAATACTCACTCTCATTTGGAGTAGGGTTCATCTAAGTATTATTCGATAAACAATCTCTTAGTAAAGAGTGTTCTTCCTAACTATAATTTGTTGTCTCTTTGGTGAATTCCATTGAGTAGCGAGTTGTTAGATACTCATCTCTAAGGTGGATACTTTAAAGTGGCGAGTTTCTTTTCCATGAGTGCTCACTTGTGTTATCTCCTAAAAATCTTAATTAGTTCTATGTACATATAGTAATTAGTACAAATTAGATAAGTACACATCAATCATCATAATCGTTATTAATAAAATATTATATTTGACGTCATTTAATTGAATTTAAATTATTTTTAAAAAAGTGTTTAATACTTATTACACTACACCAAAACTGGGATTTTAGGGAGCACAAACACACGCCTTAAAAAGCTATGCTGTAAAAGACTCATTTTTTTCAAGGCACACATTATGCGCCATAAATATTGACGTTTAAGGCGCGCAATGCACACCCTAAAAACCTTTTTAGGACACGCAAATGCATGCACTAAAAGCCTTTTTAGGGCCCGCAAATGCACGCCCAAAATACTCTTTTAGCGCGCGCAAATGCACGCCCTAAATACTCTATTAGGGCGCGCAAATGAATGCCCTAAATAATCTTTTAGGGCGCGCAATGCACGCTCTAAATATCTATTTAAGGCGCGTAATGCACACCCTCATTGTAAATTTTTTTTTTTAACATTCATTTGGTAATTCTTTTTTATTTCCATTTATAAACTCAATACTTGATACATATATTGTATAATATATACAATAAGAAATAAAGAACCAATTTACACATGGTTATTCCATAGAAAATAAAATATATCAAAACTTAAAGAGTAAATCATAGATATCAACTTGACAAAGAAAATTAGCATAAATTATACTTATCACATTATCTCAATGTATCCTTACTCAAATTTCCAAATCCCAAAAATACCCATAACAAAAATTTTTCTAATAAACGTGGAAGATGGTTACAAAAAAAATACTAAATTCTTCCATGAACATATACCAAGCCACTAATTGCAAGTTTTTCCTCTAAATCCTTCATGCGTATTTTGCATCAGCTCCCTTTTTCATACAAAATCCTTCCATAAACATATACCAACTCCTGCAACATTATTATGAATAAACATAAGCATCATCCCATAAGCATCATCTCATCCTAACAACTTGCAAAAGGGGTTTGAAGTGATGCATGATAATGTAAATGAAAGCATGTTGATAGTAAAACATATATAGAAATACAACTCTTAGAATATTACACTTTCCTTATGTGAAAAAGCCTTATTTCGTAGGTTTTTGACAAAGATGGCAGTTAGAGAAGTTGCAAAAATTTACAACAGAATGATGGAAAATGACCTCTATAAGCCAATCATACAATTGTATTTGTTAGTGATTAAGTAAAGGAGAGATAATTACCTTTATGTCTTCAATAGGCCAAACAACTCTACTGCCTAAAGCTTCACGTAGCAAAAAGAATTCTTGTGTTGGTCGATACATAGGCGCATCGTCATCTAGTACATCATGCAATGCGTCTTTCCAACAATTGTTTCCAATACGTACAAAATGAGCCAGTGTAGTAGGGTCAGTCGATATAATCTCACCTATTGCAACCACTTCATGATTTGTTCCAGTCCAATCCAATAATTTACACTTTCACTAAAGAGGCAAGTTCTGACTCCTTTTCTTGTGAAAAATCCTGAACAATTTTTTGAAAGTACGTATCTTTGTACATCATATACGTGTCTATCATTTCTACCATCTCTACATCTCCATCTTGGATGGTTGCACTTAGATCTTTCCCATGTAAAACCCATCTAGTGTATGTCGGATTCAAAATCATGGTGTTGTAGGTTTAAGCAATGGCTGCAAGGGCATTGGATATTTTCTAGATGCCCCTTACTTTTTTGAACCATATTAACAAAATGATCTGCTCATTCACAATACGCTTTTAACACTATAAATAAATAAAAAACTAATTCTTTAATAAAATAAATACTTGTGTTTAGTATAATTATTTTTGTAGAGTTTTGAGATGAACCTGGAAAGGAAAACTCATTCTTTATCCATGCTAGATGTACTACTTCTTTTAGTTGCACTCGCCTCTAGTTAGTGTTTAAACACCCATACAAAGTAAGAACATCTCAATTAAACACCCATACATTTTAATAAAGAACATTCCGTAAAGAATAATAGAAGAAACAATCACATTCATATTAGGATGACTACAAACAATCAACATGTGGGGGTGAAATGAAAATTCCTAAGCTTTCAAAAGCATCAAAAGCAAGGAAAGTCGAAGTTTTCTATTCAGAATAATAGCTGCTGAATCTGATTCTAAATGTGCCTTATAGAGAGTGTCCATGAGCCACATTGCTATCAATAGTAGCTAGACATATTAAATGGTGGACACATATTCATAAGGGCAACTAATATTAATGAAGCTAATTAACACTTACTTAAGGATTTAAAGTTGTAGATGAAAAAGAATTTCAGTACCTTCAAGTCTTCAGGATTTTCAGTTGAAGATGGGTAAGAAAATTGGTAGCAGGTAGGGAATTTCAGTACCATCAAGTCTTCAGTACCTTCAAATAGGTCCAACAAGTTTTAAAATCACCACTCTGGTTTGATAATACTAATGTAAAGCATGAGTTTAAGAATGATAGGCTTGATCCTAGAACCCCTTAGATATAATGCAAATGGATCTTGTTTTCGTTGACTAGATCTGTATCTATGAACTAAAATTTGGAGTTTGAATTTGAGCAAGAGGAAGGAGTGGTAGTAAGAACTAGAAACTTTTGTCATAGCTAGTATGTAGTAAATTGTGTGCACTGACAAAAACTAAGAGTAACGAATTTGAAACTTTCCTTTGAAGTATGTAATGCAACAAGATGCAGATTGACCCTAGTGTAATAACTCATGCTGGGTTCACTTAGATGCCTAGACTAGCTACCTTTCCCACCCTTAGTTTGCAAACACTAGTTTAATTCGCACAACAAGCACTTCTGAATTTAAAAAGAAGAGGGGAAAAAACAAGCATTTCTGAATTTAACAATGGGTTTTCTTCTTCTGGCCAGCATGAATATTTAAGTAAAAAAAATCCCACTTGTCCTAATCATCTTTTTACTGCTTCAGAAAATTTTAACTGCCGACTAGACAACTCAAGGAAAAGCAGTGGCACAATCTCAAATATTTTACCTTTAATACTCAATAGTACAAAAACAAATAGCAACATCAAGAACTAAAATAGAACCCATGAAACAAGAAAGGAAGTTTTTGGTAATTTTTTATGTTCCCTAAATTTTCTCACTAACCAAACACGACTCAACGAGCAAGAAAATGGACCCCCAAAGTAACAAACTACTGATAAACCTTATAGAAAATCAGCACAGATAAAGATGCTAATGAAGAACTTACAGATCTGAGCTGGAGAAAAATGAGCCTAATATCTCAGCTTTTGATAAACTTGAAGGCTTGCAGATAGAACCCAGATGGTGGTGACGATAGAGCGGAGGTGATAGGGCGACTCATTGCATGGCTTCGTCTAGAGAAGCGGAGGTTAGGGGCACCTTCGCGGTGCATGAGGGAACAAGAGGGGGGAGGGATCACTTTGGTGGTAGGGTTCCCAAATCCATATTCAATTCATCAGGAATGGCTGATTTAGGGCAATTTCTGAGCTTTGGAGAATACGAGCGAGGGAGGTTGAGGGTAATTTCTGAGTGGATGATTTTGGATTTTCTAAGAATACAACATTTGGGTTTTTTTTTAGAGAAACAACTTAAGTGCGAACGAGGGAGAAGGTTCAGCGTTGGCGCCTTTAGAACTTTAAGTGCGGGAACTAAAAAACTTTGGGTTATCAAAAATTTCTTTGTTTTCAGGGCGTGCAAATGCGCGCCTTTAAAGGTCATTCGTTTAGGGCACACAATACACGCCTTAAAAACCATATTTTTAGGGCACACATTCAAAGTACGCCCTGAATAGCTATAAACGAAGGCACACACATAATGTGCGCCCTAAATAGTCTAAGAATACTTCTTTTAGGGCGTGCATTTTTGTACGCCCTAATTTGCGCGCCCTAAAAACTCTTTTTTGGTGTAGTGTTACTTTTTTCCATAAAAATAAGAATAATTTAAATTTTTTAGGTCCTTTCATCTGTAAGTCGTGAAGGCAGTTGGTTATATAATAATAGGGTACATATATTCGACGTGATTATTATGTGTCAAATGATATTCTTCGATTTCTTTATTTTTAAACTATGTATTCATATCAAAATATTTATTTATATGCATCGTCATGAGTACTTGTATTTTATTTTATACCAATATGCATAAAGTAAAATAATTATAAAATATATGATTGAGTGATCCTTAAATATTGGAACATGCATAGATTATACTTACATATCAAGAAGGAATCTAGGAATGCCTTGCTAACCCACAAGTGAAATTTGTAAAAGGACTAGTTTTTATATCTTTTTTAAAAAAAATTACTTTTGGAATAATCAACTTATTATGCTTAGTTGTATAATAAGTCTTTTCCTTTTCTTTCCTTGCAAGTCTTCTCTAAATTCCTTCTCTTTATGTTTTCTCAATTTTTTCATCGAAGTTTTATGATCTGTTTAGTAGACTGGAAAATTGAAATAATAAGCAAAAGGAATTCAGTGTATTTACTATTTGTCAAATGATAGTCTTCGATTTCTTCATTTTTAAACTATTTTCTAATATCAAAATATTCATTTATATGCACTGTCAGCAATCCTTTTATTTTATTTTATACTGATTCGTGAACAATAAAATACTTATAAATTATATGCTTGAGTGATCCTTCAATATTCGAATATGCTTAAATTGTATTTACATAGCAAGTAGGAATCTAGAAATGCTATGCTAATCCCTCTAGTGAAAATTTTGAAAGGACTAGTGTTTATTCGTTTTTTAAATTGCTTTCGGAATAATCAACTTGTTACATAAGCTCAGTTGTATAATAAGTCTTTCCCTTTTCTTTCCTAGTAATTATGTCTTCTCTAAATTCCTTCTCTTTATCTTTTCCGAGTTCTTTGTATACTTTTTACTTTTTTATTGAAGTTCTATGATCTGTTTGGTCGACTGAAAACATGAGATTGGCGAAAGGAATTCGCGACTTTTCAACGTACTGTATTTACATAGCAAGTAGGAATCTATAAATGTTATGCTAATCCCTCAAGTGAAAATTTTAAAAGGACTAGTATTTATTCATTTTTTAAATTGCTTTCGGAATAATCGACTTATTATATAAGCTCAGTTGTATAATAAGTCTTTTCCTTTTCTTTCCTAGTAATTACGTCTTCTCTAAATTCCTTCTCTTTATCTTTTCTGAGTTCTTTGTATACTTTTTACTTTTTTATTGAAGTTTTATGATCTGTTTGGTCGACTGGAAACTTGAGATTGGCGAAAGGAATTCGCGACTTTTCAACGTACTAAATGCTTTTTGTTACCATCATGTCTATATATATGCTTTGTTTTGTCTTTCAAATGAGTTGGAATTAGTGTTTCTGATTGCTAATTTGGGCTTTCATTTATGCTTTGATCACTGTATAGTTCTTCTGCACTTATTTTTGTTGGTGGGTGAATTTGCAGGCTTAATTGGGATCAACATCAATATTTTATTATTTTGTAATTCTAAACTAACTGGGTTTGTTATGATAAACTTATCTATGAGATTTACTTTATTGTTGATGATGCTCCTTTCCTTCATTTTGTGTAAGAATTTCTGATTTCAACATGCATTAGTTTAGCCATGCGTATTTTGGATAACTTGTTTAATGGTTTGGAATAACCTATGATGAATGTACTAATGGGAATTATTGTAAACGAGAAATTTGAGGTATGATTGGTGTGATGCATGATCTTTACATGATAAATTATTGATAGAATTTTGATAGAACTGAATGGCTGGTAGGTATCATGATTGTACAAAATGGGTGGAAGCTCGATTGATGTTGACCAGGAGTTCACTTCTTGTCAAATGCCGTTCGCACCGTGGTCCTCGTTGGACGGACTGGTAATGGAAAAAGTGCCACAGGTAACAGTATTATTGGAAGAAGGGCCTTCAAATCCAAGATCACACTACAATAAATTTTCCTTTAGACAACGGATAAATTCCGTTGTCTATTCCCCATAAAAACCGTTGCAATTGCCCCTGATGTCTAAAGGGGGTGTTTAGACAACGGAGAAAATCCGTTGTCTAAAGTCCCTTTAGACAACGGTATCCCAAAATACCGTTGTCTAAAGTACCCCTTAGACAACGGTATTTATTTATATCGTTGTCTAAAGTATCCTTTACACAACAGTATTTATAAACATAGTTGTCTAAACGGACTTTAAACAACGGTTTATACACAACTACCGTTGTCTAAAGTACCCTTTAGACAACGGTATATAAAGACTGTTGTGTAAAGGGTACTTTAGACAACGGTATAAATATATACCGTTGTGTAAAGTACCCTTTACACAACAGTATTTTGTTGATACCGTGGTATAAAGTGACTATATACAACGCTGAATTTAAAAATACTTTTGTCTAAAGGGTGTCATACACAACGGTTTATTCAAAAATACTGTTCTCTACAAGGTGGCACTTAAGCTCATTCTGCTTGATCGAAACTTAAAAATACCGTTTATTCAAAAATACCGTTTTCTAAAACGCGCTTCACACAATAGTTAATAATAAAAAAATACTGTTGTCTAAAATTCTTTTACACAACAAAAATCATATTAAAATCCTATATCATAACATAAAATTAATTCTTATTAAAATTCTTTGCCAATCCAAATAGAAAAGAACTTCATATAAATACATAATCGCTAATGACCCAAAGATCAGCTTTAAGCATTTCAATAGAACCAACAACAGCAACCTGAAAAATAAATAATCGCTAATTAAGCTACATTTTCACAAGCAATGAAAAGAATGGTAATCAAGCAATGCTCCAAGACAAAACTCATTGGATATGTCGTCTTCTTCTTCTCCATTGGCTCACGAAAATTTCACCATTATGTTTTGGATTTGTCAAAGGTCGCCCACTTGACCTTCTGGATAAAAGTTTTTCAATCTTGAATAGCAATAACACAAAAATTGGAATAGAGAAAGAAATGCTTGGGTTTATATTAAATAAAATCTAAAGCACATGTTCTCAGCTATTTACCTAATAGCTTTGGTATTACCAATAACCAATGATGGAAAGATGATGTTTCAAATTCAGACTCCATTACATGGCTTGTTGAAGGAAAAAAACAAATCACTTAATATAAAGTTTAAGCAGTTCCAATCATAATCTCCAAGAATGTATATATTCCTGCAATAGGTCAATAATATACTACATCTAAATATTACTCACTTAGTAATTTGTAATAGATTTGCCCAAAAGCGTCCATTGATCATGTCCACTTTCTCCATGAAAAAGTAACCAGTTGTATGATCAAGTCCTACCCCACGTCGGAATATAAGGTACTGAAGAGAAAAATAATGCAGATTACATCTCTAAAGAAAGAGAAAGATGGATGGAAGGATGAAAGGGAGGATGGGAAGTTAAATAGTATTTCCTACATCAATTATATGCAATCCTACATAATCCGAAACTCAAATTATTAAGGGTTTAAATATTCCAATTGCTAGTAATGTTTTGTGCCAACTTAAAATACCTTATCAACAAAATATGGAAGGTTTGGGTGAGGATTCTTAGCAAAAAATTTCTTCAAATGCTTCTTGTCAAGCTTCATTCAACAAGAACAATACATGAGATCAGCAAATGCAAGGGGATATAAAAAAAATTAAAAACGTGAACCAAAGTTACACGGGATCAGAAAATTCAGGTCCGTACTTATGCTTCTTAAGCCTTGATGAATTGATATTTATGAGCACATATTTGGAAGTACAAACCTTGGACTCACCAACCATGATGTGTAGATTTAGAAGATACTGCCCTGTATGCGCAACTTCAATTTCTTCATTGTTGTTATCTTGAAATTACTCTTTTCCATCACCTGTTTCAGAACCAACAATCAGTGATTGCTTAAGAACCAACAATAACAACCAACAATCAGTGATTGCTTGCACTTTGATACACTCACTTAGTGCAATCAGTGATTGCTTAAGAACCAACAATAACAACAAACTCATCTGAGCAGGAGGGCGATTCTCATCACCAACAAATTGAGTGTTGGAGTTAGGTATGTGAAAGCTGATTTCCATCAACGAATCTTTCTGTGAACAATAAAAAGAATGTAACACACACCAAATAAACTCATAAGAAAGCATCGAGGAAGGGCCTATTAATCACTAGATAGTAGCTATAAAACCCGCATCTTATGAGGGTCTATAAGATTCCATAAAGAACATAAATGACAAGTTGAGCAAAGTATAAACAGATGAACCAGCTTAAAACAGCCTCAGAAGAACACTCTGCTTAAAGATGTAGCAAGCTGAAATCATTTTCCCAACTCCCATATCAATCCAAACACCAAAAATCACGGCAAATGAAATTTAAAAGAGATAGGTGAATCATAAACAAGGAATGTAAGAAACAACAAACAGGTAGAAGAAAAACGTTGCAATAACTTGAAATTTTATGCAGTTATATTTGCTAAATTATCACACAAAAAATCCATAGTACATATCACACCGAAAACTAAGAAAAATTAATATAAGTGGATCAGTGATAAACTCCCTGCAAATGCTCAAATCCAATTCTAAGGCTTGAATTATTGTGTAAAGGACAAGATGGAAAGGGAGAGAGGTGATGGAATCCTAACCTGGTCACGGAATCCAATGAACTTGTAGTATAACCCATCTTTACTCCGAACACCAAGCTGGTTAGTCCTGGGGATCTTGATCCATGTTACCCCAACAATGTCAGCTTTATCAACTTCGATTCTTTTACCGCCTCCCTGTTTCTTCCATAAAATTCCTCCTGAACATATTTTTAGCTGCCCTAGGTTCTGCATTCCACATGAGAAACCATGAGGAACTTTCGAATGCTCTAACTAATCATTTTTCATTCCTTCCATATCATTCACCAAAGAAATCTCTTTCACCAATGATACTTAAAAATCTTATCAAATAATGTCAAGATCACAACTTCGGGATGAAGTGATAACATAAGGCCATAGCTTTACAAGTTCTTCAAACATTTTCCAACCATTCTCCAGATATCGAAGGAATAGAATAAGACATTGAGGAATAAGAACAAATAAAAGAGCACATGAATTACAAAATAAGTACAAAATACTGAAATAATCATCTCCAACGGATTGGGAATTCTTAGGATGCATAAGGAGAGAGTAGTCTATGTTATGACGTTCAAGGTTTCAACGTCTCCAACAAATTCACTACTCTAAGCACGGAAAACTCTAACCATAAAGCAAGAAACTCCGATAGAATGTAATGCAACTAGGGCTATAGAATGAAGAAAACGAGGAAAAGAAACACTTTTTTCATCCAGATTTCATGGCAACAAGCAAAGTATGACCAAAAAAGGAGAAAAATCTATGAAATTGCCGCTAGCACTGAGCGGTCACCCAGCCGCCCAACATCGCCAAGGGAATGCCTAGGTGGCACCTAAGCTCATTCTGCTTGATCGAAACACAAAATCCATATTCAGAGCGTTCCTCCTCCGCTGTGCGCCTAGGCGCCGCCGAACCCGCATTCTTCCTCTTTGTTATTTTTACCCTAGAGGTCCTTAGATTCTACACCAATTGAAAAAGATAAAAATTTCTATAGACATATCAGTGTTAGCACCCCCGTGGTTAGATCTGCTCTTCGACTTTACTCTTTGGCCCTGCTCTTCGGCTTTACTCTTGGGCTCTACTCTTTGATTGAGAAAAGGAAGAGATTGAGATCTAACAATTTAGGGCTTTACAGCAACCGCACTGTATTTCATTTAGATCGAACTTTCAGTTTCAGATTCACCCATATTTTTTATGTTTTTTATTTGTACTTCAACATGCTTTGAACCTAGGACCGATGAAGTATAGACAACGGTTGAACTGTAACTAAATAAAAAAAAGAAGCTGCATCAGTAGTTTTAAATTTACTGATGTTAAAGGGTACAAAAGACAACAGTATGGTATTACTGATGTTATATCCTAGGATTAGACAATACTAATTTAAATTTTCTGATGTTATATCCTATATTAGACAACATCGAATTAAAACAGATGTCTAAGCTACCTATTACATCAGTTTTTTAATATACTGTTGTCTATGGGGTGTAGTGTATTGTCATATTTCTTGTAGTGTAAGCTCTGCTGGTGTTACGAGCACTTGTCAACTCGAAAGCACTGTAATGAGGGATGGACAAGTTGTGAATGTTATAGACACCCCCGGTAAGAAGCCCACTGACTTTTTATTTTTGATCACCTGGGAAGAGGACTTGCAAAAGTTCTTGCGTTATGGCACTAATCTTTAGAAACTATGTTTATTTGTGTGGTATGGCAATAGGACTTTTTGATTTTAGTGCTGGCAAAGAAAATGTCAAATGCATTGGTTTAGCGAAGGATGGGATACATGCTGTTCTTGTAGTTTTCTCGGTCAGGAGCTGCTTTTCACAGGAAGCTACCGCTTTACGGAGCTTGCTGACTTTGTTTGGAAGCAAAATTATTGATTACATGATTGTGGTCTTTACCGGAGGAGATGAGCTTGAAGAAAATGATGAGACATTGGATGATTATTTGGGCCGTGATTGTCCAGAGCCTTTAAAGGTTACTTACATTTAACTTCCCTCTATTCTGACTATTTTTAATGGTTTCGCATTCTATAATTTACTTATATTGCTTAACCTTGTTTGGGGAGTTTCCACAATTTCAACTTATATTACATCTAATTGACTCCTTGTTTAATTTAGGAAATTCTTGGTCTGTGTGAAAATCGTTGTGTGCTTTTTGACAACAAGACTAAGGATGAGAGAAAGAGGGTTGAGCAAGTTCAAAAGCTTCTCAATCTTGTAAACAAGGTCATAGCACAGAATGGTGGGAGTTGGGAGTTGATTTCTCAACATTATTGATAGCCAATGTAAGTAGTCATTAATTACATTTAGAATTCTCTATTCTACCATTAAATTGTTTAGTACGCTTTATTGTTTTATTATCGATTGTATCTACTCACATTTTTAAAGTGTTAATAGTAATTTGTGCATACACACAAGTTTAATACGTACATTTTCTAATCATGTATAGTAATTGATTTCATATCTGATTGCTTCATCTCACATTCCAAGCCATTTGATAATCCTATAGCAAAGCGCGGGCGAAAAACACTAGTTTAAGCTAAATTGAAACTAAGTTCAAAAGGTGTCTAAGTTACAACTAGTAGTATATATTTAGTACATCTAGTGAAACCCCTCCTTATATATCTTCTAAATATATGTAATGATATATGAAGAAAAACTGAGTGTATAGGGGTGGTTTTATGGGTTTAGGCTTGAGATCATGTATATAATTAGATGTGTATTATTGACTTCATCTACTTCATAAACTCAATACCGTATTTCACATCTATAAGCTTGGTTATATGACTGTATAATGTATGTAACCTGTTTTTCTTATGTTGGTTTCATTTGAAGGATGAGATGATAGCCAAAAAGAATGATTATCTCCAAGAGGTAGCGAATTAATATCCTGAGGATACTTCATTGGATGAAATATATGTAGATGATCCTAATTTTGGCCTTAATATTTTGATTGATATACTTGGAAAGAAGACAACAATGTAGATACGTGGTTTGGGATATGAACGTGTTTGTGAGACTGGAAGTTCTCGGTCGACAACATCTACTCACCACATACAAAATGATGTTGATAATTTGAAAGATGAGTATCCGGGAAGTTAATCAGTTGAAGTATGAGCTCACACTGGCCAAGGCATCTCAAGAGGCATCTAATAAGGCACTTGCACATCTTCGGTTGTATTTTCAGAAACTAGTAAAAAATATGTCAAGAGTCCTTGAGTTTGAACCACCACCAGTTGATTTTGAAGTACCATCGAATGATGAACATGATGAGAATGATGGTCAAAGCTCCCTAGGGTAGTCTGTTTTCCTTGCTTTTGTAAAACATAATTTGACATTTAAAAACTTAGCTACTACTCGTTTTCTATATTGTGTTGTTAATTTATATGAATATTACCTTTTCTACAATTGTCTTCTTGTGTCTTTTTGATAAATCGGGGGTCCTATTATGGCATTTAAAAGCAAAAATCCATCTAATAGTTGATGTGTGCATTTTTGTTATGAGATAAGCCTTAGGCGACAAAGATATTTGTCGACATATAACATCTCTCGTCACAAATGCATCTATCGCGCCAAATAGAAATTGTCGTCGTAGAACTTTTATCGCGACAAATCTAGTTTTACGTGTAGAACATCCATCACGACAAAGATGTATGCCAATATAGGGTCTCTACGTGTTCATAGATGTTCTATCACGACAAATATATTTGTCATGATAGATATGCTATGGTGACAAATGTGTTTTCCATGAATAATTGCTAAGGCGACAAATAGTTTGCGGCCAAAGATTTGCCAAAAAAAAAAAATCTTAGTTGGCTAAAGTTGAAACTTTGTCGCGAAAAGTCTTTACTGGCGAGGCTTTCATGACAAAGCTCACGACAAATATTTTCACCTCCAAAGCTGTAAAATAAGTCTTCTCATTTTCTTTCCTATTAGTCTTCTCTAAACTCCTTCTCTTTATGGTTTCTCAGCTAGTTGCTTTTGATCAAAGTTTTATGATCTGTTTGATTGACTGAAAAATTGATATTAACGAAAGGAATTTGACGTGTTTGCTATGTGTTAAATGATATTCCTCAATTTTTTCATATTTAAACTATTTTTTCATATCAAAACATTCATTTATATGCAGTCACCAATCCTTTTATTTTATTTTATACCAATACACATAAACTAAAATACGTATTAATTATATGCTTGAGTGATCCTTAAATATTCGAATATACTTAAACTATACTTAGATAGCAAGTAGGAATCTTGAAATGCTATACAAATATCTCATTTGAAAAACTAACGATTTGGGGAGGTGAAAATTTGAGACGAATGAAACACTGATACGAAATCGGATTCTGGATCCTCAACATTGCAAACATGTTCCAAGGACCTTGGCATGCTCTCCTTGCCTTCTTCTTTCTTATACGACGATAAGATGAAGATCTATGGCGAAGAAGATGAAGATGAAGATGAAGAACAATGGAGAAGAAGATCGATGGCTGGGAATTGTCACTTCAATTGCTGACTGAGAAAAAATTTTGCAACATGGCAATTTTATGGACAGATGGATGGAAAAACTAACGAAATGGTAGTTACTTGTGAGTGGTAAAATAATATGGGTAGTATGTTGAAAATTTTGATAGTTTGAGTATGAATGTGTATTGACTCCTATAGTTTGGAGTGTTTTATGTAGTTCTTAACTTTATTTATGTCTATCCTTTTAAGTTATTAGTAATATTTTTGTATTATGTATAAGAAAATGGTTCGGCTAGCTGTTTTTATATAAATTGAGGGGATAATATATGTTTTTATAATTACCAGTTTTACACCGAAATAATTATTGGGTCTACTTACCCTTATGTTTTTGAAAACCACAGGTAACGGTGGTCACTTCACGTGTTTCGAGAAGGCTTCGACTACAACTCTGATATTCACTCTAGAGGTTTGAGTGAAGGGTGGAAATCATATAATTCAGGTAATTACTGAATGGTATGATCATCAATAGCTACCTATGCTATATACTTCTGCTGTCACGATGAAATATAATAAGGTTTCCCTAGTTATGTTTCACTCGATGTCCTAAAATGCAATGCTTTAACTAATTATCCTTTGTCATCTAGACGTTACTTTCGAGATGTCAGCTGACATGCCTCAATAATGGCATTCTAGTGGTTTGTTCAAATTGGGGTGTGTAAAAGAAAATCTAGTTACACTAATTTTCTTCATATTAAAAAATATAAGGCAATTTTATTAAATATTAAATATATATATATATATATATCTAGATTGAAAGTCTTCTAATTAACATTTAATTTAATAAAAAATATACTAATTCAATTAAAATATTTTTTTTTCGGAATTCTAGTGTAACTCAATATTTGTTTTTCTAATAATTAACAACTATATTTCAATAGTCATCTAATAATCTCATACTGAATTTGAGGTGGATAATTAATCCTTCAAGGCACATGGCTAATTCATCTACCCTTAATTCCTTGTTGCAATCTTCTTATTAATTATGGTCTAGAATTAAGTGTTTTCAAATTCAAAAAATTATTATGTCATGTGTATTTTAAATGAGTCATGTGTATGTTTTCCATAAGTCATTCATGCACTTTATTTATTATGGAGTTAAACCTATTCATGGGGGATGCCCATGACTAGCCTATAAATACTGCATCACATTTAGAGTAGGGATTATCCAAGAAATATTTGATAAACAATTTCTTAGCGAAGAGTGTTCTTCCTAACTATTTTCTTTTATCTCTTTGGTGGATTCCATTAAGTGATAAGTTATTGAACTCTTATCTCTGGGATGGATTCTTTAGAGTGGCGACTTTCCTATCTCAGAATGGTCACTTGTGTTAGTCATTTTTGTATAAGAGCTTATCAATCATGGGCAGACATCATGGTCATCGTCACCCTTGAAGTAATGATGGTCGTGAAGAGTGTGAGCGTGATCCATCTGACATAGAGATGGATGATCTTTGGAGACTTGTGTAGCAACTCCCGGAGCTTCTCGGGTATGTGGAACCTTTGGAACATGATGACCTTCGTCAAGATTTAGAGGAGGAATCTAAGGGTACCAAACCATTTGGTCATGATCTAGCATCAAGTGAGGAGTCTACGTCTAGGCGCCATGGAAGAAATAACTAGCCCCGAAAAAGTTTTTGCATGAAGGTTGATATTCCAAAGTTCGAGGAAAAGTTGCAACTAGAAGGGTTCATTGATTGGATGAGCACGGTGGAGCGGATCTTTGATTACAAAGATGTGGAAGAAGATCACAAAGTGAAGTTAGTTTCTTTAGAGTTGAAGAAAAATGGTTTAATTAGGTGGGATTATTTGAAGAAGTGGTGTGCTCTTGATGACAAGAAGCATATAGTGACATGGGAAAAGATGAGGAAAGAACGAAAGAAAAATTTCATGTTGGAGAATTATCGACAAGATTCTTTTCTCAAGTATCAAAGATTGAGACAGAATGACTTGTCCACGGAAGAGTATACGGTGGAGTTTGACAACCTTTGAATGTTGTGTGACATCGATGAGCCTAAAGATCAAACAATTGCTCAATACCTTGGTAGACTCTGGCAATATGATAGAAGGGTTGTACATGATGGCTTTAAAAACATTTACTCTTTTGAAAATGATGGTATTAATGTTGTCTTAGGTCCCATCAAAATGGAAAGCAAGCCAAAGTCTGAAAAAAGAGAAAGGGAGTAATCTATTATCTAGATCCAACTTCCTTGCTGTAGTGAAGGAAACTCAAGAAATATTTGCCTTTGTGGTGGTGGGAAAAAATGAAGCAAAGACCGAAGTCCCTCCAATCATACAACCATTACTTCAAGAATTTGAAAATGCTATGTTGGAAGAAATCCTAGCTGGCCTTCCACTACTGTGAGATATTCAACATTGCATTGATTTTATCCTGATGCTTCCTAATTTCAACAAGGTGATTGAGATCGATTGTGATGCCTCAAATGTGGGGATTGGTGCTGGACTAAGTCAAGGAGGTAAACCAATTTCCTTTTTCAGTGAGAAGCTCACCAATTCTCACTCCAGGTACCAAATTTTATTTAAATTTCCATTTATTACCTCTTTTTATTTATGCTGATTTTGTGGGCTTCTATAGCTTGACTGCTTTGTAACAAATGGGGTTTCCTCATTGTTGATATCTAACCGTTTGTTTACCTATAAAATAGACTCTGCTCATTGTGTGAGATTTCACTTTTTGGGGACTGATCGATGGTTATACATATATGACACTGATAATGCCTTGCTAAGTGTTTTCTAAATCTGTTGGGTTCTTCTCTATCTTGCAGGCCACAAAAAACTAATCATATTTTTCTCACATCGATGGGAGTTGATGTCTCAATATTATTGACTACCAACGTAAGTACATTAATTGCAATTTGAATTCTCTATTATACGTACGCTTTATTTTTTTATTATCGATTGTATGTACTCACATTGTTAAAATGTTAATAGTAATTTGTGCGCACACACAAGTTTAATACGTACATTTTCTAATCATGTATAGTAATTAATTTCATATCTGATTGCTTTATCTCACATTCCAATTAAACCATTTGATAAACCTGTAGCGAAGCGGGGGCCAAAAACACTAGTTTAAGCTAAATTGAAACTAAGCTCAAAAGGTCTACTATGTTACAACTAGTAGTATATATTTAGTACATCTAGTGCAACCCCTCCTTATGTATCTTCTAAATATACTTAATGCTATATGAAGAAAAACTGAGTATATAGGGATGGTTTTAGGGGTTTAGGCTTGAGATCATGTATATAATTAGATGTGCATTATTGACATCATCTACTTCATAAATTCAATACCTTATTTCACATCTATAAGCTTGGTTATTTGACTGTATAATGTATATAACGTGTTTTTCTTATGTTGGTTTCATTTGAAGGATGAGATGACAGCCAAAAAGAATGATTATCTCAAAGAGGCTGCGAAAGAATATCCTGAGGGTACTTCTTTGGATGAGATATATGTAGAGGATCCTAACGCTGGCCTTAATATTTTGATTGATGTACTTGGAAAGAAGACAGGAATGCAGATACGTGGTTTGGGATATGAACGTGTTTGTGACACTGGAAGTTCTCGATTGTCAATATCTACTCAGCACATACAAAAGGAGGTTGATAAATTGAAAGATGAGTACCGGAGAAGTTGATCATTTGAAGGATGTGTTAACATTAGCAAAGGCATCTCAATAGGCATCTAACAAGGAACTTTCACATCTTCGGTTGTATGTTCAGAAACTAGTACAAAATATATCAAGAGTCCTTGAGTTTGAACCACCACCAGTTGATTTTGAAGTATCATCGTATGATGAACACGATGAGAATGACGGTCAAAGCTCCCTAGGGTAATCTTTTTTCTTTGCTTATGTAAAACATAATTTGACATTTAGAAACTTAGCTACTACTCGTTTTGTATACTATGCTCATAATTTATATGAATATTACCTTTTTCTACAAATGTTTTCTTGTGGCTTTTTGATAAAGCGGGTCCTATTGTGGCATTTAAAAGTAAATATACATCTAATAGTTGATGTGTGAATTTGTGTTATGAGATAAGCCTTAGACGGCAAATATGTTTGTCGACATATAACATCTCTCGTGACAAATGCATCTATCGCGTCAAATAGAAATTGTCGTCGTAGAACCTCTATCGCGACAAATCTAATTTTAAGTGGTAGAACATCTATCGCGACCAAGATGTATGCTAGTATAGGGTCTCTACGTAGTCATAGATGTTCTATCACGACAAATATATTTGTCATGATAGATGTGCTACGATGACAAATGTGTTTTCCATGAAGAATTGCTAAGGTGACAAATTCATTTGCTGGGAGAGATATTTTTTCCTAGAGAATTATTATTCGACATCGAATACTTCTGTTGACAAATATTTTGCCGCTAAAGATTTGCCAAGAAAAGAATTCTTAGTTGGCTAAAGTTGAAACTTTGTCGCGAAAGGTCTTTGCTGGCGAGGCTTTCTTGACAAAGCTCACGACAATTAGTTTCACCTCCAAAGACTTTAGCCGGCAATATTTGGTTTCTCGCGACAAATTATTTTTTGCTCCAAAGCTGTATAATAAGTCTTTTCCTTTTCTTTCCTATTAGTCTTCCCTAAATTCCTTCTCCTTATGGTTTCTCAGTTATTTGCTTTTGATCGAAGTTTTATGATCTGTTTGGTTGATTGGAAGATTGAAATTAGCGAAAGGAATTTGACGTGTTTGCTATGTGTTAAATGATATTCCTCAATTTCTTCATCTTTAAACTATTTTTTCATATCAAAACATTCATTTATATGCACAGTCACCAATCCTTTTATTTTATTTTATTTTATACCAATACGCATAAAAAAATACGTATTAATTATATGCTTGAATGATCCTTAAATATTCGAATATGCTTAAATTATACTTAGATAGCAAGTAGGAATCTTGAAATGCTATACAAATACCTCATTTGAAAATTGTATGTTTCCCATTAGTCATTCATACAATTTATTTATTAAGGAGTCAAATATATTCATGGTGGATGTCCATGTTGCCCAGCCTATAAATACTCACTATCATTTCGAGTAGGAATCATCCACGAATTATTCGATAAACAATCTCTTAGTAAAGAGTGTTCTACCTAACTATAATCTGTTATCTCTTTGGTGAATTCCATTGAGTGGTGAGTTGTTAGATTCTTATCTCTAAGGTGGATTTATTAAAGTGACGAGTTTCTTTTCTAAGAGTGCTCACTTGTGTTATTTCCTAAAAATCTTAATTAGTTATGTGTACATATAGTACTTTGTACAAATTAGATTAGTAAACATCAGTCACCATAATTGTTAATGCTATCAATATTTTTTTTAAAACATGTGCCCATTTTATTAATAAAATATTAGATTTGAATTCATACCCATTTTATTAATAAAATATTATATTTGACGTCATTTAATTGAATTTAAATAATTTTTTAAAAGGTGTTTAATATTTATTAATTTTTTCCATAAAAAAATAAGAATAATTTAATTTTTTTGGGTCCTTTCATCCATAAGTCGCGAAGGCAGTTGGTTATATAATAATAGGGTACATATATTCGACGTGATTTTTATGTGTCAAATGATATTCTTCGATTTCTTTATATTTAAACTATGTATTCATATCAAAATATTTATTTATATGCATTGCCATGAGTACTTGTATTTTATTTTATACCAAAATGCATAAAGTAAAATAATTATGAAATAAATGATTGAGTGCTCCTAAAATATTTGAACATGCATAGATTCTACTTACATACCAAGAAGGAATCTAGGAATGCCTTGCTAATCCCTCAAGTGAAATTTGTAAAGGACTAGTTTTTATATCTTTTTTTAAATTAGTTTTGGAATATTCAACTTATAATGCTTAGTTGTATAATAAGTCTTTTCCTTTTCTTTCCTTGCAAGTCTTCTCTAAATTCCTTCTCTTTATGTTTTCTCAATTTTTTTTATCAAGGTTTTATGATCTGTTTGGTAGATTGGAAAATTGAGATAATTAGCAAAAGGAATTCAACGTATTTTCTATTTGTCAAATGATATTTTTCGATTTCTTCATATTTAAACTATTTTCTCATATCAAAATATTCATTTATATTCACTGTCACCAATCCTTGTATTTTATTTTATACTGATACGCATAAAATAGAATACTTATAAATTATATGCTTGAGTGATCCTTAAATATTCGAATGTGCTTAAATTATATTTACATAGCAAGTACGAATCTAGAAATGCTATGCTAATCCCTCAAGTAAAAATTGTGAAAGGACTAGTTCCTTTTTTTCAAAAACAAAATTGCTTTCGGAATGATCAACTTATTATATAAGCACAGTTGTATAATAAGTTTTTTCCTTTTCTTTCCTAGTAATTACGTCTTCTGTAAATTCCTTCCTTCTCATTAAGTTTCTCAGTTTTTTTATTGAAGTTTTAGGATCTGTTTGGTCAACTGGAAACTTGAGATTGGCGAAAGGAATTCGTGACTTTTCAACGTACTGTATGCTTTTTGTTACCGTCATATCTATATATATATGTTTTGTTTTGTCTTTCGAAGGAGGGAATTAGTGTTTCTGATTGCTAATTTGGGCTTTCATTTAAGCTTTGATCACCGTTTAGTTCTTCTGCACTTATTTTTGTTGGTGGGTGAATTTGCAGGCTTAATTGGGATCAACATCAATATTTTATTATTTTGTAATTCTAAACTAACTGAGTTTGTTATGATAAACTTATCTATGAGATTTACTTTATTGTTGATGATGCTCCTTTCCTTCATTTTGTGTAAAAATTTCCGATTTCAACATGCATTAGTTTAGCCATGCGTATTTTGGATAACT
Organism: Prinsepia uniflora; assembly: GCA_032719365.1. Taxonomy (NCBI): domain Eukaryota; kingdom Viridiplantae; phylum Streptophyta; class Magnoliopsida; order Rosales; family Rosaceae; genus Prinsepia; species Prinsepia uniflora. The sequence continues at coordinate 29,824,319 of CM064861.1, read as the reverse complement.
TGTTTAATGGCTTGGAATAATATTTTTTGATGAATGTATTAATGTGAATTATTGTAAACGAGAAATTTGAGGTGTGATTGGTGTGATGCATGATCTTTACATGATAAATTATTGATAGAATTTTGATAGAACTGAATGGCTGGTAGGTATCCTGATTGTACAAAATGGGTGGAAACTCAATTGATGTTGACCAGGAGTTCACTTCATTGTCAAATGCCGTTCGCACGGTGGTCCTCGTTGGACGGACTGGTAATGGAAAAAGTGCCACAGGTAACAGTATTATTGGAAGAAGGGCCTTCAAATCCAAGACAAGCTCTGCTGGTGTTACGAGCACTTGTCAACTCGAAAGCACTGTATTGAGCGATGGACAAGTTGTGAATGTTATAGACACCCCCGGTAAGAAGCCCACTGACTTTTTATTTTTAATCAACTGGGAAGAGGACTTGCAAATGTACTTGCGTTATGGCACTAATCTTTAGAAACTATGTTTATTTGTGTGGTATGGCAATAGGTCTTTTTGATTTTAGTGCTGGTAAAGAAATTGTCAAATGCATTGGTTTAGCGAAGGATGGGATATATGCTGTTCTTGTAGTTTTCTCGGTCAGGAGCCGCTTTTCACAGGAAGAAGCTACTGCTTTACGGAGCTTGCTGACTTTGTTTGGAAGCAAAATTATTGATTACATGATTGTGGTCTTTACCGGAGGAGATGAGCTTGAAGAAAATGATGAGACATTGGATGATTATTTGGGCCGTGATTGTCCAGAGCCTTTAAAGGTTACTTACATTTAACTTCCCTCTATTCTGACTATTTTTAATGGTTTCACATTTTATAATTTACTTATATTGCTTAACCTTGTTTGGGGAGTTTCCACAATTTCAACTTATATTACATCTAATTGACTCTTTGTTTAATTTAGGAAATTCTTGGTCTGTGTGAAAATCGTTGTGTGCTTTTTGACAACAAGACTAAGGATGGGAGAAAGAAGGTTGAGCAAGTTCAAAAGCTTCTCAATCTTGTAAACAAGGTCATAGCACAGAATGGTGGACGGCCATACACCGATGAGATATTTGCTGAAGTGAAGGTATATACGTTATTTTATTATAGTTACTATTTACTAGTTAATAGCCTCAATATCCACCCCTTACCTATGTCTCAGTAAGCTTTTCGTTTTTCATCCTTGCATGTATGTCAATACCCTGTTTTTACACTTATCTTAAATGATGGCCAGTTTGTGTTATTTGAAAAAATCATGATCAAAATTTTGTTGTATCTGACAGAAAGGGGCTAGTCTTCTTGATCAACAAGAAAAAGTAAATTCTTTGACAGGGTATTCTAAACGGGAAATATCCGACTTGAAGGATCACTTGCAGCGGGCATATGGGGCGCAGCTGAATCGAATTACTGAGATGGTAATGGCATGTTCTATTTAGAGCAAATGTTGTTTTATTTATTTTGAATCATGAAACATGTTGTTGATGATGTTGCTAAATGCAGCTTGAGGAGAAGTTGAAAGCGAGCACCTATAGGCTTGAGCAACAGTTGGCGGATGAACAGGTTGCACGACGAAGATTAGAAGAGAATGCCCACATGGCTCAAGTGAGGGCGAATGATGAAATTCATGAGCTGAGACTAAAACTGAAGAGACAAAAGGAGAATCGTAAAAGAGGGGACGACAATTGTTCCATTCTGTGATGCAACTTCTGGTAAGATGTGCGGAAAGGAGATTGTTCATATATCATATAACAACAGTCGGGTATGTCATATATCACCCTCCTTAATTTACGAAAATGTTAGAACCTACGGTTGCTACTCCTAATTTACCGATTGGCAATTGGACATGTACTACGGGGCATCGTATCGTCCAGCCTCCGTAAACCTAATTGATAAATCTTATCGGTCATTAGTAACCAAATTAATTGGACATGTAATACCGATTGGCAATTGCATAATACCGATTGGCAATTGCTACTCGCTACCACTTTCATTGTCTAGTAACCAAATTATTTTTCTTTTCTTTTTTCGTGCTGCATTATCATCGGTTGATAAAGCATTTTACTTTTAGATCTTCATCTACAAAACATAGCAAGCAATTCTTTAAACCTTGCAAGCAGTTCTCCTCTGATTTATAGGTGACATCATTTATAAGCTACAAGGAAATAGTGTTTGCCCGGCAAACGGGCTTTGCCGAGCAAAAATCACAATGCACCCGGCCACAAGTTTACTCGGCAAGTCTCCGCCGAGCAACCTGCATCGAGCAGGCCTCCTCGGGCTACGGTTTGGCTCGACGGAGAATGCGATTCGTCGAGCGAAACACCATTCAATGTCTTTTACCCGGCTCAACGTTCGCCGATCAACCTAATCGTAAATCACGAGGACGTGCAACCGTACTCGAGGCATGCATACCCGACCTTAAACTCGTTATTCTTCGCTTGGAGGTTCTCCAAGTTGCCCCGCGTCTGAGAGACCTCCTCTGGATTGACTCCCAGAGAAGAACTCGAGGATCGGCTCGGGACATCTCGAAAGACCCCTCCTCCTGCGCTCCGGTCAACTTTCCCTGGTCACCGATCAAGCTGGTCTTGCAGCGGGACCTCAAGTTGTTGCTGGGTCAACTATTCCTGAGTCTCCTGCATGTCCTACACCATGGCCGCCTACAAAATGGAATAAAGTAGTAATTAGAAAATTAATTAATTAAAAATAATAAAATATTTAATAACCGCAAACGTTGAACTTACGTGTATTGCGTCAGCTTCCTCATTTCCTGGTCCAGTATAAATCACCCCATAGGTGTCTACTTCTAGAAACAGCGACCTACCCGCACGACGGGCCTCATGTTGAGACAACAAAGGGCGCGATCCCCCGTGATGCTCAAATTTCTTATCTGTCGATTCGCCTTTTTGGCCCTTGATTTTACATGCACATTAGAAAAATAATTATTACTAATACGGAACTACGTAAATTAATATTCTCAATAAAAGAATGAAAAAGTTAATTTACTATAAATTGGTTGCGTATCCAGTGGTTGCATAAGCAAAGATACCCTTCCAACTTGTCCCCCTACATCTCCTCTGTAAGATTTGCCTTAGCCAGATCATGCAACCTTCAGTGTTCGTAGTAGGCATGGAGCTCGAACTTCCAGTCGGAATACCGTTTCTGCCAATGGAGCTTTTTATGGTCCATGAGAGTGGCGTTGGTCGCATCCCATTCAAAATTAATCTGCAATCCAATATTAAAGTATGTTAAACTATTAAAAATGATAAAAATTTTAAAAATATTAAATCACTAAGTAAGAAAGGATAAAATGTATCTAATGAGCTTATGCCCTGCAATCACTAAACGAGGATGACTTATAAGGACTAAGGAAGATAACAAGTGGTAGGGTGGATAGTTAACCCTAATTATACCTTTAAAAGCAATTTAGAATCCTAATCATCACTTTACCTGCAATCCAAGCAATCAAATACCAATCCCCCAATTCTTGCACCTTTTGACGTCTAAGCTAATTTGACCTAAACATATTGGATACCTTGGACAAGTCCTTGAGGAATTTGACATTTTCTGTCCCACTAAACTACCTACACATCTTGTGCACTTACATAGTTATTACACGTAGAAGCCTAGTCCCGCATGATCATCATTGTGTGAGCACTTGGCTTCTATCAGTGAGCCAAGTCGTTCTACCCACACGACCTGAATCCAATTTCTTGTCGACCTGCAGATCTGCTCGGACTCTAACCCCTTGTCGATGCCACACACTTTTATGGTAATCCCTGCAAATTCAATTAACATTAGTACATATACAAAATTTAAATTCAATATGATATTGAACTTAACCGATGGGATATTTCGATCGACTTCTTCTTGAACTTCAGCTCCAGGTGCCTCAAGGGAAGTACGAGGTTGCCCCCCTAGTATCATCCGATCGTTAGGTGGGGGTGGAGGCTGAGGAAGTCTTGGATGATCTGTTGATGCTAGCCCACTAGCAGGTGATGATTTCTCCAGTGGAGAAGGTACAAGTTCTGGAGATGGCTACTCTTCTAGCACCGTTAGACGAACTCGCGAAGTGATAAATTTACACAAAGACATCTGCTAACACACCCCAACATGGAAAAAAAACCATTTATGGCATAGTGGTCAAGGCGTACTAGCCGATATCTGGCCGTTGATGTCTAGATGACGTAGCCATTTAAGGTAGAACGACACGTTTTATAGAGTCGAGTGAAACCTACCCGATAAAATCTGAGTACTTTTCACCTAACAGTGGAAAATTAGAGCATGGATGTAAATAATCGATGATCATACACTACAAGCTTTACCTGCTAATACCCGACCATTCCATCAGCTTCACTCCACACGTGGGAGTGAGTGTCAGAGCAGCAACTGGAATCCTCAAACTACGTGCATGCCACCAAAACCTAAGGGGTTTAAAACACAAAGGGTGAGTGGACCTAATTTTTATTTCAGTGTAAAATCATTTTCAATGAACAACATTTAACCCCTCATTTTAGTATAAAACCCAAAAACATTTACAACATACTTACACGTAGTATGAGAAACATGATTTACATCATAAAATAATAATTTAACAACAGTTGCTACATTTATGACATAGACATAATATGTGCATTGGATCACTCATTGACATAAGTAATATGTTCAAATCTAGGATTTGTATATGTTAACTTTTGAATTCATCATACCATACTAGGTATGGGCTTGAAACCACCTATTCAGCCATCTTTGTAAAAAAAAAAAAATTCATCATTCCATAAAATAATTCATGGCATCAATTTTCAATTGACTTGAGCAACCAAAAATTAATTAGGACAAGAGTTACGAAATAATTTGGAAATCTGAATTTCACAAGAAGAAGAAGAAGAAGAAGAACAAGACAGGGGAAGAGAGCAAGAATATATAGAAGCCAACATTCACAAGAGGAAAACCCATTTCTCTTAATCGTTTTCTTAATTACAAGAGTCACAGTTCAAACCTTATATAATTTCATATTATACCTATATTCTCAAAGAGGGAGCATGCATAGCAAAATAAAAACAAAAAACAATATAAAAAGTGTTTGAGCTGCAGTTTGTGTGTTAATGATATTTATTATTGTATATAATTTCATATTATACCTATATTCTCAAAGAAAGAAATGTCGGGAAGGTTACTTAAATGGGTAATCGAACTCAGCGAGTTCGACCTCACTTTCGCTCCCCGGACATCTGAGAAGGTGTAAGCCATCGCAGACTTTGTTGATGCCAAAAATGGCGCCAACGAGACCGAGAAGACAACGCATGAATATTAAGACAGCGATACGTACGTGGTTCACCCGAATCGGGCTACGTCCACGGGACAAACTTTCCGAGATAGTATTATTGATAATAGTAGAGTTTACATATTTGTGGCCTTGAGCCATTAAGGGAGATGTGGAGAGGATGTCTCCAAATAATGTGGTGGAGTTGTATGAGATCCCTTTACAAATGAGGGATGCCCTCCTTACATAGGCAAAGACTAGGGTTTCCATTGCATTATGGGCTTCATATTGGACTTACGCCCGGCCCAAGTGCGGGGTGAAATCCCGCACGAACAGACTTTATCTCCAAATTTTCTTATGTCCCAGCAACACCGGCAAGAAAGACCATTCCTCCCGCTCTTCCTTCATCCACAACACATACCTTTGATGGGGAGAGCCCTCAGCTAGATTATGCTCAACCGATTTGCCTCCTATACATTGATGGGTTCGCCTGCCACAATGGCTCCGGGGCTGGGCTCGTCCTCACCAAACAGATAAGGTCAGAAAAGGAGTACACTCTTCGTTTCCTATTCAAGGCATCAAAAAACTCTGCTGAGTATGAGGCTCTTCTCGCGGGTCTCCGCCTTACCAAAACCATGGATGCAAAACAAATCAGAATATATAGTGACTCCCAAATCATCATCAACTAGGTCAACAATGAGTATGAAGCCAAAGACTCTTCCATGGTAGCATACATGAAAATTGCATAATTTATCCTTGGTGGTTTCCAAAAATACACTATCACATGGATCCCGCGCTCTGAAAACAGTCACACTGATGCTCTGGCTCGCCTTGCAGCCTCCTTTGACTAGAAGACGAGCCGCAACGTCCATGTGGAGGTACTATGCGGTCTGCGCAATAAACATACAGGACAATGTCCTCTGTAGTCTGCGCAATAAACATAGACCCTACATGGATGACCCCACGGGTTGGCTTCCTCACCATTGGAATTCTCCCCTCTAACAAGGTCGAAGCCAAGAAGGACCAGCAACAGGCAACATGGTATACATCTATCAACGGCCAACTCTACAAGCAAGGTTTCAATTTTCCTCTCCTAAAATGCCTAGTCCCGGAGGCAGGGAGAGCCATCTTGGAAGAAATACTGTAGGAATTTTTCAGAACCACTCTAGTTCACGTTTGCTAGCCCATTAGGCTTTTCGCCAAGGTTATTACTTGCCAATCATGCATTGGGAATCAGTTGAGCTAACCAGGAGCTATGACAAATGCCAACGGTTCGCCCCTTTCCACCACTTACCTCCAGAAAACCTCACGCCCATGCTCAGCCCTTGGCCGTTTTCGCAATGGGGACTTGACTTGGTTGGCAAAATGAGATCCGGGAAGGGAAAGATGGAATATGCAGTTGTGGCAGTAGATTACTTCAAAAAATGGGTAGAAGCCAAAGCTCTGGCCTCCTTCACCACTGCCTAGATTTAAACTTTTATCTTCCAGAACATCATCTACCGCATCAGTCTTCCGCACACCATTGTCACGGACAACGAAAAATAGTTCGATAACACATGATTCCACGCATTCTATGTCAGACATAACATCCACCTCTGCTTCGCCTCCCCAACTCATCCCCAATCCAATGGTCAGGTAGAATCCATAAACAAAATCATCAGGCACAGGCTAAAAACACAACTCGATGAGGCAAAGGGAAAGTGGTCTGAGATCCTCCCCAACACACTCTGGTCGTATAAGACCTTCTACGGAACGTCCACAAACGAAACTCCCTTATCAATGACCTTCGGAACCGAGGCGGTCATCCCCGCTGAGCTAAATGAAACATCTAATCGGGTGTCGAGCTACGAACCCAACCAAAATGACTAGTAGCTTGCAATCATCTTGGACCTCGTTGAGGAACACAGGGAACAAGCTAGCCTAAGAAACATTGCCTGCAAGCAACGACTCTGCAATTATCACAATGCCATAGTCAAACCCCGCGGTTTTTAGGAAGGAGACTGGGTCCTTTGGAAGGTCAGCCTCGCCACCAAGGATCGTTCAGCTGGCATCTCGGCCCTATCTGGAAGACTCGGCGGGCAGACGACTCGGCCACCCATGGCACGCCAACCACGTTAAGAAATACTTCATTTAACTTTGTATTATCTTCATCTTATGATTTGCTGTAGTTTGCCAACTTTGGCACACATTATCAATGAGTATTTTTCCATTCACCTTAACAATGATTGCAGTTTGCAAAAAACACCATAGGCTCAAACATACGAGTCGGGGTATGGTCTTACTCGTCCTACACTCCAACACTTGCTATTTTGACTCAAACTTTCGAGTCAGTATACAGCCTTACTTGGCTTCCACCAACCCTTAGACTCAAATACACGAGTTGAGGTATGGTCTTACTCGGCCTACACCCCAACACTTCCTATTTTAACTCAAACTTTCTAGTCGGTGTACAACCCTACTCGGCGTCCACCAACACTTAGACTCAAACATATCGGGGTATGGTCTTACCCGGCCTACACCCAACACTTGCTATTTTGACTCAAACTTTCGAGTCGGTGTATATCTTTACTCGGCCTACATCTATGGATCGGCCAACACATATTATTTGCACTTACTCAAGGGTACTTTCATTAATTGAGGCAAAGATATTTTCATTAATTGTGCAGACCTATTATGCTCGGTCTGCAAGAGCATTACAAAAATTCCGCTCTTGGCTGTCCTACAAGCTAGTCAAAATAGCAACAAAAATTACAAGGCACAGACGGCTGCACCTAGACTAACTCTTCCATCTCTGGCTCCTCGACTTGTGGCGCTGCCTTCGCTTGCTCTTTGGGAGGACTTTTTGGGTCGGTCTATGGCTCGCCACTCGGTTGCTCCATCCCTTAGTCATCAACCGCATCCTCAGGGTGCTCCGCCTCATCCCTCGACTCATCCTCGTACATGTCGGTCGTTATATCTTGACCGAGCCAGGGTGTATGGATGGAAAAGCCAGGGTTTTGCAAGAACATGCTCATAGTCGGCTGCGTAGTCATCCTTTATCTGTTTGAACTCGGTAGATTTCTTGAAGTCGTCCACCACCTGCTCTCGGGCCTACTCCAAGTCAGCCTCCCTAACCGACTTGACACTGTACAGCTCCTTCCCGTGGCACAGTTGGTCCTTCTCTTTTGCCTCGAGCTCGACCTTGACCACATCCTTAGTAGCCACCGCTGAATAAACCATCTACCTCTCGGCTTTGAGTTGCCGAGTCAGGTCGGCGGACTGTTTGATGGCCTGCTCGGCCTCTTGAAACTTCGGAGTCAGCTCTTCCTATTTCTTCTTGACCTTATCTCTATGCCTCCGAGCAATGATCACTCTCCTCTGAGCAGTGCCGAATTGGAGATAAACCTCGCCGAGGGCCTACACATGACAACTGTTAGAATGAAATCTACTCGGTATACAAACTTAACTTACACAATAACACTTACATTTCGTAGGAGCAGGAGTGCCTTCTCCATCTTCTGGTAGGCCGACTTACACCGTACCTCCGCCAGCTCGTCCAGAGGGATGGAGGCCCCCTGACAGATCTCGTTTAGGAACGGTACCATCTGCCTCAGACAGCAGAGGGTGGCCTGGGGGTTAGAGGACTCACCAACCGGCTAGCCCTCGTTGAAGATGTCCAAGTTCACATCCCCACGCCTCCACAACATGTCCATTATCCTCATATCGAGATGAAGAGGGGATGAGGGTGGACTTAACTCAAGGTTTGGTATAGTCTTGTTCCCACCCAGGGCCTCTTGGGCCGACAAAACTGCCTCAGCCTCTTGCCTCGCCTTCATCCGTTTAGGATCAGGCGAAAACACCCGATCCATCTCCTGTCCTTTCCTTTTTCTCAAGGGAGACTGAAGGGGACTACTCGGTTTTGGTTTCGAAGACTGGCCATATTTGGACCGCTCGGTACACTCACCCTATTTTTCCTTTATCGCTTTCTTCTTCAGCATCTGATCAAGGCACCGAGCCGCCCTACCGAGTGATCCTGACTTTCCGCATTCTAGTCGGCCTTCATTTTGAGCAACATGCAATCTTTGTAGATCCTCGTACTGAGATGCAGCGGAACTACACCACAACACATGTCAGTACAACACAAAAACGGCAAAAAAACAGGCATGTCACTCGGTCACGTGTACTTACCCTCGTCGATGTCGATTAAGCCTGCCTTGTGTTGAAAACCAGGAAGTCGAAGTACACGTCGGTTCCTTTTCAACTCGTCCAAGCTCATCATGATTGCCTGGATGATCTTCTTCTCCTCAGCCAAAATGTCCTCATGGGGAAACAAACCTGCACACTGAGACAATCAGAATATAAAAGGACACTTGGCAACCGAGTGATAACCGACTTTGGCACCCTAAACTCCACGCGCATCATCATCAAACCTTTCTCAGTCTCCTTGTTCACTATCTCGTCCACGGTAAAGGCGGCCCGTTCTATGGGGACCGCGTCCAATACCGACCAACCACTGGTCGGTTCTCGCTTTCTCAACCGCACCAAGCCTCTCTCCTGGTCGTGAATTAACTTAAGGGTCGTGCACCCACCTACCTTCACTATGGTCCCAGGGTCTACCAAGATACTACCACCGCCCGCTTGGTCGGTGACTTTTACCTCGGTTTCTGGCTAGTTCCCTTGGCTAGAACTCTCAGCCACCTTATGCGCCGACCGTGTCCTATCCTCAACAGAGGTCGAGTTGGCCTCGTCCTCACTCCCCAACAAGGGAATGCAGACCTTCACGCTACTATCAGACGACTCGTCGACCCTTAAGTGGTAGCATCTCGCTTCCACCCCCGAGTTACTATCCTCGAACATCTACAAGAAAAAATGGAGAAACACAACTCAAAGACCGACTTGGACCTACAGAGATCTGACCACAAACTTCATCAAGTTTCGGGCTAGTTCATCACCAACTCCTAGTTGAATCTACACAATTGGGAAAAAGGGGTGCTTACCGTGTTTGTTCATGAAGGAGTTGTTAGTTAGAAATCTCACCACCGTGAGCACCATCGAGGAGAGCTAATCGAAATTCGCCTATTCACTTCGACAGAATTTTCCCAATTTCTCAAAAAACGCAAGTGAGGAAACGGATGGAAGTCTTCTCCTATTTATAGTGCTCGACACAGACTACGAGGTGTCACCAAGCTCCCTGGAAGACACATGTTGCGACAAACATAGATTCGACCGACACGTGTTACTCATCCGACCAAAGGAGGCCAACCATCCTTCCCACCTCCACCACCGACCTATAAGGATCCCACCGAGTGAAGTACACCGCTCAGTATTCACAACCTACCCACGACCCTGGGACACCCCCACGACCGAGCCTTCATGGTGCCAACACCGAGCCAAGTACATCGTTCGATACTCGCCACCTTCCGAAGGCCCTTGGACACTCCTCCCCAACCAAGCTTGGCAGACTCTCTCGCCAAGGGACTTAAGGGATTGCAGGTATACTCCCCACCGAGTCTGGGAGAGTGAGACATGTCTCCGACCGAGAAATTTCACCTCAGTCAAGAACTTGGGGGACTTCTGTTGACACCATATCTGACTAGACCCACTGGATAGTATACCTAATGCCCAAGCACCGAACAAGGCCTAAGCCCACAGTACTTACATAGCCCCAACACTGGGACCGATGCGGGATTACACGTGAAAGTCTATCCACCCTCGATTTGTGTAACACGTGTCAGCATGCAAATCGAGGAGTTTTTATCCTACATTGAAACTATGGAATCGAACATCCCACTTACCCATACATAATGAGTACACATTACCCAATAAAGGTAACTAATATCTACTATTCACTATTTCTCTGCCAAACTTACCATTTACTGTTTCCTCTTACGAATAAAGTTACTAACTTGACCATCCAGCAAAGTTACTAACTTGCCCATATTAACAAAAGACCCACTACTCTCCAAGTTGACTGGTTATGAGAAAGGGCACGCGTCATTTGGTTATTGGAAGTTTTTTGATAGTGTACGATTCTTTACCGAGAAGTTTTTTATACCGGGTTTTGATCACGTGGTTGAGGGGATGATGATAGAGAACTCAATTTCTTGAGCTTGAGTATAAATTACAAGTTTTTTGATAGTGTACTATTCTCTATCTGTTTTTCGTTTAAATTTTTAGTTACAAATAAAGATAATGGAACGATTGCAATTAGGAATAACAAGTCACTACAAGGGTGGCAAGTGGCACTTTCCTAAGCTAAAACATAACTTAAGGAATGACTCAGCCTTTTAACACGAATAAACAAGTCACAGACTTCATAATCCCATGCACTATCACACATTAATATTTTTTTAGACCCGTATTTTTCTCATAAGAACTCTAATTTCTGCACTCACCTTGTCTTGCAAGTTCGAGACGCATGTAATGTTTCAAAAAAAGCTTCCAAAAGTATTCTTAAATTCAAATCGACTTTCAACTACCCTATCAACCCACCCAAAAAACCCTATTTTTGTCTTCCTCGACCTCTCTCTCTCTCTGTAACTCTTTAAAATCTCCCAAATCCAATTCACTTGAATATTTTCATAACAGGAGACAAAGTAGTGGATGATTCTCATCATCGCTTAACTAGCACTCTCTCCTTTTGAAAGCTCCCATTCAGTCTCAGCTCACCCTCTCAATTTCTCAATTTCACTCAATAAAGGGAGGTCACCACTTTCATTAGAATCCTTTTCTCTCTCTCTCTCTCTATCTCTCTCTCTCTCTCTCTCTCTCTCTCTCTCTCTCTCTCTCTCACACACACACACACACACTGTGTTTGTCTTAAGCCTCTATCTCCATTCATAACATTCTTCCTCTTCTTCTTCCTTGTGAAGATGGAGGACTGAGAAATAGGGTGAATTTATAGTGAAAATGTCTAGGTATTTAAATGACCAGCTCTTAAAATGTACCTTTATTTTTTTTTTGGATTTGTGGGTTGTTTTGGGTATTTTGTAGGTGCATGCCTGAAACGTAGTACTTAACCTGAAACGGTGGCCGACTTGGAGCCCACAAGCAGAGCCAATGTGACTATCGACTTGTAGCCCATGAGCATGCCTGAAATACAGTACCCAAAAATACGAATCGAGCATCACCAGAACCACCATCCGGACCCCGTTGGGAGTGGCAGCCGACATAGAATTCACATTGACAGATAAAGGTGTACGGTGAGCTCGATTTTTATTTAAGGTTCATCTGAATCAAATCGGATCATGGAAGTCCAGGAACTGCACACTTGCTTGCCACGAAAGTCTTGGATCTGATTGACCTTTCGTATCTTGGAAGCAACTAAAGAAGCAAGTTTAGCAGGGACATGGGTCATCGCAGACCACTGCACACGAATAGGGTAGAACCCATAGGTCACCCCTAGATGGGATATGGGGTTGATGGGTTGAACGAAAAACTGAGGAAATTGAGACGAATGAAAAACTAACGATTTGGGGAAGTGAAAATTTGAGATGAATGAAAAATTGAGACAAAATCAGATTCAGTATCCTCGATATTGCAAACATGTTCCAAAGAGCTTGCCATGCTCTCCTCACCTTCTTCCTTCTTATACAGCGATAATATGAAGATCTATGGCGAAGAAGATGAAGATGAAGAACGATGGAGAAGAAGATCGATGGATGGAATTGGTATAAGAGCGTGAATGACTTTAGCTAATTCATCAAAGAGCGTGAGCATGATCTTTGTGACATAGAGATGGATTGTCAGGACCCGTCCCAATCCCCCCGAGATTAATGCGGGACCTTCCTGATCCCGTCTGACACGGAGTGTCAGAAAGGGAATTTCCAACTTTAGCCCACTCGGGCTTCAGAGTATGCCAGGATCCGGATAAGGTATGTGATGTCTCGGTCTCTGCTACAGCCTGCATCGGAATTCACCCTGAAGGGCAGTCAAAAAATTAAAAGCTGTGAGTGGACAAAACAATAATTTATAGAAAACATTTTCATAAAGACATTTGTACCCTTCACTAAAAAGCATGCATGCATTCGAAAAGAAATTACCAAACCATTAGGGCCTTAGCCCAAAATCTTAAATGAAACCAAATACAAGGGCCACTGCCCAAATCCATGTGGGACTCAGCCCAAAACCTGTATACATCACATATCATATATCATACACATATAAATCACATAACTCATCCTGTCACGGTATCTAAAGCTACGTGCGTGCTACCCAGTGTCTCAAAGCCCAAGTCTCCCAGGGTCCACCCAGGTCAATGACCGTAGATCCATGACCCTCCCTGAGGTTATCATCCAAGCCCTCCTGACAGTAAGGTACCCAACAGGGGCGACTTCACTCAGTTAGTAGTCTGTGACTACTCCGGGGTCCATCCAGGCCAACGACCCTCCCTGGAGGAGACATTCCAAATAAGGAAGGTACATGAGTATATATATATATATATATATATATAACAAAAACGTTCTTAAAACCTTTAAAAGGATTCATGCCCGGTTCCCATAAACCGCCATGAAACTAGAAATCCATTTAGGGTCCCCGACCCGAAATCACAAACGTAAAGTAACTGGGCCTCGTGCCCGAACTCATGACTCAACTGGGCATCGTGCCCGATATCTCAAGGTTAGTCCCGATTCTGATCGTAATGATGTGTGCAACCATCCATTTAGGACCTCCCTCAATCCTGGTATGTCGCTGTTAACGAATCAACCGACGCAACCACCACTAGATCATGGTGCAGTCACCACCAATCGTTATCCTGAACCATCAGCACTCCGAAGTCGAGCCTTCAGTGGCTACTCGACAACGGGACGTGCATCGTGACCTCTCTAGAAGGAACACATTCTAGTCCGAAGGTTTAGGATCAGGTTTAAAAATACTTTAAAATTCCAGAAAATTACGGGGATGTAGTGATATCGTGCTAGATGAATCGGGGCATGACAGAAGAGGGTCGGGTCCTGACATGGATGATCTTTGTAGATAAGTGCAGCAACTCCAGGAGCATCTCGGGTGCGTGGAACCTTTGGAACATGATGACCTTTGTTAAGATTTAGTGGACGAATCTAAGGGTACCTGTCAGGACCCGACCCTCTTCTGTTAGGTCCCGATTCATCTAGCACGATATTGTCCGCTTTGGGCCTCCTTGCCCTTGCCCTCACGGTTTTGTTTTCGGGAGCTCACGGTGCAACTTCCCAGGAGGTCACCCATCATGGAATTACACCAGCCTCAACTAGCTTAACTTTAGGGTTCCTAACCCCCCAAAGCCACTTGAGCTCCCAAAAGGCCTCGTGCTAGATAGGTCTGTGCCTACACCTTTAAGGCACACCACCATCCTCTCCCAGACCATTTTCCCTCGCAGGAATGTGGGATTGTTCACCGTTCCCTCCAGGACACGGGTCTTACAATCCACCCCCCTTAGGGCCCAGCGTCCTCGCTGGCACACTTCCCGGTCGGGGTCTGGCTCTGATACCATTCTGTCAGGACCGACCCTCCTCTGTCAGGTCCCGACTCATCTAGCACGATATTGTCCGCTTTGGGCCTCCTTGCCCTTGCCCTCACGGTTTTGTTTTCGGGAGCTCACGGTGCAACTTCCCAGGGGGTCACCCACCATGGAATTGCACCAGCCTCAACTCGCTTAACTTTGGGGTTCCAATCCCCCCCAAAGCCACTGAGCTCCCAAAAGGCCTCATGCAAGATAGGTGTGCGCCTACACCTTTAAGGCACACCACCATTCCCTTTCCAAACCATTCCCCCCTCGCAGGAATGTTCGAGGTACGATACTGGGTGTACTTATCGTGTCAGGTGACAGTATATAGGTTATACCGGTAGTATGTTGGTAAGCATGTTGGTAGACGGATTGGCTCTGATACCATTGGATTAGTCGAGGTCGTGAACTAGACATTGGATACTGTGCAGTGGGTCATGGTATTTCTGATGGGTCTAGTTACACACAGATTGAGTGAAATGCTTTATGGTTGAGTGTTTACCCATGGTTGAGTGATTTGGTGGTTAGTGTAACCACGAGTGAGTATAGTGACAGTTTTCGATTGACGACTGTCAAGTGGTGACAGTTTATAGGAGGTGTTAGCGTGGATCGCGGTGTGAGGTCTGATGACTCCAAGTGGGAGCAGACGACATGATAGTTAGTGGTTGAGCAGGGAACCATCTAGTTTGTTGTGTCAGCGAAACGGTAGATCTGACAATTTGGTATCAGAGACAGACCCCGACCGGGAAGTGTGCCAGCGAGGAAGCTGGGCCCTAAGGGGGGTGGATTGTAAGACCCGTGTCCTGGAGGGAACAGTGAAAAATCCCACATTCATGCGAGGGGGGAATAGTTTGGAAAGGGAATGGTGGTGTGCCTTAAAGGTGTAGGCGCACACCTATCTAGCATGAGCCCTTTTGGGAGCTCAGTGGCTTTGGGGGGGATTGGAACCCCAAAGTTAAGCGAGTTGAGGCTGGTGCAATTCCATGATGGGTGACCCCCTGGGAAGTTGCACCGTGAGCTCCCGCAAACAAAACCGTGAGGACAAGGGCAAGGAGCCCCAAAGCGGACAATATCGTGCTAGATGAGTCGGGACCTGACAGAGAAAGGTCGGTCCTGACAGAATGGTATCAGAGCCAGACCCCAACTGGGAAGTGTGCCAGCGAGGACGCTGGGCCCTAAGGGGGGTGGATTGTAAGACCCGTGTCCTGGAGGGAACGGTGAAAAATCCCACATTCCTGCGAGGGGGAATGGTTTGGAATGGGAATGGTGGTGTGCCTTAAAGGTGTAGGCGCACACCTATCTAGCATGAGGCCTTTTGGGAGCTCAGTGGCTTTGGGGGGGATTGGAACCCAAAAGTTTAGCGAGTTGAGGCTGGTGCAATTCCATGATGGGTGACCCCCTGGGAAGTTGCACCGTGAGCTCTCGAAAACAAAACCGTGAGGGCAAGGGCAAGGAGGCCCAAAGCGGACAATATCGTGCTAGATGAGTCGGGACCTGATAGAGGAGGGTCGGTCCTGACAGTACCAATCCATTTAGTCATGATCTAGAATCAAGTGACGAGTCTACATCTAGGCGACATGGAAGAAATAACTAGCCCGAAAAAAGCTTTGACATGAAGGTTGATATTCCAATGTTTGAGGAAAAGTTTCAACTGGAAGGATTCATTAATTGGAGGAGCACGGTGGAGCGGATCTTTGATTACAAAGATGTGGAAGAACATCACAAAGTGAAGTTATTATTCTTTAAAGTTGAAGAAAAAAGCTTCAATTAGGTGGGATTATTTGAAGAAGTGGTGTGCTCGTGAGGTCAAGAAGTGCATAGCGACATGGGAAAAGACGAGGAAAGAACTAAAGAAAAAGTTCATGTTGGTGAATTATCGACAAGATTCATTTCTCAAGTATCAAAGATTGAAATAGAATGACTTTTTCATAGAAGTGTATACGGTGGAGTTTGAAAACCTTTGAATGTTGTGTGACATCGATGAGCTTGAGGAGCAAACAATTGCTCATTACCTGGGAGGTCTATGCTCGAAGATCGCTCATGTTGTGCAGTTGCAGCCATATTGGACCTACAATGGCTTTATGAAGTTAGGATTGATGGTGGACAAATAAAGTAAAAAGAGGCATGGTAGCAATTCAAGGTCTTGGCCAAGAGATGGAAGAGAAGGCAGCAAGACCCGTGGAAATGTTTCCACTCCCAATGCTTGTTTATCAAGCAAGGCGACAACTTGTAAATCTTCCAAGCAAGATGGAGTGATAAATTCTAGTCTATCCTCTACCATTTAGTGTTTTGAATTTCAAGGCTTGGGACATATTGAATCTAACTATCCGAATAGAAAAATTGTTACTTTTCTAGTAGAAGTAGACAAAGAAATTGAAGAATATGATATTGTTGATGATGGTCCCAAGTTTGATGAAGATTTGATGAAGGAGAAAGCTTAGTTATCCAAAAAAGTTTAAGTGCAATCCATGTGGAGGATGAAGATTGGCTCCACGAAAATATTTTCCATATGAGGTGCACGTCACTTGGGAAGGTTTGCAATGTGATCATTGAGGTAGGAAATTGCAAAAATGTGAATGGTGGAGAAGCTCAGCCTCTAAACCATGGATCGCCCTCATGTTTACAAGTTGTCATGGCTACATAAGGGAAACAAGGTAAATGTTAATAAGATATGCTTACTTCAATTTTCTATTGGGAAAAAACTATAAAGATGAGGCTTGGAGTGTTGTTGTTCCCATGGATGCTTGTCATTTATTACATGGTAGACCCTGTCAATATGATAGAAGGGTTGTACATGATGGCTTTAAAAACATTTACACTTTTGAAAATGATGGTATTAATGTTGTCTTAGGTCCCATCAAAATGGAAAGCAAGCCAAAGCCTGAAAAAAAAAAGAAAGGAGTAATCTACTATCTAGATCCAACTTCCTTGTTGTAGTGAAGGAAGTAGTCTACTATCTAGATCCAACTTCATTGTAACAAATAGGGTTTCCTCATTGTTGATATCCAACTGTTTGTTTACCTGCTCATTGTGTGAGATTTCACTTTTTGGAGACTGACAAAGTTATGGTTATGGTTATATATATGACACTGATAATGCCTTTCTAAGCGTTTTCTAAATCTGTTGGGTTTTTCTCTGTCTTGCAGGCCACAAAAAATTGATCAGGTTTTTCTCGCATCAGTGGGAGTTGATTTCTCAACATTGTTGATAGCCACGGTAAGTAGTCATTAATTGCGCTTATAATTCTCTATTCTACCCTTAAATTGTTTCATACGCTTTATTTTTTATTATCGATATACGTAGATGATCCTAATGTTGGCCTTAATATTTTGATTGATGTACTTGGAAAGAAGACATGAATGCAAATACGTAGTTTGGGATATGAACGTGTTTATGAAATTGGAAGTTCTTGGTCGTCAACATCTACTCACCACATACAAAAGGACGATGAAAATTTGAAAGATGAGTACCGGGGAAGTTGATCATTTGAAGGATGATTTGACACTAGCAAAGGCATCTCCAGAGGCATCTAACAAGGAACTTGCACATCTTTGGTTGTATCTTCATAAACTAGTACAACATATGTCAAGAGCCCTTGAGTTTGAACCGCCAGCAGTTGATTTCTAAGTACCATCAAATGATGAACACGATGAGAATGATGGTCAAAGCTCCCTAAGGTAGTCTTTTTTCCTTGCTTATGTAAAACATAATTTGACATTTAGAAACTTAGCTACTACTCATTTTGTATACTGTGTTGTTAATTTATATGAATATTACCTTTTCTTCAATTGTTTTCTTGTGGCTTTTTGATAAATCGGATCCTATTGTGGCATTTAAAAGTAAAAATTCATCTAATAGTTGATGTGTGCATTTGTGTTATGTGATAAACCTTAGGCGGCAAAGATGTTTGTCGACATATAATATCTCTTGTGACAAATGCATTTATCGCGTCAAATAGAAATTGTCGTTGTAGAACCTCTATCGCGACAAATCTAATTTTACGTGGTAGAACATCCATCACAACAAAGATGTATTCCAGTATAGGGTCTCTACGTGTTCATAGATGTTCTATCACGACAAATATATTTGTCATGTTAGATGTGGTATGGTGACAAAGTCTTTGCTGGTGAGGTTGTCTTGACAAAACGCGCGAAAAATATTTTCACCTCCAAAAACTTTAGTTGGCAAAATTTAGCTTCTCGCGACAAATTATTTTTTCCTCCAAAGCTATGTAATAAGTCCTTTTCTTTTTCTCTCCTATTAGTCTTCTCTAAATTCCTTCTCTTTATGGTTTCTCAGTTATTTGCTTTTGATCGAAGTTTTATGATCTGTTTGGTTGACTAGAAAATTAAGATTAGCGAAAGGAATTTGACGTGTTTGCTATGTGTTAAATGATATTCCTCAATTTCTTGATATTTAA
The DNA here is from genome assembly GCA_032719365.1 of Prinsepia uniflora. NCBI lineage: Eukaryota > Viridiplantae > Streptophyta > Magnoliopsida > Rosales > Rosaceae > Prinsepia > Prinsepia uniflora. Next base: position 29,805,187 of record CM064861.1, on the reverse strand, counting down.
ACTATTTTTTCATATCAAAACATTAATTTATATGCACAGTCACGAAACCTTTTATTTTATTTTATACCAATACGCATAAAATAAAATACGTATTAATTATATGCTTGAGTGATCCTTAAATATTTGAATATGCTTAAATTATATTTAGATAGAAAGTAGGAATCTTGAAATGCTATAAAAATACCTCATTTGAAAATTGTATGTTTCCCATTAGTCATTCATGCAATTTATTTATTAAGGAGTCAAATATATTCATGGTGGAGGTCCATGTTGCCTAGCCTATAAATACTCACTCTCATTTGGAGTAGGGTTCATCTAAAAATTATTCGATAAACAATCTCGTAGTTAAGAGTGTTCTTCCTAACTATAATTTGTTGTCTCTTTGGTGAATTCCATTGAGTAGCGAGTTGTTAGATACTTATCTCTAAGGTGGATACTTTAAAGTGGCGAGTTTCTTTTCCATGAGTGCTCACTTGTGTTATCTCCTAAAAATCTTAATTAGTTCTATGTACATATAGTAATTAGTACACATTAGATAAGTACACATCAATCATCATAATCGTTATTAATAAAATATTATATTTGACGTCATTTAATTGAATTTAAATCATTTTTAAAAAAGTGTTTAATACATATTACACTACACCAAAACTGGGCTTTTAGGGAGCACAAACACGCGCCTTAAAAAGCTATGCCGTAAAAGACTCATTTTTTTCAAGGCACACATTATGCGCCATAAATATTGACGTTTAAGGAGCGCAATGCACACCCTATAAGCCCTTTTAGGACACGCAAATGCATGCACTAAAAGCCTTTTTAGGGCCCGCAAATGCACTCCCAAAATACTCTTTTAGCGCGCGCAAATGCACGCCTAAATGCTCTATTAGGGCGCGCAAATGTATGCCCTAAATAATCTTTTAGGGCGCGCAATGCACGCTCTAAATATCTATTTAAGGCGCGTAATGCACACCCTCATTGTAAATTTTTTTTTTAACATTCATTTGGTAATTCTTTTTTATTTCCATTTATAAACTCAATACTTGATACATATATTGTATAATATATACAATAAGAAATAAAGAACCAATTTACACATGGTTATTCCATAGAAAATAAAATATATCAAAACTTAAAGAGTAAATCATAGATATCAACTTGACAAAGAAAATTAGCATAAATTATACTTATCACATTATCTCAATGTATCCTTACTCAAATTTCCAAATCCCAAAAATACCCATAACAAAAATTTTTCTAATAAACGTGGAAGATGGTTACAAAAAAAATACTAAATTCTTCCATGAACATATACCAAGCCACTAATTGCAAGTTTTTCCTCTAAATCCTTCATGCGTATTTTGCATCAGCTCCCTTTTTCATACAAAATCCTTCCATAAACATATACCAACTCCTGCAACATTATTATGAATAAACATAAGCATCATCCCATAAGCATCATCTCATCCTAACAACTTGCAAAAGGGGTTTGAAGTGATGCATGATAATGTAAATGAAAGCATGTTGATAGTAAAACATATATAGAAATACAACTCTTAGAATATTACACTTTCCTTATGTGAAAAAGCCTTATTTCGTAGGTTTTTGACAAAGATGGCAGTTAGAGAAGTTGCAAAAATTTACAACAGAATGATGGAAAATGACCTCTATAAGCCAATCATACAATTGTATTTGTTAGTGATTAAGTAAAGGAGAGATAATTACCTTTATGTCTTCAATAGGCCAAACAACTCTACTGCCTAAAGCTTCACGTAGCAAAAAGAATTCTTGTGTTGGTCGATACATAGGCGCATCGTCATCTAGTACATCATGCAATGCGTCTTTCCAACAATTGTTTCCAATACGTACAAAATGAGCCAGTGTAGTAGGGTCAGTCGATATAATCTCACCTATTGCAACCACTTCATGATTTGTTCCAGTCCAATCCAATAATTTACACTTTCACTAAAGAGGCAAGTTCTGACTCCTTTTCTTGTGAAAAATCCTGAACAATTTTTTGAAAGTACGTATCTTTGTACATCATATACGTGTCTATCATTTCTACCATCTCTACATCTCCATCTTGGATGGTTGCACTTAGATCTTTCCCATGTAAAACCCATCTAGTGTATGTCGGATTCAAAATCATGGTGTTGTAGGTTTAAGCAATGGCTGCAAGGGCATTGGATATTTTCTAGATGCCCCTTACTTTTTTGAACCATATTAACAAAATGATCTGCTCATTCACAATACGCTTTTAACACTATAAATAAATAAAAAACTAATTCTTTAATAAAATAAATACTTGTGTTTAGTATAATTATTTTTGTAGAGTTTTGAGATGAACCTGGAAAGGAAAACTCATTCTTTATCCATGCTAGATGTACTACTTCTTTTAGTTGCACTCGCCTCTAGTTAGTGTTTAAACACCCATACAAAGTAAGAACATCTCAATTAAACACCCATACATTTTAATAAAGAACATTCCGTAAAGAATAATAGAAGAAACAATCACATTCATATTAGGATGACTACAAACAATCAACATGTGGGGGTGAAATGAAAATTCCTAAGCTTTCAAAAGCATCATAAGCAAGGAAAGTCGAAGTTTTCTATTCAGAATAATAGCTGCTGAATCTGATTCTAAATGTGCCTTATAGAGAGTGTCCATGAGCCACATTGCTATCAATAGTAGCTAGACATATTAAATGGTGGACACATATTCATAAGGGCAACTAATATTAATGAAGCTAATTAACACTTACTTAAGGATTTAAAGTTGTAGATGAAAAAGAATTTCAGTACCTTCAAGTCTTCAGGATTTTCAGTTGAAGATGGGTAAGAAAATTGGTAGCAGGTAGGGAATTTCAGTACCTTCAAGTCTTCAGTACCTTCAAATAGGTCCAACAAGTTTTAAAATGACCACTCTGGTTCGATAATACTAATGTAAAGCATGAGTTTAAGAATGATAGGCTTGATCCTAGAACCCCTTAGATATAATGCAAATGGATCTTGTTTTCATTGACCAGATCTGTATCTATGAACTGGAGTTTGAATTTGAGCAAGAGGAAGGAGTGGTAGTAAGAACTAGAAACTTTTGTCATAGCTAGTATGTAGTAAATTGTGTGCACTGACAAAAACTAAGAGTAACGAATTTGAAACTTTCCTTTGAAGTATGTAATGCAACAAGATGCAGATTGTCCCTAGTGTAATAACTCATGCTGGGTTCACTTAGATGCCTAGACTAGCTACCTTTTCCACCCTTAGTTTGCAAACACTAGTTTAATTCGCACAACAAGCATTTCTGAATTTAAAAAGAAGAGGGGAAAAAACAAGCATTTCTGAATTTAACAATGGGTTTTCTTCTTCTGGCCAGCATGAATATTTAAGTAAAAAAAATCCCACTTGTCCTAATCATCTTTTTACTGCTTCAGAAAATTTTAACTGCCGACTAGACAACTCAAGGAAAAGCAGTGGCACAATCTCAAATATTTTACCTTTAATACTCAATAGTACAAAAACAAATAGCAACATCAAGAACTAAAATAGAACCCATGAAACAAGAAAGGAAGTTTTTGGTAATTTTTTATGTTCCCTAAATTTTCTCACTAACCAAACACGACTCAACGAGCAAGAAAATGGACCCCCAAAGTAACAAACTACTGATAAACCTTACAGAAAATCAGCACAGATAAAGATGCTAATGAAGAACTTACAGATCTGAGCTGAAGAAAAATGAGCCTAATATCTCAGCTTTTGATAAACTTGAAGGCTTGCAGATAGAACCCAGATGGTGGTGACGATAGAGCGGAGGTGATAGGGCGACTCATTGCATGGCTTCGTCTAGAGAAGTGGAGGTCAGGGGCACCTTGGCGGTGCATGAGGGAACAGGAGGGGGGAGGGATCACTTTGGTGGTAGGGTTCCCAAATCCATATTCAATTCATCAGGAATGGCTGATTTAGGGCAATTTCTGAGCTTTGGAGAATACGAGCGAGGGAGGTTGAGGGTAATTTCTGAGTGGATGATTTTGGATTTTCTAAGAATACAACATTTGGGGTTTTTTTTTTTAGAGAAACAACTTAAGTGCGAACGAGGGAGAAGTTTGAGCGTTGGCGCCTTTAGAACTTTAAGTGCGGGAACTGAAAAACTTTGGGTTATCAAAAATTTCTTTGTTTTAAGGGCGTGCAAATGCGCGCCTTTAAAGGTCATTCGTTTAGGGCACACAATACACGCCTTAAAAACCATATTTTAGGGCACACATTCAAAGTACGCCCTGAATAGCTATAAACGAAGGCACACACATAATGTGCGCCCTAAATAGTCTAAGAATACTTCTTTTAGGGCGTGCATTTTTGTACGCCCTAATTTGCGCGCCCTAAAAACTCTTTTTTGGTGTAGTGTTAGTTTTTTCCATAAAAATAAGAATAATTAAATTTTTTAGGTCCTTTTATCCGTAAGTCGTGAAGGCAGTTGGTTATATAATAATAGGTTACATATATAAGACGTGATTATTATGTGTCAAATGATATTCTTCGATTTCTTTATTTTTAAACTATGTATTCATATCAAAATATTTATTTATATGCATCGTCATGAGTACTTGTATTTTATTTTATACCAATATGCATAAAGTAAAATAATTATAAAATATATGATTGACTGATCCTTAAATATTGGAACGTGCATAGATTATACTTACATATCAAGAAGGAATCTAGGAAAGCCTTGCTAACCCTCAAGTGAAATTTGTAAAAGGACTAGTTTTTATATCTTTTTTTTTTAAATTACTTTTGGAATAATCAACTTATTATGCTTAGTTGTATAATAAGTCTTTTCCTTTTCTTTCCTTGCAAGTCTTCTCTAAATTCCTTCTCTTTATGTTTTCTCAATTTTTTCATCGAAGTTTTATGATCTGTTTAGTAGACTGGAAAATTGAAATAATAAGAAAAAGGAATTCAGTGTATTTACTATTTGTCAAATGATAGTCTTCGATTTCTTCATTTTTAAACTATTTTCTAATATCAAAATATTCATTTATATGCACTGTCAGCAATCCTTTTATTTTATTTTATACTGATTCGTGAACAATAAAATACTTATAAATTATATGCTTGAGTGATCCTTCAATATTCGAATATGCTTAAATTGTATTTACATAGCAAGTAGGAATCTAGAAATGCTATGCTAATCCCTCTAGTGAAAATTTTGAAAGGACTAGTGTTTATTCGTTTTTTAAATTGCTTTCGGAATAATCAACTTGTTATATAAGCTCAGTTGTATAATAAGTCTTTCCCTTTTCTTTCCTAGTAATTACGTCTTCTCTAAATTCCTTCTCTTTATCTTTTCCGAGTTCTTTGTATACTTTTTACTTTTTTATTGAAGTTCTATGATCTGTTTGGTCGACTGAAAACATGAGATTGGCGAAAGGAATTCGCGACTTTTCAACGTACTGTATTTACATAGCAAGTAGGAATCTAGAAATGTTATGCTAATCCCTCACGTGAAAATTTTAAAAGGACTAGTGTTTATTCATTTTTTAAATTGCTTTCGGAATAATCGACTTATTATATAAGCTCAGTTGTATAATAAGTCTTTTCCTTTTCTTTCCTAGTAATTACGTCTTCTCTAGATTCCTTCTCTTTATCTTTTCTGAGTTCTTTGTATACTTTTTACTTTTTTATTGAAGTTTTATGATCTGTTTGGTCGACTGGAAACTTGAGATTGGCGAAAGGAATTCGCGACTTTTCAACGTACTAAATACTTTTTGTTACCATCATGTCTATATATATGCTTTGTTTTGTCTTTCAAATGAGTTGGAATTAGTGTTTCTGATTGCTAATTTGGGCTTTCATTTATGCTTTGATCACTGTATAGTTCTTCTGCACTTATTTTTGTTGGTGGGTGAATTTGCAGGCTTAATTGGGATCAACATCAATATTTTATTATTTTGTAATTCTAAACTAACTGGGCTTGTTATGATAAACTTATCTATGAGATTTACTTTATTGTTGATGATGCTCCTTTCCTTCATTTTGTGTAAGAATTTCTGATTTCAACATGCATTAGTTTAGCCATGCGTATTTTGGATAACTTGTTTAATGGTTTGGAATAACCTTTGATGAATGTACTAATGGGAATTATTGTAAACGAGAAATTTGAGGTATGATTGGTGTGATGCATGATCTTTACATGATAAATTATTGATAGAATTTTGATAGAACTGAATGGCTGGTAGGTTTCCTGATTGTACAAAATGGGTGGAAGCTCGATTGATGTTGACCAGGAGTTCACTTCATTGTCAAATGCCGTTCGCACCGTGGTCCTCGTTGGACGGACTGGTAATGGAAAAAGTGCCACAGGTAACAGCATTATTGGAAGAAGGGCCTTCAAATCCAAGATAAGCTCTGCTGGTGTTACGAGCACTTGTCAACTCGAAAGCACTGTAATGAGGGATGGACAAGTTGTGAATGTCACTAATCTTTAGAAACTATGTATATTTGTGTAGTACGGCAATAGGACTTTTTGATTTAGTGCTGGTAAAGAAATTGTCAAATGCATTGGTTTAGCGAAGGATGGGATACATGCTGTTCTTGTAGTTTTCTCGGTCAGGAGCTGCTTTTCACAGGAAGCTACCGCTTTACGGAGCTTGCTGACTTTGTTTGGAAGCAAAATTATTGATTACATGATTGTGGTCTTTACCGGAGGAGATGAGCTTGAAGAAAATGATGAGACATTGGATGATTATTTGGGCCGTGATTGTCCAGAGCCTTTAAAGGTTACTTACATTTAACTTCCCTCTATTCTGACTATTTTTAATGGTTTCGCATTCTATAATTTACTTATATTGCTTAACCTTGTTTGGGGAGTTTCCACAATTTTAACTTATATTACATCTAATTGACTCTTTGTTTAATTTAGGAAATTCTTGGTCTGTGTGAAAATCGTTGTGTGCTTTTTGACAACAAGACTAAGGATGAGAGAAAGAGGGTTGAGCAAGTTCAAAAGCTTCTCAATCTTGTAAACAAGGTCATAGCACAGAATGGTGGACGGCCATACACCGATGAGATATTTGCTGAAGTGAAGGTATATACGTTATTTTGTTATAGTTACTACTTACTAGTTAATAGCCTCAATATCCACCCCTTACCTATGTCTCAGTAAGCTTTTCGTTTTTCATCCTTGCATGTATGTCAATACCCTGTTTTTACACTTGTCTTAAATGATGGCCAGTTTGTGTTATTTGAAAAACTCATGATCAAAATTTTGTTGTATCTGACAGAAAGGGGCTAGTCTTCTTGGTAATGGCATGTTCTATTTAGAGCAAATGTTGTTTTATTCATTTTGAATCATGAAACATGTTGATGATGATGTTTCTAAATGCAGCTTGCGGAGAAGTTGAAAGCGAGCCCCTATAGGCATGAGCAACAGTTGGCGGATGAACAGGTTGCACGACGAAGATTAGAAGAGAGTGCCCACACGGCTCAAGTGAGGGCGAATGATGAAATTCATGAGCTGAGACGAAAACTGAAGAGACAAAAGGAGATTCGTAAAAGAGGGGACGACAATTGTTCCATTCTGTGATGCAACTTCTGGTAAGATGTGCGTAACGGAGATTGTTCATATATCATATAACTACAGTTGGGTATGTCATATATCACCCTCCTTAAAATTTCAGTTTGGCGTACGTTTGTATTTATTTTATGGCCATTTATAATTTACCGATTGACAATGGTATATATTTACGAAAATGTTAGAACCTACGGTTGCTACTCCTAATTTACCGATTGGCACACTAGTAGAATCTATAGCTTTCGCGGCAAAACTTTTACCGGCGAAACTTAATTTTTTCGTGATAGATTATCTATCGCGACAAAATTTAAAATTCGTCGTGAAACTTGCGGCGGGAGATTTTGATTTTGGCGGGAAACTTTAGGCGACAAACATGGAATCTATAACGACAAATTATTTCCTCGCGATTTTTTTTTCCAAAAAATAATTTCGATTGGAATTTATTCCCTCCAATCCTCTCAGAAAAAAAACCCGGGACACGCGTGTTCCCGCTAATAAAAATTTTGGTCATTGGCTGGAAAAACGTGATTTGTCGCCAAAGGTATTTTAGAATTGTCGAACGGCGTCGTTTAGGGTTAATTCGTTGAGGACAAAATTTGTCCTGCGCGACTTCATCTTCTTTCTTTTGCATCTCCCTCTTTAGTTTTACACAACATCCCGCCCCAATCTGACGAAGGCGAAACCTGATCTCACGAAGGCGAAACTCACGAAGACAAAACCCAATCTTGACGGTTGTACGTCTTCAGCTTTCTCGTCTCCGCAAGTTCCTCCCTCTTCGATTCTGAGACGAACAAGCTCCTGTTAATTCTCAGGTGCGTGGTCTTTGTCGTGGACTTATTGACAGATTGTGATGATTATATATGCATATGTATATATGTTATATAAAATAGAATACACGAGTAGACAATGACTATTTCTTGGTTCAATGTGTTTTATATATTGTGATATTGTTTATAGATTCATTGTATCACTGCCCCCTTCTTTGTTTCGGGTTGTAAATGATTTTTGGGTCTCTTTGAATGCTTTGTCATCGCCCTCATGCTTGATGGATCTTCTGTCATTTAACAGATGTCTGTTTTTTGGCTTTCCTTTTTTGGATTTGTGAGGTCTCCTTAGGGTGAGGCCTATTCCTTTTCGTGAGGCTCTCTGGTTCCTTTTCATGTCTTGTAATAATTGGTTTATAGGGTTTAATACTTGGGCCTGAGTTGTGATGAAAAGGCAGGGGTTGGGGTTTGGATTTTTGTTTTTGTTTTGGAAACTTGTTCTCCTGTGGTGTCGGTTTGGGAAGTTGTCTCTTTTGGTATAGACTCCGGACCTGAGTTTTCGTAGGCTGATTGTTTATTGATGGAGGATAATTGTTCATTCTTGTAATTTTTATACCGGAAAATGCATAATGAAAAGAATGAGCATTTTGATTGAATATATGATTTTTAGTCAATTAGGTTGTAGTTAAAACGATAGAGAGAAGGGATGAGTGAAAGTTTCATTTTGGTGTAGGAACACTTTGTACCATGCATCAATATATTCATAGTAACTGTATGGGACATCTTCACCAGATTTGGGGAAGTATTTGAAAATATAGGTCTTAGTTCTCCAGTCTGATTGATTAATGATTTGGAGGATATAAATGGAGTGGTAGAGTAAATTGGGAGGATCACTTTTTTCATATATTGGTTTAATGGTGATATAATCTGTGTGAAAAGGGATGGTGGTGTAGTACTGGAGATTTTTGGTTGGGAGACTTGGGATGAAATGGAGATTTAGAGGGAAATAGGCTTTAGCTAATTGCGAAGGTGATTTGAGATGACTAAAGCATTCTTCAATGTAAAAGAGTGCATGACTGGTACCTTTGGAAAAGTAGGGGGAAGATTGAGGTTTGTAATGGGTAACTGGTTGAGTGTGAGCTTGAATTGATTGGTAAGGATCATATGGGGGGATTAGAGCGGAATGGTAATTGGGGTGTAATTGACTGCTGGTCGACCCAAGGGCCGTGTATTTGTTTGTTAATGACATTGGAAGGTTCCAGTATGGAACAAGTCCTTGAGAAGAAGGGCTTTCTTCTTTGATTTCTGGTTTAATTGGGGCGGGTGGCTTGCTGGAAGTTCATTGGGTTGTGGAGCGTCTGGATCCCATCAGGTTTTCCCTGTAGGAACTCGTGAGTAAGAAAATCAGGGATGTCATTTTGACTTCCTTCAATGGATTCAATATCAAAATAAAAAATGCTTAATATGGATTGCCATCGGGCAAAAATATGTTTGGATGCAATGTTGTGAACATCTTTTTCTAAAACATACTTGGCACTTTTACAATCAACATGAACCAAAAATTTTTGATCAAGTAAATCTTGTTGAAATTTGAATATGCATAATACTATAGATAAAATCTTTTTTTAAATAGTATTGTATTTACTTTGAGTAGAATTCCAAGAACCAGAGTGGAAACGAACCAGAATTTTTGGGCCATCAGGATGACTTTTCTATTTGAGGCTTTAACCAAGAGTGGAAACGAACCAGAATTGTTGAGAATGACTCTGTAACCTGGACAACATTTGCTTCTTGTATCATTTGAGACTTTTCGAAATTTGTGACTTGGACAGACCCCACCTCTCTGTTGCTCTCCCTTTTTTGTTAGTAACAATTGCTTGGGAGGCTGAAACTCATGGTCTGATCTTGGAAGTGGGTTTGCAAAAGAACCAGAAGGTGAGGACATACTTGGCTGGCCATAGTATCTGATTTTTCTCATTTTGAGCTTGGTATCTTCCCAATCTGTAAATTCTCATCATCGTTCCTCCTGAATAAGAGCAGACTCGCAGTTGGAATGCCCCTTCTTCAGTATAGCTATAGGTGAACTTGCCCCTTCTTACTTCCCTGTGAACCTCTGAGTAGAAGGCCTTGGAAAACTTCTTTTAAGACAAATTAGATGCTTAGTCAAATACATGGAAATAAATGGAATGATATGGCTTTGGACGGACATAGGCATCTTGGAAGACGCTTTTAGATAGTAAACGTAGCTGAAATGGAAGCTCTGGACGGACAGAGGCATCTTGCAAGATGCTTTTAGGTAGTAAACTTAGCTGAAGGCTACACATATACAAGTACATTGATTCGAAAGTTTGCTGGGGCCTGTAATTTGGGAACTAAGTACACATGAAGGGAATAACTCGAGTAAATTGTTACTTATGTACCGTATAGAAAGAGGTTTGATTAGTCAAATTAGCTAAAATCCAGATATATATTTATGATTAAGGTGTTGCAATCTTATTTCAGGGCTCATACTTTACTGATTATTAATTTGAGTTTGACATGGGAATGAGTTCAATATGTTCCGAGTTTTATGATATGAATGCTACTGTGAAATTTGTAAACTTGAGTTGTGGGGATTATCAATCTGATCTCTGCGATCTGCTTGAATGAGTTCAATACCTTCATTCAGCATACTACAAAGGTGAAAAATACATGATGGGGTTTATCAAATTTTTATGCTTGAGTTGTGGGGAATGAGTTCAATATGTATCTGCTTTGTTTTTTTTTCTATCAACTGTCCTTGACATTTGATTCATGAACTTGTTGTGAGTCTAGAGATGGAAGGATCACCTGTCTCAACACTTTAGGATAGAGGCTGTATCTGCTTTGTTTGCTAGAATTTCTCAAAACATGGGTCCATTTGGTCTGAAGATTCTCACTCTTATTTGTTTGGTTTAATTTAATGTTTAGTATTTTCCCCATGCTTAAACTCATCCATGCTTACAATGTAATATGCTATTATGTATCTTTAAATATACACTATAGAACTTTACTCCATGTGATACATTGATTATGAAAATGAATCGAAACTTATAACTTATTACCATTCTCAATAATGTAAATAAGTGGATCATGATATTTCTTCTTTATGTACAGTAAAAGGTCATGAAGTCCTCTTGGATCAACATAGAACCAAGCTGAAGCACCCTACAGTAAGTTCCCTATTTTCAATTCATTGTGTATTTTTTTGGTAACTCAATACATCTAGAACTTGACTTTTAAATACTTGTCTGCATACTTGTCTGCATATGACTTTTGAATTTGAATTAAATTACATACTGAGCTCTGCTGTTGCTACATGTGCATTAGATTGGATTTTGAATTAGCACTCATTTCATATCTTTGTGTTTTTGCTTCAATTGCTACATGTGCATTAGAACTTTCTGGTTAATTTGAGTTCATACGAGATTGAAAAGCATTGCACAAACTATTGAAGACTACAAGAATCACTAGATTTTTTCAGGGAGTTTGTACTCAAAGGAACACCAAAAATTATGAATCAGAGATCAAGATATTGTTTGCTCATTCAAAGAAAACAACATATTGTTTGCTTATTCACAGAAAACAACACATTGTTTGCTCATTCAAAGAAAACAACAGATTGTTTGCTTATAAAAATCCTTGATTAGCAACTGTCCGAGGAGTTCAAAATCCTTTTTCAGCAGGGAAAGAAAAAGCATGCTTAACATCAACAATGAACTAAATGCAACTAGAAGAAGGTCATGAAAATCTCAATAAAATAGAAAAGATAAACAGATAAGGATAACTAAACCACAAAATGGAAAAATTCTAACCTGCTGATATGCGTGGAAGCATAGTGCAGCAATAAAAGACCTAATATATACTTGTTTAACATTCAATCCCTGTAATTGGAGTTAAAAAATAAACATAAAAAAATTATCAGTTTCAAGTATAATCGACATTCTACAATGACCCTGCCACAAGCCTTAGCTCTTGGAAAAAAAACTCACAGCGGATTGTAGGACTCCTGGGGTAAACTTATCCTTTTTGTGTACGAACTATGGATCCATGCAAAGGATGAATATCTATTTTGCCTGTGTATGACGTATGTATTCATTGTTGTTATAAAGCTCTTGTTTTTTAACACTTCTACAGGGCAGAGGGGGTGAGGAGCTGTCAGCAGAACTCTCAGTAGCTCTTCAACGTTGTCTCTTTGGTGGTAAAAGTGGATCTGGTCCGTATTTTCTTTGAAGTCAGATGAGCATAATAAATTTGTTTTGTCGTATATGCATTTATCTTTTGGAAATACATATTTCTCAGTTGAACAAGCATATTTTTTTTAATAACTGCTTAGTTGATAATCTATGTCTTTGTTATCCCAGGTGCTGGAATTGATCTCTCCTCGCTGGTTTTTGTGGAAGGAAAGGTGTGTTGGGATCTATACATTGAAGGCCTTGTTAGTTCAGATGGGAATCTGCTAGATGCCCTAGGTGCAGCTATAAAGGTACTTAATGTTTCTTATTTGTTTATGCATGCTTAAAAAGTCTTCTTTGCTGCAAATAAGTAACAAGGACAACAGAGGAGTTCTCTAGCTCAGTGGTCTTTATCTTAGTTTACAATAACGAAATCAGCAACCAATAAAGGGAGATTAGTAAATATGCTGCATAATCATTGAAAAGGGTGTGGATGAAAAAAAGTTACAGTTTACAACATTGAAAATACAACTAATACTCAGATAAACCATTACACATCACTTTCCTCAATTACAGAACATGAATACAAATACGATTGATTTACAATGGGATAGATTTACAAGTGAGATTAATGTGGAATTTGCTTAAAGGTTTTAGACAAATCACATACAATACACAACAAAAATTTAAATTTTAATTTAGCAATAACCAAAATTTCCCTAGAATTTTCGAAATGAAACCATCTGTAAAGCTGGCGTGAGGAGAGATATAATGAAATAGATCAAATGGCTTATTGAATAATTGGGTTTCCTTACTCTTTATTTAGTTTGTTTCTCTTCAACAAACTTTTTTTATTTGAATTATATTTTATTTTGGTTCACAGTTTTTGCTGATACTTTATGTAGAAAATCTTCTATTTGCACAAAACATATCGTTGACACTTTTTCAAATTGGTTGTAGCTCAACTTTGACATAGACTTGAAAGATCCAAAGAGTGAAAAATATGTCAATGATGTCATGGCTAGGAGGTTTAGAGACTTCAAGCATGAGTTACACAAGTACTTTCAGCTTTTCCCAACAGTTGAGGAAGCGTTGGCCAACCCACCATTGGAGATGGTACTTAGAGACGCTCAAGACCAATGGGCATTTATGTGTGGCCATTTTCAGACACCGAAGTTTTTGGTAGTTTTATTATTTTGCAAAATTATACAGAAAAATTCTCTCTTAATGCTAACGAACTCATTAGTCATCCAACTGTGCAGAAAGCATCTAAGGCGAATATAGCGAACCGAGCTGAAAAGGAGATAGAGCATCATGCTGGTTCGAAATCTTTCGCACACATAGCAATGGAGTGCGTTAAGGTAATATAGCAGTTTTGTATTAAAGATATTATCTTGTATTGAGCATTAAACTACATTTATTAATTTTTTTATACGTTATTATTCCACATTAGGAGGGTTCAAAATTTGTGGAGATAGACACTTATGGGAAAGCGTATTCTACGAAAACCAACCAATGGACCAATGATAAGGCCAAAGCTAAATATGTAAGTATTTCTGTAATTATATGTTTGGTCACTAAGTACACTTGTTGGCATTTCGTTTGGCATTTCGTTTCAAGTAAAGTGGGCTTGACAAGTATAGTCAAACAGCCTTTTACAAGTATGTATTGATACTGAAACTGAGTACACTGCTTGATTTGGTGCATGATTTGTTATCGGTGAGATTTTGCTTGTCTTGATTTGCTATGGGGTTGCCTACTCAAAGTTTTGTTACCGTTCAAATGGATTTTTATTGGTTGTTTGTTTACACTCTCTTTTTCCTTTCAACAAACCCTCATTTTGTGGGTTTTGAATGAGGAAAAGCCTATAAATTTTCATTCGTTAATACAAATGAGTTTGTTTACACTGCTTGGTTTGCTTGTCTTGATGCAGAATGAGTTTGTTCCAGGCTTTAGTTTGATTATTGGATTTCTGTGATTGGTTGTTTGCTATAGAATTTATCTTTATGCTTTATTTGATTGGTTGTTAGAGAACTTATCTTTATGCTTTATTTGATTGGTTGTTTCCCAAATCCGGGGTCTTGTTCAATGATTTTATGTTTGATATTATTTTATCATTCATATATTTGATTGTGAAGGATAATATGAATGGTAAAATTATCATCAGACATTAAGGCAACATGTTTGTATCTTTTCTTAGTGTATCTTCATGCAATATGGTAACATATTTTTAATGTTGATTTCATTTGAAGGATGAAATGATGGACAAAAAGAATAATTATCTCCAAGAGGTAGCGAAGGAATATCCCGATGGTACTCCATTAGATGAGATACCTATATCTGATACTAATGTTGGCCTTAATATTTTGATGGATGTACTTGGAAAGAAGCCTGGAACACAGATACGTGGATTAGGATATGGACATGTTTGTGAGGCTGGAAGTTCTCGGTCTTCAACATCCACTCATTACTTACAAAAAGAGGTTGATAATTTGAAAGATGAGTTGACAGCAGCAAAGACAGCTCAAGAGGTAGCTACTAAGGAAGTCGATCATTTGAGAGATGAGTTGACGCTAGCAAAAAAGACTTCTGACAAGAAAATTGAACATATGCAGTTGTATCTCCAGCAAATAGTACAAAGTATGTCAAAAGTGGCTGGGTTTGAACTACCGCCGATTGATTTGGAAGTACCATCGACTGATGAAGCACACAATGAGGATGATAGTCAACTAGGGTAGTCTTTTTTCGGGTTTATGTATACATTATATATCTAACTTGCACTTGAAAACCTATAACTCTTTTGAATGTATATATTATATTATTATAATGAGTATTAAAATGTTCTACAATTATTGTATTGTCACTATTCTCCAAATATGGTGTATTGTGGCATTTGGAAGTTGAATCTTTGTAATAACTATTATGTATATTTTTGTTGTGAAATAAACCTTAGACGGCAAATATATTTGTCGGCAGAGAGTAACAATGCAACAAAGATAATTTGTCGCGATAGAGAACCTATCGCGACAAACCGAGTTTGCCACCATAGAACATCTATCCCGACGCATGTATTTGTCGCCATAGGCCTTCTTTCGCGACAAATATATTTGGCACCGTAGAACATCTGTCCCAGCGCATGTATTTGTCGCCATAGGCCTTCTTTCGCGACAAATATTTTTGTCAGCTTAACTTTTCTTTCCTGGCGAAAGTGTGTTTGACGGCACAAGGTGACAAATGTTCTGCCGCGAAAGATTTGACGCGAAAAGTCATTCTGTGCCGACAAAAGTTTAAAGTTTGCCGTCATAGATCTTTCGCGGCGAGGCTTTCTTGACGAATGGGGCGACAAACAATTTCGCCGTGATAGAGTTTAGGCGGCAAATTTTGACTTTTACCAACAAATTGTGTTTGCCGCCTAAGACAACATTTTTACTAGTGGCAATTGCTACTCGCTACCACTTTCATTGTCTAGTAACCAAATTATTTTTCTTTTTTCTTGCTGCATTATCATCGGTTGATAAAGCATTTTACTTTTAGATCTTCATCTACAAAACATAGCAAGCAATTCTATAAACCTTGCAAGCAGTTCTCTTCTGATTTATTGGTGGCATCATTTAAACGCTACAAGGAAATAGTGTTTGCCCGGAAAAGGGGCTTTGCTGAGCAAAAATCACAATGCACCGGGCCACAGGTTTACTCGGCGAGTCTCCGCCGGGCAACCTGCATCGAGTAGGCCTCCTCGGGCTACGGTTTGGGTCGACGGAGAATGCGATTCGTCGAGCGAAACACCATTCAATGTCTTTTACCAGGCGCAACGTTCGCTGAGCAACCAAATCGTAAATCACAAGGACGTGCAACCGTACTCGAGGCATGCATACCTGACCTTAAACTTGTTATTCTTCGCTTGGAGGTTCTCCAAGTTTCCCCGCATCTGAGAGACCTCCTCGGGATTGACTCCCCGAGAAGAACTCGAGGATCGGCTTAAGATATCTCGAAAGACCCCTCCTCCTGCGCCCCAGACAACTTTCTTGGGTCACCGACCAAGCTGACGCTCCAGAATGGTAATCGACATCTCGAGATCGGGTAGCTGGTCTTGCATCGGGATCTCAAGTTGTTGTTGGGTCAACTGTTCCTGAGTCTGCTGCACATCTTTCACCATGGCCGCCTACAAAATGGAATAAAGTAATAATTAGAAAATTAATTAATTAAAAATAATAAAATATTTAATAACCGCAAACATTGAACTTACGTGAATTGCGTCAGCTTCCTCATTTCCTGGTCTAGCATAAACCACCCCATAGGTGTCTACTTCTAGAAACAGCGACTTAGCTGCACGACGGGCCTCATGTCGGAATACCATTTCTGCCAATGGAACTTTATATGGTCCATGAGAGCGGCGTTGGTAGCATCCCATTCAAAATTATTCTGCAATCCAATATTAAAGTATGTTAAACTATTAAAAATGATCAAATATGAAAAATATTAAATCACTAAGAAAGGATAAAATGTGTTTAATGAGCTTATGCCCTGCCTTGGGCATGGGCACCTAATTCAATCACTAAATGAGGATGACTTATAAGGACTAAGATAACAAGTGGTAGGGTGGATAGTTAACCCTAATTCTACCTTTAAAAGCAATTTAGAATCCTAATCATCCCTTTACCTGTTATCCAAGCAATCAAATACAACTCCCCCAATTCTTGCACCTTTCGCGTCTAAGCTAATTGGACCTATATATATTGGATACCTTGAACAAGTCCTTGAGGAATTTGACCTTTTCAGTGCAACTATACTACGTACATGTCTTGTGCACTTACAGAGTTATTACACGTAGAAGCCTAGTCCCGCATGAACATCATTGTGCGAGCACTTGGCTTCTATCGGTGAGCCAAGTCGCTCCACGCACACGACTTGAATCCAATTTCCTGTCGACCTGCAGACCGACTCAGACTCTAACCCCTTGTTGATGCCACACACTTTTATGGTACTCCCTGCAAATTCGATTAACATTAGTACATATTTTGAATAAAAAATAAATACAAATTAAAATTCAATAAGATATTGAACTTAACCGATGGGATATTTCATCGACTCCTTTTTGAACGTTAGCTCCAGGGTCCTCAGGGGCAGTGCGAGGTTGCCCTAGTATCATCTAATCGTCAGGAACGATGTCGGGGGGGGGGGGGGGGGGTGTAGGTTGTGGGAGGGCTGAGGGATGGTGTTGGATGATCTGTTGACGCTAGCCCACTAGCAGGTAATGATTTCTCCATTGGAGAAGGTACAAGTCTCGGAGATGACTGCTCTTCTAGCACCTTAGGACAAACTCGTGAAGTGATAAATTTACGCAAAGACATCTACTAACACACCCCCGACTTGAAAATAATTCATTTATCTACTCTGATTGGAAAGGCGTCGGGAAGATCTCGACCTCCATGCTTTTCTAGTTTCCCGATGAACCCCAACCACCATTATCCGGTGCTCAAACCCCATAAGAAAAAATAGAAGTCAGTAGCCCTCAAGAAGGTGTTCGCTAAGATACAAACTAGGAATCAAATGGTTACCTGAATTGACAGCTCTTTGCCGCGAAAGGTCACGATTCTAGTTTTTGACTACTGTCGTCGCTACCAAATCCACCTCGGATTCCACATGCAAATAGCCTGTTAGAAAGTCCTAAACACGATGATTACAATGAACTAAGTCCTAAGGTTCGAGATCATCTAGGATCCCTTCAAAACTCATTGCGTCGAAGTCGGGTCTGAGACGGGTTCTCGGGTCGAGTGTCGCTGTCGCGATTCCTCGCCACGAAATCAACATGCAAGTTATAAACTCAGTAGTGCTCATCATAATGAGTTAAGTGGTGTCACTCACGGGTTCAAAAGTTTCCTCCACAATCTTCAAACACCAATCAGGTCGCTAATTGGGTCTGCTAGCCTTTCGTGCAACGATGGTCCTCGTGGTTCACGTCCAGTGGCCATGCAAGTGTGTGGGTGCATGTCAACTTCAAAAGAGTGAGGGGGAGGTTAAGGACAATGAGAATATCAATCTCCCTTCTGCTAAATGCTATGTTTTGGTAAGTGATGGCAGGCCAGGGTGTTGGGCTTAAGATTTCATTCAGTCTTTTCTCTAAGCCTCCTAAACCAAATGGGCTCAAACTTGGGTTTGACTCAAGAGTCAATTGTCAAGCAAGGCCTTACAAATGGTTTCTAATGTCTGGCCTCTTAAGAGTGAGCCTTGATGGTTGGGTTAATCCATCACTCAAGTCCAAATTAACCAGAGGCGAAATGTATCGGTTTGTCTACAATTAAAAAGTTGTTTAGGCTTAGGTTAG
Organism: Prinsepia uniflora; assembly: GCA_032719365.1. Lineage (NCBI taxonomy): Eukaryota > Viridiplantae > Streptophyta > Magnoliopsida > Rosales > Rosaceae > Prinsepia > Prinsepia uniflora. Next base: position 29,786,338 of record CM064861.1, on the reverse strand, counting down.
AAATTGCGCTTTAACTAAGAGGCAACAAAACCTATTTTAAATTTAGGTAACCTTTGGGGTAGTTAGGTAAATTATTGAAATTTAGTTTTGGTATTTCCGAGATGGTATGTATCATCTATAATTCAAAAGTAATTAATAATTAATATTAAATAAATAACTAAAGCGAATAAAAAAATAATTAAACTTTTCTTGTAATTTTTAATAATTTCCAAAAATTGCAATAATCCTATAATTTCTAATAATTTGCAATAATTCAGTAATTAAATAATGTTCAATAATTTCCGAAAATTGCAATAATCCAATAACTGCTAATAAATACAAATAATTTCCAATAATTTACTTATTCAATAATTTTCGATAAGTTCCCAAATATATAATTATTTCTAAATAATGCTAATAATTTTCAAACATTTACACAAATGTCAATAATTCAATATTTTCAAAAAATTTCCAAAAATTTCAAATATATACTAATTTCGTATAATTGCTAACAAAATTTCAAAATATTTCCCAGAATGTCAATAATTTCCAATATTTTCCAATAATTCACAAATTTACAATATTTTCCAAAAATTCGACAATTTCCAATATTTTCCTAAAATTCAATAGATTAATAATTTCCAATAATTTTAAAATTTTTCAATAATTCAATCATTTCCATTAATATTCAATAATTTCCAATATTTCCTAAAATTTCAATAATTTCGAAAAATAAAAAATAAATTCAATAATTTTCTTTAATTTATCTAATAATCAATCCAATATTCAATATTCAAACATCACTTCCATAATACGAAATTATTCCAAGTTTCCAATAATATTAATTCAAAATAAAAAGAAAATCATGAACAATATAAAGAGAAAATCATAAATCAAAATAAAAATTTGGAATTCATAATAGGACGTACAATGAGGAAAAGAAAGAGGATTTTGAGTCTGGGGCTTCGGGTTTGAAGGGCTAAGTCACGGGTTAGGTCACGACCAAGGGTTGTGATGTTTGGGTTTTGTTGTGGGTTGGGTTTTGGGGTGAGTGAGAGAGGGAGATTGAGTGAGAGATGAAGATTGAGTGAGATTGGGAGAGTGGGTGGGAGAGGAATTTTGAGAGAAAAAGTGTAAGAGGAAGATTGCGGAGTTTCAAAGAGCTTGGGCGAGAGGTTGAGTGTGTTTTTGAGGAAATGAAGTGGAAGAAGGAACGAGAAGGGTCGAATCTGTTTCTAAGTGAATGGACACTTTTCCTGGTGAATGGGTCCGTCGGGCCCGCTTTAATGATTCACCAGGCGAGTATGGGTGGCAATTTCAAGTTTTCACGAATTTTTTGTCGGAATTTTTGAAATTTCGTGAAATTTAACTTTTCCCGGTGAATCATGCCATCCACCTAGCAAACACTTTAATAGTAATCTTTGTTTTTGGGTTCGATCGATATGCTAACAAGTGAATTGGAAAAATTTGACCGTTCAATATGTGATACGACGTGTCTAGACCTCATCTGTTGAAAATCACGACGTTCTGAGCACTTAAAGGCCATGTATAAACAAACAACGGTTTGTTACCGTCGATTCGTTTCTCATCGTAACCTAGTCTCACGACGTCGAAATTCCGTAAATTTTTGCATAGTTGATCTATGAGTGTTGCTCATTAACATGGACGGTTGGATTACTCGAAATCTGAAGAAAATTTATAGAAAATTCTAAAACCATCAAAATCATTAATACTTAAAACTTTTGAAGGAAACTTTAATAGTAATCTGTTTTTGGGTTCGATTGATATGCGAACGAGTGAATTTGAAAATTTTGACCTTTCAGTTAGTGGTACAGCTTGTCTAGACCTCACCTGTAGAAAATCACAATGTTTTGAGCTCTTAAAGCCCTTGGATAAAAAAACAACGATTAGTTACTGTCGATTCCTTTTGCACCGTTACCTAGTCTCGGTATTTCGAAATTCCCTAAGGCGGATCATCAATCATCATTTTTTAACCTTCTACTATTGAACCCATCAATTTTACAGAAAAGGTGGAATAACAAGGATTGTAGGAAGAATGTTAAAAGTAAAAAGTTCGATTTTTTAAATTGTGAATTAAGTGAAAAGTACGATTTTTTAAATTGTGTATTAAGTGAAAAGTTTGATTATTAAATTGTGTTGATAATTTATTTTTTCTTCATTATAGATTGAGACCTTCTGCATTATGGGTTTTGATTTTCTTTTCCAATTTTGTTGACACCATATCTGACCAGACCGATTAGGCCTTATACCTAAAGCCCAAGCACCGAACAAGGCCCAAGCCCACAGTACTTATATAGCCCCAATACTAGGCCCGATGCAGGATGATGCGTGGAAGTCTATCCCCCCTCGATCTGTGTAACACGTGCTAGTACATAAATCGAGGAGCTATTTTCCCAAATCAAAACTATGGAAATCGAACATCCCACTTACCCATAGATAAGTGGTACACATTTTCCAATAAAGGTAACTAATATCTACTATTCACTATTACTCTGCCAAACTTACCATTTACCGTTTCCTCTTACGAACAAAGTTACTACTAATTTAACAGTCGAAGAACCTTAGGCCAGCACCAGACTGGTGCCCATACTAATGAAAGACCCACTACTCTCCTAGTTGATAGGTTAAGAGGAAGGACATACGTCATTTGGTGATTGGACAACGAGGAATCGACAGTTAGAATATTTATCGCTTTAACAGTTTGGCGCCGTCTCTGGGAAACTGACTAAGTTTACCTACGCTCAACTAGGCGAGCAAACGCTCGTCCGCGTCCAAGATTACCACCAACTTACCCAACAAGAAACATGTAGGGCGACCAGGATCTCGGCTAGATCACACCTGGGCAATGGCCTAGGATAACTAGACATCCCTCTCCAAACTTTCTACAGATCATCAAAAAATTCCAGAGCAATATGGAGGAGGTTAAAAGCAAAGGTACGTAAGTCGAGTCGAGATGCTAGGCACTCGACGACCGTTACACTGAGGTGGCTGAACAACTCTAGGTCGCACAAGCTAAACTCGCAGAACACCGATCAGGCATCTGTAAGGAAGAGGCCAACAGGGTGGTGGCCAAGTACACCGAGCGTACCTAAAAAAACCGCCGAGCAGTGTGGTAGGAAAAGGTCCACAGGGCCGCCGAGCCAAGTAGGAGGCCCACTCCGATGCTCATTATCTCGTGCAACCAATCGAGAGACACCAGGATCTACCGTGACGTCTGCGACGCCCTACTTCCAGGTTCATTTCATCATCGTCATGACCGACAGACCACTTCAGTAGGTGCTCCAGAAGCCAAAAACGTCGGGAAGGTTACTTAAATGCGCAATCGAACTCAACGAGTTCGACATCACTTTCGCTCCCCGCACAACTGAGAAGGGGCAGGCCAACGCAGACTTTATCTCTGAATTTTCTTATGTCCCGGAAGCACCTACAAGCGAGGCCATTCCTCCCACTCATCCTTCATCCACAACACATACCTTGGATGGGGAGAGCCCTCAGCTAGATTATGCTTAACCGTTTGCCTCCTATACGTCGATGGGTTCAACTGCCACAATGGCTCCGGGGCTGGGCTCGACGTCACTACACAAATAAGGTCAGAAAAGGAGTACACCCTTCGTTTCCTATTCAAGTAATCAAACAACGCCACTGAGTATGAGGCCATTCTCTAGGGTCTCTGCCTCACCAAAACCATGGATGAAAAACAAATCATAATATATAGTGACTCCCAGCTCATCGTCAACCAGATCAATAATAAGTATGAATCCAAAGACTCTTCCATGGCAGCGTATAGGATAATGGCAAAATCTCTCCTTGGTGGTTTCCACAAATACACTATCACATGGATCCCGTGCTCTGAAAACAGTCACGTCGATGCTCTGGCTAGGCTTGCATCCTCCCTCAACGAGAAGATCAGCCGTAACGTCCTTATGGAAGTACTCTACAATCTGCGCAATAAACATATAGGACAACGTCCTCTACGGTCTACGCAATAAACACAAACCCTACATGGATGACCCCACTAGTTGGCTTTCTCACCAGCGAAATTCTCCTCTCTGACGAGATCGAAGCCAAGAAGGTCCAGCAACAGGCAGCACGGTCTACACTTATCAACGAACAACTCTACAAGCGGGGTTTCACTCTTTCTCTCCTAAAATGCCTCATCCCGGAGGCAGGGAGAGCCATCCTGGAAGAAATACATGCAGAAATTTATCGCAACCACTCTGGTCCACGTTCACTGGACCATAAGGCTTTTTGCCAAGGTTATTACTGCCAATCATGCATTGGGATGTAGCTGAGCTACCCAGGTGCTGTGAAAAATGCCACCGTTCGCCCCTTTTCACCACTTACCTCCGGAAAACCTAACGCCTAAGCTCAACCCTTGGCCGTTTTTCTCAATGGGGACTTGAATTGATTGGAAAAGTGCCAGTCAGGGAGGGAAAGATGGAATATGCAGTAGTGGCAGTAGATTACTTAACAAGGCATCGAGCCGAAGGGCAAGTTGGTTTACGTATCAGCTCGAGGCCCAGTTGGTTTGCGTATCGGGCTCGAGGCCCATTTGGTTTACGGAATCGGTCACGAAGCCCATTTGGTTTACGAAATCAGGCACGAAGCCCAGTTGGTTTACAAATCGGGCCAGAGGCCCAGCTGGTTCACGAAATCGGGCGTGAGGTCAAGTTGGTTTATGAATTCGGGATTGGGGCCCGGTTATTGTTTACGATTGTGATTTCGGATCGGGAACCCATAAATGGATTTCTGGTTCATGACGGTATATGGGGACTGGGCATGAACCCTTGAAAGGTTTTGAGAATGATTTCAAAATGGTTTTTCATATACCATTGTTATATATTTATGGATTGTCTCCTCCGGAGAGGGTCGTTGGCCTGGGTGGACCCCAGAGTAGTCACGGAGCACTAACGAGTGGAGTTGCCCCCGTTGGGTACCTTACTCTCAGGAAGGCTATTATGGATTATAACCCCCAGGGAGGGTCATTAATCTGCGGACATTGACCTGGGTGGACCCTGTGTAGACTTGGGATTTTGAGACCCCAAGTAGCACGCGCGTAACTTTAGAAACCGTGACAGGATTGGTTATACGATATATGATAAACATGTTTTCTTGGATTTGCAAAATTGTGTTTTGTGACTAATAAATGGATTTGGGCTGAGTTCCCACATATGTTTAATATGATTATGGATTTGTGTAAATGAATTTGGGCAGGGGCCCGTATGACTTGAATTTACGGAACTTGGGGCTGAGACCCTATTAATGGTTATTGAAACATATGTGGTTTGAAAAATGGTTTTCCTATGCATGCATGCTTTTTAGTGAAGGGCATAAAAGACTTTTATGAAATGTGTTTTATTAAACTATTTATTTTCATCCACTCATAGTCTTTTATGTTTTTCAATGCCCTTTAGGTTGATTACGGATGTGTACTGTAGCAGAGATAGAGACATCACACCCCTCCACCAGATCCTGGCGCGCTCTTGCAACCAGTCGGGCTGATAGTTTTAATTTATCCCTTGTCTGACACTTCGTGTCTGACGGGATCACGACATATCCCGTGTTAATTCCGGGGGGATTGGGATGGGTTGTGACCAGTGGTATCAAAGCAGGTTTGCTTTTGTGGTGCGCGTAGGTCGAGGATGTGATGTCTCCTTGGGCTGTAGTTCGTTATCAACCTGATAGTTAGGATGCAGGTATGATAGTTAGTAGGACTGAATCGTGGACCATTTTGGTCCGACATTTGACGCGGGGGTTGCCATAGTTCTGTCGTGATTGGCAGTGTGGGACCCTATTGAAGGTTGAACGAAACAGTACTTTAGAGTTTTAAATGTCCCCAAGATTAGGTCAAGATCATCATTCACGATATTGTAGGATTGGATATGACGATAGTATGTAGTGGTGACCATTAGATGGTCAGGTCATTCTGAGTCGTGAATTGTGCTGCTGGAAGCAGCCGGGTTTCCCCAAAGCCCAATTGAGTAATGGAATCCTAGTTGAGCTGACAGTAGGATTAGATTGACGTCCATATGATGTCCGGACCGTGGGGTCGGTCAAATTTTGGATAATAGTACTGAGGACAGTTGGGTTAAGAGGAACCCTATGTGTGATATTGGAACCCTAAGGTATGAAGTATAGTTCGAAAATGTGAGTTGGCGAGTGGTTTGACATTGACGACTTTTCGGTGTCGAGACTGTTGGTCGATCATGTCATGTCAGCTTTGGTGATGGGACTGCACTCTGCAGTCGAGGTTGTATTAATCGGTTAGACTAGTTGTTTGAGTCGAGTTAAGATTGGTTAGAGATTGGTTGGATAGGTTACCAGGGTTGGTACTTGTCAATAGAATCCTAGAGTGGGGATACAGAGTAGTTAGTACGGGTGGTTGATTCCATTATATGCGAAGTCTTGATAGCGATGCCTGGTGGTTTGGTCTACACGAGTTGTGGCATGCACTAGTATCGAGAGTGGTTGCAGTTTGCTTGTTGAGAATTGGGGGACGTTCAGGGAACATTTCTTTTTCATGGCTGAGTTGTAAGGGTGACTGTACCAAGAGTTGTTGGGTACGAGGGAAGTAGAGTTTCCCCAATTTGAGCAGAGGTACGGAGTCATTCTTCAGTATGAGCAAAGATCCAGGGTTTTCTGATTCGCATAGTGTGTGCTGATGCTGATGCTAGTGTGCGGGTGCAGGTGCCAGTGATTGTGATGACGAAAAGCACGAGTGGGGATGTGACCCAGTCGAGATGGGCATTTGTTTGATATCCATGGTTCGGGAGTGGATCACAGATAGTGATGGACTGGATGGAATCCAGTAGTAGTAGGGACATGAGGATCGAGTAGTAATGGTCCACATTTTTTTTGGATGTACATACACGGTATAAGGTGATAGGCGAACTTGGTAGTGAATTAGACTGGTTACGGACACGTGGTAGATGTCCGAGTGTGTTGGTTCCGACATGGTTGGAGCTTCGAAATCGAGAGAGGTTTTGATTGAGACGACGAGGGGAGTGCTTGATTTTGCTTTGGTAATGAGTATTTCGAAGTCATTTAGGGTGACTTCTCATGTTCTTCCATGGAAGATGATGGTGGTTGTCACCAGTACATGGATCGTGTATTGGTTGGTGGACCCGTAATTTGTCTTGGGTCATCAGGAGGAGTTGAGTATTTTGAAGTTAGGCAAATGAGATTTCTCATCTTCTGCTTGGTGGCAAACAATGTTGGGTTACATGGTGTGGTGAGTGTAGTGAGTTTTGTTGCATTCACGTAGGATGAATTTTGATGTCATCGTCTTGGATCATCCTTGAACTTTCCTAGGTTGAATGACAAGGATCGATATGAGGAAATTGGAGAGAACCCACAGTCTCGACGTGTCTCGTCATTGACTGATCTGTTTAGATGTGGGAATTGGTTGAGGAGTGTTGTGACTGCCGAAGGATTCAAGAGGGTGTAAGACCCTACGATCAGATTTCAGGTGGATTGTTAGCTGAGTGAGTATGTGTGGATTCTAGGTTGATCGGGATTGTGATGTTGTGGACATTGGGCATTGTGACGATCTAGGATCGTGATGTTAATGGTCGGGTGACGTGATGATGGATCTAGATCGTGATCTTGTTGATCAGAATAGGTGGAGAGTTTATTGCTCTTACTTGAATATTTGAGTTACGGATGTTGGGACTGAACTTCAATTCGAGGTTATTCCCATATGGTGTGTTAATCAAATGAGTAGGTGTCCGACGGAGTCGAATTTGGTCAGCCTTAGATGTGTGGATGATGGGATTGACTTCCCTATGAAGTCAATCGAATGTAATGTGTTAATCGTTTGAGCAGGTAACTGATAGGTTCGGAGTTGGTGCGTCTTGGTAGGCGTTGGTAAGATTGGATGCTCTTTTGGCATGAATGGGTACGCCTTGGTAGGCGCGAGTCAGATTGGTGCGTGTTGGATTTCGTGATTAAGAGTAGACGTATTGATGCTGGTCGGGTGACCATGCGACTCGAAATGGATGATGGGTTGGAATTTTCGATCCGTCTAGTATTGGATTGGATGGATGGACTCCAGAGTTGAAAAGTGATTGACTGTGAGCCATGTAGTGGATTAGTTAGTGGATCGATGAACTTACTAGGGTACGTCGTCCGAGAATTGACACTGGACAGGCTTGTGGTGCTTAGTGGTGGTATATAGGATATACCAGGGGTACGCTGGTGAGCGTGTTGGTAGTCTGCTTAGTCCCGATACCATTGGACTAGTTCATGACGTGAACTGGACATTGGATACTGTGAACTAGGTCTGGGTGTTTCTGATGGGTTCAGTTACATATAGGTCAAATGAGTTTTTGGTGTGTACGTCGGTTCATTGAGCTGTGGTTAGTGTAACCACAAGTGAGTATAGTGTCAGTGTTCGACTGGCGACTGTCAAGTGGTGACAGTTTGGCAAGATGTTTCAATGTGGATCGATGAGTGAGATTTGGTGACTCCCAGTGGGAGCAGACGTCAATATAAATTTGGGATTGAGAAAGGAACCGTCAAGTCGATTGTGTCAGTGAAATGGTAGAATTGTCGGCTGGTATCAACACGAAACGTGTAATTACTGTCATTCAACGTGGTCGAGTGTAGTCGATATGACATGAGTGTTGGTGGAACATCTGGTTGCAGACAAGTATCGTGCTGGTTAGTGGGTGTACAAGTGTACATTTGATGTGAGGTCGAATTTGCTTTCCACGAGGAGGTTGTGGAATCGGGACATTTGGAATTTCGAGGACAAAATTATTTAAGGAAGGAAGGTTGTAACGACCCGTCCAGAATTTCGGGATTAGATTAGTGACTAATGAAGGATTAGTGAGAGTAATCAGTGATTAGTTGAGCGAAATCGGAAGGACGGCGCAAAATGACCGTTTTGCCCTTGGTCGTGGAAAAAATGTTGAATTTTGACTCAGGGAGTCAAACGTCCGAGGACCGATGACAATGCCATAGATCACGACGTCACGAGTCCGTAGATAGGCAGCACGTCGAAATCAGACATTCGACGGGAAAGTTATGGTTACGGGATCAAAATCGGTAATTTATATCTCAGGATCCAAATAAAATATTAATTAGTTATTATTGGTTCACTCAATAATGTGGGACTCATGGATGTGTGACAAGTGTCACTCATCCCATTGGTCATTATCCCTAAAAAATGGATCTTAATCATGATTGGTGAGTTTAACATAAATATTATTTTTGGATTATTTTATAATTTCCTTCACCCACTCTTTCTCAATCTTAGCCATCCATTCCCTCACACCCCTCATCCTCACCATCCACTCATCTGATGATCACACCAAACTTCACTTTCCACCCCTCCTTCAAACCGTGCACATATCTTCACCTTCTTCATTTTATTTCCCCTTAAAACCGTGCACATAATCTTCATTCTGTTCTTCTTAAAATGGAGAAAAAACAAACATAACCCCTACCACCATACCTTTTTTGTGCTCGTTTGTGAGGCTAAAAGAATGAGTGTGTGATGTGAGAGGAAATGGTGATCAGTGATGGCCAACCGAAGGAATGAGAAAACAGAGTGTCCTGTGTGATCGTGAAACCCAAGTCTCTAAATCCTCCTCAATTGCATGTGATGTCTGAAGACAAGTTGAAGGGAGGCTATGACGAGTCTAGTGGTGGCCACGGCCGTGCACGACGGCGACGGTAGATGGATTTCCCAAAAATGTTTGGTTTTGATCCATTGATGGCAAATTTTGATTTGAGGTTTGATGACTGTTTTGGTTTTTTGGGTGAAATTTCGAAGGTTGTAAGGGGTCGACCTAGATTGGAAATGGAGGCTAAGGTGGCCGGAGACGACGGTGGTGGGCAGCGAATGTTTGCCGTGAGATTCCTTGATTGGGAAGGTGAGATTCACAACTGTTTTTCATGTTGTAAATGGCTTGATCGATAAGGAATGGTTTTAGGAATCTATAGGAATCGGAAGATTAGAAAACGGACCAAAATCGAGTGTGAAAATGGCCTAAACCGGCCCGGTCTGAACCCTCTAGTGTGATTTGGACAGGTTTGGGAGTCCCGGTGACGGTGATTAGCCCAGGGAGGCTTACATCACACAAATCGAGGAGGCAGCGTAGGACAATCTGTGAGTGGACATTGATTTCTAAACTGTGATGCATGCATAAATGTTCTATATGTTTTATGGATATGATTTATATGATGATGATTTGGATATTAGTGATTTACATGATTTCACGTATTTCGAGGTGATTTACGTATTTGCACTCAAATCGAGGTTTACGATTTTGCACTGGCGATACGTGCTTATGGTTTTGAAAATGGTTTAACGAAATGGTTTTGGATTTGGAAAGGTAAACTCGAGCATGAGACCCATGTTTTTTGGAAACCCTCAGACTCGAAGTCCATTTTAGTCACGTTATAGGGTGAGGGGCGCAATTGGTTCCTGAATTGATTTCGGATTTGAAAATGTGGAATCGGGAACGAGACCCATTTGATTTACGAACTCTCGGACTTGAAGTCCATTTGATTTAACAAGGCATCGGGTCGAAGGCCCAGTTGGTTTACGTATCGGGCTCGAGGCCTAGTTGGTTTGCGTATCGGGCTCGAGGCCTAGTTGATTTACGAATCGGGCTCGAGGCCCATTTGGTTTAAGCAATCGGGTACGAGGCCCATTTGGTTTACGAAATCGGGCACGAGGCCCAGTAGGTTTATGAATCGAGCCGGAGGCCCAGTTGGTTCACGAAATCCGGCATAAGGCCTAGTTGGTTTATGAATTCGGGCTTGGGGCTCAGTTATGGTTTACGATTGTGATTTCGGGTCATGAACCTGTAAATTGATTTCTAGCTCATGACGGTTTATGGGGACCGGGCATAAACCCTTGAAAGGTTTTGAGAATGATTTCAAAATGGTTTTTCAAATACCATCCTTAAATATTTATGGATTGTCTCCTCCGGGGAGAGTCGTTAGCCTGGGTGGACCCCAGAGTAGTCACGGAGCACTAACTGAGTGGAGTCGCCCTAGGGAGGGTCATTGATCTGTGGTTATTGACCTAGGTGGACCCTGGGGAGACTTGGGATTTGTGACCCCAGGTAGCACGCACATAGTTTTAGAAACCGTGACAGGATTGGTTATATGATATATGATAAACATGATTTCTTGTATTTGCGAAATTGTGTTTTGTGAATAATAAATGGATTTGGGCTGTGTTCCCACATATGTTTGATATGATTATGGATATGTGTAAATAGATTTGGGCAGGGGCCCATATGACTTGAATTTATGGAACTTGAGGCTGAGACCTTATTAATGGTTATTGAAACATATGTGGTTTGATAAATGGTTTTCCTACGCATGCATGCTTTTTAGTGAAGGGCATAAAGTTCTTTTATGAAATGTGTTTTATTAAACTATTGCTTTTCGTCCACTCACGGTCTTTTCTGTTTTTCAATTCCCTTCAGGTTGATTATGGATACAGACTGTAGCAGAGATCGAGACATCACACCCTCCACCGAATTCTGGCGCACTATGGAATCTAGTCGGGCTAATGGTTTTAATTTATCCCTTGTCTGACACTTCGTGTCAGACGGGATCACGAAACATTCCGTGTTAATCCCGGGTGGATTGGGATGGGTTGTGAGAGTTTCCCATCCCACTCTGCCTACAGTCTTGCCCAGCTTACCCCTCTAGTGGGCCTACATCTATGGACCGGTCAACACATATTACTTGCACTTACTCAAGGGTACTTTCATTGATTGAGGCAAAGATATTTTCATTAATTGTGCAGACCTATTATGCTCAGTATGCAAGAGCATTACAAAAATTCCGCGCTCAGGCATCCTACAAGCTAGTCAAAACAACAACAAAAATTACAAGGCACGGAGGTCTGCACTTAGACTAACTCTTCCATCTCTGGCTTCTCGGCCTGTGGTGCTGCCTCCACCTGCTCTTTGGGAGGACTTTTTGGGTTGGTCTCTGGCTGGACACTTGGCTGCTCCATCCTTTGGTCATCAACCGCATCCTCAGGGTGGTCCGCCTCATCCCCCGACTCATCCTTAAACATTTCGGCTGTTATATCTTTACCGAGTCAAGGTGTGCGGATAGAAAGGAAAGGGTTATGCAATAACAGGTTCTTGAAGAACTCTTGCTTGCAGTCGGCCGCGTAGTCATCCTTTATCTGTTCGAACTCGGTAGATTTCTTGAAGTCGACCACCACTTGCTCCCGGGCCTACTCCAGGTCAGCCTCCCTAGCCGACTTCACATGGCACCGCTCCTTCCAGTGCCACAGTCAGTCCTTCTCTTTTGCCTCGATCACGGCCTTGACCACGTCCTTGGTAGCCACCGGCTCCTGAACCTTCCACCTCTTGGCTTCGAACTATCGAGTCAGGTTGGCAGACTGTTTGATGGCCTGCTTGGCCTCTTGAAGCTTTGGACTTATCTCTTCTTGTTTCTTCTTGAGCTTCTCTCTATCCCTCCAAGCAGCGATCAATCTCCTCTGAGCAGTGAAAAACTGGAGATAAACCTCGCTGAGGGCCTGCACATGACAACTGTTAGAATGAAATCTATTCGGCATAAAAACTTAACTTACACAATAACGCTTTGGTGCATGCATAAATGTTTATTATATGTTTTAAATACTTGTTTGTGTTGCCATGAGTGCATTTGGATGTGTGTTTACGTATAGGCACGTATTTCGAGGTTTCGGCCCTATACGGTGCCTATACGGGGCTGTATGTCTTTATTGGTCTAAATGAAATGATTTTAGATTTCCAAATGAATTATGAATATGATTTTATGATTTTGATTTGGATGCTTGTGATTTATATGGTTTCACGTATTTCGAGGCGATTTACGTGCTTGCACGTAAATCGAGGTTTTTCGGATTTACTCTGATTTTCCATTCTTATGGTTTTGAAAATAGTTAAATGAAATGATTTTGGATTTGAAAAGGTAACTCTCGGACTTGAGGTCCATTTGATTTACGGAATCGGGTCGGAGGCCCAGTTGGTTTACGAATCGGACTTGAGGTCCAGTTTCTATGTGGATTCGGGCCTACCACCCAGTTATGTATTACAAATGGTTTTTATGGTTCATGACGGTTTATGGGAACCGGCATGAACCCTTGAAATGGATTTACGGGTCATGACGGTTTATGGGAACCGGCATGAACCCTCGAAAAGGATTTTATGGATTATGACGGCTTATGGGGGCCGGGCATGAATCTTGGAAAGATTTAAAGAATGATTTCAAAAGGTTTTTCATATTCCATCCTTTATATATGATTGTTTCCTCCGGGGAGGGTCGTTGGCCTGGGTGGACCCCGGAGTAGTCACGGAGCACTAACTGAGTGGAGTCGCCCCCCAGTTGGGTTCCTTACTCTCAGAATGGGCATGGTTCGTTACCTCCAGGGAGGGTCATTGATCTACGGACATTGACCTGGGTGGACCCTGGAGAGACTTGTTCTATTTGACCTGGGTCATTGATCTACGGACATTGACCTGGGTCATTGATCTACGGTTAGCACACGTGTAGCTCTATTTTACCGTGACAGGTTCTGGATATGAATATAAGGGATAAACATGATTTAAATTGGTTTGGGAAATTATGTTTTATGATGATAAATGGTTTTGGGCTGAGATCCCACATATGTTTACTATGTTATGGTTTTCTGTAAATGGTTTTGGGCAGGAGCCCGTAGAAGTTGTATTTATAGAATTTGGGGCTGAGACCCTAATTATGGTTGTTTAAACTTATGTGTTTGGATAAATGGTTTTACTATGCACGCATGCTTTTTAGTGGAGGGTATAAAGGTCTTTGATGAAATGTTTTTTAAAATTCTTTATTTTTGTCCACTCACAGTCTTTCTGTTTTTAATACCCTTCAGGTTGGATACGGTGTGGACTGTAGCAGAGATCGATATATCACATACCTCCTCCGGATCCTGGCGTACTCTGATAGCCCGGGAGGGCAAAGGTCGGAAATATCCCTTGTCTGACACTTCGTGTCAGACGGGAGCAGGGTCATCCCGCACTAATCCCGGGGGGTTTGAGATGGGTCCTGTCACTTACCGTGTTTGCTCACGGATGAGTTGTCAATTTGAAATCGCACCACTGTGAGCACCATCGCCGAGAGCTGATAAAAAATCGCCTATTCACTTCGAAAAAATTTTCCCAATTTCTCAAAAAACGCAAGTGAGGAAACCGGTGGAAGGACTTCTCCTATTTATAGAGCTCAACACGGACTACGAGGCATCACGAAGCTCCCTAGCCGACATGTGTCGCGACAACCATAGATCCAACCGACACGTGTTACCCATCCGACCGAGAGAGGCCAACCGTCTTTCCCACCTCCACCACTGACCAATAAGGATCTCACTGGGCCAAGTACATCGCTTGGCATTCACAACCTACCCACGGTTCTAGGACACCCCCCGACTGAGCCTTCATGGTGTCACCACCAAGCCAAGTACACCGCTCGGTACTCGTCACCTTCCGAAGGCCTTGGAACACTCCTCCCCGACCTAGCCTTCCAGTACTGACCGTGGTGACACCACCGAGTTCATATCAGACGATCACTCAAGCTACCAACACCGAGCCACTTTCCCTTGTGGCCAACCAACCTAGCTCTGCCGAGCCACCTTCTTCTATGGCCGCCACACCTCACTTCTCTGCTGTGACCGAGAAAAGCTCGGCAGACTCTCTCACCAAAGGACTTGGGGGACTGCAGGTATTCTCCCCACCGAGTCTGGGAGAATGAGACAAGTCCCCGACCGAGAAATTCCACCTCAATCAAGAATATGCGGGACTTCTGTTGACACCAAATCTAGCCACACCAACTAGACCGTATACCTAATGGCCAAGCATCGAACAAGGCCTAAGCCCACAGTACTTACATAGCCCCACCACTGGGCCCGATGCGGAATGACACGTGGAAGCCTATCTTCCCTCGATCTTCGTATCATGTGTTAGCACGAAAATCGAGGAGCTTTTATCCCACATCGAAACTAAGAAAATCGAACATCCTTCTTACCCATACATAAGGGGTACACATTTCCCAATAAAGGTAACTAATATCTACTATTTACTATTACTCTGCCAAACTTACTATTTACTGTTTCCACTTACGAACAAAGTTACTAACTTGACCATCGGAGAACTTTAGGCCGGCACCACACCGGTGCCCGTACTAACGGAATACCCACTACTCTCCTAGTTGACAGGTTACGAGGAAGGATACGCGTCATTTGGTGATTGGACAAAGAGTAATAGACAGTTAGAACATTTATCGATTCAACACAATTTATATTCAATTTTCTTATTTGAGTGTGTTGGGTTTTCTTTTTTGCAAGGAATTAAGAAGGTGGCATTGAATGTTGGAGGAATCTTCAGGTCAAATTTGGTGATGAATGTTTTTTGTTGATGGAATCATTTTGTTTGCATGTTGGTTCATTTGTTATATTGTTTTTTTTTTCCGTTTCTTTTATCTTTCCTGGATGACGATTGATCGATCATATAATGAAATAGTGAATGAAAATCTTTTGATGCACTCCAACTGTCCGATAAAAGTTCATAGTGAAGAAATTTTGTTCCTTTTATGTATGTATATATATATATATTATTTAAGATTATGTTTCACAAATTTAGCACCAATATTTGATTTGGGGTTTCTAATTCTCTATGAACCATGCAGTTTCACGAGCTTTCTTTTGATGATTCAATAACTTCTTTGATAATTCACCATTTTTCCATGTGGAAGATTAAAGCTTTAACATTGATTTTTGATTTCTTATTCAAACAAATTCCTCTGCAGATGTTGTTTGTATTGTAACGTTGTTCTGACCTCATAAGCTCAATTGTTGATGATGTTCACAACTTTCTTTATTATTGATTCTTAAGATCTGCTGTTTTGTCATCTACAATAAAAATATTGTTATATTCATATGCATAAATCTGGAAGTTTATGAAGTTCTTGGGTTTGGATTTATAGATTTAGTTGTTGCAAAATTCTCACCCAAGTTTCGGTTTCGAAGCAGAATTTCTCATTCTTTATTAGAATTTATAAGACATAATTTAATTATATTTGATGACTTCAAATGAAAGAAAATTCATGACCAGAGTGAGTATCTATTTTACACATGTATGCTTCTTATTTCTTGAATATTTAAGTACAAGTTACATAGTGTATTTTGAACATAAGCACATACATTCTAAACTCAGGCAATGAGACCCTATTTTTTGAACATAAAACAATGTTGTTATAAAGGCTTTGAATTTTTGCACTCTAATTTGAAATTCTCGGCTCTTCTGAGCTCTAATTTGATATCTTCATCTCTTCTCGAGCCCTAATTTGAGATCTCTAGCTCATCTCGATAACGGAGTCCTAGTATCAAGGAACCCTTATATCTTATCAATCTTGGGCTTTCTCAAATTGGGCTTAAATGAACTGCAATGTCCTAGAAACTTGTATAAACAAAGCTGGATTGCAGTAAATCCTTAAGTACGTGCTGGCACGTATAGGTAGTAGATCAGTGGTCATCCCATACACTATCACGTGCTGTAAGAAGGCTTAGAAAAGCGCCATGCACCCTAACATGCGGTGCTGATGCGATGTAATATTTTGTCATTCTAATAGAGTATTCTATCCATCTGATGGAATATCCAAATGATAACAGAATATTCCATCTAGCTACAGTGTTAGGTTTCCGTTATAATGTCGTTACTAATTGACGGAATAGCTAACACAGAATATTCCATCAAATCCTTGAATATGCAACTAATGGCCTTACTGAAATAGGTCACTGGTGCTTCACTAGAGACAATGGCAGAATCGCTACCATCGCAACCGTCGATAGTGACGAAATCCAGAAATCTTGTTGGAAATTGTCATTTTCAATAAGCTTTTAATTTATTTAAATCTTGACCAATTTTAACGTTTCATATATGATGCTTTATCTACTCATCGCTAGGAATTCAAATCTAAAGTCCAAATTATGTAATATCACATAGCTAAAAAATTGATCAACAATTTTACCTTTCTCTTGCTTTCGATTATGACTTTTCCGTACATATTTCACTTTGAATTATACCGGATTTTGATCACGTGGTTGAGGGGATGATGATAGTGAGCTCAATTTCTTGAGCTTGAGTATAAATTACAAGTCTTTTGATAGTGTACGATTCTCTATCTATTCTTCGTTTTAATTTTTAATTACGAATAAAGATAATGGAACGATTGCAATTAGGAATAAGAAGTCACTACAAGGGTGGCAAGTGACACTTTCCTAAGCTAAAACATAACGTAAGGAATGACTCAGCCTTTTAACAAAAATAAACAAGTCACAGACTACATAATCCCATGCACTATCACACATTAATATTTTTTTCGGCCCGTATTTTTCTCACAAGAACTCTGATTTCTGCATGTAGTTTGTCTTGCAAGCTCATGACCTATGCAATGTTTCAAAAAAAGCTTCCAAATGTCTTCTTAAATTCAAATTCACTTTCAACTACCCTATAAACCCGAGGGAACATTGGCCTTTTTCAACTAAATTCAAAAATCTAGTCATAGTATTTGGCTTGGTCTTTACAACTTTCCCATATTAACTTGAAATTTACTGAGTGTAGGTCAAGAGAGAATATTTTACGACCTCTTGAGTCCTCTTGCATTTTATCATGGAATCCTAAGCTAGAGCTCACATCCCATCTTGTTATGATGGAATCCTCTATGACATAGCTCATACTGGACCATATATGGGAGAATCTTCTCTACTATAACTCACATCGCCTCGAGCATATGAGAGAATCCTCCTTGACATACCTAACTAAGTATATTAGGGAATCCTCCTTTACATACTCTACTGAGTATATAAGGGAGTCCTTCCAAACATACACCACCGAGCGTATGAGGGAATCCTTCCTGACGTAACTCACATCCCCGGTCACCCTGAGTTGCAGCTTGCCACATGAGTCGGCTGACCCGAGGAAGAGAAGGCATGGTAGCAATACAAGGTCTTGGCCAAGGGATGGAAGAGAAGGCAGCAAAACCCGAGGAAATTTTTCCACTCCCAATGCATGTTTATCAAGCAAGGTGACAACTTGTAAATCTTCCAAGCAAGATAGAGTGGTAAATGCTAGTCGATCCTCTACCATTCAGTGTTTTGAATTTCAAGGCTTGGGGCATATTGCATCTGACTGTCTGAATAGAAAAATTGTTACTCTTCTGGAAGAAGTAGACAAAGAAATTCAAGAATATGATATTTTTGATGATGGTTCGAAGTTTGATGAAGTTATCACATATGTAGATGAAGGAGAAAGCTTAGTTATCTGATGAAGCTTAAGTGCAATCCATCTGGAGGATAAAGATTGGCTCCACGGCAATATTTTCCATACGAGATGTACGTCACTTGGGAAGGTTTACAATATGATCATTGATGTAGGAAGTTGCAAAAATGTAGTAGTAACCACAATGGTGGAGAAGCTCAGCCTCAAAACCTTGGATCACACTCATGCTTACAAGTTGTCATGGCTACGTAAGGGAAACAAGGTAAAAGCTAATAACAAATGCTTACTTCAATTTTCTATTGGGAAAAACTTTAAAGATGAGGCTTGGAGTGATGTTGTTTCTATGGATGCTTGTCATTTATTACTTGGTAGACCCTGGGAATATGATAGAAGGGTTGTACATGATGGCTTTAAAAACATTTACTCTTTTGAAGGTGATTGAGGTATTCAACATTGCATTGATTTTATCCCGATGCTTCCTAATTTCAATAAGGTGATTGAGATTGATTGTGATGCCTCAAATGTGGGGATTGGTGCTGGTCTAAGTCAAGGAGGTAAACCAATTACCTTTTTCAGTGAGAAGGTCACCAATTCTCACTTCAAGTACCAAATTTTATTTACATTTTCATTTATTGCCTCTTCTTATTTACCATGATTTTGTGAGCTTCTATAGCTTGACTTCTTTGTAACAAATAGGGTTTCCTCATTGTTGATATCTAACCGTTTGTTTACCTAATAAATAGACTCTGCTCATTGTGTGAGATTTCATTTTTTGGGGACTGGTGAAGTTGTGATTATGGTTATACATATATGACACTGAAAATGCCTTGCTAAGCGTTTTCTAAATACGTTGGGTTTTTCTCTATCTTGCAGGCCACAAAAAAACTGATCAGGTTTTTCTCGCATTGGTGGGAGTTGGGAGTTGATTTCTCAACATTATTGATAGCCAATGTAAGTAGTCATTAATTACATTTAGAATTCTCTATTCTACCATTAAATTGTTTCGTACGCTTCATTGTTTTATTATCGATTGTATCTACTCACATTGTTAAAGTGTTAATAGTAATTTGTGCATACACACAAGTTTAATACGTACATTTTCTAATCATGTATAGTAATTGATTTCATATCTGATTGCTTCATCTCACATTCCAAGCCATTTGATAATCCTATAGCAAAGCGCGGGCGAAAAACACTAGTTTAAGCTAAATTGAAACTAAGTTCAAAAGGTGTACTAAGTTACAACTAGTAGTATATATTTAGTACATCTAGTGAAACCCCTCCTTATATATCTTCTAAATATATGTAATGATATATGAAGAAAAACTGAGTGTATAGGGGTGGTTTTATGGGTTTAGGCTTGAGATCATGTATATAATTAGATGTGTATTATTGACTTCATCTACTTCATAAACTCAATACCGTATTTCACATCTATAAGCTTGGTTATATGACTGTATAATGTATGTAACATGTTTTTCTTATGTTGGTTTCATTTGAAGGATGAGATGATAGCCAAAAAGAATGATTATCTCCAAGAGGTAGTGTATTAATATCCTGAGGATACTTCATTGGATGAAATATATGTAGATGATCCTAATTTTGGCCTTAATATTTTGATTGATGTACTTGGAAAGAAGACAACAATGTAGATACGTGGTTTGGGATATGAACGTGCTTGTGAGACTGGAAGTTCTCGGTCGACAACATCTACTCACCACATACAAAATGATGTTGATAATTTGAAAGATGAGTATCCGGGAAGTTAATCAGTTGAAGTATGAGTTCACACTGGCAAAGGCATCTCAAGAGGCATCTAATAAGGCACTTGCACATCTTCGGTTGTATTTTCAGAAACTAGTAAAAAATATGTCAAGAGTCCTTGAGTTTGAACCACCACCAGTTGATTTTGAAGTACCATCGAATGATGAACACGATGAGAATGATGGTCAAAGCTCCCTAGGGTAGTCTGTTTTCCTTGCTTTTGTAAAACATAATTTGACATTTAAAAACTTAGCTACTACTCGTTTTCTATGTTGTGTTATTAATTTATATGAATATTACCTTTTCTACAATTGTCTTCTTGTGTATTTTTGATAAATCGGGGGTCCTATTATGGCATTTAAGATGTCAGCTGACATGCCTCAATAATGGCATTCTTGTGGTTTGTTCAAATTGGGGTGTGTAAAAGAAAATCTAGTTACACTAATTTTCTTCATATTAAAAAATATAAGGCAATTTTATTAAATATTAAATATATATATATATATATATATCTAGATTGAAAGTCTTCTAATTAACATTTAATTTAATAAAAAATATACTAATTCAATTAAAATATTTTTTTTTTCGGAATTCTAGTGTAACTCAATATTTGTTTTTCTAATAATTAACAACTATATTTCAATAGTCATCTAATAATCTCATACTGAATTTGAGGTGGATAATTAATCCTTCAAGGCACATGGCTAATTCATCTACCCTTAATTCCTTGTTGCAATCTTCTTATTAATTATGGTCTAGAATTAAGTGTTTTCAAATTCAAAAAATTATTATGTCATGTGTATTTTAAATGAGTCATGTGTATGTTTTCCATAAGTCATTCATGCACTTTATTTATTATGGAGTCAAACCTATTCATGGGGGATGCCCATGACTAGCCTATAAATACTGCATCACATTTAGAGTAGGGATTATCCAAGAAATATTTGATTAACAATTTCTTAGCGAAGAGTGTTCTTCCTAACTATTTTCTTTTATCTCTTTGGTGGATTCCATTAAGTGATAAGTTATTGAACTCTTATCTTTGGGATGGATTCTTTAGAGTGGTGACTTTCCTATCTCAGAATGGTCACTTGTGTTAGTCATTTTTGTATAAGAGCTTATCAATCATGGGCAGACATCATGGTCATCGTCACCCCTGAAATAATGATGGTCGTGAAGAGTGTGAGCGTGATCCATCTGACATAGAGATGGATGATCTTTGGAGACTTGTGTACCAACTCCCGGAGCTTCTCGGGTATGTGGAACCTTTGGAACATGATGACCTTCGTCAAGATTTCGAGGAGGAATCTAAGGGTACCAAACCATTTGGTCATGATCTAGCATCAAGTGACGAGTCTACGTCTAGGCGCCATGGTAGACTCTGGCAATATGATAGAAGGGTTGTACATGATGGCTTTAAAAACATTTACTCTTTTGAAAATGATGGTATTAATGTTGTCTTAGGTCCCATCAAAATGGAAAGCAAGCCAAAGTCTGAAAAAAGAGAAAGGGAGTAATCTATTATCTAGAACCAACTTCATTGCTGTAGTGAAGGAAACTCAAGAAATATTTGCCTTTGTGGTGGTGGAAAAAAATGAAGCAAAGACCGAAGTCCCTCCAATCATACAACCATTACTTCAAGAATTTGAAAATGCTATGTTGGAAGAAATCCTAGTTGGCCTTCCACTACTGTGAGATATTCAACATTGCATTGATTTTATCCTGATGCTTCCTAATTTCATCAAGGTGATTGAGATCGATTGTGATGCCTCAAATGTGGGGATTGGTGCTGGTCTAAGTCAAGGAGGTAAACCAATTTCCTTTTTCAGTGAGAAGCTCACCAATTCTCACTTCTGGTACCAAATTTTATTTAAATTTCCATTTATTACCTCTTTTTATTTATGCTGATTTTGTGGGCTTCTATAGCTTGACTTCTTTGTAAAAAAATGGGGTTTCCTCATTGTTGATATCTAACCGTTTGTTTACCTATAAAATAGACTCTGCTCATTGTGTGAGATTTCACTTTTTGGGGACTGATCGATGGTTATACATATATGACACTGATAATGCCTTGCTAAGTGTTTTCTAAATCTGTTGGGTTCTTCTCTATCTTGCAGGCCACAAAAAACTAATCAGATTTTTCTCACATCGATGGGAGTTGATGTCTCAATATTATTGACTGCCAACGTAAGTACATTAATTGCAATTAGAATTCTCTATTCTACGTACGCTTTATATTTTTATTATCGATTGTATGTACTCACATTGTTAAAATGTTAATAGTAATTTGGGCGCACACACAAGTTTAATACGTACATTTTCTAATCATGTATAGTAATTAATTTCATATCTGATTACATTATCTCACATTCCAATTAAACCATTTGATAGACCTGTAGCGAAGCGGGGGCCAAAAACACTAGTTTAAGCTAAATTGAAACTAAGTTCAAAAGGTCTACTATGTTACAACTAGTAGTATATATTTAGTACATCTAGTGCAACCCCTCCTTATGTATCTTCTAAATATACTTAATGCTATATGAAGAAAAACTGAGTATATAGGGATGGTTTTAGGGGTTTAGGCTTGAGATCATGTATATAATTAGATGTGCATTATTGACATCATCTACTTCATAAATTCAATACCTTATTTCACATCTATAAGCTTGGTTATTTGACTGTATAATGTATATAACATGTTTTTCTTATGTTGGTTTCATTTGAAGGATGAGATGACAGCCAAAAAGAATGATTATCTCAAAGAGGCTGCGAAAGAATATCCTGAGGGTACTTCTTTGGATGAGATATATGTAGAGGATCCTAACGCTGGCCTTAATATTTTGATTGATGTACTTGGAAAGAAGACAGGAATGCAGATACGTGGTTTGGGATATGAACGTGTTTGTGACACTGGAAGTTCTCGATTGTCAACATCTACTCATCACATACAAAAGGAGGTTGATAAATTGAAAGATGAGTACCGGAGAAGTTGATCATTTGAAGGATGAGTTAACATTAGCAAAGGCATCTCAATAGGCATCTAACAAGGAACTTGCACATCTTCGGTTGTATGTTCAGAAACTAGTACAAAATATATCAAGAGTCCTTGAGTTTGAACCACCACCAGTTGATTTTGAAGTACCATCGAATTATGAACACGATGAGAATGACGGTCAAAGCTCCCTAGGGTAGTCTTTTTTCTTTGCTTATGTAAAACATAATTTGACATTTAGAAACTTAGCTACTACTCGTTTTGTATACTATGCTCATAATTTATATGAATATTACCTTTTTCTACAAATGTTTTCTTGTGGCTTTTTGATAAAGCGGGTCCTATTGTGTCATTTAAAAGTAAATATACATCTAATAGTTGATGTGTGAATTTGTGTTATGAGATAAGCCTTAGACGGCAAAGATATTTGTCGACATATAACATCTCTCGTGACAAATGCATCTATCGCGTCAAATAGAAATTGTCGTCGTAGAACCTCTATCGCGACAAATCTAATTTTAAGTGGTAGAACATCTATCGCGACCAAGATGTATGCTAGTATAGGGTCTCTACGTATTCATAGATGTTCTATCACAACAAATATATTTGTAATGATAGATCTGCTATGATGACAAATGTGTTTTCCATGAAGAATTGCTAAGGTGACAAATTCATTTGCTGGGAGAGATATTTTTTCCTAGAGAATTATTATTCGACATCGAAGACTTCTGTTGACAAATATTTTGCCGCTAAAGATTTGCCAAGAAAAGAATTCTTAGTTGGCTAAAGTTGAAACTTTGTCGCGAAAGGTCTTTGCTGGCGAGGCTTTCTTGACAAAGCTCACGACAATTAGTTTCACCTCCAAAGACTTTAGCCGGCAATATTTGGTTTCTCGCGACAAATTATTTTTTCCTCCAAAGCTGTATAATAAGTCTTTTCCTTTTCTTTCCTATTAGTCTTCCCTAAATTCCTTCTCCTTATGGTTTCTCAGTTATTTGCTTTTGATCGAAGTTTTATGATCTGTTTGGTTGATTGGAAGATTGAAATTAGCGAAAGGAATTTGACGTGTTTGCTATGTGTTAAATGATATTCCTCAATTTCTTCATATTTAAACTATTTTTTCATATCAAAACATTCATTTATATGCACAGTCACCAATCCTTTTATTTTATTTTATTTTATACCAATACGCATAAAAAATACGTATTAATTATATGCTTGAATGATCCTTAAATATTCGAATATGCTTAAATTATACTTAGATAGCAAGTAGGAATCTTGAAATGCTATACAAATACCTCATTTGAAAATTGTATGCTTCCCATTAGTCATTCATACAATTTATTTATTAAGGAGTCAAATATATTCATGGTGGATGTCCATGTTGCCCAGCCTATAAATACTCACTATCATTTCGAGTAGGAATCATCCATGAATTATTCGATAAACAATCTCTTAGTAAAGAGTGTTCTACCTAACTATAATCTGTTATCTCTTTGGTGAATTCCATTGAGTGGCGAGTTGTTAGATTCTTATATATCTCTAAGGTGGATTTTTTAAAGTGACGAGTTTCTTTTCTAAGAGTGCTCACTTGTGTTATTTCCTAAAAATCTTAATTAGTTATGTGTACATATAGTACTTAGTACAAATTAGATAAGTAAACATCAGTCACCATAATTGTTAATGCTATCAATATTTTTTTAAAAACATGTGCCCATTTTATTAATAAAATATTAGATTTGAATTCATACCCATTTTATTAATAAAATATTATATTTGACGTCATTTAATTGAATTTATATAATTTTTTAAAAGGTGTTTAATATTTATTAATTTTTTCCATAAAAAATAAGAATAATTTAAATTTTTTGGGTCCTTTCATCCATAAGTCGCGAAGGCAGTTGGTTATATATTCGACGTGATTTTTATGTGTCAAATGATATTCTTCGATTTCTTTATATTTAAACTATGTATTCATATCAAAATATTTATTTATATGCATTGCCATGAGTACTTGTATTTTATTTTATACCAAAATGCATAAAGTAAAATAATTATGAAATAAATGATTGAGTGCTCCTAAAATATTTGAACGTGCATAGATTCTACTTACATATCAAGAAGGAATCTAGGAATGCCTTGCTAATCCCTCAAGTGAAATTTGTAAAGGACTAGTTTTTATATCTTTTTTTAAATTAGTTTTGGAATAATCAACTTATAATGCTTAGTTGTATAATAAGTCTTTTCCTTTTCTTTCCTTGCAAGTCTTCTCTAAATTCCTTCTCTTTATGTTTTCTCAATTTTTTTATCAAGGTTTTATGATCTGTTTGGTAGATTGGAAAATTGAGATAATTAGCAAAAGGAATTCAACGTATTTTCTATTTGTCAAATGATATTTTTCGATTTCTTCATATTTAAACTATTTTCTCATATCAAAATATTCATTTATATTCACTGTCACCAATCCTTGTATTTTATTTTATACTGATATGCATAAAATAGAATACTTATAAATTATATGCTTGAGTGATCCTTAAATATTCGAATATGGTTAAATTATATTTACATAGCAAGTAGTAATCTAGAAATGCTATGCTAATCCCTCAAGTGAAAATTGTGAAAGGACTGCTAGTTCCTTTTTTTCAAAAACAAAATTGCTTTCGGAATGATCGACTTATTATATAAGCACAGTTGTATAATAAGTTTTTTCCTTTTCTTTCCTAGTAATTACGTCTTCTCTAAATTCCTTCCTTCTCATTAAGTTTTCTCAGTTTTTTTATTGAAGTTTTAGGATCTGTTTGGTCGACTGGAAACTTGAGATTGGAGAATGGAATTCGTGACTTTTCAACGTACTGTATGCTTTTTGTTACCATCATATCTATATATATGTTTTGTTTTGTCTTTCGAAGGAGTTGGAATTAGTGTTTCTGATTGCTAATTTGGGCTTTCATTTAAGCTTTGATCACCGTTTAGTTCTTCTGCACTTATTTTTGTTGGTGGGTGAATTTGCAGGCTTAATTGGGATCAACATCAATATTTTATTATTTTGTAATTCTAAACTAACTGGGTTTGTTATGATAAACTTATCTATGAGATTTACTTTATTGTTGATGATGCTCCTTTCCTTCATTTTGTGTAAGAATTTCCGATTTCAACATGCATTAGTTTAGCCATGCGTATTTTGGATAACTTGTTTAATGGCTTGGAATAATATTCTTTGATGAATGTATTAATGTGAATTATTGTAAACGAGAAATTTGAGGTGTGATTGGTGTGATGCATGATCTTTACATGATAAATTATTGATAGAATTTTGATAGAACTGAATGGCTGGTAGGTATCCTGATTGTACAAAATGGGTGGAAACTCGATTGATGTTGACCAGGAGTTCACTTCATTGTCAAATGCCGTTCGCACGGTGGTCCTCGTTGGACGGACTGGTAATGGAAAAAGTGCCACAGGTAACAGTATTATTGGAAGAAGGGCCTTCAAATCCAAGACAAGCTCTGCTGGTGTTACGAGCACTTGTCAACTCGAAAGCACTGTATTGAGCGATGGACAAGTTGTGAATGTTATAGACACCCCCGGTAAGAAGCCCACTGACTTTTTATTTTTAATCAACTGGGAAGAGGACTTGCAAATGTACTTGCGTTATGGCACTAATCTTTAGAAACTATGTTTATTTGTGTGGTATGGCAATAGGTCTTTTTGATTTTAGTGCTGGTAAAGAAATTGTCAAATGCATTGGTTTAGCGAAGGATGGGATACATGCTGTTCTTGTAGTTTTCTCGGTCAGGAGCCGCTTTTCACAGGAAGAAGCTACTGCTTTACGGAGCTTGCTGACTTTGTTTGGAAGCAAAATTATTGATTACATGATTGTGGTCTTTACCGGAGGAGATGAGCTTGAAGAAAATGATGAGACATTGGATGATTATTTGGGCCGTGATTGTCCAGAGCCTTTAAAGGTTACTTACATTTAACTTCCCTCTATTCTGACTATTTTTAATGGTTTCGCATTCTATAATTTACTTATATTGCTTAACCTTGTTTGGGGAGTTTCCACAATTTCAACTTATATTACATCTAATTGACTCTTTGTTTAATTTAGGAAATTCTTGGTCTGTGTGAAAATCGTTGTGTGCTTTTTGACAACAAGACTAAGGATGAGAGAAAGAGGGTTGAGCAAGTTCAAAAGCTTCTCAATCTTGTAAACAAGGTCATAGCACAGAATGGTGGACGGCCATACACCGATGAGATATTTGCTGAAGTGAAGGTATATACGTTATTTTATTATAGTTACTACTTACTAGTTAATAGCCTCAATATCCACCCCTTACCTATGTCTCAGTAAGCTTTTCGTTTTTCATCCTTGCATGTATGTCAATACCCTGTTTTTACACTTATCTTAAATGATGGCCAGTTTGTGTTATTTGAAAAAATCATGATCAAAATTTTGTTGTATCTGACAGAAAGGGGCTAGTCTTCTTGATCAACAAGAAAAAGTAAATTCTTTGCCAGGGTATTCTAAACGGGAAATATCCGACTTGAAGGATCACTTGCAGCGGGCATATGGGGCGCAGCTGAATCGAATTACTGAGATGGTAATGGCATGTTCTATTTAGAGCAAATGTTGTTTTATTTATTTTGAATCATGAAACATGTTGTTGATGATGTTGCTAAATGCAGCTTGAGGAGAAGTTGAAAGCGAGCACCTATAGGCTTGAGCAACAGTTGGCGGATGAACAGGTTGCACGACGAAGATTAGAAGAGAATGCCCACATGGCTCAAGTGAGGGCGAATGATGAAATTCATGAGCTGAGACTAAAACTGAAGAGACAAAAGGAGAATCGTAAAAGAGGGGACGACAATTGTTCCATTCTGTGATGCAACTTCTGATAAGATGTGCGGAAAGGAGATTGTTCATATATCATATAACAACAGTCGGGTATGTCATATATCACCCTCCTTAATTTACGAAAATGTTAGAACCTACGGTTGCTACTCCTAATTTACCGATTGGCAATTGGACATGTACTACGGGGCATCGTATCGTCCAGCCTCCGTAAACCTAATTGATAAATCTTATCGGTCATTAGTAACCAAATTAATTGGACATGTAATACCGATTGGCAATTGCATAATACCGATTGGCAATTGCTACTCGCTACCACTTTCATTGTCTAGTAACCAAATTATTTTTCTTTTCTTTTTTCTTGTTGCATTATCATCGGTTGATAAAGCATTTTACTTTTAAATCTTCATCTACAAAACATAGCAAGCAATTCTTTAAACCTTGCAAGCAGTTCTCCTCTGATTTATAGGTGACATCATTTATAAGCTTCAAGGAAATAGTGTTTGCCCGGCAAAGGGGCTTTGCCGAGCAAAAATCACAATGCACCCGGCCACAAGTTTACTCGGCAAGTCTCCGCCGAGCAACTTGCATCGAGCAGACCTCCTCGGGCTACGGTTTGGCTCGACGGAGAATGCGATTCGTCGAGCGAAACACCATTCAATGTCTTTTACCCGGCTCAACGTTCGCCGATCAACCTAATCGTAAATCACGAGGACGTGCAACCGTACTCGAGGCATGCATACCCGACCTTAAACTCGTTATTCTTCGCTTGGAGGTTCTCCAAGTTGCCCCGCGTCTGAGAGACCTCCTCTGGATTGACTCCCAGAGAAGAACTCGAGGATCGGCTCGAGACATCTCGAAAGACCCCTCCTCCTGCGCTCCGGTCAACTTTCCCTGGTCACCGATCAAGCTGGTCTTGCAGCGGGACCTCAAGTTGTTGCTGGGTCAACTATTCTTGAGTCTCCTGCATGTCCTACATCATGGCCGCCTACAAAATGGAATAAAGTAGTAATTAGAAAATTAATTAATTAAAAATAATAAAATATTTAATAACCGCAAATGTTGAACTTACGTGTATTGCGTCAGCTTCCTCATTTCCTGGTCCAGTATAAATCACCCCATAGGTGTCTACTTCTAGAAACAGCGACCTACCCGCACGACGGGCCTCATGTTGAGACAACAAAGGGCGCGATCCCCCGTGATGCTCAAATTTCTTATCTGTCGATCCACCTTTTTGGCCCTTGATTTTACATGCACATTAGAAAAATAATTCTTACTAATACGGAACTACGTAAATTAATATTCTCAATAAAAGAATGAAAAAGTTTATTTACTATAAATTGGTTGCGTATCCAGTGGTTGCATAAGCAAAGATACCCTTCCAACTTGTCCCCCTACATCTCCTCTGGAGGATTTGCCTTAGCCAGATCATGCAACCTTCAGTGTTCGTAGTAGGCATGGAGCTCGAACTTCCAGTCGGAATACCGTTTCTGCCAATGGAACTTTATATGGTCCATGAGAGCGGCGTTGGTCGCATCCCATTCAAAATTAATCTGCAATTCAATATTAAAGTATGTTAAACTATTAAAAATGATAAAAAATTTAAAAATATTAAATCACTAAGTAAGAAAGGATAAAATGTATCTAATGAGCTTATGCCCTGCAATCACTAAACGAGGATGACTTATAAGGACTAAGGAAGATAACAAGTGGTAGGGTGGATAGTTAACCCTAATTCTACCTTTAAAAGCAATTTAGAATCCTAATCATCACTTTACCTGCAATCCAAGCAATCAAATACCAATCCCCCAATTCTTGCACCTTTTGACGTCTAAGCTAATTTGACCTAAACATATTGGATACCTTGAACAAGTCCTTGAGGAATTTGACATTTTCTGTCCCACTATACTACCTACACATCTTGTGCACTTACATAGTTATTACACGTAGAAGCCTAGTCCCGCATGATCATCATTGTGTGAGCACTTGGCTTCTATCAGTGAGCCAAGTCGTTCTACCCACACCACCTGAATCCAATTTCCTGTCGACCTGCAGATCTGCTCGGACTCTAACCCCTTGTCGATGCCACACACTTTTATGGTAATCCCTGCAAATTCAATTAACATTAGTACATATACAAAATTTAAATTCAATATGATATTGAACTTAACCGATGGAATATTTCCATCGACTTCTTCTTGAACTTCAGCTCCAGGTGCCTCAAGGGAAGTATGAGGTTGCCCCCCTAGTATCATCCGATCGTTAGGTGGGGGTGGAGGCTGAGGAAGTCTTGGATGATCTGTTGATGCTAGCCCACTAGCAGGTGATGATTTCTCCATTAGAGAAGGTACAAGTCCTGGAGATGGCTACTCTTCTAGCACCGTTGGACGAACTCGCGAAGTGATAAATTTACACAAAGACATCTGCTAACACACCCCAACATGGAAAAAAAACCATTTATGGCATAGTGGTCGAGGCGTACTAGCCGATATCTGGCCGTTGATGTCTAGATGACGTAGCCATTTAAGGTAGAACGACAGGTTTTATAGAGTCGAGTGAAACCTACCCGATAAAATTTGAGTACTTTTCACCTAACAGCGGAAAATTAGAGCATGGATGTAAATAATCGATGATCATACACTACAAGCTTTACCTGCTAATACCCGACCATTCCGTCAGCTTCACTCCACATGCGGGAGTGAGTGTCAGAGTAGCAACTGGAATCCTCAAACTACGTGCGTGCCACCAAAACCTAAGGGGTTTAAAACACAAAGGGTGAGTGGACCTAATTTTTATTTCAGTGTAAAATCATTTTCAATGAACAACATTTAACCCCTCATTTTAGTATAAAACCCAAAAACATTTACAACATACTTACACGTAGTATGAGAAACATAATTTACATCATAAAATAATAATTTAACAACAGTTGCATTTATGACATAGACATAATGTGCATTGGATCACTCATTGATATAAGTAATATGTTCAAATCTAGGATTTGTATATGTTAACTTTTGAATTCATCATACCATACTAGGTATGGGCTTGAAACCACCTATTCAGCCATCTTTGTAAAAAAAAAAAAATTCATCATTCCATAAAAGAATTCATGGCATCAACTTTCAATTGACTTGAGCAACCAAAAATTAATTAGGACAAGAGTTACGAAATAATTTGGAAATCTGAATTTCACAAGAAGAAGAAGAAGAAGAACAAGACAGGGGAAGAGAGCAAGAATATATAGAAGCCAACATTCACAAGAGGAAAACCCATTTCTCTTAATCGTTTTCTTAATTACAAGAGTCACAGTTCAAACCTTATATAATTTCATATTATACCTATATTCTCAAAGAGGGAGCATGCATAGCAAAATAAAAACAAAAAAAAAATAAAAAGTGTTTGAACTGCAGTTTGTGTGTTAATGATATTTATTATTGTATATCATTAAAAAAATAATACAACTATACCATCAAGATTAAGCTATGAAAGTAAGATCCAGAAACCAAGATGACAATACTAATGTGGGAAAAGCCACACTAACAATTAACAAACTCACATTACTGAAATTATGCAAAATTAGGAATCAAGTTCACGAAGTCCAAACTAATTATCAAAGCTTTAATCAAGTGCCAGGAGGCTAGGATTTTATAACTAATGTGTTATTCAATGTTACACTTATTTTAAACTTATTCTATATATGCAAAAAGCCATATAGGATTCCTTGTTCATGGGTAGTGGATTTCCCAAGATGCCCTTAAAAATATTCTTCTCCCTTTGGTATGTTTTCCTGATTTATTGTAGAGTTATCAGTCACGCACTCTCTTTCTCCTCGACAACCATGTCCATTTCATTTTTTTCTCTGCACGCTTTGGGTACTCGCGATATTCATCTCTTCTTAAACCCAAATCTCAACATTTCATCCCTTCTTAAACCCAATCCATAAACCCTAAATTTTACCCACTCCTAATCTCTCCTCAGTGGTCTTCATGTCAAGAGATTCATCAGTTCATCAAGTATATGTTGCTCTTTGTTCTGTATACATCATTATTTGAACTGATGATGGATCTGAGTTTTTATTCCAACTAAACTTTGTGTCGATTTCAACTATCAACCACAATTTTAGGATTCAACCATGTAAGGCGGATCATCAATCGTCATTTTTTAACCTTCTACTATCGAACCCATCAATTTTACAGAAAAGGTGGAATAACCAAAGATTTTAAGAAGAACATTAAAAGTAAAAAGTTCGATTTTTAAAATTGTGAATTAAATGAAAAGTACGATTTTTTAAATTGTGTATAAAGTGAAAAGTTTGATTATTAAATTGTGTTGATAATTTACTTTTTCTTCATTATAGATTGAGATCTTCTACATTATGGGTTTTGATTATTTTTTTTTTCCAATTTTGTTGACAATATATCTGACCAGACCCACTAAACCGTATACCTAAAACCCAAGCACCGAACAATGCCCAAGCCCACAGTACGTACATAGCCCCAACACTGAGCCCGGTGAGGAATGATGCGTGGAAGCCTATCCACCCTCGATCTGCGTAACACGTATTAGCACGCAAATCGAGAAGATTTTTCCCACAACATAACTACGGAAATCGAACATCCCACTTACCCATACATAAGGGGTACACATTTTCCAATAAAAGTAACTAATATCTACTATTCACTATTACTCTGCCAAACTTACCATTTACAGTTTCCTCTTACGAACAAAGTTACTAATTTGACAGTCGGAGAACCGTAGGCTGGCACCACACCGGTGCTTGTACTAACGGAAAACCCACTACTCTCCTAATTGACAGGTTACGAGGAAGGACACGCGCCATTTGGTGATTGGACAACGAGTAATCGACAGCTAGAAGATTTATCGCTTCAACAGTTTGGCACCGTCTGTGGGAAACTGACTAAGTTTACCTACACTCAACAAAGCCTAGCAAGCGCTCGCCTGAGTCCAAGACGAGCACCAACTCGCCCAACCAGAAACATGCAGGGCGACCAGGATCTCGACGAGATCACACCTGGGAAAGGGCCCAGGATAACGAGAGATCCCTCTCCAAATTTTCTACAGATCATCGAAAAATTCTAGAGCGACATGGTTGAGGTTAAAACCAAAAATATGCAGGCCAAGTCGACATGCTAGGCACTCAACGACCATTACACCGAGGTAGCTGAACAACTCTGGGTTGCACAAGCTGAACTAGCTGAACACCGATCACGCGTCGGTAAGGAAGAGGCCGATAGGGTGGTTTCCGACTGCACTGAGCCACTGAAAAAAAAAACGCCGAGCAGTGTGGCAGGAAAAGGTCCAGATGGTCGCCGAGCTGAGTAGGAGGCCCACTCGGATGCTCATTATCTCTTGCAACCAACTGGGCGACACTAGGATCTATTGTGACACCCGCGATACCCTACTTCCAAGCTCATTCCATCATCGTCATGACCGACAGACCACTTCGGCAGGTGCTCCAGAAGAAAGAAATGTCGGGAAGGTTACTTAAATGGGTAATCGAACTCAGCGAGTTCGACCTCACTTTCGCTCCCCGCACAGCTGAGAAGGTGTAAGCCATCGCAGACTTTGTTGATGCCAAAAATGGCACCAACGAGACTGAGAAGACAACACATGAATATTAAGACACCGATACGTACGTGGTTCACCCGAATCGGGCTACGTCCACGGGACAAACTTTCCGAGATAGTATTATTGATAATAGTAGAGTTTACATATTTGTGGCCTTGAGCCATTAAGGGAGATGTGGAAAGGATGTCTCCAAATAATGTGGTGGAGTTGTATGAGATCCCTTTACAAATGAGGGGATGCCCTCCTTACATAGGCAAAGACTAGGGTTTCCATTGCATTATGGGCTTCATATTGGACTTAGGCCCGGCCCAAGTGCAGGGTGAAATCCCGCACGAACAGACTTTATCTCCAAATTTTCTTATGTCCCAGCGACACCGGCAAGAAAGACCATTCCTCCCGCTCTTCCTTCATCCACAACACATACCTTTGATGGGGAGAGCCCTCAGCTAGATTATGCTCAACCGATTTGCCTCCTATACATTGATGGGTTCGCCTGCCACAATGGCTCCGGGGCTGGGCTCGTCCTCACCACACAGATAAGGTCAGAAAAGGAGTACACTCTTCGTTTCCTATTCAAGGCATCAAAAAACTCTGCTGAGTATGAGGCTCTTCTCGCGGGTCTCCGCCTTACCAAAACCATGGATGCAAAACAAATCAGAATATATAGTGACTCCCAAATCATCGTCAACTAGGTCAACAATGAGTATGAAGCCAAAGACTCTTCCATGGTAGCATACATGAAAATTGCATAATTTATCCTTGGTGGTTTCCACAAATACACTATCACATGGATCCCGCGCTCTGAAAACAGTCACACTGATGCTCTGGCTCGCCTTGCAGCCTCTTTTGAGTAGAAGACGAGCCGCAACGTCCATGTGGAGGTACTATGCGGTCTGCACAATAAACATACAGGACAATGTCCTCTGTAGTCTGCGTAATAAACATAGACCCTACATGGATGACCCCACCGGTTGGCTTCCTCACCAGTGGAATTCTCCCCTCTAACAAGGTCGAAGCCAAGAAGGACCGGCACCAGGCAACATGGTATACATCTATCAAAGGCCAACTCTACAAGCGAGGTTTCAATTTTCCTCTCCTAAAATGCCTAGTTCCGGAGGCAGTGAGAGCCATCCTGGAAGAAATACTGTAGGAATTTTTCAGAACCACTCTAGTTCACATTTGCTAGCCCATAAGGCTTTTCGCCAAGGTTATTACTTGCCAATCATGCATTGGGAAGCAGTTGAGCTAACCAGGCGCTATGAAAAATGCCAACGGTTCGCCCCTTTCCACCACTTACCTCCAGAAAACCTCACGCCCATGCTCAGCCCTTGGCCATTTTCGCAATGGGGACTTGACTTGATTGGCAAAATGAGAGCCGGGAAGGGAAAGATGGAATATGCAGTTGTGGCAGTAGATTACTTCACAAAATGGGTAGAAGCCAAAGCTCTGGCCTCCATCACCACTGCCTAGATTTAAACTTTTATCTTCCAGAACATCATCTACCGCATCAGTCTTCCGCACACCATTGTCACGGACAACGGAAAACAGTTCGATAACACACGATTCCGCGCATTCTATGTCAGACATAACTTCCACCTCTGCTTAGCCTCCCCAACTCATCCCCAATCCAATGGTCAGGTAGAATCCATAAATAAAATCATCAAGCACATGCTAAAAACACAACTCGATGAGGCAAAGGGAAAGTGGTCTGAGATCCTCCCCAACACACTCTGGTCGTATAAGACCTCCTACGGAACGTCCACAAACGAAACTCTCTTATCAATGACCTTCGGAACCGAGGCGGTAATCCCCGCTGAGCTAAATGAAACATCTAATCGGGTGTCGAGCTACGAACCCAACCAAAATGACTAGTAACTTGCAATCATCTTGGACCTCGTTGAGGAACACAGGGAACAAGCTAGCCTCAGAAACATTGCCAGCAAGCAACGACTCTGCAATTATCACAATGCCATAATCAAACCTCGCGGTTTTTAGGAAGGAGACTGAGTCCTTTGGAAGGTCAGCCTCGCCACCAAGGATCGTTCAGCTGGCATCTCGACCCTAACTGGAAGACTCGGCGGGCAGACGACTCGGCCACCCATGTCACGCCAACCACCTTAAGAAATACTTCATTTAACTTTGTATTTTCTTCATCTTACGATTTTCTGTAGTTTGCCAACTTTGGCACACATTATCAATGAGTATTTTTCCATTCACCTTGACAATGATTGCAGTTCGCAAAAAACACCATAGGCTCAAACATACGAGTCGGGGTATGGTCTTACTCGGCCTACACTCCAACACTTTCTATTTTGACTCAAACTTTCGAGTCAGTATACAGCCTTACTCGGCTTCCACCAACCCTTAGACTCAAATACTCGAGTTGAGGTATGGTCTTACTCGGCCTACACCCCAACACTTCCTTATTTAACTCAAACTTTCTAGTCGGTATACAACCCTACTCGGCGTCCACCAACACTTAGACTCAAACATATCAGGGTATGGTCTTACCCGGCCTACACCCAACACTTGCTATTTTGACTCAAACTTTCGAGTCGGTGTATATCTCTACTCGGCCTACATCTATGGATCGGCCAACACATATTATTTGCACTTACTCATGGGTACTTTCATTAATTGACGCAAAGATATTTTCATTAATTGTGCAGACCTATTATGCTCGGTCTACAAGAGCATTACAAAAATTCCGCTCTTGGCTGTCCTACAAGCTAGTCAAAATAGAAACAAAAATTCCGCTCTTCCATCTCTGGCTCCTCCACTTGTGGCGCTGCCTTCGCCTGCTCTTTGGGAGGACTTTTTGGGTCGGTCTCTGGCTATTCACTCGGTTGCTCCATCCCTTAGTCATCAACCGCATCCTTAGGGTGCTCCGCCTCATCCCTCGACTCATCCTCGAACATATCGGTCGTTATATCTTGACCGAGCCAGGGTGTGCGGATGGAAAAGCCAGGGTTTTGCAAGAACAAGTTCTTGAAGAACTCCTGCTCGTAGTCGGCTGCGTAGTCATCCTTTATCTGTTTGAACTCGGTAGATTTCTTGAAGTCGTCCACCACCTGCTCTCGGGCCTACTCCAAGTCAGCCTCCCTAACCGACTTGACACAGTACAGCTCCTTCCAGTGGCACAGTTGGTCCTTCTCTTTTTCCTCGAGCTCGGCCTTGACCACATCCTTAGTAGCCACCGCTGAATAAACCATATACCTCTCGGCTTCGAGTTTCCGAGTCAGGTCGGCGGACTGTTTGATGGCCTGCTCGGCCTCTTGAAACTTCGGAGTCAGCTCTTCCTGTTTCTTCTTGACCTTATCTCTATTCCTCCGAGCAATGATCACTCTCCTCTGAGCAGTGCTAAATTGGAGATAAACCTCGCTGAGGGCCTACACATGACAACTGTTAGAATGAAATCTACTCGGTATACAAACTTAACTTACACAATAACACTTACATTTCTTAGGAGCAGGAGTGCCTTCTCCATCTTCTGGTAGGCCGACTTACACCGTACCTCCGCCAGCTCGTCCAGAGGGATGGAGGCCCCATGACAGATCTCGTATAGGAACGGCACCATCTGCCTCAGACAGCAGAGGGTGGCCTGGGGGTCAGAGGACTCACCAACCGGCTCGCCCTCGTTGAAGATGTCCAAGTTCACATCCCCACGCCTCCTCAACATGTCCATTATCCTCATATCGAGACGAAGAGGGGATGGGGGTGGACTTAACTCAAGGTTTGGTATGGTCTTGTTCCCACCCAGGGCCTCTTGGGTCGACAAAACTGCCTCAGCCTCTTGCCTCGCCTTCATCTGTTTAGGATCAGGCGAAAACACCCGATCCATCTCCTGTCCTTTCCTTTTTCTCGAGGGAGACTGAAGGGGACTAGTCGGTTTTGGTTTCGAAGACTGGCCATATTTGGACCTCTCGGTACACTCACCCTATTTTTCATTTATCGCTTTCTTCTTCAGCATTTGATCAAGGCGCCGAGCCGCCATACCGAGTGATCCTGACTTTCCGCATTCTAGTCGACCTTCATTTTGAGAAACATGCAATCTTTGTAGATCCACGTACTGAGATGCAGCGGAACTACACCACAACACATGTCAGTACAACACAACAACGGCAAAAAAACAGGCATGTCACTCGGTCACGTGTACTTACCCTCGTCGATGTCGATTAAGCCTGCCTTGTGTTGAAAACCAGGAAGTCGAAGTACGCGTCGGTTCCTTTTCAACTCATCCAAGCTCATCGTGATTGCCTGGATGATCTTCTTCTCCTCAGCCAAAATGTCCTCATGGGGAAACAAACCTGCACACTAAGACAATCAGCATATAAAAGGACACTTGGCAACCGAGTGATAACCGACTTTGGCACCCTAAACTCCACGCGCATCATCATCAAACCTTTCTCAGTCTCCTTGTTCAGTATCTCGTCCACGGTAAAGGCGGCCCGTTCTATGGGGACCGCGTCCAATACCGACCAACCACTGGTCGGTTCTCCCTTTCTCAACCGCACCAAGCCACTTTCCTGGTCGTGAGTTAACTTAAGGGTCGTGCGCCCACCTACCTTCACTATGGTCCCAGGGTCTACCAAGATACTACCACCGCCCGCTTGGTCGGTGACTTTTACCTCAGTTTTTGGCTCGTTCCCTTGGTTAGAACTCTCAGCCACCTTATGCGCCGACCGTGTCCTATCCTCAACAGAGGTCGAGTTGGCCTCGTCCTCACTCCCCGACAGGGGAATGCAGACCTTCACGCTGCTATCAGATGACTCGTCGACCCTTGAGTGGTAGCATCTCGCTTCCACCCCCGAGTTAATATCCTCGAACATCTACAAGAAAAAAGGGAGAAACACAACTCAAAGACCGACTTGTACCTACAGAGATCTGACCACAAACTTCATCAAGTTTTGGGCCAGTTCTTCACCAACTCCTAGTTGAATCTACACAATTGGGAAAAAGGGGTGCTTACCGTGTTTGTTCATGAAGGAGTTGTTAGTCCGAAATCTCACCACCGTGAGCACCATCGAGGAGAGCTAATCGAAATTCTCCTATTCACTTCGACAGAATTTTCCCAATTTCTCAAAAAACGCAAGCGAGGAAATGGATGGAAGTCTTCTCCTATTTATAGTGCTCGACACAGACTACAAGGTGTCACCAAGCTCCCTGGAAGACACGTGTTGCGACAAACATAGATTCGACCAACACGTGTTACTCATCCGACCAAAGGAGGCCAACCATCCTTCCCACCTCCACCACCGACCTATAAGGATCTCACCGAGTGAAGTACACCGCTCAGTATTCACAACCTACCCACGACCCTGGGACACCCCCACGACCGAGCCTTCATGGTGCCAGCACCGAGCCAAGTACATCGTTCGATACTCGCCACCTTCCGAAGGACCTGGGACACTCCTCCCCAACCAAGCTTGGCAGACTCTCTCGCCAAGGGACTTAGGGTATTGCAGGTATACTCCCCACCGAGTCTGGGAGAGTGAGACAAGTCCCCGACCGAGAAATTTCACCTCAGTCAAGAACTTGGGGGACTTCTGTTGACACCATATCTGACCAGACCCACTGGATAGTATACCTAATGCCCAAGCACCGAACAAGGCCTAAGCCCACAGTACTTACATAGCCCCAACACTGGGACTGATGCGGGATTACACGTGAAAGTCTATCCACCCTCGATTTGTGTAGCACGTGTCAGCATGCAAATCGAGGAGTTTTTATCCTACATTGAAACTATGGAATCGAACATCCCACTTACCCATACATAAGGAGTACACATTTCCCAATAAAGGTAACTAATATCTACTATTCACTATTTCTCTGCCAAACTTACCATTTACTGTTTCCTCTTACGAACAAAGTTACTAACTTGACCATCCAGCAAAGTTACTAACTTGCCCATATTAACAAAAGACCCACTATTCTCCAAGTTGACAGGTTACGAGAAAGGGCACGCGTCATTTGGTGATTGGAAAACGAGTAATCGACAGTTGGAACATTTATCGGTTCAACACAATTTATATTCATTTTTCTTATTTGGGTGTGTTGGGTTTTTCTTTTTTGCAAGGATTTAAGAAGGTGGCATTGAATGTTGGAGAAATGTTCAGGTCAAATTTGGCGATGAATGTTTTTTGTTGAAGGAATCATTTTGTTTGCATGTTGGTTCATTTGTTATATTGTTTTTTTTTTCCGTTTCTTTTATCTTTCCTGGATGACGATTGATCGATCATATAATGAAATAGTGAATGAAAATCTTTTGATGCACTCCAACTGTCCGATAAAAGTTCATAGTGAAGAAATTTTGTTCCTTTTATGTATGTATATATATATATATTATTTAAGATTATGTTTCACAAATTTAGCACCAATATTTGATTTGGGGTTTCTTATTCTCTATGAACCATGCAGTTTCACGAGCTTTCTTTTGATGATTCAATAACTTCTTTGATAATTCACCATTTTTCCATGTGGAAGATTAAAGCTTTAACATTGATTTTTGATTTCTTATTCAAACAAATTCCTCTGCAGATGTTGTTTGTATTGTAACGTTGTTCTGACCTCATAAGCTCAATTGTTGATGATGTTCACAACTTTCTTTATTATTGATTCTTAAGATCTGCTGTTTTGTCATCTACAATAAAAATATTGTTATATTCATATGCATAAATCTGGAAGTTTATGAAGTTCTTGGGTTTGGATTTATAGATTTAGTTGTTGCACAATTCTCACCCAAGTTTCGGTTTCGAAGCAGAATTTCTCATTCTTTATTAGAATTTATAAGACATAATTTAATTATATTTGATGACTTCAAATGAAAGAAAATTCATGACCAAAGTGAGTATCTATTTTACACATGTATGCTTCTTATTTCTTGAATATTTAAGTACAAGTTACATAGTGTATTTTGAAAATTGAGTTATAGGTTTTGAGTGTTAGTGTAAAATTCATGTTTTATTAATAGTTTCATTTCACAAGAAGAAGCGTTGAGTGAGAAATCCGATCCTTGCTTAATTTTAGTAGCGAGTTTTTTTTTTCATGAATCCAACTCTAGCTTTGTTAAATGATTTTAATCTATTTTTTTCTCTTTATTAGCCAAACACACTAGTGTTTGATGCTTAGAATGAATATAATGATGTATTTACAATAGGTAATTTCATTCTCATTTGAATGAAATAGTAAGAATCACATATGTTTTTGATGGATTGGTCATGTCTTATAATCAATGCATTTTGTTTTTGTTGTAGTCTGATGCTCTCTTCTCAACTTATGCGGTAATAATAAGAACATATTATAACTCAGATAGTATCTTTAAGGTGGATTAGTCAATTTCAATATTTAGGGATTTTAGAATAAGATATAAAGCTATCATAAGCACATACATTCTAAACGCAGGCAATGATATTCTCGGTTATAAAACAATGTTGCGCTCTAATTTGATATTCTAAACGCAGGCAATGATATTCTCGGTTATAAAGGCTCTGAATTTTTGCGCTCTAATTTGATATTCTCGGTTCTTCTGAGCTCTAATTTGATATCTCCATCTCATCTGGAGCCCTAATTTGATATCTCTAGCTCATCTCGATAAGGGAGTCCTAGTATCAAGGAACCCTTATATCTTATCATTCTTGGGCTTACTCAAATTGGGCTTAAATGAACTGCAATGTCCTAGAAACTTATATAAACAAAGCTGGATTGCAGTAAAACCTTAAGTACGTGCTGGCACGTATCGGTAGTAGATCAGTGGTCGTTCTATACGATGTCACGCGCTGGAAGAAGGCTTAGACAAGCGTCATACGCCCTAACATGCAATGCTGATGCGATGTAATGTTCTGTCATTCTAATAGAGTATTCTATCAATCTGATGGAATATCCAAATGATAAAGGAATATTCAATCTAGCTAACAGTGTTAGGTTTCCGTTATAATGTCTTTACTAATTGACGGAATAGCTAACACAGAATATTCCATCAAATCCTTGAATGTGCAACTAATGGCATCCTTGAAATAGGTCACTTGTGCTTCACCAGAGATAATGGCCGAACCGCTACCGTTGCAACCGTCGACAGTGACCAGAATCCAGAAATCTTGTTGGAAATTGCCATTTTTTATAAGCTTTTAATTTCTTTAAATCTTGACCAATTTTAACGTTTCATATATGATACATTATCTGCTCACCGCCAGGAATTCAAATCTAAAGTCCAAATTATGTAATATCACATAACTAAAAAAATTGATCGACAATTTGACCTTTCTCTTGCTTTCGATTATGGCTTTCTGTACATATTTCACTTTGAATTATACCGAGTTTTGATCACGTGGTTGAGGGGATGATGATAGAGAACTCAATTTCTTGAGCTTGAGTATAAATTACAAGTTTTTTTGATAGTGTACGATTCTCTATCTATTTTTCGTTTAAATTTTTAGTTACAAATAAAGATAATGGAACGATTACAATTAGGAATAACAAGTCACTACAAGGGTGGCAAGTGGCACTTTCCTAAGATAAAACATAACTTAAGGATTGACTCAGCCTTTTAACACAAATAAACAAGTCACAGAATTCATAATCCCATGCACTATCACACATTAATATTTTTTAAGACCCGTATTTTTCTCATAAGAACTCTAATTTCTGCACTCACCTTGTCTTGCAAGCGCG
The DNA here is from genome assembly GCA_032719365.1 of Prinsepia uniflora. Taxonomy (NCBI): domain Eukaryota; kingdom Viridiplantae; phylum Streptophyta; class Magnoliopsida; order Rosales; family Rosaceae; genus Prinsepia; species Prinsepia uniflora. Next base: position 29,744,205 of record CM064861.1, on the reverse strand, counting down.
AGACGCATGTAATGTTTCAAAAAAAGCTTCCAAAAGTCTTCTTAAATTCAAATCGACTTTCAACTACCCTATCAACCCACCCAAAAAACCTTATTTTCGTCTTCCTCGACCTCTCTCTCTCTCTCTGTAACTCTTTAAAATCTCCCAAATCCAATTCACTTGAAAATTTTCATAACAGGAGACAAAGTAGTGGTTGATTCTCATCATCGCTCAACTAGCACTCTCTCCTTTTGAAAACTCCCACTCAGTCTCAGCTCACCCTCTCAATTTCTCAATTTCACTCAATAAAGGGAGGTCACCACTTTCATTAGAATCCTTCTCTCTCTCTCTCTCTCTCTCTCTCTCTCTCTCTCTCTCTCTCTCTCTCTCTCTCTCTCTCTCTCTCTATCTCTCTCTCTCTCTCTCACTGTGTTTGTCTTAAACCTCTATCTCCATTCATAACATTCTTCCTCTTCTTCTTCCTAGTGAAGGAGGAGGACTGAGAAATGGGGTGAATTTATGATGACCTTTGTTAAGATTTAGTGAACGAATCTAAGGGTACCAATCCATTTAGTCGTGATCTAGCATCAAGTGACGAGTCTACATCTAGGCGACATGGAAGAAATAACTAGCCCCGAAAAAGCTTTGACATGAAGGTTGATATTCCAATGTTTGAGGAAAAGTTTCAATTGGAAGGATTCATTAATTGGAGGAGCACGGTGGAGCGGATCTTTGATTACAAAGATGTGGAAGAACATCACAAAGTGAAGTTATTATTCTTTAAAGTTGAAGAAAAAAGCTTCAATTATGTGAGATTATTTGAAGAAGTGGTGTGCTCGTGATGTCAAGAAGTGCATAGCGACATGGGAAAAGATGAGGAAAGAACTAAAGAAAAAGTTCATGTTGGTGAATTATCGACAAGATTCATTTCTCAAGTATCAAAGATTGAAATAGAATGACTTTTTCGTAGAAGTGTATATGGTGGAGTTTGACAACCTTTGAATGTTGTGTGACATCGATGAGCTTGAGGAGCAAACAATTGCTCATTACCTTGGAGGTCTATGCTCGAAGATCGCTCATGTTGTGCAGTTGCAGCCATATTGGACCTACAATGGCTTTATGAAGTTAGCATTGAAGGTGGACAAATAAAGTAAAAAGAGGCATGGTAGCAATTCAAGGTCTTGGCCAAGAGATGGAAGAGAAGGCAGCAAGACCCGTGGAAATGTTTCCACTCCCAATGCATGTTTATCAAGCAAGGCGACAACTTGTAAATCTTCCAAGCAAGATGGAGTGATAAATGCTAGTCTATCCTCTACCATTTAGTGTTTTGAATTTCAAGGCTTGGGACATATTGAATCTAACTATCCGAATAGAAAAATTGTTACTTTTCTAGAAGAAGTAGACAAAGAAATTGAAGAATATGATATTGTTGATGATGGTCCCAAGTTTGATGAAGATTTGATGAAGGAGAAAGCTTAGTTATCCAACAAAGTTTAAGTGCAATCCATGTGGAGGATGAAGATTGGCTCCACGAAAATATTTTCCATATGAGGTGCACGTCACTTGGGAAGGTTTGCAATGTGATCATTGAGGTAGGAAATTGCAAAAATGTGAATGGTGGAGAAGCTCAGCCTCTAAACCATGGATCACCCTCATGTTTACAAGTTGTCATGGCTACATAAGGGAAACAAGGTAAATGTTAATAAGATATGCTTACTTCAATTTTCTATTGGGAAAAACTAAAAAGATGAGGCTTGGAGTGTTGTTGTTCCCATGGATGCTTGTCATTTATTACTTGGTAGACCCTGTCAATTTGATAGAAGGGTTGTACATGATGGCTTTAAAAACATTTACACTTTTGAAAATGATGGTATTAATGTTGTCTTAGGTCCCATTAAAATGGAAAGCAAGCCAAAGCCTGAAAAAAAGGGAGTAATCTACTATCTAGATCCAACTTGCTTGTTGTAGTGAAGGAAGTAGTCTACTATCTAGATCCAACTTCATTGTAACAAATAGGGTTCCTCATTGTTGATATCCAACTGTTTGTTTACCTGCTCATTGTGTGAGATTTCACTTTTTGGAGACTGAAAAAGTTATGGTTATAGTTATATATATGACACTGATAATGCCTTTCTAAGCGTTTTCTAAATCTGTTGGGTTTTTCTCTGTCTTGCAGGCCACAAAAAACTGATCAGGTTTTTCTCGCATCAGTGGGAGTTGATTTCTCAACATTATTGATAGCCACGGTAAGTAGTCATTAATTGCGCTTATAATTCTCTATTCTACCCTTAAATTGTTTCATATGCTTTATTTTTTATTATCGATATACGTAGATGATCCTAATGTTGGCCGTAATATTTTGATTGATGTACTTGGAAAGAAGACAGTAATGCAAATACGTAGTTTGGGATATGAACGTGTTTATGAAATTGGAAGTTCTTGGTCGTCAACATCTACTCACCACATACAAAAGGACGAAGAAAATTTGAAAGATGAGTACCGGGGAAGTTGATCATTTGAAGGATGATTTGACACTAGCAAAGGCATCTCCAGAGGAAACTAACAAGGAACTTGCACATCTTCGGTTGTATCTTCATAAACTAGTACAAAATATGTCAAGAGCCCTTGAGTTTGAACCGCCAGCAGTTGATTTCTAAGTACCACCAAATGATGAACACGATGAGAATGATGGTCAAAGCTCCCTAAGGTAGTCTTTTTTCCTTGCTTATGTAAAACATAATTTGACATTTAGAAACTTAGCTACTACTCATTTTGTATACTGTGTTGTTAATTTATATGAATATTACCTTTTCTACAATTTTTTTCTTGTGGCTTTTTGATAAATCGGATCCTATTGTGGCATTTAAAAGTAAAAATTCATCTAATAGTTGATGTGTGCATTTGTGTTATGTGATAAGCCTTAGGCGGCAAAGATGTTTGTCGACATATAATATCTCTTGTGACAAATGCATTTATCGCGTCAAATAGAAATTGTCGTCGTAGAACCTCTATCGCGACAAATCTAATTTTACATGGTAGAACATCCATCACAACAAAGATGTATTCCAGTATAGGGTCTCTACGTGTTCATAGATGTTCTATCACGACAAATATATTTGTCATGTAAGATGTGGTATGGTGACAAAGTCTTTGCTGGTGAGGCTGTCTTGACAAAACGCGCGAAAAATATTTTCACCTCCAAAGACTTTAGATGGCAAAATTTAGCTTCTCGCGACAAATTATTTTTTCCTCCAAAGCTATATAATAAGTCCTTTTCTTTTTCTCTCCTATTAGTCTTCTCTAAATTCCTTCTCTTTATGGTTTCGAAGTTATTTGCTTTTGATCGAAGTTTTATGATCTGTTTGGTTGACTAGAAAATTGAGATTAGCGAAAGGAATTTGACGTGTTTGCTATGTGTTAAATGATATTCCTCAATTTCTTGATATTTAAACTATTTTTTCATATCAAAACATTAATTTATATGCATAGTCACGAAACCTTTTATTTTATTTTATACCAATACGCATAAAATAAAATACGTATTAATTATATGCTTGAGTGATCCTTAAATATTTGAATATGCTTAAATTATATTTAGATAGCAAGTAGGAATCTTGAAATGCTATACAAATACCTCATTTGTAAATTGTATGTTTCCCATTAGTCATTCATGCAATTTATTTATTAAGGAGTAAAATATATTCATGGTGGAGGTCCATGTTGCCTAGCCTATAAATACTCACTCTCATTTGGAGTAGGGTTCATCTAAGTATTATTCGATAAACAATCTCTTAGTAAAGAGTGTTCTTCCTAACTATAATTTGTTGTCTCTTTGGTGAATTCCATTGAGTAGCGAGTTGTTAGATACTTATCTCTAAGGTGGATACTTTAAAGTGGCGAGTTTCTTTTCCATGAGTGCTCACTTGTGTTATCTCCTAAAAATCTTAATTAGTTCTATGTACATATAGTAATTAGTACAAATTAGATAAGTACACATCAATCATCATAATCGTTATTAATAAAATATTATATTTGACGTCATTTAATTGAATTTAAATTATTTTTAAAAAAGTGTTTTATACTTATTACACTACACCAAAACTGGGATTTTAGGGAGCACAAACACACGCCTTAAAAAGCTATGCTGTAAAAGACTCATTTTTTTCAAGGCACACATTATGCGCCATAAATATTGACGTTTAAGGCGCGCAATGCACACCCTAAAAACCTTTTTAGGACACGCAAATGCATGCACTAAAAGCCTTTTTAGGGCCCGCAAATGCACGCCCAAAATACTCTTTTAGCGCGCGCAAATGCACGCCCTAAATACTCTATTAGGGCGCGCAAATGAATGCCCTAAATAATCTTTTAGGGCGCGCAATGCACGCTCTAAATATCTATTTAAGGCGCGTAATGCACACCCTCATTGTAAATTTTTTTTTTTAACATTCATTTGGTAATTCTTTTTTATTTCCATTTATAAACTCAATACTTGATACATATATTGTATAATATATACAATAAGAAATAAAGAACCAATTTACACATGGTTATTCCATAGAAAATAAAATATATCAAAACTTAAAGAGTAAATCATAGATATCAACTTGACAAAGAAAATTAGCATAAATTATACTTATCACATTATCTCAATGTATCCTTACTCAAATTTCCAAATCCCAAAAATACCCATAACAAAAATTTTTCTAATAAACGTGGAAGATGGTTACAAAAAAAATACTAAATTCTTCCATGAACATATACCAAGCCACTAATTGCAAGTTTTTCCTCTAAATCCTTCATGCGTATTTTGCATCAGCTCCCTTTTTCATACAAAATCCTTCCATAAACATATACCAACTCCTGCAACATTATTATGAATAAACATAAGCATCATCCCATAAGCATGATCTCATCCTAACAACTTGCAAAAGGGGTTTGAAGTGATGCATGATAATGTAAATGAAAGCATGTTGATAGTAAAACATATATAGAAATACAACTCTTAGAATATTACACTTTCCTTATGTGAAAAAGCCTTATTTCGTAGGTTTTTGACAAAGATGGCAGTTAGAGAAGTTGCAAAAATTTACAACAGAATGATGGAAAATGACCTCTATAAGCCAATCATACAATTGTATTTGTTAGTGATTAAGTAAAGGAGAGATAATTACCTTTATGTCTTCAATAGGCCAAACAACTCTACTGCCTAATGCTTCACGTAGCAAAAAGAATTCTTGTGTTGGTCGATACATAGGCGCATCGTCATCTAGTACATCATGCAATGCGTCTTTCCAACAATTGTTTCCAATACGTACAAAATGAGCCAGTGTAGTAGGGTCAGTCGATATAATCTCACCTATTGCAACCACTTCATGATTTGTTCCAGTCCAATCCAATAATTTACACTTTCACTAAAGAGGCAAGTTCTGACTCCTTTTCTTGTGAAAAATCCTGAACAATTTTTTGAAAGTACGTATCTTTGTACATCATATACGTGTCTATCATTTCTACCATCTCTACATCTCCATCTTGGATGGTTGCACTTAGATCTTTCCCATGTAAAACCCATCTAGTGTATGTCGGATTCAAAATCATGGTGTTGTAGGTTTAAGCAATGGCTGCAAGGGCATTGGATATTTTCTGGATGCCCCTTACTTTTTTGAACCATATTAACAAAATGATCTGCTCATTCACAATACGCTTTTAACACTATAAATAAATAAAAAACTAATTCTTTAATAAAATAAATACTTGTGTTTAGTATAATTATTTTTGTAGAGTTTTGAGATGAACCTGGAAAGGAAAACTCATTCTTTATCCATGCTAGATGTACTACTTCTTTTAGTTGCACTCGCCTCTAGTTAGTGTTTAAACACCCATACAAAGTAAGAACATCTCAATTAAACACCCATACATTTTAATAAAGAACATTCCGTAAAGAATAATAGAAGAAACAATCACATTCATATTAGGATGACTACAAACAATCAACATGTGGGGGTGAAATGAAAATTCCTAAGCTTTCAAAAGCATCATAAGCAAGGAAAGTCGAAGTTTTCTATTCAGAATAATAGCTGCTGAATCTGATTCTAAATGTGCCTTATAGAGAGTGTCCATGAGCCACATTGCTATCAATAGTAGCTAGACATATTAAATGGTGGACACATATTCATAAGGGCAACTAATATTAATGAAGCTAATTAACACTTACTTAAGGATTTAAAGTTGTAGATGAAAAAGAATTTCAGTACCTTCAAGTCTTCAGGATTTTCAGTTGAAGATGGGTAAGAAAATTGGTAGCAGGTAGGGAATTTCAGTACCATCAAGTCTTCAGTACCTTCAAATAGGTCCAACAAGTTTTAAAATCACCACTCTGGTTTGATAATACTAATGTAAAGCATGAGTTTAAGAATGATAGGCTTGATCCTAGAACCCCTTAGATATAATGCAAATGGATCTTGTTTTCGTTGACTAGATCTGTATCTATGAACTAAAATTTGGAGTTTGAATTTGAGCAAGAGGAAGGAGTGGTAGTAAGAACTAGAAACTTTTGTCATAGCTAGTATGTAGTAAATTGTGTGCACTGACAAAAAACTAAGAGTAACGAATTTGAAACTTTCCTTTGAAGTATGTAATGCAACAAGATGCAGATTGACCCTAGTGTAATAACTCATGCTGGGTTCACTTAGATGCCTAGACTAGCTACCTTTCCCACCCTTAGTTTGCAAACACTAGTTTAATTCGCACAACAAGCATTTCTGAATTTAAAAAGAAGAGGGAAAAAAACAAGCATTTCTGAATTTAACAATGGGTTTTCTTCTTCTGGCCAGCATGAATATTTAAGTAAAAAAAATCCCACTTGTCCTAATCATCTTTTTACTGCTTCAGAAAATTTTAACTGCCGACTAGACAACTCAAGGAAAAGCAGTGGCACAATCTCAAATATTTTACCTTTAATACTCAATAGTACAAAAACAAATAGCAACATCAAGAACTAAAATAGAACCCATGAAACAAGAAAGGAAGTTTTTGGTAATTTTTTATGTTCCCTAAATTTTCTCACTAACCAAACACGACTCAACGAGCAAGAAAATGGACCCCCAAAGTAACAAACTACTGATAAACCTTATAGAAAATCAGCACAGATAAAGATGCTAATGAAGAACTTACAGATCTGAGCTGGAGAAAAATGAGCCTAATATCTCAGCTTTTGATAAACTTGAAGGCTTGCAGATAGAACCCAGATGGTGGTGACGATAGAGCGGAGGTGATAGGGCGACTCATTGCATGGCTTCGTCTAGAGAAGCGGAGGTTAGGGGCACCTTCGCGGTGCATGAGGGAACAGGAGGGGGGAGGGATCACTTTGGTGGTAGGGTTCCCAAATCCATATTCAATTCATCAGGAATGGCTGATTTAGGGCAATTTCTGAGCTTTGGAGAATACGAGCGAGGGAGGTTGAGGGTAATTTCTGAGTGGATGATTTTGGATTTTCTAAGAATACAACATTTGGGTTTTTTTTTAGAGAAACAACTTAAATGCGAACGAGGGAGAAGGTTCAGCGTTGGCGCCTTTAGAACTTTAAGTGCGGGAACTAAAAAACTTTGGGTTATCAAAAATTTCTTTGTTTTCAGGGCGTGCAAATGCGCGCCTTTAAAGGTCATTCGTTTAGGGCACACAATACACGCCTTAAAAACCATATTTTTAGGGCACACATTCAAAGTACGCCCTGAATAGCTATAAACGAAGGCACACACATAATGTGCGCCCTAAATAGTCTAAGAATACTTCTTTTAGGGCGTGCATTTTTGTACGCCCTAATTTGCGCGCCCTAAAAACTCTTTTTTGGTGTAGTGTTACTTTTTTCCATAAAAATAAGAATAATTTAAATTTTTTAGGTCCTTTCATCTGTAAGTCGTGAAGGCAGTTGGTTATATAATAATAGGGTACATATATTCGACGTGATTATTATGTGTCAAATGATATTCTTCGATTTCTTTATTTTTAAACTATGTATTCATATCAAAATATTTATTTATATGCATCGTCATGAGTACTTGTATTTTATTTTATACCAATATGCATAAAGTAAAATAATTATAAAATATATGATTGAGTGATCCTTAAATATTGGAACATGCATAGATTATACTTACATATCAAGAAGGAATCTAGGAATGCCTTGCTAACCCACAAGTGAAATTTGTAAAAGGACTAGTTTTTATATCTTTTTTTAAAAAAATTACTTTTGGAATAATCAACTTATTATGCTTAGTTGTATAATAAGTCTTTTCCTTTTCTTTCCTTGCAAGCCTTCTCTAAATTCCTTCTCTTTATGTTTTCTCAATTTTTTCATCGAAGTTTTATGATCTGTTTAGTAGACTGGAAAATTGAAATAATAAGCAAAAGGAATTCAGTGTATTTACTATTTGTCAAATGATAGTCTTCGATTTCTTCATTTTTAAACTATTTTCTAATATCAAAATATTCATTTATATGCACTGTCAGCAATCCTTTTATTTTATTTTATACTGATTCGTGAACAATAAAATACTTATAAATTATATGCTTGAGTGATCCTTCAATATTCGAATATGCTTAAATTGTATTTACATAGCAAGTAGGAATCTAGAAATGCTATGCTAATCCCTCTAGTGAAAATTTTGAAAGGACTAGTGTTTATTCGTTTTTTAAATTGCTTTCGGAATAATCAACTTGTTACATAAGCTCAGTTGTATAATAAGTCTTTCCCTTTTCTTTCCTAGTAATTATGTCTTCTCTAAATTCCTTCTCTTTATCTTTTCCGAGTTCTTTGTATACTTTTTACTTTTTTATTGAAGTTCTATGATCTGTTTGGTCGACTGAAAACATGAGATTGGCGAAAGGAATTCGCGACTTTTCAACGTACTGTATTTACATAGCAAGTAGGAATCTATAAATGTTATGCTAATCCCTCAAGTGAAAATTTTAAAAGGACTAGTATTTATTCATTTTTTAAATTGCTTTCGGAATAATCGACTTATTATATAAGCTCAGTTGTATAATAAGTCTTTTCCTTTTCTTTCCTAGTAATTACGTCTTCTCTAAATTCCTTCTCTTTATCTTTTCTGAGTTCTTTGTATACTTTTTACTTTTTTATTGAAGTTTTATGATCTGTTTGGTCGACTGGAAACTTGAGATTGGCGAAAGGAATTCGCGACTTTTCAACGTACTAAATGCTTTTTGTTACCATCATGTCTATATATATGCTTTGTTTTGTCTTTCAAATGAGTTGGAATTAGTGTTTCTGATTGCTAATTTGGGCTTTCATTTATGCTTTGATCACTGTATAGTTCTTCTGCACTTATTTTTGTTGGTGGGTGAATTTGCAGGCTTAATTGGGATCAACATCAATATTTTATTATTTTGTAATTCTAAACTAACTGGGTTTGTTATGATAAACTTATCTATGAGATTTACTTTATTGTTGATGATGCTCCTTTCCTTCATTTTGTGTAAGAATTTCTGATTTCAACATGCATTAGTTTAGCCATGCGTATTTTGGATAACTTGTTTAATGGTTTGGAATAACCTATGATGAATGTACTAATGGGAATTATTGTAAACGAGAAATTTGAGGTATGATTGGTGTGATGCATGATCTTTACATGATAAATTATTGATAGAATTTTGATAGAACTGAATGGCTGGTAGGTATCATGATTGTACAAAATGGGTGGAAGCTCGATTGATGTTGACCAGGAGTTCACTTCATTGTCAAATGCCGTTCGCACCGTGGTCCTCGTTGGACGGACTGGTAATGGAAAAAGTGCCACAGGTAACAGTATTATTGGAAGAAGGGCCTTCAAATCCAAGATAACACTACAATAAATTTTCCTTTAGACAACGGATAAATTCCGTTGTCTATTCCCCATAAAAACCGTTGCAATTGCCCCTGATGTCTAAAGGGGGTGTTTAGACAACGGAGAAAATCCGTTGTCTAAAGTCCCTTTAGACAACGGTATCCCAAAATACCGTTGTCTAAAGTACCCCTTAGACAACGGTATTTATTTATATCGTTGTCTAAAGTATCCTTTACACAACAGTATTTATAAATATAGTTGTCTAAACGGACTTTAAACAACGGTTTATCCACAACTACCGTTGTCTAAAGTACCCTTTAGACAACGGTATATAAAGACTGTTGTGTAAAGGGTACTTTAGACAACGGTATAAATATATACCGTTGTGTAAAGTACCCTTTACACAACAGTATTTTGTTGATACCGTGGTATAAAGTGACTATATACAACGCTGAATTTAAAAATACTTTTGTCTAAAGGGTGTCATACACAACGGTTTATTCAAAAATACTGTTCTCTACAAGGTGGCACTTAAGCTCATTCTGCTTGATCGAAACTTAAAAATACCGTTTATTCAAAAATACCGTTTTCTAAAACGCGCTTCACACAATAGTTAATAATAAAAAAATACTGTTGTCTAAAATTCTTTTACACAACAAAAATCATATTAAAATCCTATATCATAACATAAAATTAATTCTTATTAAAATTCTTTGCCAATCCAAATAGAAAAGAACTTCATATAAATACATAATCGCTAATGACCCAAAGATCAGCTTTAAGCATTTCAATAGAACCAACAACAGCAACCTGAAAAATAAATAATCGCTAGTTAAGCTACATTTTCACAAGCAAAGAAAAGAATGGTAATCAAGCAATGCTCCAAGACAAAACTCATTGGATATGTCGTCTTCTTCTTCTCCATTGGCTCACGAAAATTTCACCATTATGTTTTGGATTTGTCAAAGGTCGCCCACTTGACCTTCTGGATAAAAGTTTTTCAATCTTGAATAGCAATAACACAAAAATTGGAATAGAGAAAGAAATGCTTGGGTTTATATTAAATAAAATCTAAAGCACATGTTCTCAGCTATTTACCTAATAGCTTTGGTATTACCAATAACCAATGATGGAAAGATGATGTTTCAAATTCAGACTCCATTACATGGCTTGTTGAAGGAAAAAAACAAATCACTTAATATAAAGTTTAAGCAGTTCCAATCATAATCTCCAAGAATGTATATATTCCAGCAATAGGTCAATAATATACTACATCTAAATATTACTCACTTAGTAATTTGTAATAGATTTGCCCAAAAGCGTCCATTGATCATGTCCACTTTCTCCATGAAAAAGTAACCAGTTGTATGATCAAGTCCTACCCCACGTCGGAATATAAGGTACTGAAGAGAAAAATAATGCAGATTACATCTCTAAAGAAAGAGAAAGATGGATGGAAGGATGAAAGGGAGGATGGGAAGTTAAATAGTATTTCCTACATCAATTATATGCAATCCTACATAATCCGAAACTCAAATTATTAAGGGTTTAAATATTCCAATTGCTAGTAATGTTTTGTGCCAACTTAAAATACCTTATCAACAAAATATGGAAGGTTTGGGTGAGGATTCTTAGCAAAAAATTTCTTCAAATGCTTCTTGTCAAGCTTCATTCAACAAGAACAATACATGAGATCAGCAAATGCAAGGGGATATAAAAAAAATTAAAAACGTGAACCAAAGTTACACGGGATCAGAAAATTCAGGTCCGTACTTATGCTTCTTAAGCCTTGATGAATTGATATTTATGAGCACATATTTGGAAGTACAAACCTTGGACTCACCAACCATGATGTGTAGATTTAGAAGATACTGCCCTGTATGCGCAACTTCAATTTCTTCATTGTTGTTATCTTGAAATTACTCTTTTCCATCACCTGTTTCAGAACCAACAATCAGTGATTGCTTAAGAACCAACAATAACAACCAACAATCAGTGATTGCTTGCACTTTGATACACTCACTTAGTGCAATCAGTGATTGCTTAAGAACCAACAATAACAACAAACTCATCTGAGCAGGAGGGCGATTCTCATCACCAACAAATTGAGTGTTGGAGTTAGGTATGTGAAAGCTGATTTCCATCAACGAATCTTTCTGTGAACAATAAAAAGAATGTAACACACACCAAATAAACTCATAAGAAAGCATCGAGGAAGGGCCTATTAATCACTAGATAGTAGCTATAAAACCCGCATCTTATGAGGGTCTATAAGATTTCATAAAGAACATAAATGACAAGTTGAGCAAAGTATAAACAGATGAACCAGCTTAAAACAGCCTCAGAAGAACACTCTGCTTAAAGATGTAGCAAGCTGAAATCATTTTCCCAACTCCCATATCAATCCAAACACCAAAAATCACGGCAAATGAAATTTAAAAGAGATAGGTGAATCATAAACAAGGAATGTAAGAAACAACAAACAGGTAGAAGAAAAACGTTGCAATAACTTGAAATTTTATGCAGTTATATTTGCTAAATTATCACACAAAAAATCC